>OZ022559.1:1370924-2056386 GCA_963991005.1 Barypeithes pellucidus
GTGATGAACCCTTGTGCCGAGTTTGATTACATATTGACGAGCCAATCCTACGGCGATGGCAAAGCTACGAAAGTATCATAGTTCAGGCAATACAGCAAACAGCATCACCCGATATAGATTTCGCTAAGGGAAGGAAATAATTAATGAGCCGATCACTGTCTCTGAATTCATCTAGTTTTATTTTACCTTCCACTGTATAGTATAAAAATGTTAAATGGAAAACGATACTTGCAGTTTTTAAAATGCGAAAATTTCCTTATGTGCAAACGGAAATCGATTTCACAAAAGTCTTGTATTGACGATATAAAATACATATATGTATTTATTTATTATATCATTTTAACCAAATTGTATCAGCTGTCCATATTTACCCATATGTGTACATGCTTATATGTATAATAAGAATAATAGACCCCTATGCAGCTGTTAACAAACAAATAGTATCTTGTCATGTGCCTTTAACTTTAATGGCCGGGCGACTCAATACAATCATATACAGGGCTTCCCAAAATAAAGAAACACCTAAATCACTTAGGTATTTAATTGGTTTATTCACAATAAAATGCATTAAGAAAATTTGTAATTTAAGAGGGACTTCTGGGTAGCCTCGGACATATGTCGGCGTCAATTAGTGAAATCCGTCATTCCCAGAAATGCCTAGTCATTTCACGTATTGGGGGGTAAATAGTGTAACTCTACGTTTGGTACACCGTTTGCCTAAGAGTAGGTATCAGGCATTCCTGTAATGACGAAATTCTTTCAGTCAAACGCTGTACTAAATCATTTAAGTTACCCTGGAAATGAAATGTTGAAGCATTCAGAATTGTTTTATAAGAAATTAGATGGCTATTACTACAATCAAAGTAAGAAAAAACCTTGGAATATTACGGAATTGACGGAGGTAAGAAAATTATTTTCAATTTTAAGGAAATTCCTGATAATAATCAGTTATTTACTAACCTTTTAATGTAAAATACCTTATTTTCATGGACTACTTGCAACACTGTCCTGTCCTAACTAAAATGATTGACTAAAACCCGCAAACAGGGTAACTTAAATCATTTAGTTAAGTACAGCGTTTGACTGAAAGAATTCCCTCATTACAGGGAATGCCTGATACTCTTAGGCAAACGGTGTACCAAACGTTAGAGTTACACTATTTGCCGGCAATACGTGAAATGACTAGGCATTTCTGGGAATGACGGATTTCACTAATTGACGCCGACAACATATTAAAACGTTTGGAATTCAGAGGTAGCCGAATTGTCAAAATACAATTAAAAGTTAATTAATTTAATAAAAAATTATACGTTTTAGCATAGATAGATATAAAAAAAGTATAATAATATAGCCATCCTACTATTATAAATATAGATTAAATTGTTGTGTTTATTTTAAATACCTATATAGAACTTTGACAATACAATTTTCCCACAATTGGGTAACGTATATAATTAGTACTCGTGTGAACAAAATTATAATAAACATTATGTTAGTACCTATCTAATATATCTATGGATTCATCAAACTATTTTTATCATACATTGTCAAAGTATTCTCAAACTTAATAAAAATGGTGTGCGGAATTCCCATAGTCATTTTTCGTGATTCTATTACACAACCGTATGTGAATATCACAAATATTGTTTAAAAATGTTGTTTATTATTTTATATAAATTTAACTTCATCTTCAGGCACCAGATACTTTTTATTATTGTTTGCAAAGTATAACGATTTATTTTACCTACTTGAAAATAACAGAATACCTATGCTTTCGGTATGAAAATAAGGATCAAAGTAGTTTGTTTCACACTGAAAACATTTCGTCGGTTTAAAGGTAAAACTCATTAAGTGCAATTTTTAATAAAAGCGAGTTAAAAGTTTCGAAGTGTTTAACAGCCATAATCCTATAACAAGAAAAATTCATTTTAATATCTAAAGCTATTCTAGTATGTTCCGAATAGCTTTATACATTTAATGAATTTTTCCTGTTATAGGATTATGACTGAATAACAGAAAAGTTTTGGACTTGCATTGTCTTTATTTGTTACATATCACGACGTTTCAACTGGAGATACTTACCAGTTGAAACGTTGTGATATGTAACAAATAAAGACAATGCAAGTCCAAAACTTTTCTGTTATTCAAGAAACACCATTGTCTACAACCTTCAAACAGACAGGATTATGACTGTTAAACACTTCGAAACTTTTAACTCGGTTTTAATAAATACCTAGACTCTCCAATGTATACGACAAGTAAAAAATGCATCTCACTATAATTTACAAGAAATCTTTCTTCTCTTCCGAAAAGGAATGTGAAGAATGCGGAAGAACACGAATATTGACGTATATTGCCCGATCAAAATTATTATTGCCTGAACTAAGAACTGAACGTATGGTATTTCAACGACAATAAAGAAGTGATAGTGGATTTAACATGTCTTCAAACGCCGATAATTATAGAGAACTTTTCGATAATTATAGAAGGAAATGAAGAAATAGAGTTAATATGCTTGTTAGGTACACCTTTTTCAATAATGATTATTATTCTTTTGGGATTGGTTAGCTTGTTTGGTTCGTATATAAATGAGGGCTCAGTACCGTAACAAAGCAGCGGAATGCGTCATAATATGCAAGAAAGTATTTTAAATAAAGTGGAAATTTGACATATAACTTGCCTGTCATTAGGAAAAAAAATTAGCTGTGATTTATAACATATTATGACATGACATTGGTTGTTCATTTATCGATTCGTAAGCTCTTTAGCTGGTATGCATAAAGATTGTGTAATGTAATTCGTTCTGAAAATGGACTTATTTTCAATTACCTATGCCCATATTAATTGCTTAAGTGTTCTGGGAAGTACTTATAAAGCTGTTAAATAATTGATATTGGCCCACACAAAACAAATTATAAACCAGATATTTTTTCACTGTTTTTTTTGGAAGACTCTGAAACTCTGATTATAAAAATTTTTTAGATTAGTTAAGATGTCATCCGTCTTTGGAGCAACGCAATCGAGCATCATGGAGTCTCGGGCTATTTTACTGGACATTTCTACAGCTTTTGAACTTGTTAAGTAAATGGTATTCCCAGTCGATTATGTGCATGGTTGTTTAGTTTTCCTATTCTTAAGAACCGATCTCTGCAAGTGGCGATTGGCGGATTTCTCTCAGGCACCTTGTGACCTTCACTTCAGTGTTCATACTGTCTCCCATCCTTTTGTCACTATACATTAACCTTGTATTAAAAACCAAAAATCCATCATCGTCAATCTGGGAGGAAGGGTACTTTTCCGGACCAAAAAGCTGTATACACCACAACAACTTTAGACACTCTACAAAGTCCAGATCTGTCCATCAATACTGTCATATCTGCAGCTCTGCACCCAAACATACTATACATAAGGTTCTATTTTCCAACGATTCAAAACCAATATTTAACTTCCAGAGTGTAGTGTTAGAGTTTGATAACAACAACTGGATTACTTTGCCGCAGACCACCCTGTATGCATGTATAACTGGCATTACTAAAAATGGCGCACCCTGTACCATTCAACTTTTCGGTTTAAATATTTCAATTCACGACCGGTTTATGTCAATAATTTATTTCCAAGAAATATTTATGGTAAAATATGGGTTGGTACTACAAGCCTATACTGGTACTTGTAGTACGATAAGCAAGCTGAAAGCTAATAATAAATTAGATTTTTTATCTGATATGTAAAAGTTTTGTATAGTAAAATTAATATGAAAGCTATAGACGTTATTTACCTGTCACTTTATAACTAATAAAAGCACGCCTACATCAAATTACAAGAAATATGGGTAAAAGTAGTAATAAAATAAGTGTGACTTCGCCATTAGGTTTACACCCATTTCTAATGGCACTGTAAGGTTTAAGCGCCGTAAGATTAGTCACAAAATCAAACCATAAGAAGGCATAATATGTTAAAATTTATTTACTTTTATGCAATTTAAAAATAAATTGTACCCTAGACAGAAGCCTGAAACCAATTTTTTAGTCATAACGGAAACATAAATGGAAGGGATCCCGTCGTATCACAATTTGGCGGAGTACTTTAGGAGGTCATTTTTAGTATCTACTTGACGATCAACTCTCCTTTTTCTTAAACGTGACAATCAAGCAATTTAAAAATAAATTGTACCCTAGACAGAAGCCTGAAACCAATTTTTAGTCATAACGGAAACATAAATGGAAGGGATCCCGTCGTATCACAATTTGGCGGAGTACTTTAGGAGGTCATTTTTAGTATCTACTTGACGATCAACTCTCCTTTTTCTTAAACGTGACAATCAATTTTATGCCACGGAGAAAAAACCCTCGAGGTACTGCCGTTCTACTTCCGATTCTGGTAATGTGGTTCTTGATTACTTTGCTGGTCAGCAGTAGTACAGTACCTACCTGTCTGTCGCCTTTAGGGCGAACTTTTTTTAGGACGCAAACGTGCCGTAAAATATTTTTCAATCAGTCTTTTGTTGTGGTTTGTTTCCATCTTTTCTTATTTCGCTACCGACATAATAAATTATGAGCCTACATTTCTTGTCAATGTTTTTTTGCCACTTATTCAAATTGTTGTAATCGGAATATTTTCACAATTTTACTGTAAAGATCAAACGCTTCAGTGAATCAATTTATTGTGAGTTAGCCGCTTTACCGCTTCTCAAGCTTTCCAGTCTGGCTCATTATATTTGCTACCATATACAAAAAGAAACCACTGATTGATATCTCGCTTTGATTACTTGTAGAAGCAAACTTGTCCTCGTATTTTGGGTATACCCAAAGTCATAAGCACCCGTTGGTCTTACCACAGCGTGACATTCACCGGTATTTACGTGCCTATTGGAAATTCATAGCCCCGCATGAATTATGCATTTTCACAAACACGCTGAAGACATCAATTAACCTTGACACCGAATGAAGAAATCTAGTTTTGCAGTTAGTCACCGAGTCATATGATCGATCGCAATTCAAATAATAATTGTAATAATTGATTTATATCGATATTAACGTTTAACATGGAAATACAATACACAACTTTGATCAGTGGCGGTTCCTCCACAGGAGCACATGCGCACGTGCACCCCCAAAATAAAACGAATAAAAAATATTAATTTATATTCATTGAATATTATTTATCGTATAAAGTCCGACCCTCCCTAATATTTTATCGTACCGTCAAACTAAAAAAGTCCGACCCTCCCTAATATTTTATCATCCCGTCAAACCAAACTGTATCGATCCGGCAACCGTGGCTCGGTCGAGGTTATGACGAGACTTGCTCGCACGTGCGATTAAGTAGTGCAGTTTCTCTGTAGTAACAGGTGGCGGGCGGCAGCGGCGGATAGCGGGGCTATGGCGATTTAACATGGGAAAAGGCGCACAGTTGCCTGTTCGTGCATCTAGTTAGAAATTCAAGCGTGTATGTTTTAATATTATATATTTATTAAGTTAAAATTAATAGTTGACGGTGGACTATTTAAGAAATAACTTTAGCTCTTTGAGTTTGGAGCAAAAAATTGAAGTGAAAAATGCGGGAACACCTAAACCCGAAATTAATTTAACGCAGACCACAAAGGGTAAATCTAGGGACTTTATTAGAAAGTTTAAAAATGAAATATATGAAAAAAAAATTATAGAGGGTATTCCAAACTTATGAGGCTGTTATTGATCAATTTTCTACAATTAAGAACTGAAGAATGGACTTGACGTTTAAGCACTATTGTGTAGGGTCGATAAATGTTGTGTATTTCGATAAATGATACTCAATATCATTTTAAACCATTTTATTTAAGGATTTAAACTAAAAAGCACTGAAAATATGAAGAATGCAACTTGTCAGTCTCGTGGCTCGATTCGTTCTCGTCATAAAACAGTTAACTATTGTTCTCGTCTTGGTTGCGCCTAATCACGTAGCCGTAGATGGCGTAGTGGTATTAGACATCATTCGGTTTTCTTGATAGCTCGTAGATGGCTTTAGTAGTATTATTAGTGGACTGTATAAATATTGTTACGAGGGTTGCATGCGACGACGTTAAGATCCGACAGCTATACACACTAAGAAAACCTTTCTTATTTTCCAAAAGTTGTATTTCCTTGTGTAAAATTAAAAAATAAATAAAAATATGTTTTACCTAACGCATTTTCTTATTACTTTTTTTCTTTCTACATTTAAAACGCCTAGAAAGTAATTGGTTGGTCATTACACAAAAATAAAATATTAAAAATAATTTCACCATACTTGTGAACCCCCTCTATCATAGGTCACGAGCCGCCACTGACTTTGATGTTATGTATTTTCGAAATTTGTTGGTCGTTGTAGTTGATTGTGCTACATTTTTTAGTTAAAACGTAACAACATCGCAAAATGAGCAAATTGTATAAAAAGTACCCAAAATTGAAATAAATAAAGAATCTGGTAGTTCCACCACTGCCTCGAATAACCCCCCGACATCTTTGATTCGTATTTAAAATTAAGGTTCTTTTGTCGTTCTTGATTTTGCACCAATAAACTCCCAAATATGTTCAATTCAATTGCATGGATTTAGATCAGGACTGTTAACTAAAAAATTTAGGCACATTTAAATATTACTGAGTGCAGATACAAGAACGTTTATTTTTAAGTCTCACTTACCAAGTCACTAATTAAAACTTAATTGTTTTGAACTGTGACTAAACTATTAATATGAGGGTAACCGCATCGTTCCTGACTATAAATTGCCTTATTTATGTTGTTACTTAACCAGTCTCTGTGGGTCAAAAATACGAAATTTCGCGACTTCGATCCGTACTTGACCGCCTTTTTTTTATTTCAAAAAAATATGACTAAACCGCGTGGCTTAAAAAAGCCTCATATCTCGAAACCAAATGATTGGAGAGGAATGATAAGAACTCGTAAAATGAGATCAACGAACTTTTGGAGTGGTCGAACAGATATGTAAATTTGAAAATGTAGCAATCGCATTGTTATTAACAATTTAAATGAACCAATAGGAATATAATAGCATTGATATCACATTTTACATTATTGTAATTTTTGTTTATTTTAAGCGATATGCGTTGCATTTAATTTAGATCAGTTCGCGGTAGACCGGAATTTGTCCAGTTAAACAATAAACTTTGCTGATGTTAGGCGTTAATAATAATTATCGTTGAATGAGGCGAATTAATAATTTAACTTTGGAAGGTTTTACCAGACAACAACTGGGTATCTACTATACGAATTTGATGCAATACTTTCTTGGGTTTTTTAAATTATTATATTGACTATTTATTTCCAGGTTTTTACTGTCTCAGTGCAGGTGATGAAGTTAAATGACCTTTTTCTGGCACTATCACTTAAGTTATGAATTTTTGTATTACATATATGACTTTTTAATATGACCTATTTAATGAAATGGTTTGAAACTCTAAAGCCTGGATGCCTCCCAACCAGTGGCGGATCTAGGATTCGATTTAGGGGGGGGGGGGGCTATAAGGAAAGCCCCCTACATCTATTTTTTTTTGCATTGGGGATTGACTCCCGAAGAGGGAAAACTTTATTATTTGTGGGTTTATGAAAAAAAGATATTCTTCATAAAAACTCCTGCTGGTCCTCAACCGACCCAAAGACATATTATTCTCTGCTGTGCAGAACTTAAGAAAATATGAAAAGGAACTAAGTACAATACTCAATACCAAATTTTGACTTTTCTCTAAATATACAGGGACCTGCAAAAAAGTTCCACCCCTAATAAAAAATGATTTTTTAAAAATTAACCTACATTCTTGTAAATATATAAGTTAAAACCCTGTTTGTCCAGTATTACTCTGTATAAACTTTATAGTATGTGTAGTAACCGTTCCGAGAGAAAAAAATAAAATGTGAAAAAACACTATTCCCTGTACCTTTAGGCAATGTCAAAATTTGGCATTGTGGTGTAGCTTTTTATCGTATTTTTGCACCATAAGGGTACTTCGCTCTTAACTTTTTTATCATATTTTTCTAAGTTCTGAACAACCGGGAGTTTCTATGAAAAATAACTTTCTTTCATAAACCCTCAAGTTTTCCCTCTTCGGGAGTTCAATCCGTGGACGCACTATATTATTATTATTATTATAGTATAGTATGTAGCAAATCTGGGGCTTTATGTCGAATTGCCTACATAAAGCTCTTCAAACTTTTTATGAGAGAAACCTATTTATTATTCAAATAAAAAATTTATATTTTATAAAATATGTAGGTTATAATAATGTATCAAGGTATTATGTTTTTTCTCGACGTTTTCAGTTCAAGTAAGTAATAAAGGAATACAAAAATCCCATTGTGGCGCTGTGTGAACACTTTTGTTTTTATTTAAATAAATTAAAATTCTTCGAACACCATCACTGTTTCAAAACAATAAAAAAATAATTTCTATTTTTCTTGTAATTATTGTAAAACGAAATTTCATAACTCTGGCAAAAATACCATCATATGAAAAGGAGAAACCATATCAATATAACAACAGTGTTATGTTTTATTTTAAAACAGTAGCGTCGCCTGCGGCTTGTAGTCGAATGAAATGTTGATAAGGAAATAGGAATCAAGTATCTTCTTTCAATAAAATTGATTTGTATTGAAATAAATTAAATATTTTTAAAAACTAATATAAGTTGAGTGAAATAATACGATAAATTATTTGTTATCTAATTTTCGAAAATCTGATTATACATATTATGTAATTTCACTGAATTACTTTTTCTGTATTTTTTTATGATCAATCATTGTAGGATAATTTCTTTAAGGCACTCTGTGAGTGGTTCGTGTGCGACTAAAGCGATTCAGGAAGGTCGTTGCATAAGGATGACTTCCTCCACATGAAGGAATTCTTTAATAATGAAGTTCGAGGAGTACTAAGCTGAACCACATATGGATGGGCGGCAGTGGTTCGTCGTGTATTTCTGTATAAATATCTGTAAAATATCTGCATATTCTTCTTGTTTCTTTTTTTCTGGGTGCTCCGTCACTGTTTTTAAAAGGAATGCAGTACAATTATTACGGCAATTAATGTGGCTTACTATAACGTGAAATTACTTACAAGCAGCAAAAATAAAGTGTAAATTTGATGGGAGTTGTTGATAAAACAAATTACGAAACGCTTTTATACCTCGTGGTGTTTGTGGTTTTTATTGTTGTGAAGTAATAAGCCACAAACCGTTTATGGAAAGAAATATTTTGAATTTTTTTAATACGTAAAGATCGAACAATTTTCTGTATTTGATCTGCTTTATTCTTATAATTATAAAATGTTGTATGAACCAGAATGTAAATTTTAAATCTATTTTTCTTTAACCCAAACTCAGATCGGTAAAGGTATTGGCTTTACCAGCTGATGGCTCTATCTGCTAATGTAAGATTTCGTTCAAATTTACAAATTACTTTAACAGGAAGTAATTTATAATAATTATTATTTTATATTTTCATTTAAGAAACATCCATTTGCGAAGACTAACATAAGCTGGGATTTTTTTCCGTCAAATTATTAAGTAGCGGAACTTTTTTACGGCGAGGATCATCTTCTGGACTTCTGGCTTATTTCTAGAGGCCATCGGGCAAAAAAATACAACATTCTTGATGTCTACCTAATGTAATATCTTTTCTTACGAGAAAATTGACTATTGCCGAATTTCTGTGATACACTGTATGTATCTGCCGACGCACATCTTCGCAGACAGCATGAAGTATCACGCCTGAACAAAGACCTGGAAGAAATTTTGGCTTGTGGTGACAGTAACCAAGTCGAATTTAACGCTAAAAATACCCAGGCAGCAGTTTTCTCCAAAAAGGTTAACATTACAGAACCGGAAATAGTCATGGCCGGACACACAGTCCCACTGGCTTCATCTATTAATTTGCTGGGCGTCAATCGGAAATATGTCTTGGCATAACCACGTTGTGGCAATCGCCAATATTACTTCTCAGAAGCTTGGGGTACTCTTCCGAACCAGGAAGTTATACACACCTCAACAACTTTTGACACTATACAAAGCCCAGATTCGACCATCACTAGAGTACTGCTCTCATGTCTGGAGCTCTGCACCCAAACATACTCTTCGGCTACTGGATTCCATCGAAAGGAGGGCTATTCGTCTGATCGGAGACCACGAGCTGACGAAGAACCTCGAAGACAGGTTGGGGATTTGACTCTCTTTTACAGATATTTTCATGGAAGGTGCTCGGCTGACCTTGCCCTCCTAATTCCGCCCAGAAATAGCAGAAATACACGACGAACCACTGCCGCCCATCCATATGTGGTTAAGCTTAGTACTCCTCGAACTTCATTATTTAAGAATTCTTTCATCTGGAGGACTTCATCCTTGTGGAACGATCTTATCGAGGTCGTTTTTCCCAACGAATATAACCACCAACGATTCAAAAGCAACGTGAATCGCTTTTTGCGTACACGCACCACTCCCAGAGTGCCCTAAAGAATTCTTCCTATAGTGCTTGTGTTTGATCATTAAAAAAAAATCTGAATAAAGCAAACACTAGCTATTTTCAAAAATTATACGGAAATTTCTCTTTTTTCAAAAAGCCATAACATAAAAAAGATATACTTATACCAAAAATGGTAATTTTTACCTTACAAATGTGGAATGTGGGCACTGTTTAGTTTTACATGATGATGACAAGAAATTACAATAAAAATTGGCGCTATTCCAGTTCTTTATTTATTTTTTTTTTTTTTTTTTTTTTTTATGATCAAACACAAGCACTATAGGAAAAATCCTTTAGGGCACTCTGGGAGTGGTGCGTGTGCGCAAAAAGCGATTCACGTTGGTTTTGAATCGTTGGAGGTTATATTCGTTGGGAAAAACGACCTCGGGAAGGTCGTTCCACAAGGATGAAGTCCTCCAGATGAAAGAGTTCTTAAATAGTGAAGTTCGAGGAGTACTAAGCTTAACCACATATGGATGGGCGGCAGTGGTTCGTCGTGTATTTCTGCTCTTCGTCGCTCTGGGCGGAATTAAGAGGGCAAGGTCAGCCGAGCACCTTCCATTAAAATATCTGTAAAAGAGAGTCAAATCCCCAACTTGTCTTCGATGTTCTAGGCTGTCGAGGTTCTTCGTCAGCTCGTGGTCTCCGATCAGACGAATAGCCCTCCTTTCGATGGAATCCAGTAGCCGAAGAGTATGTTTGGGTGCAGAGCTCCAGACATGAGAGCAGTATTCTAGTGATGGTCGAATCTGGGCTTTGTATAGTGTCAAAAGTTGTTGAGGTGTGTACAACTTTCTGGTTCGGAAGAGTACGCCAAGCTTCTGAGAAGCTATCTTGGCGATTGCCACAACGTGGTTATGCCAAGACATATTTCCTCCCAGATTGACACCCAGCAAATTAATAGATGAAGCCAGTGGGATTGCGTGTCCGGCCATGACTATTTCCGGTTCTGTAATGTTAATCTTTTTAGAGAAAACTGCTGCCTGGGTTTTCTTAGCGTTAAATTCGACTTGGTTACTGTCACCCCAAGCCAAAATTTCTTCCAGGTCTTTGTTGAGGCGTGATGCTTCATGCTGTCTGCGAAGATGTGCGTCGGCAGCCGATGTTTGCGCATTCAAAGAGAAAGATGAGATAAGTGTGCTATCGTCAGCAAAACTAAAAGAACGTCGGTATTAAATGTTTTGCGTTTTTATAATAATAAACTCTGCAGGATGGACTAACTACTGACATCAGGAAGGAATTGTCGCACACATCCGCAAAATATCTAATTTCAGAAAAAATAAATTGCGAAAACACAAAATTTGTAACGGAAACGGAATGCATAACTAAGGAAAAAAACTAAGGCCGACATACCGGAAATAGTGTTACTAAATTATTTTTAGTAATGATAATTATTATTACAATATTCGAGACTTCCTAATAGATTTAAACTTAAATTTGCCGTAATTGATTGAATCCTGAAACAACGTTTTTTACTCGACTCAAAAGTGTTTATCCCTGAACATACAAACGTATTATTATTATATTAACAAATAATAATGTATTATTAACAAATAACGAACAAGTATGATCTATAGGTATTTATATGTGTTGATACAACGTTTACGAAAAGAAATCACGCCAATCAGTTCGTGTTTCATTTCTCAACTGGCTGGCCTGAATTTAATAGGAAAAAACTTTTAACCTCATTACTAATTACTACTTATTTTTTAAACATATTTATACTGCAATAAAAATACTACCTTGAAAATATTAGTGACAGTTAATGGTTTGGTAATTTCTTTATGGTTATAATCGAGCTGTGGACGATATGTTTATGTATGATATTACAAAGCGTTAGTACTTGGAAAGTATATTTCAAATACATACTTCCTTTTTGTCATTTTGTTTACAAAATCGAGTTAAATGTGGAAATAATATTAGTCTCAACGTGTCAACAAAGACCTGGAAGACATTTTATCTTGGAATGACAGACCAAGTCGAACTTAAGCTAAGAAAACCCAGACAGCAGTTTTCTCTAAAAAGCTTGACGTACTGGCAATTTTACTAGCTTTGTTTATTAATTTGCTAGGCATCAAACGAAATTTGTCTTGACACTCTTCGGCGACTGGATTCCATCGCATAGTCCAATATCCATCGAAAGGAGAACCATTCGTCTGATCTGAGACCATCGATCGACTACCTATACAGGGTGTTCCTTAATGACGTGCTAATATTTCAGGGTGTGATTCCTTAGGTCATTTTATAAAGAAACGTTCATATAATGCCATATTAGCTCAATAGGATTGAATATACAATATACCATAGTACGGAGGAAGACGCAACACTGTATGTCCATTTTCTGCTGCAAGTTTGTCACACTCGTATTCCTTATTTATTTTAAAAGCTTTTAATACTTCTAGCAGTTCTCGTTTTTTGTAAGTTTCTTCAAAATATAAATCATTTTCAATCATAAAATTTTGAATTTCTGCTTTTGTATTAATAGAATTGGGAATGATTTTTGCTTGCCGACTATGATAACTAGCATTGTCCATTACAATGACGCTATTTTCAGGTATATTTTTAAGGAGTTTATGTTTAAACCAATCTTCAAAAAGTTGTGCGTCGTTATCTTGATGGTAATCTAAAGAAGAATCTGCTATGTTTTTAGCTGAAAGCAACAGACAATTTGGAACAAACCCGTTCTCTGAACCAGCATGTAATATTGTCATTCTTTTGCCTTTATTTGATGGTGCCTTGGTTTGACATTTTTTGGAAGAATCATCCCAACCTTTTCTTGAAGTGTCATGGGTATCGAACCATGTTTCGTGAAGGTAAATAATTGGACGATTTTCGTCTCTAATTGTTTAACAGCTATTAAATATTTAAGTCTCCATTCCCGTAAACGTTGAGATTCCATTAATGTTTGTCTTTTATCAATGCTTCGGTATTTAAAACCCATTTTACGCAATATTTTCCTAAGGCTTGAAAGACTACAAGAGATATTTGTTTCGTCTTTAATCAGCCGCTCTTTGAGGGAAATCAAAGTGGGTACAGTTTGTGCCTCATACATTTGGTAAATCTTTCTTCTTAATAAATTTATGTCATTTTCGTCAATGCTTCTAAATATGCCAGAATCACTCCGATTTTTTCTAGGATTAACAGGTTTAAGTACTATGTCTCTTACCGAAGATAAAGGAGTTTTTGTCAAAGTAGACGTCTCTGCTAAAGTATCCATCGAATTAAAATTTCTACTCAACAACGATTGATACACATTTTTAATTATTAGTTTGTCATCGGTAGATAAATGCTTTCTTTTAAAAATGACACTTGAAGATGTCCCCCTATCAGCACAATTCCAAGGACGCCACATTCTACCACTAATAAGCCTAACTAAAAATTACTCGCCGGAAAACCACTAAAGATTAAAATTATTAAAAATCACTATATGCATCAGGCATAGGTATAAATTGAATTTGTATACCTGGTCCGGCTCTGCTCGAAAAGGTTTTAAAATTTGGGATTTTCTTATTTATTTTATGGTCGAAGGGATAATGAGCTTTTATTGCAGTCAAAAGATCAACGGTATAATTCTGCAAATACTATAAACAGAGATTTACCGAATATGCCCGACAATGTCACATTGTAAATCCCTGTTTTGGTCGATATAAATATTTCTGTATGTCTCCTAGCAACCTATGATTTCTTAAAAATTACGTTTACGCTAAAAACAAGGACTATGAGTTGAAAATATTAATTTTTCGATGAATTACTTTCATTTTTCGCATATTTTGTCCTTCATTATCATAAACTGCTGGTACTCGTCATCTAATCTTCCATACTTAAAGTTAAATTAACATAAAAACGTTAAAAATTAAAAGTAAAACCGGCTTTCGAATTTAATATTTAGACGAAAAAAATGTTGAGGTCATTTAATCGACGACAGGCGTACCTGGGTATTAAAGAAAAAGAAATAGACTGACACTTTGAGATTAAAGCGCGAGAAAGTTGGTCCAATTTCAATAAAGAATTGGAAAATGAAAATTGATTGATTAACTTCCTGCATTTTTTACTCTGCGGAATGTATGTTGGTACGTGGGTATGCAGGTACAATACAAGGTGTTTAAATATAAAGAAAAATCGCGGTCAAGTGTGAATCCAGGTAGTATATGAACACTTTTCAGTGTACTATACGAGAGTAACGTTTTTTTCATTTAAATAATAAGATAAGTTCTAATAACGTCAAAAAAGCATTGTCTCGTTGTTCGAATTACAATTTTTCTACTGCCACATAATCTCCATATAGTTGATGATGATGATAACTAAATAAAATCACATTCCAAAGGTATTCATAAAACATCGGCAACGTATAGGACAGGTAGATTCCAAAGGCATTTGAGGAATGTTGTTCGGTTAATCAGCTGTAGCGTTTTTATGGGAGGCGAAAGATTTTCTTACTACGGTAACAATGTACCCTTTCCTTTCACTTCTCCGTTCGGCATTTTGGCTTGCGAGGAATTTATTCGACTCAATAAATAATAAAAAATAAGTTTATGTTACGTGGATACATTGGGCGTATGCAGATACATTTGCAGGTGAATGAAGCAAATGACTGTGTTATACAATGTAACCATTAAAATTGGAACAATGTGATGGAAAAAGGTGATATTCGAATAAAATAGTACTCAAATGTTCTTTCACATTATGAAGTCCACCTTCCTTCAAAAAAGCAGCTTTCTAACTAAAATTTATCTTTAAGGGCTTCGTTTATTGGACTATAAGTTTTTGCTTCAATAAAGACCAAAAATGACGTGGATCATCCGGCTTTTGTTAACTGTCAAATTTGACATTTTCTCGACAAAATGTGAAAAGATGGCGGATTATTGATAGATTAAAAAAAAATTATTTGGAAAAGTTGTTTCAATTGTAATTTTATGCCAACAAGCCATATTCGAATCACTTATAGCAATTTTTTTTCTATCTATTTTTGCCAATATCTATTTTCATTGAAAACGGAAATCGACCCTACTATCGTAATTATAAACAAAATTGCTATTATTCTAATATATCCATTTTTCTAACTCTGCTCTTCGTTGGCTAAATTTAGCAACTGCAATTTAATTTTGTGAGGAAAATGAACATTTTGGTAGAGTTTTTGGTACAAAGAATGAATTTAGACGATGAGTATTATATAATTAAGTGTATTTACGGTGGTAAAAATTGCCATAAGTGATTCAAATTTGGCATGTGAGCATAACGTTACAATGCGAACAACGTTTCCAAATGAAATCTTTTTAAAATTCGATCGGTAAATGCCATTATTTGACATTTTGTGGAGAAAATGGAAAATTTGTCAGTTAACAAAAGCCGCACGGTCAATTTTAATTATGTCATTTTTGGTCTTTGGTCAAGCAAAAACTTATGGGAAATTTAAATTTTACTTAAATCGAAAAATACATTGTTATATTTAAATTTGTTGAATTTGTTAATAAAACCCTTTGTTGTCTTTGCTAAAAGTGAAATTAATCTTCGAACGTTCCGTTCAAATACCTGAAGAAATATTTACGCTTACAATAAAGCGCATCGAATGTGTTGTTATTACCGACAAAACTAATAACTAATAAAATTTTAAGACTTCCATTCTCCATTATAAATTTTTAAATGGCTTGTTTTGAAAATATATTTTAATCCCCTCTATGAGTAAAATAAGGCGTTAGAATAGTTATTTTGAATTAGTTATTTATGATAGTAGACGGATGACTTTCTCAAAAACTTATTTAGTGGACTGGATCTCTTAAGTTGAACAAATCGAGAGTAAGAACATCAACAATAATAAAAGAGACAGATTGCTTTCCATCAAGATAAATGGTGGCCCCAATTTTAAAACTAGGTAACTCAAAATCATCGAAAGTTTTCACCTGCATGTAAAAGGCTTCTTTCATGCTTGATTAATGCTATGTAGGTATGTAAAATTTACGTACACCTCATTACAGATACGTGCGTGTAAAGCAATGTGCTTAATTTTTTTCTCAAAAATTCCAAATGCACCACCAATGTCAGAAATCACGAAAAAATTAAAACTAATCATAAAATTACAATTATTATTATTAATTAATATATTAAATATAACAGATCTTCTCAAATTAGTTTTAATAAAAAATATCATAAAAAGATTTGTCGCCAATTATAAAACTTACGTTTTTATCAAGCACCAAACTGGTTCTGAATTACTACATGTATTATAGAGTACGTGCCTTTTAATATTAATCTGCACTTAAATTTTTATGAACAACAAATATAAATAGACAGTGATTAAATGTTAATAGAAACATGTAGTTCCTTTAATAATAAGATCCGAATACGCGTAAGGATTTTTATTATATAAGGTTACCACACAATTGACAATGTGAATGAAATATGAAAAAATTGACTGCTGAACAATAGAACGATTTCAAAATATCTTACCGGTTACTTAACTTAAACAGATTTTTTTAAAAACCTGGGTCTTACTAATATTTTTTTAGAAAACGTTCTAACGTTAGTCACAGTCCAAGAGAGATTATCATTAGGAGGCTGTTCGATAGCAGTGTAGACTAAGCTGGAAGCTGAAATTTCTCCCGCTTATTGGTTTAAAATATTGTAATTGTGGTATTTTGACTTTTAAGAGCGATAATTATAATTCAAAGACATTTTATTTAGCAGACCAACTACTATGTAGAATTAATTAATTATATGTGGGGTTATACTAAGAGCTTCTAGTTCTACGATGTATCCTTACTTTCTTAAAATTTCTGCATTAGTATTGATGGCACTACTCCAAAACATAATTCTTCCTGAAAAATATTTATAATAATAAAATTTTATTTTGGGATGTCTCTTAAATATCTACAAATGAAATCGAATACTTTCTAGGAACACAGAACCACTAGTTTCCTTTAAAAGAATCTAATATGTTTTTCCTAAACTAAACGATATTTTTTTTTT
This sequence comes from Barypeithes pellucidus, assembly GCA_963991005.1. NCBI lineage: Eukaryota > Metazoa > Arthropoda > Insecta > Coleoptera > Curculionidae > Barypeithes > Barypeithes pellucidus. Next base: position 1,388,370 of record OZ022559.1, read on the forward strand.
AGATGACGTACACTGAAGTCGACATGAAGAAAGTTAGACAAGAACTAGAATCAGTCCAAAAAGCCCTGAAACAACAAACAAAGCGCTGCCGTCAACTCGTAGCCGAATATACCAGGCGACTACAAGAAAAGGAACAACTATACCATAGCGAAAAAGGACTACGAGATACGCAACTGGCCAAAGTTCTAAAAGCACTATTAATATTCGAAGCACGATTGAGGCAGGAACAGAAATATATAAGTCATCAACTCAGCGAAAAAGATTATATAATTAACACCCAAACTAATGACATTAAAAAACTTTTAGCCAGTCAATATTGCAAAAATTGCAACCAGTTTTATGCACCTTCTCCAGCCACGCTTCAAAGCTCTGATAGCAGTTCTGAGTACGTTGCAACTGAACAAGATTATCAGTCATCAAATTTTGAGTCTCTCGATAGCAGCAGTGAAACTTACGCCACCTTATCAGAACGTGGTTATACTAAGTCTGAGAGCGAAGCCGAGGAGAAAATCAAAGAAAGGAATATTTATCAGAAAAATAGGTACAATTCGCAAGGACGTCGGAAGATCCCTCACAGAAAAAGCATTGGGACCTATTTTGAGGTTTTGAAGTTGCGAAATGATAGTCCCGTGTCCAACGAAGACAATACTAGTGCGGACTATGATAATTTTGACTCTTTACCACCGGAGAGTGTCAGTGACAAAATCAGTGTCGTCTCAGAAAATATCGAAAACATATTTAATAAAAATAGAAATAATGGCAGCATTGCTTCCGAGTCTAGTGTAAATATTACATCCTCGGAATGTGGCAAGACTGTTATTAATACTAAAGGAGAGGATGTATCACAAAGTGAACTTCCTAACAAGAATAATGATTTGAGTAGAACTGAAAAGAACGAGGGTAAGGAAAAACGAACTAACAAGCAAGGTAGTAAAGTAGAATACAAATTAACGGAGACAATACCAGAATTTGAAGGTGGTGGTGCCGATACGAATGATAATTGGTACGCTAGTACCAGCGATCAAGAGGACGAAGAACACAGAGACATTTATAGAAACAACCCTGTGCTTGAGTGCATGAATCAAATTTTATTGCAGAATATTAATGATATAAGTTCTCCTCCAAAAACACCAAACATTGAAAGGAAAACTTCTAAGAACAATAAAAGGGTGAAATTTAGCGATGAAGAAGATAGAAGCACAACTGAGGAAAATGAAGAGAACAAAAAGACAGATAGTCAGCACGACTACTATGAAACCCCTGTACAAAAAACACCAAACTTCTATGAAACACCTCAAAGTATTTATAGTAACGATTATGAACAGATTTTGAGTAAGTGTAGTGAAACGTTTTCTGATTCGTCCAGACCTGAGGTGGCACCCAGAAAAATTCTTGATTCAAAAGTGAGCCATCACTATATTGAAATGGAAAAGTCCCCTGAAACAGAAATGCAGGACAGTAATGTAAATAATATTGTTAGGAAGAACAAGATTCTGAGAATTCCCCCTGCCTTGCCTCCCAAACCTCCAAATTTAGTGTCGAAGTATAAAATCCAGAGCATACCTAAGAGACCTCCAAGTGATGTTAGTAGCTCGGCAGACCTTGAACCAGACTATTGCTCCATTTCTGAGCTAAATTTGCCTCAAAACAAGAACGTACCGGTTAAGAAAATCAGCGTTGTAGCTGAAGTCCATTCCTCGGCTTTCGTGGACGTTAAGACTAAAGCTAATTTACCCTCATCAGTGGAGAAGGGTGCTAAAAAAACTGAAGAAGTTACTAATGGGCCTAAAGAAGAGGGTCCTAGTTTGGTTGTAAAAAAGTGCGTTGAGAAGTTGAATATTCAGCTGGCTAAACAAATCCCGGTGAAATCGGAAGTAACAATTCAATCACCGAAAAAAAAGATTGAACTGGAAATTCCAATGCTACCTCAGGTCTCTGAAATAATCATTCCCGACGATCCAGAAGAAGACGAAGAGGATAGAATTTCTCAGGATAATTACGTAAAAAATAACACACAAATTTTACAAACGAAAAACGTTCGCGAACCGAGGAAACCTATCCTAATGGGTTCAACCGTATCAAGTTTAATAAGCGGGTTTAACAACCACCAAATACTAAACGAGATTAAAAAGAAACACGAACGAATGAAACCAGAAACGAAAAAGGTGTTTTCCAGTTTTGAAAACCTGCAAAACTTGGACAAACATTTTATGATTACTTCCGAAAAGACACCAGAAACTCCAAGTTTTGAGAATTTCGATTTAAGTCAAAATTTTGAAGAGTTTAAATTGGACGATTGCGAAATTGAAGAATACAACGTCGAGGAGGAGCTAAATAAAGAGGAGGAGGCGAGAGAAAAAGAAATTAAAAGCGTAGCTGTACTAAAGAAACCATCTATCAAAACTGAAAGGAAACTTCAGTCGACAAGAGTAGATTTTATTCGTGCTACAAAAGACATGTCAGTACCAAATCTGAACCAAAAATCTATAGACGTTTTAAAAAAGCAATTGGAATTACAAAGACTTAAAAATCCACCCAAAGAACAAAGAAATAATGAAAGTAAGAAACCTTCTAATAATGAACCCACCTACGAACATTTCTTAGAATGTACAGGGTTAAGCTCAAAGTCAATTTTGACACCTGCAAGACTGCTAAGCAACCATAAAAATTTGCTTAAGCCAAAAGATGTTACATTGAGGTCTAAGGTTAAAAGTAAGACAAGTATTTTTGAAAGGCATAATGGCACCAGTATTAGGTACTGGTCGGAACCGTTTGTATAGAATATTCTTTAAAATATAGGGTATTATTATACAGGGTGACAATTTAAAAACTTGAAATGGCCATATATTAGAAACGAAAAACTGAAGAAAAAAACGCAAAAAGCAGTTTCTATAAAACGAAGGGGGAACAAAAACAAGCGTATTAGCCCACCCCTATCTGCAACCCCTTGGACAGGGTGAGATAAACCCTTAAAATCTTAAATAGAAAGGGGTCGAGTGATACATCATTTTGAAGCTCTTGAAAAATGCTTTCCAATGGTACCATAGAATGGTACATTTCAGGAAATTCTTCTCTGTTTATTAAGGAAAACAATAAATGAAAAGACAATTTTGAAATTTTTTATTATTAGCTAATTAAATGTTCAAAATGATTTCCGTTGTTTTGAAGACAATAATAAAGCCTACTTTCAAATTATTCACCTACATTTGCAAAGGTTTCTCTGGATATAGCACGGCATTCCTGAACTATTCTATGCTGAAGTTGCTCTAGTGACTCAGGTTGCGTTTTAAAAACCACAGATTTTAGGTAACCCCACAAAAAGAAGTCAAGAGGTGTTAGGTCCGGGGATCTAAGTGGCCATTCAACAGGACCTATTCTTCCAATCCACTGGTTGGGATAATTATCATCCAACCACTGCCTAACGGGAACTACAGAATGCGGAGGTGCTCCATCCTGTTGGAAATGTAGTGAGCGTTCTTCTAAAGATAAATTTCCGAGTATGTCCCTCTGATTTTCTAATTCTCGCACTATTATTGGTTCGATAGACCTCTGTAGCATTTCAGCATACCTGTCGCCATTTAAATTTCCTTGTATAAATATTGGGCCGATAATACCATCTCCCAATATACCAGCCCAAACATTAATTTTCTGGGGGTACTGGGTATGCCCTTCTCTAAATACGTGGGGGTTCTCGTCATTCCAGTAACGACAGTTTTGCTTATTAATATGCCCATTTAAATAAAAGGTACACTCATCACTGAAGCAAATATTTTTAACTAGTCGAGGTTCTGCCGTAATTGTATCTGTCATTATTTCACAAAACTGTATTCTACATTTTGACCTGGATGCCTTTCGTTAAAACGTTGAGCTGTTCTTAAAAAACATTGATCCTGGGAACCATAAATGAAAATAATTTCTACCCGTTCAGCTGTGCTGTACGCCATTGTTAAAGATAAGAAGTGCTGCTTTTCGTTTAAACTGAACCGAAAGTTAACTGTTCTTAAAATAATAATACTAGTAGAAGTTACCTTTAAGGTAAATTCTGTGATTTTTTTCGACAAAAAAAAAATAGCAAATAAACCAATACGAAATACCGAGGCTTAAACTGTTTATAATTCTTAAGAGATATCTCTTAATATGTCAGGATATTGGTAGCAATCATTTTGAACATTTAATTAACTAATAATAAAAAATTTCAAAATTGTCTTTTCATTTATTGTTTTCCTTAATAAACAGAGAAGAATTTCCTGAAATATACCTTTCTATGGCACCATTGGAAAGCATTTTTTAAGAGCTTCAAAATGATGTATCACTCGACCCCCTTTCTATTTAAGATTTTAAGGGTTTATCTTACCCTGTCCAAGGGGTTGCAGATAGGTGTGGACTAATACGCTTGTTTTTGTTCCCCCTTCGTTTTATAGAAACTGTTTTTTGCGTTTTTTTCTTCAGTTTTTCGTTTCTAATATATGGCCATTTCAAGTTTTAAATTGTCACCCTGTATGGTATTATTTTAAAAACTATTTATATTGTGTTGTTGGTGAAGATTCTGCATTTTTAGCGCATTATACCAGTAATCCAATGGCGTTATATTTATTAATACTTGTAAATTATATTTGTGACCTACTTTTCACATAATTTATAAATTTGTAAATATATATTTATTAAATGTTAGTAAATGTAATTCTTGTAACTATTTTCGGGTTTACAACTAAATTCTACATTAAAAATTGTTTATTTCTTTTGTTGGTACTGTTGAAAGCAGATAAAATTTTATAGAAAATATGTAGGTATTCCTCTCCAAGTACCCTGATGCATTATCGGAACACCCTGTATATGTTAATATGTAAATTTGTATCAGTATACATAATAGCTTTAATTTTGTATTTAGACAATATTTTTAGAATTGTATTTATTATTTATCTGGTTATTGTAAGATAATGTACCTATGTCTTGTAATTGTTTTGTTATCTATAAATGCATCTCATTATACAAGGCACAATATACAAGTATAATTTCGTAACTTTTTAAAGGCCATGTCTCAGTTACTTTAGTTTTGCAGGTTTGTTCGCGTCTTCAGCCAAACATCTTAATCTTCCCATCACGCCGACTGGTTGCCGTCAAAATGCAAACCAAGTTATTCATAAAGCGGCAGGTCGCAAGACTTTACTTTTTAAACGATTACTTTGTGTGTACTGTGGTGAATCCTATTTGGTATTCTTTGTAAAGTCATATATATTTCTTGAACATATTTTAAAAAATTATTAAAAGTAAATTTTTCTATTAAATTGGTAGTTGTGCACTATTAATTACGCAGTTTTTTCGTCTTAATAATTTTAGTAGTGGTATTTAATTAATTTAATAATTTTTCGAAAACCACTGTGTAAATTTAGGTTAAATTTGGTTACATACTGACTCTTATTTTTATTATTTCCTAAATTTAAACTATGTTGTAAGTCCCGTTTTTATTTGTTAAATAGTGAAAGTATTTTTAAAAAGTGTTTCCAATAAAATTATTTATTAATGTAAAAAGATACCTTGTTTTATTCCAATTGTCCTTATCAATATCACGCGCGTCTTATTAACTGACTGATTTTTGTACAATATGAACTTTTTGAAAATCAGGAAGCCATGAGCGTGTTAGCGGGTGTCTTAAATGTCGATACCAGTGCCTGGAACCAATAGTTTAAAAAATCAATCCGTACTTTTTATTCAATGAAGTATTGCTAGTGTCACCTACCAGGATATGAAGGTGTAACAAAAATCGAAATATCGTCAGTTTCTTGACAATATAGCGATGTTATTAAATATTGAGATTATTATTGCAGATATTTATAGATAACGTCGCTATTTTGTCAACATTTCATATAGGTTTTACATTGTAGCTGTTAGCGGATCAGCGTGATATAATTGGTATCCTGAACCTAAACCTAAGTGATTCAGCAACGAGACCACAAATTATACGTAATTCGCTGTTGTTGTAATTACTGCAGTTATGGTTATCTGTTGTCCCAAGAAAGAGGCATAAACTAATCCGATTTTCCTTGGAAAAGACAAACAAATTTTCGGTACAGGTGTAGTGTGGTATGGATATTTATGGCCCTTTTATTTTGGGAAATTAGTCGCCTCAAAAGGGAGCACTACTTAAATTTTTTAAAATTAAGACTGCTAGAGAATGTTCCTGTGAACATCAGAATTCAGTTGTATTATCAGCACGATGGAGCTCCAGCATATTTCGCTCAGCATGAAGTATGACGCCTCAATAAAGACCTGGAAGAAATTCTGGCTTGGGATGACAGTAACCAAGTCGCATTTAACGCTAAAAAAAAATCCATTCAGCAGTTTTCTCTAAAAAGGTTAACATTACAGAACCGGATGTTGTCATGGACGGACACGCAATCCCACTGGCTTCATCTATTAACTTGCTGGGCGTCAATCTGGAAGGAAATATGTCTTGGCATAACCACGTTGTGGCAATCGCCAAGACAGCCTCTCAGAATCTTGGTGTACTCTTCCGAACCAGAAAGTTGTACATACCTCAACAACTTTTGACATTATACAAAGCCCAGATTCGACCATCACTAGAGTAATATGCTCTCATGTCTGGAGCTCTGCACCCAAATATACTCTTCGGCTAATGGATTCCATCGAAAGGAGGGCCATTCGTCTGATTGGATACCACGAGCTGACGAAGAACCTCGACAGCCTACAACGTCAGGTTCAGACAGTTTGGGGATTTGACTCTCTTTTACAGATATTTTCATGGAAAGTGCTCGACTGACCTTGCCCTCTTAATTCCGCCCAGAGCGGCGAATAGCAGAAATACACGACGAACCACTGCCGCCCATCCATATGTGGTTAAGCTTAGTACTCCTCGAACTTCATTATTTCCTTATTCCTTCATCTGGAGGACTTCATCCTTATGGAACGATTCAAAACCAACGTGAATCGCTTTTTGCGCACACGCACCACTCCCAGAGTGGATTTTTCCTATAGTGCTTGTGTTTGATCATAAAAAAAAATTGGAGGTTAAGCAGCATTTGGATGAACAGTTTCTGATTCTGTTAGTTGGCCTCCAAGATCTCCAGATGTTACATCACTAGACTTTGCTCTATGTTGTTTATTATATTGTATATTAAAAAAATATATTTGGTGCAAACCTTATTTTTTTTTTATTATTCCGCATAAATAGAGAAATGTTGGACCGTAATTATACCTAAACTTCTAAATTAAAGCAATATTTATTTCTTTGTTACATATTCACGTTTTCTGAAATTTGGTATGCCGATAGGTAGGTACCCTTTGCTATTGGTAATATGCGATATATGCATGCATAATAATATGTTTTCGAACTTTACTAACTTATATTTCCATTCATCAATATTTAATTACAACAGCATTTTATATTGAATGCAAATAGTGTCGATTAATCTACTTACAATGAAAAATCATGACAAGGCTAGGTTGTAAATAAAAAATATTAAAAAATTACCACTTACTAATTAATACTTATACAAGGTGTTTCTTAATAACATGCTAATATTTAAGGAGGTTATTGTTGGGTCCAATTTCAGAAAAAACGTCATTTCCTAGACGTCTAAACTTTTGAGATACAGGGTGTTAGAGATTTTCAAAAATCTCCTTTTTTATTAATATCTGCGATACTGCCTTAGATACACACTTTCTTAGGCATTTTCTGATGTATAACATGTTTTTATTCCGACCAGTGGCGTTCGTGTGAAAATTGCCCTCGGTATTTTTGAAGAAAGGAATGGTACTCTTTTTTTTAAATAAAAATTATTTTTGGAATTCTAATTCCTTGCTCCTCTTAATTTTTGTCGCTTGACGTACAGTTCTCGTATAAAAAAATTAAATTCATTCACTTGCACCCTGTTATGAAAATAGGTATTAACAAAAATTAAAATGGATCTAGTAGGTAAGAAGCAGATTCTGTTTTGTAAACTAAAACAGGTTTGACAGTTGTACACCTGCGTGTCCAGTGCGTGTTAACTGACTTTTAAATCCTCTCGAAAATTTTATCAGCAAATTGAAGACGATTATTATATTTAAAAATAATATAGGAAAGTATTGGTATATAATATAGTATATAGTATACAATGGAACAAAAGGCTTTTTTTGTGAATATATTTTGAGTTACATTCTTGCAACTTCCAACAAATACGGTTTGCAAGATCCATCAATTTCAATAGCCTGTAATTTTTTTTCTTGCTCTATAAAATGTCATCAGGAAGTGATGAGTGCAAAGTTAAATCTGGAAACCTCTATAAATATGTATGTCTACTGTATATGTGCGTACTACGCACATTAACTGAATTAATTAAATGTAAATATTATGTACCTGCTACATATATAAAGAAGATTACGATTAAAATGCTTACTTTCTGTTCTCGTATACTTATTAGTAAATTATATATCCTATAACTATAAGAAAATCTTTACAGTAATATTAACATTAGTTCGTAAATTGTATTTTTCTACAATAACTAGCAAAACGTGTTTATAGTATTGTCTTTAAATGACAGCGAGGTAATAAATACTCATTAAATATTAAAAACCCATCCCGGAGAATCAAGAACAGTGTGAACAGCATTATATATTGTGTGTACATTAAAGGACTAAAGTAGATCATTATTTTAGGTAGGTCCACCCCCATTTTATATATATTTTTTGCGCAAATGAATGTATAAAATTGGTAATCAACAGGCTAAAAAAGTAATTAGCGTTAAGAAAAGTGCAGATTAAAAAAGTAATTAGCGATAAAAAAAAGTGCCGTAACGTGTAATTTTTTTTCACTTCTCTCGTAATGCTTATAATATCAAGTTGCAAAATGAAAACAGCATCCCGTCGTTCGTTGCCAGACAAAATAATTAATAAAGGTAATGAAGCAACACAACATTTATTGCCTAAAGCGAGGCGGGTATTTTTAACGTATTTTTAAGGAAGGTAGAACATTACTAAATCTACGACTGTGTGGTCGTGCTATTCCACGCTAAAATCAACATTAATTCTGAATGATCAAGTCGATATAAGCAAATATCCCAAACTTAGTGCATTCCTATGTGACAGCACCAATCATAACGCTTGTAATAAAAATTATAGGCAATTTTTGCGTAAATCTGCATTCATGTATGCGGTTTAGAACTTTTTCCCTCGTATATTATATGTTTTAGGCTGTTCCGGAATGTTATATATTGGGAGGCAAAAGATGTGAAACCGATAGGAAACGAAACATTCTTGTCTCTAGACCAAGAAATTATCAATAAGAAAATATTTTTAGTGAAATATCGACCATGTAAATATTAATATAATTTTAATTCATTATAAACGACCGGCCGACCTGGAGAATGTTTAGTGGTGTCGCCCAAATAATAAATAATATTACGTATGGTCGCTTTTCTTTTTAAAAAGGGACGTTTTTCTGAAAATGAAGCAGTTTTTTTCAAAAATTTGTTTTTAACAAGAAGGTATTTTCTATCTTTTATTTTTATTAAAACAAAACCGGCATGATTTTGGTATCTAGTGAATATTAAATAATAAAATAAGATTTTGAAAAAGTAAATTTAATATAAACGTTGTCAAATTACATCCAAATTAATGTAAATTAAAAAGAAGAAGAATGAAAAAGAGGAAGAAGAAATTATGCAGGAATAAAAGAAAAAAAAATTAAACAACAAAGGAGAGGAAAAACTATAGTATAAAGAAATAGTATAAAGAAAATATAGAAAAAGGAAGCAAACGGAAGAAATTTGAATGTGTTCCCATAATATTGCTTGATCAATAATAAATTTACATTTACGTAATAAAATAATATAGCCCATTCTTATGGGATCCACAAGCAATTTGAGAAGAAAGAAGAATACTAAATCAGTTGATACCTGATAACTTGATTTTAAACTAACATTAGAAATACTCATAGATTGGGGTAACAGAAGAAAAAAGAACAAAATACTAAGCATGACATTCTTAAAAAAAAATCTTATTCGGTAAACTAATATGGTTCAAAAAATATCGTGTCATCGCTGGTGTGGTGATTCCTTATGTAAAAATAATATCCCATCAACATTTATCACAGTAGATACTTTTAATAACCGTCTCACTAACATTAATAAAGCCGTTACGTAAAGACCGGAACAATTTAGAATATTAGCACACTCTGTATATTGCAAACAATGCCTCTGAGGACTGATGGGAATTATTTGTCTTAGTTTTTTGTAAGGAATCACCAAACGAGCAATGTACATGTTTTTGAAACGCCCGATATATACTATAAAATAATTTTTTAAAATTCCTGTACATTTATATAAATTTGCATTTGTTGATTTATTGTTATTATTTAAAAAATATGTACAATTTGCTTTTTATTTGAATTTATTATGTATTAAATTTATATAAGCGTCTTTAGCTACATCTATGAAGTGTACTCCGAACTGGAAGCAATGAACCTATAGGACGTAAACATTTCTTCTTCGGAAATCGTATACCTCGTAATTTGTTCGCAGATGACACTAGATGTATTCCTTTCATATTAAAGGGAGAGATATATAGACAGACCAGTGGCGTAAACTCGGGGGGGGTGTTTCAACATCCCCCCCCCCCCCCCTAATGCCGCGTAGATTTCGTAGGTTTTCCGTTTATTTTTCGTACGGAACGGAACATTAATAGAAAATAATAATATATTTCGCATTGGTATGTTTCTTGAAGAGCAGAACAAATAATATATAAAAATAATCGTTATTGGTGATTCTTTTGCCATTCCTTGATAAATGTAAAACGCACACGTTTGTTAAAAAGGAAAAGAATAGACAATTTATCATTAATTTATATATTTTATTTGTATCGATTAAAATACATTTTTCAACTTGCTGAGTTAAATTTTTACATTATACATTCCTCTATAATCACCATTTTTACAAGTCCAACTAATCCTATTTCAAAATACAAAAAAAAAATGAAAACTATAAATACAAACAGAAAAAACATTGCAAAACAAACGAAGGTATAAACAAAATATATGGCTAAACATATGTATGTTACAGGGTCTTTGGTAAAACTAGCCAATGAAAAATACAAAAATATTAACAAAACATTCACAACAACATAAGTAAATTGCAGCAAAAAATACTAAAATTATGGAAATATAAAAAAAACTAAACTATGAGACTAAATGTCATTTTACAACTAGAGAGGAAGGGTTACATTATAGAGTTTGAGCCAGTTATAGGCCTTTTCAATATGTCAAGTTGCAACTATAGAGATTCATTTACGTGAGTCAGTTATATGAGAATTTTTTTTTATTTTACTTAAAATTTTAAAAATATCAGAAATCGTTAATAGCAAATAATTAAATCGACAAAAAGAAATTCCAACAATAAATTTAAAAACTGTGATAAGAAGTGCAGTTAATACCTTTTTATTTCTTTTCTATAATTAAATCTCTAGTTGCCACTTGAATTAAAGAAAATTTTTCGATAATTTCGACAATAATTTCACATACAGTATGTACAAAATACATATACACAGACGTTCTTCATAATATAGGAGTATTATTATTAAAAATGTGCACTGTGCATTCATAAACTTTATAATATATTTTTATATTTATCTCCATGGCTTGAGATTCGCTATAATAAATGCTACTTTTCAATTTTAACATTAGCAGCCCTAAATATACGGGTTTTTATATCAAATGACTATTTTATTGTCAAAAAATCTTACACACTGGAAAATTATACGTTAGGTACATAATTTGGAATGGTTCAAAATAATACATTGATAAGTTTAAAATTGCGTAGAGGGAAAAAAATATAAATTGACATGTTAAGGATAATTCGAAAGAAGCACAGGCAGTAATTTAACGTTTTTATGTGAAATAATAACTATATTTTTGTAGCAATTGTTCTAATGAATGCGTCCATAAAGTCTTGCCTACATTGATTCAAAGTCAGGGATTTCTCTTTTTAAACGCTCGGACATTTATTTATCGTTGCGCATTTTTTAAGTTAAACGTTGATATACAGGGTATCCCATTTATTAACTATTTCAATGATGCTGATTCATTTCAATTACATTAAAATAAAGATAAAACTAGATTGAAACATGGAAAGTCAACACAACAAAGACACAGATGACAATGTCATAGTTTTCGCTGTTTATGATAAAAATTTCATTTTTGATTTATACTGCGTGTAATAAAAATGCTATGTTTTTTCCGAAGTCGTATCACCCTGTGGAGTATACTAGGAACCGAACCATATAGCAGTGGACATTAAATGGTAGGTCCATCTTTCCCCAACATTTCCATTCTTGGTTTACTTCATTATCTCTGTTATTAAAGGAGATACATCGTTTTATAGCGTATATATGTTTTTATAGACTTTATTATTCAACACATTCATTGTTAAATGTTTTCAAGTAGGCTATGGACCATTTCTGACATTACAAGCGATGTGTCAATATCGAATACATTACTTGTTATCTGTATAACTGTAAAATTTCTGCTCGCTTTGATAAATGAAAACAAAATTAAGGAGTTACTTTATTTAATAAAGTAAATACAATATTAGGATTACGTTTATTAAACAATTTTTTTTTGGAAATGAGTGAAACATGAAAAGAACAAATATCAAAAACAATAAAATTAATGGATTTATAATTTTAATAGCGTATATGCCCACCTCTACTTCGAACCGCTGCATTCATACGCTTCAGCATACAGATTATTTAATTAAATGATGAAATTCGATTTTGAAAAAATCTTAAATGACGTCATGCTCCCACCTGGGACACCCTATATATACCACCGTTTTACCTTAAAAAATGCGCAACTAAAATTGGCGTGTCCGAGCGATTACTAGGAGCGACAAGACTCTATGGTCATGTCATGCCAAAAACTGTTGCACGGTACCTTTTAGATTATTCCGAGATAAAAATAGCAATTTTCGGTTTTTAATACGATTATGGGTATGCCATTTTCCCTCTATAATCTCCATTATCAATGTACTAAAATATTACAATTACTTTTATCTTTAAAATACTCTAAAATATATTTACTTCAATGGTTAACTTAAATCACCGTTACAGTTGACTAATATAATAGCTATTTTTCTTAATAATAACATAGATCTATCAAATGTTGGTAACAATTGGCACCATTTCTTCATTGTATGGGTGAAAAAATCTAACTGCACTACGTATTGTCATATAACACCTCTTAAATGCAGTGGCTCTATGCCTCTTTATTGTACTGTTTATAAACTAAAGGCAGGTATTTAAATTTTTTCGTTATTGAATCAGGCTGCCGTTAAAAAATATTTTTTTTTTTCAAAAAGGTTACCATCATCATACACGTCTCAGAGGCTATGACATTAACCACAGTACACAACCTGACCGAAATATTGGTTTGAATTCTGATCGCACGCAGGATAGTGATAGTCAGAGTTTTGGCTGAACTGGCGATGGCCGACGGCGATGGAGGAAGTAAATAATTTGCCTCGAGTACCGCGTATGGCCGTCCCAAGTCCAGACCTTGTTGGCCTAAGCGTTACGTTAATCCGGCACTGGCCATTGTTGGTTTATGAATGAGAATTATTACGATTCGAAGTTCTCGCGCACACGAACAAACCATTAACTGCAGCCTGATTTTTCCTTATAAACTATAATTTCGATGTATCCGAAACCCAAAACTTTTATCTACAAAAATCACACATTCGCTTAACTTAATAATCGTTGGCTTTAATGGCTTTATTTTTGGCACTTTGAAGCGGTTTTTTACATATCTACAATAATTTTTTCTTTGGATACTAATTATAAAAAAATAATTTAAATCTTTAAATCACAAAACTTTTTCACGTAATATCGTTAAAGGAATCTTAAAAACGAAATAATAAAATAGAAAATTTTTATGGCACATTAATATTTTGGCACTATGAAATTTGGCTTCATTGGTAGGTAACAAATAGTTTTATGGGAACATATAACATGGCAAGATAATTATTTTGTTGTCAGAAAAATAGAATTTTATTGAGCTCGTTTCGTGCTTAAGTGAATTTTTATAATAAAAATAGAGAATTGGATCATACCTTCTACTGGTTGACGTTCAATTTAATTCCCGAACAAGTTAATTTGCGAAGGTAATTAACGAAAATATCCAAATAACATTTTCGGGAATTCAAAATGCCGATAACTGATTGAATAAATTCACTAAAGCATTAACAAATCTTGCTAAAATCTTTAAAAAATAGATCAAGGCTCATGTAAATATTTAACTGAAAAATAAACGAAAAATTGCACGTGGAACTAAATAAAAGTATTTTTGACATTGCGTAAGTGCCCCATGCCTGCTGTGACACCACAAAGTGGTGGAAGACAGTGGATTTATAGAATAAACTGGCACTGACTGTATTTTTAATGAGTATTCGTGCAGGTACCAGAAACATCTATATTTACATTTTAAATATTTGAATAATAACAAAAATAGCACTAATAAAATATTTGTTTCATTTAGGGTAGACGTAGCGACTTGAAGCACCTCTTGAAAACAATATAGACTAATAATGGTAAGATTCTGCAACATAATCAGGCTGGTTACTCTCAGAATCAATGTAATTTAAATTTTTTAATTTAAATCCTTCTAAATAAAATAAAGATCTTATAGATCTCATCATGGTTTCCATATTTAAAATCATCAAATTATCTGCAGATAGGAAATTGTTCAAAATAATTTTGAATGCTAAATAACTACTATTACCCCAAAAGATACGGTCACCCAGATTTAGATAAAAAAAATTGCACATAATATAACTAAAATATGAATATGGTGATGTTTCAGAGACTAAATTAATAATATGGCACAAAATTCACAGATCGCAAAAATTTATAGAGATTCATTGGTTGATTCAAAAGAGAAAAACATTCTTTTGTAAAAAAAAACGCTTAGAATTAAGAATATTAATTAAAAAATAATTTTAGTGCATTTCTTTAGATAGGCAATACCTTAGCGAAGATCCTGTGGTTTCCAAAATAATAAGAGAATATCTCGAAACTTTCAATTGAAGTCTCTTAGTTTCCTTTGAGCGGCACTGCGTGCCATAAAACCTGAATTACCGTGACTAAAATAAAAGCGTATCTAAAGTTACGCCTAAAAACCCCTAAGAATACTTTTATTGCGAACTAGTAGACTCTTAAATATGCGGAACGTAAAAAAAATATAAACTGGCAGAAAAATATAGTACGTAAACATTTCAACAACAATCTAAAAGTACATCACGTCACGAAAAAACGTATTTACAACAAACTTTGGTTTCTATTCTCTGTACGGTTTACAGTACGAGTACCGGTGGTTCATATGTTGGCTGTAGGAGCCGGAATGGGAGAACCGTTTCAAGCACTTACTACATTGGAACGGTTTTTCCCCGGAGTGTAACCTCTTGTGCTCTGTCAAGTGATGCTTGTGTTTAAAGGCTTTCGGGCATTCGTCGCATTTATGTGGACGCTGGCCTGGAAAGAAACAGCATGGTATAAATCTCAAAAATATTCTGCAGGGCAAGCAGCTTCTTTCCTTACAACTATACAACTTTTATTGTGACATTAATGAGATGGGCCGAAATGATTCACTAAGATTCAAATTATTGTAATTAGTAAATAAATAATTAGCTAACATTTTTTTAGAAATTATTACTAGGCCGTCAGACGCTCATGGTTATGAAATGATCAATCAATAAAAATTGAAATAACTTACCAGAATGCTCGTACTTGTGCCTCGCCAGCGAACTCTGCTTATTAAACGCCTTATCACACTGGTCGCACTGAAACTGACCTTCCACCTCGGCTTCTTGACCCAGCGCGGGACTGCCCATGTTCTTCAAAATAAACTGTTGCACCTTGGCCCTCTTGTTCTGCAACATTTCCTCATCTTGAACGGCCTCGTGCAGCGAATGGTTCGAATTGGGACTGAGACTAGAAATTCTACTGTTGATCAACTGCGTTAGGCTGGGTAAATCGTGAGCACCAAACTGCATTAGGTGGTCCATGGGAACTAGCCCCATGCCGGGTAAATTGGCTAGCTTGTGGGAGGGTTGAGCTAGAATCTGAGCCAATCGGCTACTGTTAAACTCTAACGGTGAGGGGGATTGCCTAGGATCTGAAGAGTTCGATCCTTGAAAATGGTTTTGGTAAGGCATGTATGGAGTGGGACTCCTAGACGACTTGTGGCTCAAGTTCACCACTTCATCGTGAGATTCGGAATGATTAACAGAATGAGGTCTTTTAGGGGAACATGAAGGGGAAGTCTCATTTGAGTTTGTTTCTCTTTTCAGAGACAAATCGAGAGGTTGCTCGGACATATACTGGGGCGAATGTTGCATGACGGGTTGTCCCGAAGAGGCTGAAGGCACGGAGTATCGCGACCCTGATGCGACTGGACTGTAAGGGACCTGAATGAGTCTCCCCTCTCGTCTATCCCTCGCTCTCGTATTCTGGAACCACACTTGAACTACTCGAACGGGAAATCCGATGCTAGCGGCAATTTTTTCCAGATCTTCACGTTTTGGTCTTGGATTGCTTGTGTAGTTATCCTTGAGAATCTTAAGTTGTTCTTCGGAAATCAAAGATCGTACTCTAACTTTTCTACCGTCTTCGTTGACATGATCTGTCGTTGTGTAATTTTCAGAGTCCATTTCATCATTAGTGTGATAGCTCGATCTTTCAAAATCTTGGTCTTCTGTTCCGCTCATATTTTCATTGGAACCATGGTCAGATTTTGGAGTCAGGGCCGCTTCCAGTTTTGCAGCTAAGCCTTCGCTTTGACTGTCTTTACAATCGTGTTCTTCCAAATGCAATGTCGAACTAAATGTTTTATTACAATTGGTACAGGAAAAATGTTCTTTAGGGGAATGTGCAGACGCGACACTGTGAGAGTCGCTTGAAGAGTCCGATGCCAATTTTTGAGCATTCGCTTGTAACAGCTCCTTGGTAACAGTTGCGTTAACCGTTTCCAGGATTCGCTTCACAGCATCTAAATCACCGATATTAGTTTGGGTTTGTTGTTCGCCGGAATATTTGGAATTATTTCTTGCTTGCTCGGTGTTGTGATTGTCCGCTTCCTCGTCCATCACCAACTCGCCACACTCCGAGGCATTCGATTTGGACATTTCGTCAAAATCTTCCGGTCTGTGGCTTGTTTCCGAAACGCTCACTCGATCATCCTGGTGTCTACTGGACTCCTCTGGATGGACGCTGCTTTCAGAAGTATCCATAAACGAACTCCTGATAGGACTAGAAAGGTTGTGTTGACGTTGCTGCTGCTGTTGTTGCTGCTGAAGTTGTTCAAGTAAGTGACCTAACGCAGGAACTGAGTACGGACTAATAGGGTGACCGGCATTAAGAAGACTGTGGGGTGTTAAGTAAAACGGCGTCAAGGACGAATTTCCTGCAAGCTGAGATTGAAACAGAGCGGCGGCTGCCTCAGAATATTTAGGCAAAATAGGCATGTAAGGAGTATTGTGATTAGGACTAGTGGTTAGATTATTATTTATAGGACTAATAGAGGGTCGTTTGGGTCCCTTGAGGTTATGTTGAACATTTTTGTCCAGCAAAGCATTGTTCATGGGGGCTCGGGTTCTTCCCAGCTTGAGATTCATCACTAAGCACTTTTTCGAGGTCATATGACTAGAGTATGAGCCCGAGTGAGAAAAGCGTTTTCCACAGTTTCCACACTCGAATGGTTTTTCACCGCTGTGTATTCGTATGTGTTCCTGAAAAAAAGATTGCCAGTTAAAAATAATACAATACAAAAACATCGCATCGATAAAAAGTAAGAGCGTCGCCGGTAAGTTGGAGTTTATGGGCTGAGTTTTTGACTTTATAAAAATGTGTAATTTTTAAAGTTTCGGAAGAAATAAAGAACGAATCGTCTCACAACAAGACGTTGAGCATTACGACCCAGAGCGTTAACTCTCCTGATGTTCTAATATACCCCTAGGCTAGGCGAAAAATATTATTTAATAAAAAAAATCACCTTTCTCTCTTGTTGCTTATTTTTAATGGACTTCTAAACTTTCATTTAATTTACCGGGTGTAACGGTAACGGATAAAAATATATAAGGTTGCATGTCACGCTTTCATCAAGAGACTTACCTTAAGATGATGTTTGAATTTAAATGCTTTATCACATTCTGTGCATTTAAACTTTCTCAGAACAGCGCTCTCGTCGTGGCTAATCATGTGTCTTTGCAATCTGTAGACGTTTGCGAAAGTCTTGTTGCAGATTTTGCAGGACTGCAACAAAAAAACTAATTTGTCGTAGTCTTAAAGTTTTATTTAGAATAAATCGGTCTGGTTTGTCAAAAATACAGATTATATTATCGGGAATCAGTGAGTTGCCGAGCAACCATCGCTATCATGAAATGTGCCCACTGCGATTAATAATGGAATAAGAAATGTACTCTTTATCCACTAAAGAGTTTGTCATTAAGTGTAAAAATAACTTTATACTCGTATTTAGAGGTTTCTTGTCAAATTTATAATGTTTCTTGATACGTATTGGATTCATGAATGGAATAAAACCGTTATTTACAAAATTTTATGGTATTAATGTTCATTTGCAGGATAAATTAATTCGCGTTACTCTAAAATGGAACGATAATGGTGAATGCGCTGGTCAAACTGCTTGCTGCCCAATATAATAACAGAAATAAAGAAGAAAAAGTTTTCCTTTCATTTAAATTACATGAATATATTATTTATGCATACGTAAAACTTCTCATATGAAATTTGCGTTGTGTCTTTTCTTCAAAAATAATTCAAGACAGTTTTAAAAACTCAAATGCCCTTTTCCTCATTAATACCTTCCTAATCTCCTTAAATCCGACCTAAGTTTCGCGAGCAAAAAGTTTCGGCAAACGCCCGACGTACGGACTAATCCTTTTAAAACAGGTGGACGGCTGACATACACTGAGAAATTCCAAAAGTGTTTTTGCTAATGAAAATTAGGAAAATTCCAGGCGACACTCGAGGCGGCGACAAAAACAAAGGTTTTCCAAGTGGGATAAGTAATTATTATAAAAGGATTTTGGTCTACGAAAGGTAAATAGGTGTGTTTTTGCGAAGTGGATGGCAAAAAGTTAATTATTTGGGGTAACAATGATAAGGCGCGGTCGCGCGGAGATAGTAGATCTGGTAGAGATGATTTTATTTTACTCATTAACATAAAATCCATTAGACAATATTTCTGCTATTGTAGGTGCCCAGCCGTTACTGAACATCGGATGGAATGCAAGCAAAAAATTAGCCGTAAATGTGAAGATGTGTAGAAGTGATCATTTTTCATAATATTTAAATGAAGAAAATACATCTCTATTCATTGTCTTCAGATATACGGCAACGCTGTAGCCGTGGCCTGTCTCTTGCTAAGGGGCCGAACCATGTAAGATTTATCCATAGCCATTCATTAAGCTAACAAGAAATAATTAGATAATCATTGACTCAAATGTAAATAAATTCAAGATAATTTGTGATACTGTCTTCATAAAATATATCATTAAATACGTTTCATCAAATTTTACATCCCACACTAAAACAAAAACTTCATTGCTTTAATTTTATTTCTTATGCAGTTCCGTTCTTTGTAGAGCCGTTAAAACGCACAGAAACTTGTTCCCATAGTGGCGTGAAACCCGGGGAGAAAATTTTGTGTTTGTTTATTATACCGGCGTTTTTTTGAACTCCAAAAAAACGCCAACAATTTACAGAAACGCAGTTCCTTAAAAAAAAGCCTTAACCTAATAAAAATATAAATAAATCATTTTTTGAAGTGTGTAAATAGTAAATGTTCCATAGAAATACTAAAACGGTCGATTCTAATTACAAAACAAACACCATAAAAGTATGATCTAATTCTCGTTCTAGACTTGTTTTTTTAATTAACCGAACTGCCTAACAAGTCATAATTTTACACGGGACCGTGGTGTGTTTAATAATTATAAAGCAGATTCAATTAATACACAAATGTAAACAAATGTCAAACGACCAAAGTGGTTTACAAAAAATGCTGTGCCACTTAGAACGGGCGCGAAGTGACTAATACGGTTGCTAAATTCATCCAAACATCTTGTAAGCACGGCGCCACCGTGTTTTAAATCATAATAAAAATAAATAATGTTTTGGTTTTCGGTATAAAGTTACATTGGTGGAGGTGTAATCTGTAAAAATTGGTGATTTACTGTTGAATGAATTCTTGAAAATTTGTTTGACGCCCAAATTAGAGAAAAACACACTAGCCTGCGAAACACTCAAATGCAAAAGAAAACACACCGAGAAGTAACCACATGTACCAAATATGCAGCAAACGGCGCATCACACAGGGAACTTACAGTTGAGCCGAGGAAAGAATGAATGTGCATCATCACCTGTAACATTATGATTCAAATCGAGATTATTTAGATGAAATAAGACGAGAGCAACGTCAGCTTTGCTTACAAAACATGCCAACGAAATATTTTGTTACTCTTGGATCTAGAAACATAATTTCACGAATGCCATTGCGATTTTTCAAGATATTTTCGTAGGAACCAAGCTCTTAGAGATGACATGTTGTCCTTATTCGGAACACTCCGGGTTCCCAGCACTGATTTTTATACGTTATTTACACAAAATACAATTATGCAATATTTAACACTAGTTGCAGAAAAGGAAAGAAATATGTAAGTAATAAGAATTGATTTTGTTGATTCAATTCTATACAGGGTGTCCGCTAATTAATGGGACATGGAAAAACCACAGACTCCTTCCGTTAGGATTTAATTATACTTACCTATATCCAAAAGTTGATATTAACTGAGATACAGGGGTGTTAAAGTTAAAACTTCATTTTTGTTTCTCTCTAATAACTTTGACAGAAACCAACTGCTTTTACAAAATTTTTCAATTATGGTTTTTTTAGGACTAGAAAATGATTTTTTGGTGAAATTTTAATGTACAATGTCTGCGGCATTTTTCGCATATTTATTAGGTCATAACTTTTTTGTGCCTCAGTATATTTAACTTTTTAATGAAAATAATATTTTTCTCATATTTATTACGTAACAAAGGTATACTAAGTTCAGGTCGCCCAGAGTTACCCTTTCGGAGATATTTGCATTTAAATTGTTAGCGCGTTAGCTCAGGCAAGCAAATAATATTTTGTTACTTCTTACCAATTAACTTTTACATGATAATTAATGTTCTAGTAATGGCAATTGGGAATATAAATACAACAATTGGATTGTTCTTTAACTTATTTTAATTAAGATAACTTTGACCCTAGAAAACATCGTGTCGAAAGAAACCAACAGCAATGAAAACACTAACTTACGATAAACCCTAAAATGAAACATTTTCTGTTCCATAGCAACTGCATCTCTAAATTTCATTTGTTTTCTCATAGGTTACTTTGAGAAAAAAAAATTGTTTGCAAATTAATAGTAATTGGGCACTGAACAATTTAAATGCAAATATCTCCGAAAGGATAACTCTGGGCGACCTGAAATGAGTATTACCTTTTTTACGTAATAGATATGAGAAAAGTATTATTTTCATTAAAAACTTAAATACACTGAGGCACAAAAAAGTTATGACCTAATTAATAAATGTGCAAAAAATGCCGCAGACAGCGCCCCCCCCCCCCCCCCCTACATTGTACATTAAAATTTTACCAAAAAAATCAGTTTCTCGTCCTAAGAAAACCATAATTGCTAAATTTTGTAAAAAAATGGTTGGTTTCTGTCAAAGTTATTAGAGAAAAACAAAAATGAAGTTTTAACTTAAACACCCTGTATCTCAGTTAATATCAACTTTCGGATATAGCTAAGTACAATTAAAGCCTAATATTTTTACGTCAGGAGTATGCGGTTTTTCCATGTCCCATTAATTAGCGGACAACCCTGTATGGGAAAGTACTTTCGCTTAGAAACTTAAAGAAAGTTGTGAACCACACGAAACACACGATATAAATGTCAATAATGTCATGTAAATATTTTAATTTTGCCATTTCCGTCTAATATAATTGTATTTCATTTCCAAAGAAAACGTTATCTGTTTTATCGGTTTCCATGAACTGATACAACAAAAAGACTTTACATATAACAGCTCTTTGATATTGCCCTAAAGACATGAGGCATGTTTATTCTTCTCCCGGCCCAACGGTAACCATCACTTTAAATAATAAAATTAAATTAACTAGCCAACAAACCCGACGTACATAATAGTTCCCATGCTGACTCAGGCGTCACTGTCGCATAAATAATTTGGCAATATCATATTACTATCTGATTAGACAGGTACCTTTTCGCAAACTCAATCGCGAAAAAGCGACATGCCGCTTTGTTAATCGACGCATACCTTTGTTTTGGTTATCGTTTACGACCAATTACGAACCGACACTGCTTCTGAACAATGCAATAAAAAAAGATAACGTAAGATCGATGGGAGAAAAAATAAAAAACCACACAACACTCTTTAGATATGGTCCATTACGACGTCACAGCGTAAGTTAACTCTTTCACACGCTCTTTGCCAGCACATGTGGCGTCATTTTTTTGTGACTCGCTCTCCTGTTGTAGTCTCACTTGTCATCGTGTCAAGATATCTTTCCACGGCCAGCTTTCTGTCCGATATAGATTAAATAAAAGCTCTCTCCGAAGTGATGTCGGTTCTAAATTAGATAAAGTAGAACTGAATCTTCTTATTTAATTGTTGGGATTTCTGATAAACAAAGGTTATAGTTGTTGCAGAATTATACCGTTGACTCTTACTGCCATAAATAAACTACCTGATTAAATCCTATTATATACGCCTCAAGCTCAATAAATGGGATCAGGGCCGGCTTGAAAATGTATACCACACCACATGATTTATTTTTATAATTTAAAATAAATAGATAGGTATTTTTAGTTTTAAGTACCTATAATAAATGTAAAATAATGATAACAATTAATGATAATTGAAAAATTTAAAAGGATAACAAGTACAATAAAAATTAATTAAATTCTAAGAAACTATTGATAATTTATTCAAAATTTAACTCTGTACCACTATCACTATTATCTTCATCTAAGCCTAAACGTATAATTAAGGGTTGAACATTTGTAATCATACAATTGTAAGAATTTTCCACCTTAAGTACATGCTGTACACAGTCTGCAAAAATTTTTCTTACTTCGTTTTTAATTAATTCTACTACAGATGCATTTAATGTAGGAGAAATATTATTTCTCTTAATATTGGATTTTAATTGGTGCCATATTAGCTCAATAGGATTGAATATGCAATAATACGGAGGAAGACGCAACACTGTATGTCCATTTTCTGCTGCAAATTTGTCACACTCGTATTCCTTATTTATTTTAAAAGCTTTTAATTCTTCTAGCAGTTCTCGGTTTTTGTAAGTTTCTTCAAAATATAAATCATTTTAAATCATAAAATTTTGAATTTCTGCTTTTGTATTATTAGAATTGGGAATGATTTTTGCTTGCCGACTATGATAACTAGCATCGTCCATTACAATGACGCTATTTTCAGGTATATTTTTAAGGAGTTTATGTTTAAACAAATCTTCAAGAAGTTGTGCGGAGGTATCTTGATGGTAATCTAAAGAAGAATCTGAAATGTTTTTAGCTGAAAGCAACAGACAATTTGGAACAAACCCGTTCTCTGAACCAGCATGTAATATTGTGATTCTTTTGCCTTTATTTGATGGTGCCTTGGTTTGACATTTTTTGGAAGAATCATCCCAACCATTTCTTGGAGTGTCATGGGTATCGAACCATGTTTCGTCAAGGTAAATAATTCGACGATTCTCTTCTCTAAATTGTTTAACAGCTATTAAATATTTAAGTCTCCATTCCCGTAAACGTTGAGATTCCATTAATGTTTGTCTTTAATCAATGCTTCGGTATTTAAAACCCATTTTACGCAATATTTTTCTAAGGCTTGAAAGGCTACAAGAGATATTTGTTTCGTCTTTAATCAGCCGCTCTTTGAGGGAAATCAAAGTGGGTACAGTTTGTGCCTCATACATTTGGTAAATCTTTCTTCTTAATAAATCCATGTCATTTTCATCAATACGTCTAAATGTGCCAGAATCACTCCGAAAAATCACTTTGTATATATATATATGCATCAGGCATAGGTATAAATTGAATTTGTATACCTGGTCCGGCTCTGCTCGAAAAGGTTTTATAATTTGGGATTTCCTTATTTATTTTATGGTCGAAGGGATAATGAGCTTTTATTGCAGTCAAAAGATCAACGGTGTAATTCTGCAAATACTATACCTATCTTGCATTTTAAAAAGTCATCCTATAATTCCGTTTAGAATAAATAATGTTGTAACACGTGTACCATGTGTACCATATGTAAGGCCAAAACAATAGACCTTATTTATACGAACTCCGCGGGTACATATACCGTAAAGAATTGTTACGTAAACACAGCAATTGACCCTTAGAACCTCTGATCTTCTTCATTAATGTGAGTCAAACACCAATCAAAAACCGAGAAACTTTTAATCAAAAATTAAAAGCACCAGCGACATTTGACACCATAAATACATAGATTCATATTTAAGTGTCTCTCGAGGTTCTAGTGCGTTAAGTATTCATTTGAACCGTTTTACTTAGCTTAACTTTGTTGATTAGATCGATTGGCTCAACACTAATTTGTTAAATAGCCAGCATACTGTCGTGCCTTAAGGTCATTCACTTTATCACAGATACCGAGCGCTCGTTTATTAAGGCATTCTGAGAAAACTCTGGAAAAATGCAATTCCAGTATATTAGACGGAAATGGCAAAATTAAAATATTGACATTTATATTTTGTGTTTCGTGTGATTCACAAATTCTGCAAGTTTCCAAACGAAAGTATAGTATTTGCAGAATTATATTGTTGATCTTTTGACTGCAATAAAACCTCATTATCCCTTCGACCATAAAATATTACCTATGCCTGATGCATATATAAATACAAAGTGATTTTTAATAATTTTAATCTTTAGTGGTTTTCCGGCGAGTAATTTTTAGTTAGGGTTTTAGTGGTAGAATGTGGCGTCCTTGGAATTGTGCTGATAGGGGGGCATCTTCAAGTGTCATTTTTAAAAGAAATCATTTATCTACCGATGCCAAACTAATAATTAAAAATGTGTATCAATCGTTGTTGAGTAGAAATTTTAATTCGATGGATGCTTTAGCAGAGACGTCTACTTCGACAAAAACTCCTTTATCTTCGGTAAGAGACATAGTACTTGAACCTGTTAATCCTAGAAAAAATCGGAGTGATTCTGGCACATATGGAAGCATTGACGAAAATGACATGGATTTATTAAGAAGAAAGATTTACCAAATGTATGAGGCACAAACTGTACCCACCTTGATTTCCCTCAAAGAGCGGCTGATTAAAGCCGAAACAAATATCTCTTGTAGCCTTTCAAGCCTTAGGAAAATATTGCGTAAAATGGGTTTTAAATACCGAAGCATTGATAAAAGACAAACATTAATGGAATCTCAACGTTTACTGGAATGGAGACTTAAATATTTAACAGCTGTTAAACAATTTAGAGAAGAAAATCGTCCAATTATTTACCTTGACGAAACATGGTTTGATACCCATGACAATCCAAGAAAAGGTTGGGATGATTCTTCCAAAAAATGTCAAACCAAGGCACCATCAAATAAAGGCAAAAGAATCACAATATTACATGCTGGTTCAGAGAACGGGTTTGTTCCCAATTGTCTGTTACTTTCAGCTAAAAACATAGCAGATTCTTCTTTAGATTACCATCAAGATACCGACGCACAACTTTTTGAAGATTTAGTTGAACTTGATACTACAGTAAAAAGATTCCTTCTTCTTTTCTCTAGCGCAGCTGTAATTTTATATCGACACAAGTTTTGCTTCTTCCTTTATTTTAAAACTATTAAAAAACACCCCTGCATAAAAATAAAGTCACAGAAGTATATACCAGTGTTAGTTTATTAAAATCGGCACTTCACATACCAGGTGTTGTAAAAATCGCTCCCGGGTGCACGTTACGCATTTAGAACGGGGCATATTTTCTTTTAAAACAAAACGTCATTGTAACCGATTCTATTTTAGTACGATACATTTTTTACTCTCAGTTTCGCTTACTTTGGGAGGATAAGTTGAAATAACACCGTTCTAAAGTATGTTGTTTTAGAAAACAAGTAAAACGTTTGATTCTGGTACTTTATCGTTATTATGTTCGAGGTCGTTTAATCTTAAGATGAAACTATCGTATACAGTTTATAAGTAAAAATTACCGCAGTGCTGGATGGGGGTACTGGAAACTTTAAATTTTGGACTGATTTACGAAAACCAAGTTTCAATTATTTCTTTAACAGAAAAATATTCGTCTATCCCCCTAGCTTTAGGCACATCGCAGTTTGCGGTTCAATGCGACCAAATAAATGTAAAAAATCTTCCGTAATATATTTTAACGTTTAACACAGTTATACATCACCAACATGACAACAATGTCTTTATGTTTGCCACGCATATCGACAAGTTCAAACCAATAGGGTGTCTGTTCCTTCGTAAGTCAAAATGAAACAATATAACATAGAGTGCCCTAAATAATAAATATGACTATTACATATTTCTTATTTCTTTCGAATATAGGAGTATCCTAAAATAACCACACAATGTCTGCAATGTCGTATATTTTTACAATCCCCGAATATCTACCTCCACGAATGTTTTGTCCGAATTATGACTCGTTGGAATTGCCGGAAAAACTGTTGTTTTAAATACTACTAACATACGCGCTTCAAACGTACGTTCGCAATGGAAAACAATTAATAATTATTAATTTTAGTTTTGGTTCGGTTACAGAAATAACCGAGCTTATTTTAGAAAATACTTAAATGAGGAATGACCCATACCTGCCTCAAATGTTTTGAGATTATAGAATTGCTTGCATTTTTAAATAATACACTATTTTATACAGGTCGGAATAGAGGAACGCCATAGCCCGTTAGGATTTCAATAAAAATAATGCGACTAACTATGTATATCGCAAATCCAACAGGATTTACCTTGATAAGAATTTATAATGCTAATAAAATTTATGTTAGTACAACGAGTGTCATAGTATCAAATTGTGGTTAAAATGGGCCACTTTTTACTATTAAAAAGATAACTGCAGACCAAATGCCGGTTGGTAATGAATCACAATTATTTTATAAACTTTGCTATATAGAGTATGTATGATGATAATTTTTAATAAACAAAGAGTGATTAAGCTGCTACACAATTACATTAAGAATAATAATCTATAGGTGAATGAGTCAGTTGTTGATATTCTTGTTGAAAATAATAAAAACATTATACGAAAACGAAAATGCAGAAAATAGATAAATCGAAAGCTTCGTCACAGCGAAAGTTAACATTTTATCCAAAAAAGGAATAGGAACTAAATATATCACTTACATAACTATAACCTACCACTTGAGCATTTGGTGAATGTAACAATTCATGTTTCTCCATTTGTTCTTTGGAAGGGAAGGATGCACTGCATTGGGAACAGCCATAGGGTCCCCCTGGACCTGCCAACGGGGTGGGCGACACGGCACTGGTTACCGACAGGCTGTTTTCCGAACAAGCTGTCAAATCTGCATGTGAAATTTCCATATGCTCCTTTAACGCTTGAAAACTTTGACATCCCTTCTGGCATTGCGGACATTTGATGAAGTATTCTGAATTTGCGTTGAGTTCTTCTGCTTCCTTTAGGATGCCGTTCGTTAGGACTGGAGCTGAAACAAATTTTTTTTAATTAGTTTTTCCTCCACGCGAATTCTCTGATATGTGTTACATACGATTCTTGGGTGCTTTAAATAGGGGCTTTATCTTAATTTCGACAATATCAACCGGGTTCTCTGTTTTCACATGACTAATCGCACCTGACATTTTTTTTTTTGAAAGGAAGTTGTTACTTTTGTTACCTAGGTTGTTACGTTGAAGTAAGAGTGATTGACGGTATTTATTTTGGTACAGTTATTTCCATGGTAACGATTCTACAGGGAGTAAGGAACTGACGTCGATTGTTGGATCTTGAACATTTACACGTTTTGTTAAATGCAAAATTAGAAAAGTGTGATAAAATCATGCCCAGGCATCAGCACTGACCAAGAGATGATTCGAATTTCAAAGAATCGATGTAAAAGTTAAATTTTTGTATATTTTAAAATCGTTATTAAGTTTAATATTTACATTTCCAGAAAGGGAATTGAAAATAAACACAGCCGTGTAAAAAGGCGTAAAATATAATTGTTCCTAACAGGATGTCACTAATAAATTTTAAGTTGGTTTAATTATTTCCCGTGTTAAGCACACGGCTATGTACCTTGTCTGTTTATGATTAAATTAAAACCTTTTGTTAGGCAGGAAAAATGCGGTTTAACAAATGTAGGTACAATATGGTCACAGCGAGCGGTAAAAATATTATTTTAACGTCTAAACATTTACGCTTCGAAGAAGTTTATACGTGAGGTATTCTTAGATTATATAGGTATTATCTTGGCATAATTTACGTTTACGTGATTTTAAGAGAATGGATGTAACTTTGATCTCCATTTGTAATGGATCATACGTGTTTGAACTGTATGTATAAACAAAGGTATATGTCATCTAAATGCTTTATAAGCGTCGACTTTAAAGTGGTTTATTGTAAAAAAGCGATAACACATGTACAAGAACGATGATTGATGAATTGTTTACATTTCGATCAGTGTTGGAAAGTAAGCATTCCTACCTGTCAAGAAAAAAAAACATGGATTAGTCTGGTTATAAAAATATTAAAATATAATAATTTTGATATGTTACAGCAGGTGTATAGCTCATAATTTGAAAATAAACAGATCGCTAATAAGAAAAAGTCAATTAATGTTTTTCCAGATCTGTGATATCTGGTGCAAAACATGTTATTTCAAGAAACGTTAAACTAGAACTATTAACAAATAAACAGTATTCTTTATTTTATGATCATAATTATAGAATTGATAAAATTCCAACAAAAATCAACAGGCGAGCATTATTATGAAGCCTGTAGCTATTTAAAAGGTTGGTTAAAATTCAAAAAAATTGTCTTATTTCAGGACAATTATTCATCGTCTCAATCAAATTGGTTAACATTTTAATTTATTGTTCCAAGTACATAATATGTATGATTTTCCTCTCGTAAAGAAACACCTTGTATAGCCAATATTTTCTAAGAGTTTCCATCTATTTATACGACACTTGCAGGCTAGTTTATTTTCAATTTTCCACATATTTCCGCGGCGTTAAAAATCCATAAAACATCGAGATTAATGCGTACAAGCAAACATCACGATAATCATGGGGCTAAATCATGTCACGGAAGGGAAAAAGTGAACAATGTTAAACCAATTCATTCGCTGTCATCAATCCAGGACGAAATGGCAGACAACTAACCTTGACTACGGCAATAAATTGCGAAATCAATTAATTCAGACCGTAAATTTTCTCTTATACATCGGGCATTTTTAATGTACTTTATATGACTGAAAATTGAGGGATGTTGCGATAAACAACATTATCATAGTTAGTATGAAACATTGCAGTTTTTTTTAAGGGCCCGAGTCCTGGCTAAGATCGGACCCATAAACAATCCATGGCCTTCTTTCCTTCATCTTACTATATTATAATTAAAATCGCTAACAAAAATCTGACCAACTATACGGGCCTGTTGCTTCTGAATTATTTAAAAAGTAAATTATGTTTCGAACCAACACGTCACAGCTTCTAGAATTCGTAAATCTTTTATTTTCTATTTATTCCGTCCTTAACCTTTTTGTTTCAGCTCAACTAAAAGTTTTAGCGCCAGCTTTACAAACAAAATAATTCCTTTTGTGACGCCATGTCACATTGAATTATTCCACTTGGACACAATCCAATTTTAATAAAATGCTTTTGTATCATTGCGAAAAAAAGTCTTTACACGTATCAAATGATATCCCGTGCAACTTATGAAAATATCTCATTAGCATATCTTGTTAGGGGGGTGCAGTTTAAACAGCTTCGGCCGCCAAATCTTGTTTTATACAAGCGGAAATATAAATTAAATTGCCGAGAAAAATAAATAAAAACAAATCCAAAAATATGAGAGAACAAACTCGAAGAAGAAGGACTATATAACATTTGAAATGGTACAAGATATAGTCTTTCGAAGCAAATAGTACAGACGAACGATAAACACCGACATATCAATCTATTCATAAAGCGACGTCCCCCACCATTGATCGGAGACATGAAGGAATATATACCATAGCTGTCTTTCCTTTCCTTCATCGAGGGTTCGTCTAAGGTTGGTGGACTTTGGAAAGCACTTTATTACACCTTCTCGGTTAACCCAGCCCCTTGCACCTTGAATGGGTTAGCTGGAGAGTGAATCGTGATATGGGGTTCTAGTTTTGGTTGCTACTATTTGTCGCCACTTCCCATCTAGTACCAAATTCTATACTGTAGTGTTTCCTGTGGTGGTTGGTTCTTGCTCATCAGATGCAGCTGTCTGGATAAAGAAGACAGTATATGTATTGTTTTAGAATATAAACGTCGAAGCAGGCTTACTGTTGAAGGTAATTAGTAGCTATTAGAAACAGTTGAGATGTAGAGAAAAAATTACATTTTTCTGACGAAAGGACCAATATCCAATATCATTCTATAAAATTGTATTGAATTTTGAATAAAAAAAATTATTCGACGGAAATAACACTAAGGTTGACCATGTGGCTGCAGATAACACTGGTATCATCCTATTGTTTCCCTATCTGTTTATAGTTTTAATTGACCCACCTCCACCTCATTGAGATATTTTTGTAAGCTGATGCCCTTGTAAATTTATTCTTTGTTATTTGCCAACGAGATTATACCGATACATGCAATGTTTCACTTCCATTGTTTGATTATATACTGTGAGCGAAATTAAAGTACTTAGCCCACTTTTTAAGGATAACTAAACTATTTTATTTCTCATCCGAATTTAATAATTTTTGAATATGGTCTGGTGGATCTATTTCTACGAAAATCTTTGGTACTAGACTTTAGGTTAAACAGGGTATTTCAAAAACATTGGGCTTTTTGTATAACGCTGTATTTATACTTCTAAAATGGACCATTCTACCTAAATATTACCAGAAGACAAAATGATTTTGAACAATAATTCACTAACCAGGAAATGTTGATTAAGACCTATTTTATTGATCTGTTAGTTTTTTGGTATTATGAAGCTATTTCTATCAGTTTATAATTAGTATGGTGTTACAGAAAGATAACTTCTCTTTGTTTAAATACGTAATCTATATTTTTAATGTAAATATTCGTTCATATCTAATATTATTGCTGCTATTATACGATGTAGTTCCCATTTCCCACCGAATTAACATTTACCTACATATAAATATTTATATTCTCATAGCAATTAAAAATAAACGAAGAAATATTTAAAAAACGCAATAAAATCCCGAGACGATAACATTACCACATTATTTACATTAAAAATTAAAACTTTTTCCGTTTTATTTATAATTTTAAATTTAAAAGCATACCTTTACCACATTTTTTTATATTTTGCTTGACTGACGGAGCATCTGTTTGAAAAATTATGAGGTCTCATAAAAATTTCGTTTATGGTTCTAAAATTTTCTACCTGGAGTTCGGAGGTTCCGACACAACGTGTCCAATAAAAAATATCGAATTTCTAGTGGAACTAATAATTACCTAGAAGTTAGGTAGGAGGCCATACCTTTAAAAGGTTTTTGTGAAAAAAATCGTACAGGAAAAGGTAAGGTGGCCACAGGTTTTTTTTTGATGAGAACGTCTGGTTTTTAAAATATGGCTTTCTTAGAAGTTAGATGTCGCTTTTATTTTAAACGATGGATTCATGTGTTATAATATAGTTGCTACTCGTATCATTTTAAAAGGAAGCAAATAAGAGAGAGACTAAGAGAAGATTGATTTTGTTTTGAAATAAAATGGATTTGTTATCGATATTGTCTTGACTTTTTATATTTTCGCCTCTATTGCCGAATAGAAACACTATTAATTTAATCATCGTGTGTACTGATAAATGTCAATAAATAAACTTAAAGTTATAATAGGCAAGACACTTGGATGTTTCATTGATGTATACATTTTCATTTGGTTAATGCTATGTAATATGTAGATTATTATTATCAATAACAACGTATTTATTTTTGGATAATCAAGGTTTTTTTTTATAAAAAAATCTACTTCTTTTAACAAAAAGAGAAGTACATGTATACACACTTTCCCAATCAGAATTTATTTTGATTTTTACTTCCCAAACGATCTTAAGTGCATTATTAAATACAGTAAAATATTTCAAAATAAAATTGAATATTATCTTTGGTTTTAAATTCGCAAAAATAATAAATAATATATTCACCCCCCATATACAGGGTGTTTCTTAATAACATGCTAATATTTAATGAGGTTATTCTTAGGTTCATTTTCAAAAAAAAAAACTTCATATGTCCTAAATGCCTTAACTTTTGACATTTCCATGATTTTTTAATAATTTGTTAAGGTTAATGAATACGTACCAACTAGACTAGGTAGACAACTGGCAAAACTGTTTATGTTTGCGAAACAAAAGCTACCTACGTCTTACCTACTAGATCCTTTTTAATCTTTGTTAATACCCAATTTCATAACAGGGTGATGAATTATTTTCTTTTTCGTACGTCAAACGACAAAAAATCAAGAGACGATACTCGCCCAGAAAGGACTGAGAATTTCAAAAATAATTTTTATTTAAAAGAAAATAAGTGGCATATCACTCTTTTCTTCAAAAATACCGTGAACAATTCCCGCACGAACGCCACTGGTCGGAATAAAAAACATGCTATATATATCATAAAATGCCTCTTGATGAATGGAAAGTACCAAAGTTCACATAAATAGCTAGAGCAGCATCACACATATTAATAAAAAAGGAGATTTTTTGAAAATCTTTAACAATCTGTATCTCAAAAGTTAAGACGTCTAGGACATATGTTCATATGAAGTTTATTTCTGAAAATGGACCCAAGAAAATCCTCCTTGAATATTAGCATGTTATTAAGAAACACCCTATATGGTTACAATTTATGGTTTTATGATATGCATCCCCGTTAAGCACTCACAATTAATAATCATATGATACACGTCTCTTACTGTTAACTAACAAAAAAAATAGCTGAAACTTTTTTTAATCATTGAAAATCAGCCCATATTAATTAAATCAATCAATAATAAATAATAAGTAAGCAAATAACAAATACTCAAGGTGACAACTCCACGGACACCTTGATAAAAAAATTGTAAATCAACCATATATCTGTTGAAAAAAATTCTCGACTTCCGGCGCGGTGTGGTGGGATGTTGGTTGCAGCAACGCAACGGTACAAACCTTATCAACTACAAAAAAAAATCATTTTTAATCGTGTGATAATGTGTTCCTGGAAACACTGCAAAAACTTTTATCCCAAACCTAAATAACGAACCGCTAGTTTCCTATAAATAAATACCGAAAGAAAAGTTTTGTTTAGTTTTGTGGTCAACCTGTCTCAACGAAAATTATAGCGAATTTGATAAAAAAAATATATCGGTGTGATTTACTGATGAAAATAAAATATCTATTTGTTTGTCGTAGATATCATTGATGATTGGGAAAACCCATCACTTATATCCAATGAGAATAAAGTTCTTAAACAGATAAAGTCAAGAGTTATAGTGATTGTGATTAATAATATAAATTTAACCAATAGAAAATAAAATCCCTGATAATTGATAATCATTTCGTAGATATGCAAGTTGTGAGGGTTTCTTTTTTGATATTTAGAGGTCCTGTTACATATTTTTTAAATATATATTTAGTCATTTGCTGTTCCAAACTAAATAAACAATAGAATTTTGTCTCAAGCCTGGGAAAAAAGTAAATACTGTTGAAAATTGGAAACGATATTATACATGTTATTAATTAATGAATTGAAAAATACAATATTTTTTTTTAAACCGAAAACTTTTATACCACATTTTCGTCTTAAAATAAGGTGACGATTCACCTCCTTAATTTTTTCAGAGAGGTTAGGAAACACCCAGTATAAGAAGATACAAATAAGCTTATTGAATTCATCAACCGAAAAACAAAATTTCACCAATGGATTTCATGAATGGAAAGGTAAGAATCAACCTGTCCAATAAAAACGAAGCGCCTCCCATCTCATTCAACTTGTTCGATCCGACATGGAACAGGTAAACGAGATAAGAGAGAGATACGATGCAGACAGGTGCAAAAGCAAGGAAAAGAGAGAGAAAATGAGAGAGATGATCGGGCAGGTGCCAATATAAGGTGAGGAGTGAGTGGTGATTACGGTGTTTGTTCGGGCGAATGAAATAAAGATGGAGGAGATAGGTAATGTATAATGTGGAATATACAAGGTGGTGCAACGTTGAGTTAAACATAGGAAATCCCATTTAATTTTTGAGGGGACTGAATATTGACTACTCTGTACCTTTTATAGGAAAACTGCAGTACAACTTCTTGAAGAGGCCGACATGGTAAACCCCTGCGCCGAGTTTGAATACATCTTGGTGGGCCAATCTTAAGCGATTTAATTAATCGTGACGTGACGAAACCCATAGGTAAGGTAATACAGCAGACACCATCAAATTAAATTTTGACATTGACACAACAAATATTAGTGTTAGTGACAATATTTTCATTATTAGTTATGTTCAGCTTTCAGTCAATTTCTGGCAATAGCGTCATAGAAATTATTTTTAGTGGGGCTTGCTGTATTACCTGAACTATGGGAGTTTCGTGGTTTTGCCATCACGTTTAATTGAATAGCTTAGGATTGGCTCATCAAAATGTATTCAAACTCTACAAGTTGGTTTAACGGTCTCTTCAAGAAGTTATAATGGCGTATTTTTATAATATATATATAGTATTTGCAGAATTATACCGTTGATCTTTTGACTGCAATAAAACCTCATTATCCCTTCGACCATAAAATAAATAAGAAAATCCCAAATGTTAAAACCTTTTCGAGCAGAGCCGGACCAGGTATACAAATTCAATTTATACCTATATATAATGCAAAGTGATTTTTAATAATTGTAATCTTTAGTGGTTTTCCGGCGAGTAATTTTTAGTTAGGCTTATTAGTGGTAGAATGTGGCGTCCTTGGAATTGTGCTCATAGGGGGGCATCTTCAAGTGTCATTTTTAAAAGAAAGCATTTATCTACCGATGCCAAACTAATAATTAAAAATGTGTATCAATCGTTGTTGAGTAGAAATTTTAATTCGATGGATGATTTAGCAGAGACGTCTACTTTGACAAAAACTCCTTTATCTTCGGTAAGAGACATAGTACTTAAACCTGTTAATCCTAGAAAAAATCGGAGTGATTCTGGCACATTTAGAAGCATTGACGAAAATGACATGGATTTATTAAGAAGAAAGATTTACCAAATGTATGAGGCACAAACTGTACCCACTTTGATTTCCCTCAAAGTGCGGCTGATTAAAGACGAAACAAATATCTCTTGTAGCCTTTCAAGCCTTAGGACAATATTGCGTAAAATGGGTTTTAAAGACCGAAGCATTGATAAAAGACAAACATTAATGGAATCTCAACGTTTACGGGAATGGAGACTTAAATATTTAACAGCTGTTAAACAATTAGAGAAGAAAATCGTGATCCAGAGTTAAATTTTGAATAAATTATCAATAATTTCTTAGAATTTAATTAATTTTTATTGTACTTGTTATCCTAATAGTTATACTTTTTCAAGCCGGCCCTGATCCCATTTATTGAGCTTTGAAGTATACAATAGGGTTTAATCAGGTAGGTAGTTTATTTATGGCAGTAAGAGTCAACGGTATAATTCTGCAACAACTATACAGGGGAGCCAATATTCAGCCACCTCAAAAATTACATTGGGTTTCCTATGTCTATGTTCAACTCAACGATGCGAGCTAATAGTTATTATTAGTAAAATAGAATTTATTGCGTCCCTTTTGATTGTGCTTTTGATACTGCTTCATAACTTAATAAGCAACAAAGGTAGGCACGGTCTAAAAATGTTTCAGATTAATTTCCATTATAAGAAGACAAATCAAAATTGAATTTTAAACTAGAAGGAAAATTAATTAATTATTTGCTGCAAACAATTTATCCGCTTCCATACAAAAATTATAAAATACCTGTTCGGAAGTGAAAGTTCCTAGTAAGTCAAAAAGGCCATTCAAAGATGTTAAAAATTATAATATAAGAATATGTAAGTACGGTCACTGAGTAAGCAAGTAAGCAGTAAGTGAAACATAATTGAACACCACTCATGTTGACAAGTGTTCCAAAGTTGATCCAAACTTGGAAACTTAGCTCTTTTTAAGGCTACATCTTTTTAAAGTGAAATAAATACTAAAATTAGCGAAAAAATTATTAGGAAACAATTACCATAAAAAAAATATTTGTTTAATTGTAAGTCATAGAAGTTAAGTAAAGTAGTATCAAGAGAGCTATCCAGGAAAAGAATAGATTTATAAAACTAAAAAGAAGGAATAGGCGCGAAAATGCAAAACATTGAAACGAAGCAGCCAAACAACACAAAGTATTCAATAATGTAACTCACGTTGTTGTAGGTGAATGTTCCAGATTTTTGAAAAAATAAAAATTAAATGCAACTATTTTTTGAACTGGAAGGAAAATGTCATAAAAGTCATCTAGAAATGTCTATAAATAAAAAACTAAAAAAAGATATAAAAATTAAAGCGGTGCAAAAGCACAGGGCACTGAGGAAGTAAGCAAGGTGTCCATAAGGAACATCACTCAATTGTTCCAAAGTAGTTCCAAACTTTCTTTTAAAAGTTAATAAAATCCTGCATATAAAACGTGCGAATAATATTAAACAATAAATAACACCGTCTCCATTAAAAAAAGTATAAAATACCTGTTTGATGGTGGGAGCCGTACAAGTTAAGTAGTGTCAAGAAAGCCATCCAGAAATGTCAAAAGTCAAAGACTATAAAATGATATAAGAATAGGCGCGAAAGCACAAAACACTGATGAAGCAAGACAGCAAGCAAGGTGCACAATAATGGAACACTACTCACGTTGACAGGTGTTCCAGACGTTGGCTAAACTCCAGAGTCTATAGGAATAACTATCGTAACTAAACATGCTCTCACTTCGCGCGACCATGGCCGAATGAAGCGCCCGTAGCGCGCACGGTTCCCAATCAGGACGTGCACTGTGCGATGTTGGATGTTATCCTGTGATCGTCGGCGGCAGGCGTCATCCCTACTCCCGACGCCGGCGACGGCGACGCTCACCCCCTCCTTTCGGAGCGTCTCTCGGTTGCTGCTGCTACCTACACGGACGCGACGGAGCTACGTAGAGAGTCGAATTGCATCACCGCCCCCAAAAGCCGACTCGATTTGCTTGGACAACGTGAACAAGCGCCGGCGAAGGTGGTAGGTATATAATATACAAAACTTTGGAAAATTTTGAAAAATTATTTTCAGATTTTTTAATTTAAGAATTTAGAAGAAAAAAATTACGGATAATAAAATTTCATTCATAAAATGGAATGATAACGACGCGAACATTCTCTGGGATGAAGGGTTTATGCCTATTGCATATACAGCGTGCCCAGAAACAATTTTAACATATGGGAAACTTTGTCTGATTCTGACGACGAAGAAAAGTTATTGTTCATAAAAACCTTACTTTCTTTGACACCCCGTATCTGCAGGCTCAAAATTTTTGATTTGAATGTTATTTTCTTAATAAACGAAACACGCTGTATAAATTGGGTTATTATTATTGCTGATTGTCTATTCAAGACAAGATTAGATGTTGGCATCTAGTGAAATATAATGGAGGAGTACTCTATTGCAAAATAATTACTTACCCATACATACAGTGATTACTACCCATATATTAATTAAAACTTGTGTATACAAATTAATCATCAACCACTATCGGAACTCAAACTTGCTTATTTTTTCCTTTTAACACCTCTATCTGCCAAACTTGTGTACCAGGTAGGCACTATAATATAACCATTTATTTATTTATTACAGAACTGATAAAAAATGAAATTTAAACCAAACTGGGAACATAATTTGGAACTCCACTCACTAAAATGAACACGTATCGTATCAGTTAGTTTTAAAATAAAAATGACTTTCAAATACCTGGTTGATAAAATTTAACCTCTTGTTCTTTCAAGATTATCAAAATTTATATTTACCACCTTTAATTAAAAATCGTTTATTGATGAATTTATGTTGACTCGAGACTAAATAAATATAATTTAAGTGAGTTGTTGGACAAAATATTTGATCATTTTAAAGAGACTTATCAGCAGCAGTTGGCAGGGTTGGACAGACAAAGATTTAATTTTATATATGAGTAATAAAATATTATGTTTATTCTTATAGAACTTTTGTGTGTATATTGGTGATTATGATGGCATCAGTAAAGAAAAATCGTGTCAACTTTATAATTCAATAACCGACAGGAAGAATAAGTATTGAGGATGCAGGAATATAGGGCGTGATTCTAGTATCCTTTAGGATCCATATTCATTATTATTCATTATACTTTACTTTTTGGTTTATTATAGGTTCTAGCGTGCGAAATAGATAAATTCTATAGTCATATTTAAAAAGGTATATTATTAAAAGTTAACTTGTTGCAGGAGTCATCAAAGGAACGGTAAAACTATATGTACTGCTAAAAATGTGCGGCAATAAGAACGTAGGGAATTAATATTAACTCCAGCTCTGCATAAATTACCTTATCTTTAGGTAAATGTACTTCTCTTAACAAATATTTGTTCAGGTATCAAAATTAAGTTCAATGTTACAAACCTTTCAACACCGATTTCTTTGTAATTTGTTAATCGCTTTGAATACTGACCTATACATATTTTTTGTTGATAAGTATTTTCCAGCAATTATGAACAGCCAGCGCAGCAGAATATATATAAAAATTATTAATTAAGTACCCAATCAAATCTGTAAATAATGTGAAAAATAATTTTTGAAAGTTTTCCTTCCTTCCTTTATTCAAAATTCACGTAGTACGCCTCCGATTCAAAACAACACGGCCTATTGTGTTACAATAGACTTTGTTTATGAAAAAAACATCAGGTACAGAGGGTTCCTATTTCAACCTTGTGTGGGACAGATGGTGTCAAACGCTCTGGCAATAATCAAAACGCACCTCCCGGGAAGAGAATGGGATTTAAACAGGTCCCGTAACGACCTGTGAGGGATGAATGTACAGGGCGAGTAGAAAAAGTAAAATATGCGATTTTAACTTACCACTGAACGAAACGAACTCTAGCTAGCCGTATTCCCTTGTACGATTAATTTATTAGATTCAGAGATATTTATGATTTATAATTGATTTATACAGGGTGTTCCTTAATGATGTGCTAATATTTCGGGGTGTAATGTTATAAAGGGATTCTTATGAAACTATGTCCGCAACGGCTTCAATTTTTTGGTACAGGGTGTTAAAATTTTTAAAAAATCCTTATATTTAAATATTTTCGAAAATACCATAGATATTATTGCCAATTTTGGTATGTGTTAATGGAATAAAAAAAAACTACTTATTTTAGTTAGAAAAGGTATTTTATCGATCCACCAGTGGCGTCCCTGCAAACATGTCCTCTGATATTTTTTACAAAAAAGATGGTACGCCACTGATATTTTTCCATGTTTTTCTGAAGCCTGGTCAATTCTACATGAAAACGGTCTCTTAAGTTTTGCTCGTCTTGATTAAAACCACTAAATTCATATTGTAACTCATTATTATTAACATTGATAAAATAATTAATGATAAATTTTGTTGCATAAAAATTGTTGGAACTTCACTTAAAAGACATGCTTCCGCTGGTCTTCGCATCGAATTGCCCACTCCAGCAATTTTTATAATATAAAATTTATCATTAATTATTTTATCAATGTTAATAATAATGAGTTTCAATATGAATTTAGTGGTTTTAATCAAGAACGGTGCATCTGACGAGAAAAACTCAAGAGACCGTTTTTATGTAGAATTCACCAGGCTAATCAGAAAAACTATCAAAATGTCTGTGGCGTACCATCTTTTTTGTAAAAAAATCAGAGGACATGTTTGCAGGGACGCCACTGGTGGAACAATTGAATAACTTTTCTAACTAAAGTTTGTGATTCTATATCCTATTTAACACATACCAAAATTGAGAATAATTTCTAAAGTACTTCCGAAGATATTAAAAAATAAAAATACAACACCCTGTAGCAAAAAATTTAAGCCGTTGCGGACATATGTTCATATGAACTTTTCTTTATAAAATGACCTGCGGGATCACACCCTATATTTTACTTGATTGTACTAAATTTATTAGAAATCCTAACTATAGTTATTTGTTTGGTACGGATTAATACTGAAAATTGTAATTATTACAATATTTTATAGGAAATCGTACAATAAAACTTTTACCATTATAATTTTACTATAGTGTTTGTTCGGGTTTGTTGTTTGTTTACTATATATTTTAGTATTTACTAGCTTTTACTCAATTTATTAGCAATTCTAACAATACTTTTTCAGAAATTATGTTTACAATATTGTTTTGGTACAGCTAATAAAAATATATATTATAGGAAATTTTACAATAAAATCTTTACTATAATAATTTTACTATTGTCGTTTTTCCGTGTAATGAAAATTTATTTAATATAAGTAATATGCTCAAAAACCTGATCTGTTATAAGGTTCTTGGCTTAATTTTGTTTTGTGAAATGATAAATTTGAACTCAAAATATTCTAATGAATTTGTGTTTTCTAGAGCTGAAAAAAAAAAATAGATTAGATTATAAAATTCGGCAGTTTATGAAAATGGCATTACTTTCTGTTTTACCCTGGTATACGTCGTCTCGATAAAGACCTGTGAGGGGTGATTTGGGTACAGTCCTCTAAATGCACCCTTCAAATAGTTTTTGTATTGTGTATACGGACGGTAACATTTGGCGAACATTTGTCGAAGCAATTGTACGATATTCCGACTATTCCGAGTAATAAAGGTAAAGTGCATGTCTCGGCCCTTTGCGAAGAACAAAACTTGTCGTTTGTTAGTTCAGGTTAATGGTAAATAAATAGGCTCGTCGCCGTTTGAAGCTGCGACATGTGTTGGC
The DNA here is from genome assembly GCA_963991005.1 of Barypeithes pellucidus. Taxonomy (NCBI): domain Eukaryota; kingdom Metazoa; phylum Arthropoda; class Insecta; order Coleoptera; family Curculionidae; genus Barypeithes; species Barypeithes pellucidus. Next base: position 1,429,656 of record OZ022559.1, read on the forward strand.
ATTTTTGAAATCTAATTTTATGCCCGTTTTTACTGGATTTCTTGAAACAAATTATAAAAAAGCTATAGCCGCTTATTTTTTAAAATAATAACATAAACCAATTTATTTATAAAGGTTATACGAATATTCTTACAGATTAATATTTTAGCTGTTCGAACCCAAAATCAAAAATGTATCACGGAATTTGAGACCTAGAATTTTAAATTAATCTTACTTTTATTTCTAATCTAATATTAGAAATCTACAAAGCTGAAATCCCTAATAATCAGTAATATCCAATTTTTCCCATGGCGACATTATTCCACTTCAAAATTCTCATAAAGACACGAAGTATAAAATAACGGGCATCATATCTCGAACCGATATCGGCAAAAATCTACCCCCAGGTGAATGAAAAGACGTACAGAATTCATTAACGGTGAAATGCGGGTTGGAAATAGTGTTGTCGAGGTATCGATATAACTCATCGACACAGTAGGTTTTTAAAATATCGACCTTTAAATTATACTGTGCAAATAATCTGACGAATTTCCTGATAACGTTTGTTGATTATATAAAAATGGAAATTCAGTGTCAAAATATAATACAATAAAATTAAGTATACATTGTTGTAGATTTAACTTCAAATTTTGGTTTTCCCATTTCCAGTAGTAGTTCGCGCAATGATGGTTTCGAGATTTTTGATAAAAACCAAAAAGGAAAAACAACTTTAAAACCTGTATATCGGAAAACAAAACACTTTGAGACACGTATACCGGGTGATGCATCGTTAAGTTGAACATAGCGCCTGAATATTGGCTTCCCTCTACATTGGCCTCTCAGAGGCCGACATGGTAAACCCATGTGCCGAGTTTGCATACATTGTTTTTTTTTTATGATCTGGGAGTGGTGCTTGTGCGCAAAAAGCGATTCACGTTAGTTCTGAATCGTTGGAGGTTATATTCGTTGGGAAAAACGACCTCGGGAAGGTCGCTCCATAAGGATGAAGTCCTCCAGATGAAAGAATTCTTAAACAATGAAGTTCGAGGAGTACTAACCTTAACCACATATGGAAGTGATTCGTCGTGTATTTTTGATATTCGCCGCTCTGGACGGAATTAAGAGGGCAAGGTCAGCCGAGCACTTTCCATGAAAATATCTGTAAAAGAGAGTCAAATCCAAAACCTGTCTTCGATGTTCTAGGCTGTCGAGGTTCTTCGGTGGTCTCCGATCAGACGAATGGCCCCCCTTTCGATGGAATACAGTAGCCGAAGAGTATGTTTGGGTGCAGAGCTCCAGACATTACTCTAGTGATGGTCGAATCTGGGCTTTGTAAAGTGTCAAAAGTTGTTGTGGTGTGTACAACTTTCTGGTTCGAAAGAGTACACCAAGTTTCTGAGAAGCTATCTTGGCGATTGCCACAACGTGGTTAGGCCAAGACATATTTCCTCCCAGATTGACGCCCAGCAAATTAATAGATGAAGCCAGTGGGATTGCGTGTCCGTCCATGACTATATCCGGTTCTGTAATGTTAACCTTCTTAGTGAAAACTGCTGCCTGGGTTCTTTTAGCGTTAAATTCGACTTGGTTACTGTCACCCCAAGCCAGAATTTCCACCAGGTCTTTGTTGAGCGAAGATGTGCGTTGGCAGCCGATGTTTGTGTATTCAAAGAGAAAGATAAGATAAGTGTGCTATCATCAGCAAAACTAAATATCGGATTTTTCGTTTTCACTATAAGGTCGTTAATGTAGAGTAAGAAGAGAGTGGGAGACCATATGGACCCTTGAGGAACACCGGCATTGATGGTGAAGGTGTCTGAGAGAAATCCGTCAATCGCCACTTGCAGAGAGCGGTCCTTAAGAAAGCTAGACAACCATGCACAGAATCGACTGGGCATACCATAGGATCGCAGTTTACTTAGAAGCCCCTCATGCCAAACACGATCAAAAGCTTTAAAAATATCCAGTGCAACAGCCCGAGACTCCCCATGATGTTCGATTGCTTTGTTCCAAAGATGGGTGACATTGGTATTGATTGATTGGTATAGGCTGGACTCGCGCCATCTTCCAGCACGATGGAAATATTCCTTGTTTGTAGGATAAGTTAAAAAGTCTACAAAATACTGGTGTTAGTTCATCGGCGCATCTCTTGAGAACTATAACAGGAATTTCGTCTGGACCAGAAGCTTTTTTGACGTCAATCCCTTTCAGGATTCGTTTGACGGGGCGCTGACGGAACACGATTTCGGTCATTTCGGATTGAACTGCAGGAATGTTGGGTGGTGTTCTTCCCTGGAAATCTACCGTGGAATGCGAAGAAAATAGTTCAGCAAGTAAGTTTGCTTTGTCTCCGGCTGTGGATGCTATGGTACCATCGGATCGTGTAGATATTGTGACGTGATAGCAAGACCACCGGAACTCTCATAGTTCACCTAATACAGCAACCATCGCCAACTTAAATTTGGCCAGTGGCAAAACGAATATTAGTGCCAGTGACAATATTTGCAGCTAAACGTAAATTTTGGGCAATAGCACCATAGAAATTATTTGCTGTAACAACTCGATCTAAAAAAATCGATTTGCACAAACATTCCTAATTTAAACCCTGCTTATGTCGCATGCATTTACTCACTCATGGGGGTGCGTAAAGTCACCCCGCAGAATCTCTTTCACGACGACACAATGAAAATGACCTTGTTTTATTGTACGTGGGTACGGGAGGGATGGTGATTCATTTTCTCTCTGTCTATTGATTTTTAAACGTAGAAAACTCGCGTAATTGCAAGCGGAGGGTCGGACAACCCTTTTATGAAAGCAACCTAACGGGATTAGAAAAAAAAAATAATTTTTTGTCGTTCCTTCCGCCAGATCTATCCTTAGATGCGTTTCGGAGTATTACGGCTCAACAGCGAGGTTAGGAACAAAGAAAAATGTGCTTAGAGACGGAACCGAAAGCGTATAAGCATTCTTGACAAAAGAATTATTGCCCGTAAGTCAATAAACCTCGGGAATAATTGCATATAGACCAAAACACAACTTAATACGAGCACGTCGTCTCATATATTTGTGTAATTTTATAGCTCAATACGATTACTGTATGTTAAAATAGAAAATACATAAATTTCACTAACTAGCCTGGCAGCCGTTCATACGTAAGTTAATGAATTTCTTTTTTTCGTGTTTCGCTTACATTGTAGCCTATATTACGCTGTGTTGACTTTTATGCTACTTCATACTACTTTATGCTTGGTTGGAAATTAATAAACACATAAAAACCCTTCCCTGGTTACAAATTAAATAACAACTGCAGACGTACAAATAGTAAAGGAAGAAGAATTTTAATTTTAATTCTTTTGCAAAAGTTATTTCAGAGATATACTTGCGGTCCAAGAAAATAAAGGAAACGATGCTTCCCCTAGAATATCGAGTGTAAAAAGCATTATCAGAACATACAAGCATGCTTATTTGTCACAAAATATAGTTTTTATGTAACAAATGCATAATAATAGTATATTAAGATACAAGTTTCATAAGACATTATCTTAGAGTACGCGTTTATTTATAAGCGGGGAGTTTTCTAACGTACAAGTGCTCTAAATTGTCTTATGAACCGTGTATTTTATAATACTTTTTCTATTTGGGTCCTTAAAGTCTCAAAAACTTTAAAAAATATAGTAGATTTTTTCCATTTGAATTAATATTTTTTTTGTTGGGTTGGCAATACTTTTACAATTTAATAAAATGTTAGAAGTATCAAATATGCCATGATAGAAGCAATTGAACACAACAAAGCTTCTTCCCATCCGTCATAATTAAAAATAAATATTATTATTATTATTAAAAATGAGTCAGGAAGAAAGTTGCACTCCGTCAGAAATACGAGAAATTGCAGAAAATAATCTAGAAAAACTTTTAAAAGGAATATGCAAAATTTTGAGTTATGGTGCGAGTAGAACAAAGTTCAAAATATTGAACAAAATACAAATAATACTATGGAACAAAATATTGTGTCGACACTAGAAATTAGTTGACGGACACCGTCAGCATGTTATATATTTCCGAGTATAGGTATTTCAGATAAATATCTAATAAAAATGATCTATTTGCAAGGTTAGTATTTTAAAGTTTTCTATAAAAATTTTTTGTCGAATCCATAATGCCTAGAAAACTAATTTCAACGAAATCGAAGTAAGCTTAAAATTCGAACCCTACTTGCTGCCAACATAAAAAAATAAAATTTCAGTTTCATAAAGTGACAGGATATTCAATTTTTTTGCATTTCATAATGTAGCCATTATGAAACCCAAATAGAAAAATAGTATTACTCAATCCCGTATGTGATAGAAGTAACTTTATGTATAAGTTAAAAATATTTTACCTTTATTGAAAATACGTTCACAATACAACTTAATAAATTACTTTTTTTAACTTGTTATAAATGACCGATTCTATGCAATCATTGGCGTTAAAAAAAAATAGAACGATTGTAGAATGAATATTATTTTCCTAACCATCATGTTACGTGGACTCATTGGCCTTAGGTTGAGATAGTTCGATTTGCAATAAAATATTCAATATTTTTGCAAAAACGAGATGATTGGAAGAGAGCAATATGAATTAAATGTTTTTTTTTAAGCAACTAGATTTGAATCTCTAGGCGTTATTATTGCATTGCATTTATCTCAAGTGCAAAATATTGCTTACTCATCTCCTCATTTGGTCTACACACATAAATAAATAGAAAATCCGCCTAGCCAGACCGAATTCTATTATATCGCGAACATGCAGCAGCAAAGGTATTCGCAATCCTGCACATCCTGGTCGCTAAATTAAGTTAGAAAAGCGTCTCGGCTGACTGCACTTGACATCACACAATAATGGGCCCTGTGCCCTGCCTGACCATTTCCACAGTGCTCCATCACCTCGCACTTAATGAAAATACCGTGCTTGAATTTCGTATTCAGTGCGACAGGAACATTATGCATAATTTCATTGCATAAAGTCTCGGTATTGTCTTTCGAAGAATCCCAATTATTTTTATTAATATATGTGGAATAGGTGCTTGACGCGTATTATTGCAGACCTTAAACTATTTTCGTTTTATGGCGTGAACAGCGGTGCAAGTTCTCGAATTGCACTACCAAATTCTGATACGGGAAATCTATGAGAAAAATCGAAGCTACTACATACATATATTGGCTTTGAATGGACAATCTTCACTGGGGATACTACTGCAACATCTCACAGAGTGAAGTTCTACAACACATCTCCTCGAACGAAAGCGATGCAGTCGGATAGATACAAAATACAATCACCAAGCAGTCAAGAGTGCCTATACAACGACAGAAAGAACATCATTAGATATTACAAAATATATAAAGAACACAAATTGTAACTTCATAAGATAAAACAGCAACATAACTTAAGTTTGTCAGAATAAACTAATGCAGAATGTAACAAAGACATAATATAACATTCAGATCTTCTAAATTTGTTCGGTTCGGCCAATGTTCGTTCTGTTAAAGTTCCATTTTGTCAATGTTTGATGCTGGACTTACTTCTGTATTTTTTCATATAGCATATTATGCTATTGTTTCTTCTAACAAAGATAATTATGGATAAGTTAATATTTTTATATAGTTCTGTAATGTTTTTTTTGACTAAAACTCCTCAAACTCTAATTATGAAAAATTGTTTATTCCTGGGTCGTTTAAATTTTTGTAAACGTTTCGTGGGCTTGGCGCCAGTCTGTGGTTATTTTTTAACCCTCCATCTCGGGATTTAATGCCCCAACCCTTTTCCGTCTTATTCTTTCCTCGTTAACTCATGCTCTAATAATAACGGACGATAACGTCTATCGAAAACTTAATTGCTTTTTATATTCATTTTAATTTCTCGATGATAAATTTGCATCTCAAATTGAGGGACGAACTTGATTAAAGAAATCGTCAGGAGGAAAAACACTTTCGTAATTAATGGCAGCGCAAAATTAAACTAACGGATTTGGTATAACAAAATTACGGCCCTTATTTTAATCTTGCAATTATCTTGTCACTTTGCAAACTTCTATAACTAAGACAATATTAAAATTTTAATCACCAACATTACAAAAAAAATTGTCCAAAAATTTATTACGTAAGTAAAGTTTGTATTATTCATCATCCCGAACATCACCTCATGGAAAACAACTATAGTAAAATTATTATAATAAAGAATTTATTGTAAAATTTCCTATAAAATAGAGTATTACCTACATTTTTTATTAGTAATTTGTACCAAAATAACATTATAAATATAATTTATAAAAAAGTATAGTTAGATTTTCTAATAAATCTAGTAAAATCAAGTAAATCAATATATAGTAAATTTTAATAAAACACTATATTAAAATTATGATAGTAAAGATTTTATTGTACGATTTCCTATAAAATATTGTAATAATTACAATTTTCATTGTTGATCCGTACCAAAATAATATTGTAAACATAATTTACAAAAAACTATAGTTTAGTAAAATCAACTAAAATATATTGTAAATTTTACATCGAAGTGGAAGTAATTTATTTATAACTCCAGTAGTTAAATATTTTTAAATGTATGGTACATTTTACTGATGACTATTGTACTTTAAGTATTCTTTATTGCAAAAACGCAGGGCCGGCTGTGGGTTTTGCGGGGCCTCGGGAAAATATTATATGCGGGCCCCTTCCCAAAAAGGAAAAAAATGATACATAATTTATGTCACTTTATTTAATGAAATATTTATTTGTTGTGTAAAAAAACCAAATACATCATTATAACGAGTATACTATTCAAATCTTTCATTCAGAGCAACAATAGCACAATCTACAATTTTTAAAAATAGTCCACTTTAAATAACTGCTTTGCATCGTTTCCAATGTCGTCATTGTTTTCATAGGTATAGATTTTTGGGTTTTTGGAAATACGTTTCGTTTTAAATGCTGGTGATATATTTACACTACTACATATTTCACCACTACCATAATATAAGATTTTCTGCCCACTGGGCCATTTCCCTTAAATCCGCCAATGTTTGTATTCCACGTTTTTGAGAAATTTGTAAAAAATTAGTATTTCAGTATTTCATACCAAATCACCAAACTCATTACGAATTCCAATTACATAAGTAATGTGTTTTAGTATTGACAAAACTTCTACTTTTAAAACACTGGCAACAACAGTAGATACTTCTTCCAATGCAGCTATTACAGCGGGGAATTGCAAACGAATTGCCTTTATGTGTCTAAAACTTGCCTTGGCTACTAATAATTGTTAGAAATATGAAAACGCGGAGCCTCGGGAAAAATCCCCGAAGTCCCGACCTCTGAGCCGGCCCTGCAAAAATGACCACGTTTAAATAAAGTGTTGTAAAAATGTTTTTTACAACAATGAAGAGCTTAAATCAGATGAAACGATTCAAACAGAACGCGCTCTTGGTTAGAAGAACAGGTGGGTCAACAAGAGGAAGCGTTTCATCGATCACTTGAAGTCAAGCGACGATGGGAACGTTTTAGTAAATTTTACAAAATTTTCTTGTAACTTTTAGAAAATTTTACAAATATATAAATGGTTTACTAAATATTTTCCGTGTGAGCTTCAACGACTCCCATCATTCCTGTTAGTCTATGAAGCGGTGGCAGGTTGCAGGTCAAATACAAACTTATGAATTTAGTACGGAATAACTAAATAAAATAAATGTTGTTATTTAACAGAAAATGGAAACAGGCATGAGCGAATGTGCTTCTTCATATCTCTCCATAAAATTTGTCTTTCGCTTACGCCAAAATTTAACCCAAATTGAAATTTTTTGGTGTTATCGCGAATAAATCTAGGAAATTTAGCTCCGCCAATTTTTCTCTTTGGAAGACACGGCGCCGCAAATAATGGAGCTCTGTGGTTACCAAAGAACTAAGTAATATATGTTTGCTAAGAATTATTGTATACGTACCCTGTAATTTATAACGCTTTAACCAACGATAAATTAGAGATTTTCATTCTTGAGAGTTTTACAACTTCAATTTACGTATTTGCGGCTACTGCGGAGTCGTCTCGGTCCTACTTTTTACCGTGCTTGTGCGGTGCACTTCCTTTTTCCTTCTAATTTGTTTTCTTTTTGGCCGAACTGTAATCTTACTTTGAGATTAGAAGATTGGGAACCGGTCCAACTAAATAAATTTTATTATAAACTCGCTGAAGCAAAAAGAAATTGGTAAGTATTTCTTAATTATTATGCTTTTCCTAGACAACATGCCTCTTTTTTGTTAGAGACTCGAACTCAGTTCTTGAGGTCATTCTTATAGTTTTATTAATCACAAAAATAAATTACAATGCCTGTTAATTGTAGCCAATCAGATGCTGGCATTTTGACATATTCATATGACAACAGCTGAATATTTTCAGTAATCACCATATGCACCTAGCTGTAAGATTAAGAAGTGGAAATCTCCCTGACAGCTGGTAATAAAAACAGTGACGTATATTAACACCAAGAGTTGTAAAACGCCTATGACCCACGATTTGGAAACGGTACTTCGAAAGAGTGGGTAATAGGCTTACCACTCGAGTTGTGTACTATACTTTTTCTACGACTTCATATTTACTTTTATGTTAAATTATCGACATATGCTAATAAAACATTTTTAATATACTTCTTCATATTACTCCATACTATCCAAATTAAAAATGTTGACGTTTAAAATTTTGTGACATATACGTTGCCAAGGCGACCCGGTGGAATTCACATCCGACTTTCACAAAATCTATTGGAAACATTTACGGGTTTGGCATATCATGGGTAATATGATTTGTGGGAACTATTAAGTACTATATATTACGTAACAGTAGACTGCTTATGGAGGGGGGGATCGAGACACATAAGAAGACCTTGGAAGTGATGCTAAGCCCACTCTGCTCCATGCGCTCACAAGTAACCCACTTTTATCTATCTGTTTCACTCTATCATTTAAGCGTCAATATCAGACTTACGTAGAGTTAATATGAAATGCCAAAAAGTGAGTGTTTATGCAGGCGACTTGATCCTGGTCATATTTGTCTCACTTTACTGAATTCGTGAAGGTTGCTGCAGACAGAGACAGGCATAAAATGCGAACAGCACGAATTGTTAAATAATTTTACAAGTAAATTTTCTTCGTCTGGCATGGAATATAATCAAGCAACATATGAATGATATGTAAAGTGAATGAAAATGGCGAAAGCAAAGCGTCCTTAAATTCTAAAATAATTTTTAATTTTCTAATCTTTTCACGAGAAGCGTCGTTTCCTTTTTGGTGCAAGTGAGTAATTTGTAATTGAAATATTCATTTAGTCATCTTTACTGAGAGTAAGCATCGATAATAATTTCTTTTCATAAATCATATGGGGCCCAAAAATATGCTCGGACTTGAAGCCTGAAATATTTGCTAGGACCTAGAGCCCAGTTGAAGATGGTAAAATATTATGTAAATTATGATTTACTTCCTATTTTTTAATAAAACTACTTACAAGCTAATTGTTGAAGTTTAATTTTTCATTTGTAGTTACGTTACTAGTTCAATAAATGATATAAGAGTGTGTAAGAATTATTTTTAAAGTGATATTTACAGCTTAAAACATGTCAGAATCCTAATATTTGATTTCACTACTTAGTAAATCAAATAAAAGGGTTTTGAATGTTTTTTGTTGGTTAAATGTCACCTTAAAATATTGACAATAATTAAAATTTTGACAAAAGTGACATTTGAAAAGCACTTGCGTTTGTCAGCTGATGCCAGACGTAATGGATGCCGGGTTTGTTCGTTTGTTCATACTTGCTTCGATTTGTTAACACGGCTGTTTGTCTTCTTCCTGTTTATAAGTATTCGTTGGTAGACAGTGCGTAAGTAGGTTTTTACTGATATAGGAGTAGAAAAATATTTTTAATGAGGGCACACCAAACTATTTATTTAAACAATCTATTATTAACCGAACCAGAGGTATTTAATTGGTTTCTGAATATTAAATATAAAGATATTCTTTGTATTTTAAAGACGATTGCAAATTAAACTACACAAACCCAATTCCTTCTCATTTTTATCATCTCCATACCTAAATTGCAAATTTGAACATAATAACGATAATTTCCTTTTACATCCAGATTTCCGGAAAGGAGCAGCATAACAAGCATTAGAAAATACGAACAAGAAATAAAATTTTATTAAGCTAGTTAAGTTCCAAATCACGAAACCAAAGCAAGCCAATCGGGACCCCAACAATCGTGTAAAGATATTCGAGGGGATGATGAGGCCCTATTAATCGGCGGAATATCGGTTGATTGCCGGCAGATTCCTGGCTGCTCGGTCTTTCCTGATGTTTCAAATCAGGAATTAATAAAACGGCAAAAATGCTGCAATTTCGATATGGTAGGTAAATTTGTTGACTACAATTTCGGCAGCTCATTACAACATGCCAGACGTTAGATCAACACTTGAAAAAACGACTGAAATTAAGATGGTTTATTTAATGGTAATTTTACAGGAATATTTTTTATTGTTACCGTTATGAGCCGCCTGGGACATCACTTTAACTTGATACAGAGAATTTAAATTTTAAGCCGATTAAAAAAAATCACAGTTGGCATTTTTTGCGGTAACTTTTACATCGAATTAGACTTTGTAATGGTTGAATGCAATTAAATTAGAAGGTCCACCGGGCGAGATGAATTGCGAGAGGCAGTGGCGGGGTATTCCGCAAATGATTCAGGGGGTCTCTAATTTTAATAGACATTCTATATATCTAAGTGTCATGGGATTAACTTGTTGTACTATAAGATTAAGAAACTTTATATAAAGCGTTTATAGTAGGTTGCTTTAACTTATCAAGGTGGCTGATACTTTGTACACGGAACGATATTATATATAGCAAAATTTTAAACTTAATTTTAAGTAATAATTACAAAAAATTTTGTCAAATTTACTAAAAAAAGTTTTTGTAAAATTACTAAAATCTTTTGTAAAAAAATTGAAGATTGCACGTTATATTCCGGCCAAGGCAATCACTCCTCCATAGTGTCGCTTAACTTTTTCGAACGATGGTATATTTGCTGTATGAGTTCTCCACTTACTTAAATAATAGTCATTGAAATGTACCATATACAGGGTGTTATGGAAATGACGTATTATATTTAAACCGGAAAGCCCCGAGATGAAAATAAATTGAAGAAAAATAACCATAAATGGCGCTTTGAATTATTAAGCGAAATATACACTTTATATGAAATCTCAAAATTTATGTGGCCGCTCCTGAGGCCCTTCGCAATCAATATTTTATTGAGGCAGTCTCGAGGTTCAAAAGAGGTTAGCGTGTTATAGGCGATGTTGTCATATTGCAACAGAATTCTAAGCGCACGTGTTCAGTTTTTGACAACAAGACTTTTTGACGCGCGTTATCACTTCTTTTTCAAACTTTTTAGACAAAGACTACAATTTTAAGGTACATACTCTCTTACCTTCGATTTTATTTTAAAATAATCCGTTTTATAATTAAATTCCATAAAATAATAAAACACAAAAAGAGTTTTTCAACAGAATCAACAGTAGATAATACCACACAAATTTGAAATCCCATCTCAACATTTCTAATTATGAATTATTTCACAACAAAATAAAAATCGGGCAATGCAACTAACAAAACGTTTAAAATTCGTATACGTCAAGCACGTGGAACCTTCGACAACGTCGTTCCACTCCCGAGTCTCGAAACATACTGAAGTATGAAGCAACGATAGTGGCGCGCGGCCGGTATTCAAGCAAGGGAGAGACACGCGGTGCGATCTGACAACATTGTTAGTGTACTCTAGTAACCCACATTGGTGCTAAGTGAATCCAGATGGAACGGCGCGACAGTATGTGGGTAAAAAGGGTTTTTACCTTAGTATTTGATTATTCGATTAAAAAAAAGTATGTAGACTTCATCTAGGATACCCAAGGAGTCACCCATTTAAATATAATAAGTTTCTATAACACCCTGTATTTTAAAATATTTAACTACTGGAGTTATAAATAGTTATTTTCACTTAACTGCATAAACCGCATATTTTAAAAATTACATCCACTTAACAAAAAAAAAAGGGGGGGGGGGCAATTATCACCTATTATGTCCCCCATAAATACTCCACTGGCCCGATAAACCCAAGTCCAGTGTCGGAGACGTCGGTGTCTCCTCTGTCGACGGTGGCTAAATCCGCATTCAGCTCATTACCCAGGTAAATTAAACCCGTCAGGCGGCAGGAATTACCTGGGGAGGTCTATTTCACCTCGAATTGTGCCAGATAATTACCCAGCAATGGAACGGAGGGTAAATATCGTTTAATGTTAGACCTGCGATACCGATATTAAGGGGTGATGATGGAGTTTAAGCTGATGCGAAATACACACTATCTTATACAGTGGCGTCTATACAAGTAAAATGTAATAACAAATAAATATTTAAGGGGATGCGATCGCGTAAAATATAGTCAATTTTAGCTGCTTCTTTTTTTAATTCAAATTTCAAACCAACTTAGTAAAATATTACATTTTTCGTCATTTTATCGTCAATGGGATGTGAGAGTTTTTATACCGGGCGGTGCATCGTTAAGGTGAACATAGAAATCCCGAAATGTAATGTTTGAGGTGTGGATATTGGTAAATTTTATAGAAAAACCGCATGAAACCGCTGAAAGGACTCGACGTCAAAAAAGCTACTGGTCCAGACGAAATTCCTATTATAGTTCTGAAGAGATGCGCCGATGAACTAACACCAGTATTTTGTAGACTTTTCAACTTATCCTCCAAAAAAGGAATATTTCCAGCTTGCTGGAAGACGGCGCGAGTCCAGCCTATGCCAAAGAAAGGTAAGAGAACCCTGCCTAACAACTATCGACCAGTCGCGTTGCTTTCAGTTATATCAAAAGTAATGGAGAAAGCTATTAACCAACATCTTCTAAAGTACCTGGAAGGCTTCAACATTATCAGCGATCATCAATATGGTTTTCGGAAGTCCAGATCCACTGGAGATCTTCTAGCCTATGGCACCCATATTTGGAACAACGCAATCGAACATCATGGGGAGTCTCGGGCTGTTGCACTGGATAATTCTAAAGCTTTTGATCGTGTTTGGCATGAGGGGCTTCCAAGTAAACTGCGATCCAAAAACCACAAAACTTTCATAGTTCCGGTAATAATTTGACGGCCAAAAAACGACGTAAACTCAAACTCAAAAATCGAATAAAATATCCAATAGAAACACACTGGCTGACACTAATTCTCATTTTGATAAAGTCAAAATTTAATTTAAAAGGAGGCAACATATGGCTTTTGACCCATGTGATTGCATAAAACAATACGTAATTATTTTGTCCTTATGAATGAATATTTTATAAAATTAAATACATTTTTATGTATTTTAAAAAATTTTCCTAAATGTGAAAGCCTACAAAACACTAGGCCTTGACAGTCGCTTTTCCACGTGCTTTTCTTGCCTCATCATCGAAAACAACCTCACAATAGGTATTTTTGTAGGTAACAAAGGCTGTCGTAAAGCTGCCCTCCTTTCCCTCTCTAGCGTTATAAACTGATGATTTATTGATATTCTAGCTTAACTTTAGCGGTTGCTTTGTTGCGACTAAATCACTTCAAAGCTGCCAAGTAGAAATGTTATTTTTAGGTGAGAGGGGGGGCTTTGATTTCGGGAAGGAGGTTAGGGAAAGTTCAAGTCTTGATGGTTTATGACATATTTATAATAATAAAATGTATATATTGTGGCGAAACAAATCTTAAAGAATTCCGAACAAACCCGATAACTGGATTCAAAATGGTTTTTTATGGATTGATTGATTATTTTATTTAGGAGTGATTAATTCTACCAAGAGCGACGAATAGCAAAAATTCACGACGACCCAATGCCGTCAATCCATTTTTTTTTATGGTCAAACACAAGCACTATTCACGTTGGTTTTGAATCGTTGGAGGTTAGTTTCGTTGGGAAAAACGACCTCGGGAAGGTCGTTCCACAAGGATGAAGTCCTCCAGATGAAAGAATTCTTAAATAATGAAGTTCGAGGAGTACTAAGCTTAACCACATATGAATGGGCGGCAGTGGTTCGTCGTGTATTTCTGCTATTCGCCGCTCTGGGCGGAATTAAGAGGGCAAGGTCAGCCGAGCATTTTCCATGAAAATATCTGTAAAAGAGAGTCAAATCCCCAACTTGTCCTCGATGTTCTATGGGTTCTATGCTGTCGAGGATCTTCGTCAACTCGTGGTCTCCACTCAGACGAATGGCCCTCCTTTCGATGGAATCCAGTAGCCGAAGGGTTTGGGTGCAGAGCTCCAGACATGAGAGCAGTACTCTAGTGATGGTCGAATCTGGGCTTTGTATAGTGTCAAGAGCTTTCTGATTCGGAAGAGTACACCAAGTTTCTGAGAAGCTATCTTGGTGATTGCCACCACATGGTTATGCCAAGACATGTTTCCTTCCAGATTGACGCCCAGCAAATTAATAGATGAAGCCAGTGGTATTGCGTGTCTGTCCATGACTATATCCGGTTCTGTAATGTTTTTAGAGAAAACTGGTGCCTTTTAGCGTTAAATTCGACTTGGTTGCTGTCACCCCAAGCCAAAATTTCTTCCAGGTTTTTGTTCAGGCGTGATACTTAATGCTGTCTGCGAAGATGTGCGTCGGCAGCTGATGTTTGTGCATTCAAAGAGAAAGATGAGATAAGGGTGCTATCATCAGCAAAACGAAATATCGGATTTTTCGTTTTCAATAGAAGGTCGTTAATGTAGAGTAAGAAGAGAGTGGGAGACAATATGAACCCTTGAGGAACACCGGCATTGATGGTAAAGATGTCTGAGAGAAATCCGTCAATCGCCACTTGCAGAGAGCGGTCCTTAAGGAAGCTAGACAACCATGCACAGAATCGACTGGGCATACCGTAGTATCGCAGTTTACTTAGAAGTCCCTCATGCCAAACACGGTCAAAAGCTGTAGAAATATCCAGTGCAACAGCCCGAGACTCACCATGATGTTCGATTGCGTTGTTCCAAAGATGGGTGACATAGGCTAGAAGATCTCCAGTTGATCTGGACTTCCGAAAACCATATTGATGATCGCTGATAATGTTGAAGCCTTCCAGGTACTTTAGAAGATGTTGGTTAATAGCTTTCTCTATTACTTTTGATATAACTGAAAGTAATGCGACTGGTCGATAGTTGTTAGGCAGGGTTCTCTTACCTTTCTTTAGTATAGGCTGGACTCGCGCCATCTTCCACCACGATGGAAATATTCCTTGTTTGTAGAACAAGTTAAAAAGTCTACAAAATACTTGTGAACTATAAAAGGAATTTCGTTTCCATATATCCATATGTGGTTTAGCTTAGTACTCCTCGAACTTCATTGTATAAGAATTATTTCATCCTTGTGGAACCACCTGATAACCTTCAACGATTCAAGACCAACGTCAATCGCTTTATTTTTCTACGATCGTTATAAAACTATATTATTTTAAATATTTGAAAATATCAAAAAATGGAAAGAAATAATTCCGATTCCGAAGACGAAAACTAACTCTAATGCGCTCCAGACGAAATAATTAATAAAGTCAATGAAGCAACACAAAATTTATTGCCTGAAAAATCGAAAGAAGGTTACAAAAAGGAATATAAAATACGTTTATTAAATTGCATTGAACCAAAAGCAATTGAAGAGTTTCAGCGAAGCTAAAATCAACATTAATTCTGAATAATCAAGTCCGATATGAGCAAATATCCCAAACTTATTCCATTCCGCAGTGACAGTGAGTTGGTTATACCTACACCAATATATATTTTTTAATTTCGAAGAACAAAACTGATACGATCGCAGCACAAATTATGTATAAAGCTTTTATTTTTCACATATGGGATTGCAGCACTCGCCTTCAGCTCGTCGCTCAAATTACCCATTCCTGTTTGATCATAAAAAAGTCCATTGCCACTTACATACATTTCTTGTTATGTTGTGCGCTGGTTGGGTATTCACGGATCCGCCGAAGAGCGCTAAAACTCTTTCAGTGCCAAAATCCTTTACACGCTTTCTTGCCTCTTCTGTAATTCTTTCTTGTAATTAGCCCCTCGGCCGCGCCTCGAATAGGTACACTTTTTAATTCCTCAATTCAGCTATTATAAACACAACATTAATTATCAATTTCACCCTGGCAGTTCGGGCTCTAGCGCGGCGCCCGCCATTCGCCATTGTTTTTGGCGGCGGGGCATTTTTAATTGAGATTATTGCACCGTCTTTATTTAAATGAACGTTTCTCGTTCACAAAAGCACCACTAAAAGTGTGCATAATTATATGAATGCCCAGTGGCGTCTCTAGTTTTTATATTTACAGGGTTAAGGAGTCGACGACGACGCCAAACGATCATACCTTCAAAAATAGTAAATATTTATACTCGACAATATCATATTGTCCGATGTATCATACATTACATCATTAATATTATGTTGCATTCGGAATTTAGTGTGTTCGGGTGAGACAAACAGCTATTTTAGGATATTCAACACGTGCTTACCAAGCGCTTAGAGTGCCAGTGATAAAACGAGAAAAGCCACGGAGTGAGATATAAACAAAAGTACATGAATTGATTTTCAATAGACGATGACTACACTAAATTTTAATTTTCATTTTCAAAAAGTTAATAAAGTTCCGGTCTACACTTAATGCAACTCTGCATAAACATTCTGACTTTTATAGGTTATGTGATATTGTTTTGACATTCTTCAGACGGATGCAGATTATCGTGGATTTTACCAGATATAACGATTGAGTCCATGTACCCCTAGCCCCTCTTTGGTGACGTCGCTGATATAGCAGCGATTGTCTACAGAATTAGTCTCCCTAATTGCGTTCCTTAATCTCCTTGTAACTCTATCGTTGTGTTGTTCCGAAATTAATTTTTCCGGTTATGATCATCTTAAGAGGATTAAAAAACACGTGTTTTAAATTTAAAGTTCTCATTTAGGGCATCACAGTTATCCAGTTAAGTAATACAATAATTCACTGGATTTCACATCATTTGCTAATAGTTGCGAATTCCTGAAAAGTCATAAAATAAAGTAAAATTCAATATTTAATAAAATTATTTTTCGTTCATTTGATTTATTTTTAGACAGAATTCGACCACCCCGGACCTGACCACGGCCCCCAGGATATTCTAGTGGAGATCCGTCATCATGCTTCTATTGCCTCTTCCTTTCTTAAGTTGGAGGTGAATTTTTCACGAAAAATGCGACTAGAATATCAGAAAGATCGAAACAATTTTAAAAATAACTGCCATCTATAACGGAGAGAAATATCCACTTGAAGTTAAACTTACCCGTGTAATATAGTTGTTTAGCAAACTCCTGGAAAGTCCATACTTCAAAAACTTCCGAACTGGTAACATATTTATGTTTCTTTATCGAGTTTATCGTCGTTTACATAACTCCCGTGCAAAAATAAATCATATGGCGACACTCTTCGCGTCAGAGATATTTTAAAGTGAATTTAAGAAGAACGGTGGAAATTCTTACTTTAAAAGGTGAAAAATTGACGTTATCGACTTGAATTTAGACTTCAGTTAAACATATTTATGGAAAAAACAACGACAGGAAAGAAATAGATATATTTTTAGCTTCCCTAGTCACAACCAATGTCTTGGGAACTCTAGGATGCAAGTTCGTATCGCACGGTTAGGCCGGTGGATTTTAATGTAATAAGTCATGGCGTTATGCAACTTGGGGGAGAATGGAAAACGTCTCATCCCCCTTCCCAGCTCATTCACCTACCAGACCGGATGAAATCGGACCGGATCGTGTGCTGCGGGAGGTAATGGTGAAGCCAAGTGGTTCACAACTCATGTTAAATCATCGATCTCATCAGTAATGAATCCTGGCCGCAAGCGAAGAGGAAAAAATAGGAAAATATAAAAATATTTTTTATTAATTCAAAATCCCAAATAAACTCCTAGACAAAATTAACGCAACATCATAAATGTGCCATATTTTTTATGCTATTTTTTTTCTGAATTCATGATCCGATTTGAATTAATTTTTTTTTGCATTATAGGTTGGTTCCTTTATTATACTATTATTACGCTGTTTATGATAAAAAATTTATTTTCGATTTATACTGGGTGTACTAAAAATGCTATGTTTTTTTCCGAAAATTCGCATCACCCTGTGGAGTATATTAGCAACCGAAACATATTGCAGTTAACATTAAACGGTAGGTCCATCTTTCCCCAAAATTTTTTTTTTTGGTTTACTTCATTATCTCTGTTATTAAAGGATATACACCGTTTTATAGCGTAACATGTTTTTATAGACTTTAATATTCAACACATTCATTGTTAAATGTTTTCAAGTAGACTATGGACTTTTTCTCACATTGCAAGCGATGTGTCAGCAGATGTTGTGTTTTAAAGTTACAAAGGTCAAATATAATTCGCCATACTGATAAAAACTGTTCGGAAACTGCTTATTAAACGTTCGTTTCGTATGCCCAGTTGCCCGACGAGTATTTTAATCTTGAAACCTACTTGAAAACATTTAACAATGAATGTGTTGAATATTAAAGTCTATAAAAACATGTTACGCTATAAAACGGTGTATCTCCTTTAATAACAGAGATAATGAAGTAAACCATGAAACAAAATGTTGGGGAAAGATGGACCTACCGTATACTGTCAACTGCAATATGTTTCGGTTGCTAATATACTCCACAGGGTGATGCGAATTTTCGTAAAAAAACCCATTATAAATCGAAAATTAAACTTTTATCATAAACAGCTAAAACTATGACATTGTCAAGGAACCAACCTGCAATGAAAAAAAAAATCATTCAAATCGGATCATAAATTCAGAAAATAAATAGCATAAAAAATATGGCAAATTTATGATGCTGCGTTAATTTTGTCCAGGAGTTTATTTAATTTAGATCTTGTTCCAATCCAAAGTAAAAAACAAAAAAAAAGACGGAAGATAAGCCAAGGTTATTGGCATCTTTCATTAATTTCGTACTTTTCGTTGACGGTGAAAGTTACCGAGTGATATATGACGGGAAATTTTTCTTTTACTTTTTAACGGTGACTGATAATGTTTAGCTCTCTGGGGTAAAAACCTGTGTTATGAGGATCGTGAGCTATTTACGCCATAAATAAAAGATCCCGCAGAGCTCTAAAAAAAGGTTAGACATTTCCAGATAAATTATCAAAAAATATTTCTTCGCGTTTAATTTGATCCTTTTGAGTAAAAATATCGAGAAAAATTATAAGATGTACGTAATCTGCTGTTATAACAGGCAACGGTTTAGAATCCATAATTTTTTGAAGCATTGCTAACTGCACAATTCGAAATCAGTTAGATTACTCTCTGCAGATTTAAATACATACACTACGCCAATTAATTGTCCAATGCCGTGATAACTTGTTATTGCGTTTTACCTGATAGACAATAGATTCAAGAGTTTAGAGCAGAGCGTTCCGATACGTCTAATTATACGAGATAGAGCATTAGATCTAGATGCCTGGAAATTTTCTAAAATTTAAATTTGACATATTATGTTACATATAAATTGAAATTAATTTATTTTTTAAACTTTACCATTACGGCGAAATTGATTTCCGTGAGCGTGCTCGCTGACTTGAAACAGAACATTTCGATTGGCTTATAATCATCTTCATTAATAACGAAAATGTTCGTTTGAAGATACCATGAAAAATATTTTACTTCTCGATAACCATAATCTCGACTTTTCATATCTCATCTTGAAAATTCTCTCCGTTCCAAAATGAGTTAAGGTTTCCTTGAAATAATTAATTAAGGTTTTCTTTCCATTTAACCCGTTAGAATAAATCTTTCCTGGTTATTAAAAACCCTGCAACCGTTGAAAAAATATTTTTCCAAATTACTCTTTCTTCAAGAGTCCCTTTTTTCTGAACGTCAAATTAAACGCTTCCAATTAATAAAACGAAAACAAACAATTTGTACTACTCTTCAACTAATTTTTAAAGTTTTAATTAACAAATTCCTCATCCGTTTATTTAATTACCTTTCTGTATTAAAAATGAAGGCGCCACCATCGCAGTGTTAGGAATGCCGAATGCTTAAAAGAAAAAAAAATATGGGACATTATATCCGAAATTTAATTAGCGTTAATTAAACAAGGAAAATTTCTGCTTGCGTCTATTTTTCCGACGAAGCTTTGTTCTACAATTAGCGAAAGTTTAAAGACAGAAAACTTATTTTACCGTGATTTCGAAATAAGTAGGAAGAAAAAAATTTATCTGAATTTATCCAAAACTACTGTTTGAATTCGTAAATTAAATAAATTAATTTCATTATTTCATTTTTTAAGAAGGGATAAAGAGACTCTCTGCTCCAGTAGTTTAATAAACAAATATTAAATATCTAATTTCATACATGTTTCGAAGGCATATACCATCTTCAGTGGAACAATAAATATATATGCATACACCATATACGAAAAGCCCGTTGAAGTCATGTCGATTTGGAAGTTCAACGCATTATAAATTGGTCATATGTATCCGTCTTCCTTATAGATCGAAATTCAAAGCTTTTGGTAAACGTTCTGTTTCATGCTTTATTTAATTGAAATGTAAAATATATTTTTAAAATTTCGTACAGACATGCGAAAAATTATACACTTCGCCCTATACAACCCATTACAATTTGTCTTTCTTCATAATGGCACAATATTTTTTCAGTAACGTTAACCATTTTTTACCAAGCAATTTGTCTCCTTTTGCAAAGTCCCGACACAAGGAGGACTAATTTTAGGCAAAAGAGTTTTATAGTTTCGCATCCTTTATAGCTTTTTTACAAATGCCGGAATTGTCTCACTTTGAGTTGTTGTTTGCTTCCTCCCCAGCTTTACGCTCGAAAAGGAGCACGAACTGGCAAGAAAAACTTGAAAATACGTTCTACCCTCTTTTCGCGTCCTTTGAATTATAATATTTTTTATTAGTGTCATTATTTTAAGGATTTTTGGTGAACATTATATAACAATACAAAAGGAAGCAAATCAGGGCTCTGATATAGTTGGACTAAGGAACTTATTTATAAAAAAATAGGAGGTTATCTTTTATTATAGTATAGTTATAGTATCTATATAGTACAAAATACATGTAAATTTGGTATTTTTACATGAATTCTTTACTGTATGTCCTCGGTTTGCTCATTTTCGAAAGATATATGCTGCAGAAAATAGAGAAGAGAATAATCCTAAACCAAATCTCTAAATTCTGGGATTTTATTTTATTGATAAAAAAGAAGAATCTCGTCAGCACCTTTAAAATGGGTTAAGGCGTGTAAAAGGACTTTTAGTGCCTTCATTTTGAATGTAACGTGGACCTTAAGGAAGCTGTCCTGAAATTTATTAGTAAGCAGCAGCTGAAAAAGTAAAATATTCAAAAGGAAAAATAAAAGTATTGAATTCTAAAAGAATTGGCTCAAAGGATTTACAATTTTGAAGATACCGGACTTAAATGTGTACATACGTAGTATTTTAGAGGACTTTGGGCATTAATCTGGCTCTAAAGCTTGTAATAATTTAAATCCTTACAAATTTATATAACAATCAAAAAGTTTAAGGTTACTAAATAAATCTAAGTTGTAGCTTATAAGACGAGATACATTTTTTTTTGATTTCTTACAAAATTATTCGTTGAAAAAAATACTCTAATTCTGTAATAATTATTTTTGTTAAATAAATGCTCATAAAATATAACACAGAATAATGCTGAAGGGCATGTTTACCAAAAAAAGTGAAATTAATTGTTATAACCCGAGAACGATAGCAGATTGGTGATTTTAAGGGAACTTTATAAAACTTCATAAAGAAAAAAATGTTAGTTGGAATAAGAAAGAAAAAGTGACCGATTCTCTGATTCGAAAAAACGGAACGTCTGCTACTTACGAACTCTCCGAAATCCAAACAACTTGCGACTTCGACTTTCTCCTGACCATAGAAAATCAGTGGCAATTTAAAGTCACTCCCGTTGCGAACCGCGAATTCCTGCCATGCCCCTTGCAGCAACGACCGCGACCGTGGCCGTAAAAACGCCTCATCCTCTATTTTGCATACCGACCGCAGATCTTTCGGCAGTCTCTTCCCGAGAACACGAAAAAGGTGTTACTGTGGAAGGCGTTTCGGTTATCTCCGTCGAAAATTAATGAACTCCTGTCCACGTAGGAAACACCGCTCTAATCCACTTTTCCAGCAATTTGCTCCGTACCTTATTTCCTTTATTACTTTTCTTTTATTGCGACAATTTTCTTTAATTGAAAACTTAGCTCTAATTACACTTTTTGTTATTCGGGTTTAATATTGGCGTAGTAGCTGCGATACCGAGGGCATGGGATAAGTTTTCTTGCTAACAATGAAACAAGCCAACCCACAGTTAGTTTTTTAATAAAGATTGTAAGATTATTCTTACATATGTATTTTCCCTGACACACATTAAAAGAAGTCTCTAAGTGGAAAACCCTACAAGGAAACAGTTAAATTTACTATAAAAATAATAAAACTAACCATATGGCTGTATGTAATATCGTCGGGTTAGAAGCAAAACACATTAAGTCAAAAACTTAGAAAGTTAAGTTAAGGTTTTATCTGAACAAAAGGAATCTTATTTCTGACTTAGTGAAAACAGTAATATTAAATTAAATCGAACTACTTAGTGGGGATTTCCAGAACATAGTGTGTTAAAATTTATGAATCTGATGTAAATAAGTCAATATGATGTAACTAGGGTGCCGCCACGCTTGCGAGCGATCTTGTCGTGCGATTGTCTAGCTTTCTTAAGGACCGCTCTCTGCAAGTGGCGATTGACGGATTCCTCTCAGACACCTTCACCATCAATGCCGGTGTTCCTCAAGGGTCCATATTCTCTCCCACTCTCTTCTTACTCTACATTAACGACCTTCTAGTGAAAACGACAAATCCGATATTTAGTTTTGATGACGATAGCACACTTATCTCATCTTTCTCTTTGAATGCGCAAACATCGGCTGCTGACGCACATCTTCGCAGACAGCATGAAGTATCACGCCTCAACAAAGACCTGGAAGAAATTTTGGCTTGGGGTGACAATAACCAAGTCGAATTTAACGCTAAAAAACCCCAGGCAGCAGTTTTCTCTCTGTGTTTGATCATAAAAAAAAGCTGGCAACTATAAAAGCGATAAACAACCAAGCGAAGCGACATACGTTTCTGTCATGTCTCTATCATGAACGGGTCGAACTATTCTTCAACAAAAGAAAGTACAACTTCTATCTACAGCTTATTGATTGCACTTTTAATTTTGACCAGACATCGTGACATGATTCTTTTTACAATATAGGTGTCAACACAAAACTAAATAAAAATCGCTCAAGAAATCAACAAAAGCGACACGCTTACCTGCTAAGCGCTTTATTGCTAAGCGATTTTTTTTACTATTACCACTCTAATTAAGTTTAATGTGTTTGAGAAACTTTTTGTCGCTCAATCGTCCGCGATTTGTCTGTCGCGACAAATCGCTCGCAAGCCGTGGCGGCACCACCCTTGTGTGTTTTGCTTGTACACCGGCGATATGTGACTGGTGCAATAATTCTTATTAAGAAATCCCATCTGATTTAAATTTCTTTTTACGTAAAAATATCATTCGTTGTACAGCCTGTAATTCATTTTTGGCAAATAAACCGCAATTTTTTAGCACCGCTGAAACAATTTTTCCGATTTAATAGGTGGCCAATAATTCGAAATTGATGGGGTTCACAGAAAGTTTGCAAAAACCATAAAAATTCATTTAAAAATAATGACATTAAAAGTGTAGTATTTCATTTGGTGCCATATCGATAGTCTGAAATTGTGATTTGGAGAATTTTATAGTACGAGACTAAAAGATCGGAAGATTGTTTTTATATAATAAAGGGTCCGCCAGATAACTTTTTTTTTTTGAAAATGCTATAAAAAAAAACTACTGAATATTTTCTCAAATTTCTTTTTTTATTTGAAAGTACGATCCTTCCGGTTAATAATGAAAAATAATTTCATTCAAATGGCTGCCTCGGCTGGCCATGCAGTAGCCTACACGATCGGTCCAATTTTTAAGCACATTATCGATTGTGTGCAGCTGTATTTCACCAATGGCTTCACGAATATTGTCCTTTAAAGCGTCAATTGTCTCTGGCTTGTCGGCGTAACACTTATCTTTGACGGCACCCCACAAATAATAGTCCAACGGTGTCAAATCGCAGCTCCGAGGTGGCCAAACGACATCAGCTCTGCGGCTGATAATGCGATCTTCAAAAACAGGGCGCAAAACATCGAGTGTAGAGCTTCGGCTGTGTGGCACGTAGCGCCGCCCTGTTGAAACCAAATGTTGCCAATATCCTCCTCTTCAATTTTTGTGAACAAAAATTCATTCAACATGGCCCGATAATGATCGCCATAGACTGTAACGGCCACTCCTTGCTCATTTTCGAAGAAAAATGGCCCAATTATGCCTCTGGACCAAAATCCGCACCAAACAGTGACTCGTTTTGGGTGCGTCGGCTTTTCAATGTATGCGTGCGGGTTTTCTGTGCCCCAAATGCGACAATTTTGTTTGTTTACATACCCGCCAAGATCAAAATGAGCTTCATCTGAAAATATGATTTTTTTGGCAAAATCGGCATCTTCTGTAAGTCGATCGCAGGCCCACTTAGCGAAGCCAAAACGCATTGGATGGTCAGTTGGCTTCAACTCCTGAAACAATTGGACTTTGTATGGCGTCATACCAAGGTCTTTATGCAAAATTCGTCTCAATGATGTCTCCGAAATGTTCAATTGTTGAGAACGACGGTGAATTGATGTTGATTGCGCTTCACGCACACTTTCTGTCACAGCAGCAATATTCTCGGGTGTACGCACTGTTCTTGGCTTTTCACGCTTTGGTTTATCGATGAGGATGCCAGTTTCTTTCACTTTTTTCACGAGATAACGAACATACGGAGCTGACGGTGTTTCTCTTCTTCCAAAATCCGTACGCAATTTTCGCACACATTCTGCAACATTACCATGATTTTCAAAGTAATGTCGCAATATTTCCCAGCGTTGTTCAAGCGTATGCACAACCATATTCGTTCAGCGGAAGGATAAAACTAATTATCTGTCAAATCAGACATGAGCTAAGTGTTACCATTCACGAAATAAGCACTAGTTGAAAAAAAAACGTTAGATGGAGGACCCTGTAGTTATTTTTCGTGTTCAGTAATAGGAATAGGTGTAGTCTTCTTCACACTATATACAAAGCCCAGATTCGACCATCACTAGCTCTCATGTCTGGAGCTCCGCACCCAAACATACTCTTCGGCTACTGGATTCCATCGAAAGGAGGGCAATTCGTCTGATCGGAGACCACTAGCTGACGAAGAGCCTCGACAGCCTAGAACATCGAAGACAGGGGGATGGGGATTTGACTCTCTTTTACAGATATTTTCATGGAAAGTGCTCGGCTGACCTTGCCCTCTTAATTCCGCCCAGAGCGTCGAATAGCAGAAATACACGACGAACCACTGCCGCACGCTTAGAACTCCTCGAATTTCATTATTTAAGAATTCCTTCATCTGGAGGATGTATCCTTATGGAACGACCACCTTCCCGAGGTCGTTCTTCCCAACGAATATAACCTCCAACGATTCAAAACCAACGTGAATTGCTTTATGGGCACCCGCATCACTCCCAGAGTACCTTAAAGGATTTTCCTATAGTGAATGTGTTTGATCATAAAAAATAAAAAAATCTAAACAAGTGCTGATGATGCCGGTTTCAAAGCCCACCAGGAAATTCTTACATAATAATTGGTTACATATTTAAGTTGTGTAACAGCAGTTACAACACTATCAACAACCTAGTTATACCATAACAAAGCTAACAGAAACAAATTGTTGTATAATTCGGAACACCACGATCGGATTCATCGGGTTCCTGGGATGTAGCTCTTCAGCAGAAATAACAGTCAGGGAACAAATATCGTTCATGGATGGATGTCAAAATTTTTACAAGAGATTTAGTAAATTTTGCCAAAATTTATAGTAACATACATTATGGTTAGTTTCACTATGTTTATAGTAAAGTTGAATAACTTTTTCGTTCCGTATAGACAACAAAAATGGCATTAAATAATTGTATTATATATCCATGCTATTATGATATCTCTCTTTAAGCAAGTACAGTAAAAAAGGCAGAAATATTACATTTCATCGTGGACTATGTGCTTTTTGATCGGCTCGCAACAGGTTTCAATCGTTCGATAGCCGATTAAAGAGCTTTTGAAAAATGTCCGGAGTTCTGCGGTGTGTAACAGATTGCAAACTCCCGCTTGTCGGTTATACACGGAACAGAGCTTATTCACATGTTTGTTCAACGAACAGCGCTTGCTGAATTCAGGAGAAATGCCAAATTAAAAGTCATAGATGGCCGCGAAAGGACGGATGGTAATGATTGGTTATGTGATGTTCCGAATTTCGAATTCATTCGGTTTGACAATTATTCAGAAATAGAACGAAATTATTCTAGATGACGCTGAAGCAATTGGAAAAGTAATGAATATAAATTATCCTTAATTTATCACAAAACTCCTTTTTACGGTTCGCATGTGCGAGGAGAAAGGGCCTGAACAAAATATAGCTTGTCAGGATAAGGCAAATCCAACGAACACTGCTATTTTGCGAGTATTGTGATAATCCCTTTTAAGACGCTTAACTAAATATTTTTACTTGCAAATATTCCAAATATTTAAGCGGCATTAAATGACTCGTGTGACATCGTAACAGCCTCAAAATCTACAACTAAAAACGATTAGATAAAACGAAAACAGTCGGATATATACACAAATTGCCGAGTATATTTACGTATTATAATCCTCGCGATAATGAAAAGGATTCTTGAATAAATATCCCCCAACAGTCGGCCTGAGGCAAGTAAAAGCGCGATTATGCGGTGAGCTCAGGGAGCAACACTGTACTTGTCTAAGAAAACACCGAGCAAATGTAAGAATGAAAATTTGCATGATAATATGCGTTGGCAAAGTAGCTTTGCAGGAGGCAATACGGTTTCAGGAACGGATTTGGAGGAAAGTGCCGGGAAACTAGAAAAATATGTGAAGGAGGGATGGAACAAGGTCGATTGGGATTGAAGACAATTTGTCATTGTTTGTCAAAAGTTCAAAAGATCTGTCACATTGTATAATATCTTTATTTCTCGTATTTTCAGAGAGTTGTGCAATTATTGTATACACCTCAACAACTTCTGACACTCTTGTCTGGAGCTCTGCACCCAAGGATACTCTTCGGTTACTAGATTCTGTCGAAAGGAGAGCCATTGGTCTGATCAAGAAACACGACAGCCTTGAACATCGAAGACAGGTTGCTGATTTTACTCTTTTAAAGATATTTCCATGGAAAATGTTGTTTCCCAACGAATATAAGCTCAAAACGATTCAAAGCCAACGGAATCGATTTATTCGCATACTACCTGTGTCTACTGGTGTTTGATCATTAAAAGTTCTGTCCATCTGTTTCGTGTTGGCTGTACAGTCTATTTAATCAAGGGGTAGTTACTTCTGAGGATTTATCGTATTGTTGAGGATTATAATTAATTCCACAAAGAAAAATGAACCAAATTTAAGCTTAATAGTTTAAAAGTAATGCCTGTGCATGGGTGAACAGATGGACTAATAAAATATATACAGTAAATTCAGGATTTTCGTAGCGACACCGGAACCGTAAAATTAAAAATATCGTTCCCGAATATATTTTCCTGATTTCTCATCGTTAAGC
The DNA here is from genome assembly GCA_963991005.1 of Barypeithes pellucidus. NCBI lineage: Eukaryota > Metazoa > Arthropoda > Insecta > Coleoptera > Curculionidae > Barypeithes > Barypeithes pellucidus. The sequence continues at coordinate 1,457,518 of OZ022559.1, forward strand.
AAACTTAATCAATTTAAACCTTTTCAACGTAAACTTTTAATGCAGGATTATTTCCATTAATATTAAGTAACTCCTGGGAAATCCTCGAAATCGGCAAGTAATCTCCATCGAGGCGGAAAGCGCGCAATCGACAGGTGATTGAAATGTTTTCCAGCCATAAAACTTTCAAATCGCGTAAAATAAACAGTCGAAATTGATAAACGAAATAACTGTTTAATTCTCGAAATCGCAGACGGCGAAGTACGGGCATCTAAAATGCAAATTCACGGATTTCAGATGGAAGCGGATTGGAATCTACCAGCCCGCTCACGGAGCGATGCAGTGGCGTTTTTATGGCTTTTTAACAAAAAAAATCTACTGCAGATAAGTAGCATTTTCTTTGCTAATTGACGTCACGTAGTGGTTCATTTTCAGATTAACAATAACCACATAGAAAAGTTATCAATTCATATATCTGTCTTTGATTTGCTAACGGGGGTTTGTTCGGCTACATGGATTGTAAGGAAGTTATTTTATAATTCACGCCACAAATCGCAAACCAACTCCACACGCCACTGCGAAACGCTGAGGCAACCACCTACATTTACAATTTGAGTCGCAAGTAAGTTTAAATCTGTTGGACAAACATGGACACACCTAAATCTATAACCATCTGCTCTCGAACGAGATTATCGAAGTAGAATCTGAACCAACTTGTCGTGAATTTAATGTTTAAATGTTGGTTAACACTTTCTGCTGCTGCTCTGTCCGAATTAAAAGGAGTTTCTCATTGTGGGAATCGCACGGATTGCTCAGGATGAGGGACAAACCAAGCGGAAATTAGAGTTAAAAAGTGAAGGGACATACGGGATGAAAAGAGACGAGCGTGATCTAACCGCAACCGCATCAAATGTAAAAATTATACAGCTCATAATTTAAGACGCCCGTAAACATATGTAAAGGGTTAACGTTAGATGTTGCCGGTGACGATGTAACTAAAGCCATGCCCTTCTTTACATTTAACTGAATAACTTTTTACAATTTATAGATTTAACTTTGCAAATACTAGTCCCGATAAATAGAATATTTACAATATTACGACGAAACCAAATAAAAATAACCCTCTTAAGTTTGTTCGTTTGCTCTTCTCGATATCCTTAACAGATTTCGACCTTGACGTGCATGACAATTTTCCATTCAATACTATTTGAGGGAATTCGCTTGAACACCATAATTCATGTCCTTTAATTCATTTCCAAGGGACGAAAATATATTTTCACATCAAACAGCATCGCCGGAAGACCACAACACGGCACTTCGTCCGTCAGGTCTTTGTCACCTTTCCGCAGGATGAAATTCAATTTTTCGCACCCTTTCTTACAAATTAGGGGCGACTGCAGCGTGTTTCACGTCAGCCCAGCGGCCTCCATTATTTTTCAATCTGGATTATGCTTCATTAGGTAGCACGTTGTTTTTTGGTTTTATCGGCATTTTTACCTTCCCGGCATCCGAGTTTGATTAATTGAGAATGTCACCCAAGACAGGCTTTTAAATAAAAATATTGTGGCGGGATACGTCGATTTTTGATGAGGGAACCCCGCTCGAAAGTAGGTTAACATCAAATCCTGATACGGATAATTTTATCGTAATTAAAATGTATTGATTATAAATTACGTGTCGAGCAATCACAACGAATAAGAAAATAGAGAAGCAAACGTTATTTTTTACTTCGTTGATTTTGTTAGAATTTGTTAAATTTGTACGTGAAGTCGGTACATCTAACTTTTTGTGCAAGTTCTAGTGTTTTTATCCTTAGTTATCTGCCGACTATCACTGACTTTGTTGTGGGGGTTCTTTTAGGTTATCCATAATGAATATAAAAAAAAAATAAGTAACAGAAAATTGTTAGCCAACCCTCATAATAACTAATTGGGTAAAGTAGAAATAGGTTAAGTGCCGATTTATTTTCGATTTTTACAATTATCAAGGAGGGAATATCTATACAGGGTAAGTAAACGTGATTTATGTAATTTTGTGTTGTTTTAATAATAATTTGTCTATTGTTTTAAGCAAGTCGTATACAAAACTTTCATAATTAACAAATTAACGATATTTAACCCAATCTCCATAAATATTGAGGTTTGGAGTTTTATTATTTTCTTGGAACGATGGTATTTATTCAAAATTAAGATTAGTTTAAGTGTGTGATTTTAAGTATAATCTAATTGGAAAATCAGGAACTATAAAACATAGTGACTAGCGAGCAAATAGGAGAACAGCTATTACGGAGGAATCACTTTTCTGATGGAATAAAGTCGTTGCAGGTAGCGCAAGTGCGAAGGAATATTATGTTGAATAATAAAAGGATTAAAAATAGAACAGTTAAATGAAAAGATGGTTTATGGTTTCGATTATAATTATCAAATTGTTTATTTCTGGGTATTATAACCGTTATCCCGTTTCCGCGATACATTTAACACAATCAAGAAAACCACTTAAGTTTAACCCCCCAAATCTGAAAAATCCTGGAGACTTCTCCACTAACTGGCTAATCCTGGATTCGCACACTCCTTATGAAACCTTAAGTAAATAAAACCGATAAATTACCCGGCTGTCCTTGTACAAGAAACAAAAGAATAACAACAATGGCGACCGACAAATTCTAAATGTTAACGTGAAATTGTAGGGGAAGCGAGAACCATTAGACACCAAAATAAAATACAAAAGTATTAATAATATTTTTCGAAGATTTTAACGTCAGTGATAATAAACAAATAAAGTGATGATTATTTCGAGATGCATATGAAACTAATTTTTTATATTTGTATCTTTTGAAAACTAATTTTAATGTTATTATATTTAATGGGTGGTCTCCGTGGGTATATTCCATTTATTTTTTGATCGACCGTTTAAAAAATTGGGTAAACACTTCTAAAATTAAAACACACAACGAGCCCCAGATACGAGGGCAGAATTCTAGTGATGGATGAATTTGGGCTTAGTAAAGTGTCAAACGGTGTTGAGGCGTATAGAGCTCTGCCGTGCAATACAAGAACCTAGTAAGTCGTAAAAGCAAATTTTAAGACTTTCCATTTAAAAATTGCACAACTTCTTTAATATTTAATTTATTGTTCTAAAATTTTATACACAGTAAGTTCTTGTTACATAGTTTCATTTTCCAAAAACTCATTAATTTTTATTAGCAAATAAACAGTTAAATAAATATTAAAAACTTACTACTCTATTTTATAGTAAGTTGACTTACTAGGTTCTTGTATTGCACGACAGAGCTGTGCTCAATTACTGCGAATATACAGGGTGTAACTAAATAAGTGTAAAACATTTAAGGAGGTGATTCCTCATCGAAAAAAAGATAGGATCTTTCATATAAAGAAACTTCATTGGAGCATCCCTTGTTAATATACATAAAATTTATAAATAAACAAAACTAATTTATTAATAACAAAACATACAACATCTAGAAATCATATGTAACGGTTTGATTTAGTCACTAGATACTTTGTTATTTATTCGTAGTAATTTTGCCTTGAACTTTTGATTTTTATAGATATACAGTGACAGGCTTGCAGTACTAACCTTACATCCTGGCGTTGCTGCCTGATGTGCATTCACTTTGTGGGGTTTTGTCTCCAAGATGCTTCGTAAAACCTGATAGATATCTCTCACATGCTGTGTTTAGCGTAATACTTTTTGGGAAGAGTCTACACTAGTTTTAGGACTTGATTCTGGGTTCATCTTGGGTTCTCAGGACTGATTCCCTCAGTTATGGGCATCTAAAGGCTTTAAAACCATCTCTGAAAATTGACCGTTAGTTCTGTATGCATTCTTTCTCTAATTTAACGGCCATTTATCTCTGTAGGCTTTTGCACAACTATAATCCAGACTCACCTGTATCTTTTCCGTGGGATTCCGGCCTGCGGTTGGTGTTGCTTGTTTTGGTTTTTAGGAATTTCATCTCTCAGGGTGCATTGTTTATTTCAGATGACAATCAGCCTGTAGCGGTCAGAGGTTAGATATTCTAGCTGCATTCCTTTTACCGTTGTGAAATGCCTTGATATTCTAGCTGCATTCCTTTTACCGCTGTGAAATGACTTGCACGGCCTAGGGTGGTTTTTGTTGTAATGTACACGAGAGAAGGTTTTTGGCGAGATGCATGGTACTGTTACAATTTCATTCTCTTTCGATGTTATTCTCTTTTATGGATAGAGTATCGATAATTTGTCAAAGCTGCGACTATAGTTTATCCGCAACATCGGGTGTCTATGAACACGGTTGCTTTCTATTTCTTTAGTTTGGTATGTACCACTCTGCTTATTTTCCCGTGTCACCTGATCGGTATATCGGTATTAGAAACCGAACTTACCTGTCATTTTATTCCTTTTTTGTTCCTTTTGGCCAGTATATGAGTCGGAAAAATTCGATAAGTCGTCCCTTTTCAAATACAAGTGTCAACAAGGCCACAAGCCGTTAGTTCTTCGAAGAATACCTGGGAGTATTCCCTGCCGTGAGGCGATTTAGTTTTTCGAAGAAGTGTAAAAGAATAGTGCAAGTTTTCTCCCTTGGATTTTGGAGCTGCACATATTTTCCCTTTGGGATTTATTTGCTTGGTTGGTTTGCTTTGTTTGACTGTAGAGACGCCATTTCCGGGCCGAGGCCATTTTGGAATTTTGGGCACCTTTTGTGGACCCTTGAACATCTTATAAGGTATATTATTTTGCATATTATTTTGCTTTAATGGTTCATTGGTCCTGCATAATATTTTTTTAATTAAATCCGCGACGGTTTTAGTTTTCTTAATTTCGGGTTTTATTAAATTTCATTAAAATTATTATCAATTTTCTTAAATTAGCACGCCACGTGCTTTACTGTAAAATTCTCTCTGGCTAAAATTTAATGATAATTTCGTTATTTTTCAATACTCAGATATTAATTTCATTTTGTCTATTATGTCTCTGAACAGACTAATTATCGAAAATAATAAATTCTAATAGATATGTCTCAATATGAACTTTTAAGTGTAAATTTAAGGTTTCCTTTATTAAGCAAAGATTTATATAGTTTACAATGACCATGAGGGCCAATGTATTAATTTTGATTTACGTTACGAAAGGAGAATGGGGCCAAAATTTCTGTTTTTAGTTCTACAGTGTGGAATTTTAATTATCAGTGACAATATTATGTAGCTTGGAGGTAATAGTAATTTATTAATTCATTATGACTAGTTCTTTGCTTTGCTGAATTTTGTTGTGTTAGATTTTAAATAAATATTGGCCTTATTACCTATCGTATATATGTATATAGTTTTATCTCTGCGTCAGTTGTTACAGTGTTTAGTATGCCGTTTTGAAACAGCACTAATATTGTTGCTATTACTTTTAATTCTTACTTTATTAATGAGGTATTAGAATGGTTACGAGCCTCCGAGGTCCAAAAGGACTTTTATTTTTAATCATGGTATTTTATAATAGAATAAACTGCAGTAGTTCTTACTTATTTGAATGAGGCATTTAGGCTCAATTTTCAATAGTCATTACCACCTGGTGATAAAAAAAAAAGAACCATTCAAGCCCTTGGCTTTAAATTCACTTATCTTTTTTTTGTTTTGCTTGAACGCTGTTTCAGGAGTGCATATTAGTTGTTAATTATTTGCTTAGATTACCTTAATTAATTTCTGTGATTCTATTTTAATTAATATTTTGTATCTGATTTTTTTTTGATTGGCTTACCTTAATATTGCTCAGTGGTTTATTTATCAATTTCAATTTTGATTGTGGATACTTGGATGGATAATAATCCTCGTTTAATTTATTTTAAACTTGATAATGTGTTAAGATTAATTATTTTATTTGCGTTTATAAAGTTTTATTGCTTATGCCATGTCAGATGTCTTAATGATGGTCAGTGATTTTAAATTCTTTCTTTGCTTTATATTTTGATTAATAATATTTTAGACTCTTTGCTTCCCTTCAGGATTTTGTAACAATAATGCTTTTGGCTTTCCTTTAATCACTTTGCTTTACTTTGATTTGTATTTCTTTTTTTTTTTTTTTCATTATAACTAGAGAGTGTTTATATTCCTAGGGTCTTCCTACCGGGTCAAAAGGAATCGATTCCTCCGACCGGGGTCAAAAGATTGACCTGTTGTCCTCCGACCGGGGTCAAAAGAAAACCTATTCTTCCTACCTGGTTACCATCAACCTGGGTTAACACCTACCCAGTTTTCATCAACGAGAGTAATCTGTTCGACCATCAATCAACATACGGTATCGTTCTAGTTAATAAGTTGATTTCTTTGTTTTTATTTACTAACCATCATTATTACAGGGCAACACTGGGTTTTTATAAGCTAGATACTCATTTCTATCTTTATTTCCTTTTTAATAAATGACAAGTCAATTAATTTTTACTATGTGTTTTATTTAGTTCGCTGCACTTCTTTTTTTTTATTATACAGTGGTGTCGACCAGTGGGTTCAAGTTAAGGGGATCCCCGTAACATCTGGGAGATTTCCAGCTTAAATCTAGCTTAAGCTGGTGGCGCAAAAGGGACCTTCTATCGCGGGTAGTTAGCCGGCTGCTACGCACCTCAAGCTCTCCCTTTAACTTGGAAAAAACTGTCGCTCATTGTCTTCATTTTTCTACATTAAATAATTTTACCAACAGCGGTTGCTCTGGGGGTGTTCGTCATAATACCCCTAGCTCTTAAAAGAATTATTGCGCCAAAGCAACTCCAAGTCGTATCAGTTGCGCCCGAAACGTGGGGCATGATTTTAAACCGCTTTTCTTTGCTTGATTTTTCATTAATTGGTAATTTTGGTAATAATGAGCAGTGAACTAAATGAAACTTTGATTTTTTTTTCCCCAGTGCATTTTTACTAACCCCATATGGTGATTTATTGATTTATTGTGATATTTCTGATTTATTGATTTACCTGATAGTGCGTATATATTTTATTGACTTATTGCTATTACTGTATTTTGCTCGATATCAGACATATCTATTTTTCAATTTTAATCAACTTTATTATTTGATGCGTGATACATATTGACTCTCTTTGACCCGGTTGTTGATTTGATTTATTTTTTTTTATTTGTTTTTTTGATTTACTCAATTCAATCCGAACAATTTAGTTTTCATGATTAATAATTGATTAGCTTACCTTTGCTTTGCTTATTGATTTTAATGTTTATGAACTGACTTATCTTTGCTGATCATTAATTTGTTTTTGATTTTATTACTTTGATGTTATTACCTTGACTTCGTGTAGGTATATTGATTATTTTCTTACCTTGTCTAGCAATTGGTTGTATTGTTTTTATTGATTTTGAATATTTTTGAGTATCGATCGATATCATTATTTTACTTTGGTACAGGTCTCATAGGAGACAGATTTGGTAAATATTGTGATACTACTTAATTTTGACTTACTACCTTTTGTGATATTTTTGCTTTTGTTTTAAATTATTCACAATGGATTACGAAATGCAGATTGATTGTTTAAAAAAATGCATGCTCATTTATGAATTGAACATTCGCGGTTTACGTGTAGACGATACTAAAACTGTTGATCAGTTGCGTGCGTTATTGCGCCAAGTTTTAGGCTTGGAAAAGCGAGGTAAAACATTGCGCGTTCCGGCCTATACTTTAAATTATAAAGAGGAAATCGATTACGTAGATTTAAACTTAAAAGAACTTGAGAGTGAAATTAAAATCATTTCTGGGAAACACGATCGGAATGAATTCATACGAATTCAGTCATGCCTTGTTCATTTATACACTCGCATGAGTCGCATTCCGACATCTAGCTTAAACGATGCTGAGTCGCAGACTCGCACTGGTCTATTGTTTCAAATTTCAAATAACTTAAATAGCTTAGACGTTATGTTAAAAAATGATCCTGACTTTAGTGCCATGATGGGCCAAAATAATTTCGACAATTTTTATTCAGATGCAGGATCGGTCATATCTCATGCTAGTAGTGTTAGAAAAGCTAAACAAGCCCGATCAACTCTTAAAACAATTAAGTTAAATAACTCGTCGTCTAATAACCCCTCAAATCATCAAACTTTACGTGTAGAAAAGTGGAACCTCAAATTTACCGGCGACATTAAACAAATTTCTGTTCACAATTTTTTAGAACGTGTATCTGAACTGCGTGTTGCTCGTGGTATCTCTGAATTAGAATTGTTTGAGTCCGCGATAGATTTATTTTCTGGAAAAGCGTTATTATGGTTTAGGGCAAATCGCCATAGATTCATTGATTGGAACGGTCTGTCAGATCTGTTGGTTAAGCATTACGAAGCTCCAGATTATCGCCCAAGATTATTTAAAGAAATTTTGGAAAGAACACAAGATCCCACCGAAAGCATAGTGGATTACATCTCTAGCATGAGCGCTTTATTCCGACGCCATGGATCGATGTCCATCGATGTTCAACTTGATGTGTTGACCCGAAATTTATCACCATTCTATACAAGTCAACTAAATGAAGTGCATACTCTGGAAGAGTTAGAGACAGAATGTCTGAAGTTGGAAGCGAAGAAATATAGAGCCGAACACTACATTCCACCCTCACGAAAACGTCATGGTTTGGTGGAACCCGACTTTGCCTTTTTGGGCTCTGAAGCATCCGTCTCGGCATACGAAAGAATCTTGCCTCCTGCTGATGAAGTTCGAACATTACCTCATGTCCATGAAGTTCGATTTCAACAAGCGAGATCTACTCCCTCCAACACTAGACCAGTTACTCATTGGAATGGTCAGAAAACAGGTCACGTGAACCGTAATAATGCAGAACATCGAAAAGTTCATTGTTACAGATGTGGAGCACCAAATGTAACTACCAGAAATTGCATCAAATGTACTAGTTCGGGAAACGGAACACGGGAGAGTCGATAGGTCGTAAGACGCCTCCCATTATTTCTTCGACCAACCATCCGAACTTATCAATAGACTTATCTAAAGTAGAAGCCATCCAAAAGATATCCACGCCGAAAAGTATCACTGCAGTTCGTCGCTTTGTATGTACAGCATCTTGGTATCAACGTTTTATCCCGAATTTCTCATCTTTAGTATCTCCATTGATTAAACTAACTAAGAAGAAAGCTAAGTGGTCTTGGACACCGGACTGCGACAACGCCTTCAGACTAATCAAAGAAGCTTTAGTGACGGCACCTATTCTTACCTGTCCTGACTTCAATCGTCCCTTCATTTTGCAGACTGATGCGAGCTCATATGGCCTTGGAGCAGTTTTATCGCAAACTTTTGATGATGGAGAAAAGGTGATATGTTTCCTATCCCGTTCACTTACTAAACAGGAAATGAAGTTGACTGTGACCGAAAAGGAATGTTTGGCAGTTATATGGAGTGTGGAAAAACTTCGGCATTATTTGGAAGGCGTGCATTTCCAAGTTATCACCGATCATCACTCACTTTTGTGGCTACATAACCTTAAGGATCCACAAGGAAGACTTGCTCGTTGGGCACTTCGTTTACAACCATACGACTATGAATTAATTCACCGCAAAGGTCGAGAACATATTGTACCAGACTTTCTTTCAAGGGCAGTGCCTGTTTCTACCGACGCTGTCGTAGCTCTTATTGAAGAAACAGTATCATATTCTTCCACCTCTGATAAATGGTACAAAAATATGATTCGAAGATTAGAAGAACGCCCTGACAAATTCTCCTGTTGGCGAGTAGAAAATGGAAACCTGTTCAAATTTATTAAATCAACCAATCCTAACTTTCCTAATCATTCTAGCTGTTGGAAGATTGTAGTGCCGAAAGATGGACGAAAAGATATTTTGGTTCGTTGTCATGACATTCCAGCTGCAGGTCATGTAGGAGTTTTCAAAACATATTGGAAGGTTGCTGAGCGTTATTATTGGCCGAAGATGAGATCCGATGTTGCGAGATATGTTCGTGCTTGTACACCGTGTGCACAAAATAAAGTTGAACAAAAGTGTCCTGCTGGTTTAATGGGAAATCGCCCCGACATAACGGAACCTTGGCAAGCCATCAGCCTTGATTTTATTGGACCATTACCACGATCTAAATCTGGAAATACGAACATCCTAGTTGTCACCGATTATTTCAGTAAATACGCCGTATTATTTCCATGTCGTTCAGTTTCAGCAAAAACATTGGTCAAGCGTGTTGAGGAAGATATCTTCTTAGTGTATGGAGCACCACAATTTTTAACTACGGACAATGGATCTGCCATGAAATCGAAAGAATTTCGAAACCTTTGTGACAAGTATAAGGTCAAGAATTTTTATACAGCTTCTTATTACCCTAGAGCTGATCATACAGAACGTGTAAATCGAGTAATTAAAACTATGTTACGCACCTATGTTCAACAGACTAATCATAGGACTTGGGAAGACAATTTACCCTCGATTGGATGCGCCATTCGTACTGCTCGTCACGAAACCACTGGTTACTCGCCTTACTTCGTTAACTTTGGTAGAGAACATAAGCTGTTTGGTCAAGACTACTCTAATGGAATTCCTTTGGTAGAAACAGAACCTCAAAACTATGTCAAAGGGAAGATTGAAGCTTTTAAATCGCTGTACCAACAGATTCGCGATAAAATTCAATCCTCGCACGTTAAAAACCAACATCATTATAACTTGCGCAGACGACCTTTAAACTTCGTTCGTGGTCAAATGGTTTGGCGTAAAAATAAAAGTTTGTCCGACGCTGTTAATTATTACAACGCGAAATTAGCTCCGCAATTCATAGGTCCATTTAAAATTAAAAAGAAGACCGGCACTTGTACTTACGAACTCGAAGACGAAAATGGAGTTAGTAAAGGTGTGTGGCACGTTCAAGACTTGAAACCAGTGCACGTTGAATCCGACTCTGCTACGTAATCCGACTGAATAAATTAATATTGTATAAGCAACTTAACTTTTCCTCTTAGATTATGTAATGATATCTTTTCTTTTTTTTGATCATATAACTTACCTTAATTTCAGAATAAGTAGTATCTCATTCGTATTATTTTTGTTTGCTCTCTACCGTTTTCGTTTTTGCTATCAGTAAATTCCTGATTTAATTAATATCTTGACTTTCTTTGTTGTTGCTTAGACAGGTTTGATTACGTCCATTATCTGCGTTATTTTGGTATTTTCTTTATTAATTTTATTTTGTTTTCCCTTCTTTTTGTTTGCTTGTGTGTTGGCCGATTAATCCTTGTTTCTCTCTCTTACCTTATTTCCTTCCTTACCTCTACCTTCGTCTTACCTTTCCCCCCTTGCAGTGGTGGGGTTCCAATGAAGTTCGTCTTCGTCCTGACGCGTAACTTGACGAATTCGGATGGAGTTGGTTAGAAAAGCCCTGCACTGAGAACCAGTGGCAGTAGAAATCTGCCGAGAGCTGTAATAGATCAAAGCCCTCAGCTGATCTATTTCTTGCCGTAGTAGACAAAACCTTCAGTTGTTTACTACGTTGCGAGTGTAAGGCTAACCTTCAGTTACCTTACCCTCACTTCAGCGGAGTAACCTTCAGTACTTCTCTGTTTTACTTGATTCTTCCCTTGTCTTTCCTTGTCTTTGTCTTACCTTTCCCCCTTGCAGTGGTGGGGTTCCAATGAAATTCGACTTCGTCTTGGCGCGTAACTGGACGAGTTCGGATGGAGTTGGTTAGAAAAGCCCTGCACTGAGAACCAGTGGCAGTAGAAATCTGCCGAGAGCTGTAATAGATCAAAGCCTTCAGCTAGTCTATTTCTTGCCGTAGTAAACAAAACCTTCAGTAGTTTGCTATGTTGCTCGTTTCAGTGGAGTAACCTTCAGTTACTTTACTATTTTACTTGCTTGTGTCCTTGTGTCTGCCAAGGTTTTTCCCCTTTTAGTGGTGGGGTTCCAACTAAATTCGACTTCGTCTTGGCGCGTAACTTGACGAATTCGGATGGATGCTGGATGGAGCTGGAATAGATCGTAGCCATCAGCTGATCTATTTCTTGTGGTAGTGGATAAACCTTCAGTTGCCCTATCATTATCTTAGAAAAGTTCTAACTGTGCATGTAGTCGTCTTGGCGCGAAACATTTCGAGGGCGCGCAGGGTTAGTTGTCTCTTGGATAGGGAAGTAAGCCTTCAGCGACTTCTCTATTTTATGATAAGGCAAGCCATCAGCTACCTTGTCTTATTTGCATCTGGCGGGGTAAACCTTCAGTTTCCCTTCCTTATCAATTGGCAGTACGTCCTACCTTTATCTTACCTTATCTTACCTTACCTTACCTTACCTTATCTTACCTTACCTTGTTTCTTTTGTTTCTATCTTACCTTTTCCTTTGCTGTGTTTCTTATAATCGGTCCAACCATTTCTATCGTTCGGATTGATTTGTATTTTATTACCTTATTACCTTGACTTTGATTTAGTACTTACCTTGATTTTGTCTGGTTCGTCTAGGTTTAGGTAGAGCTTTCGATGAGCTTTCTGCCTTGTCAGTGATTACTGGTTATGAATACCTAGAGCGAACTGTTACCTTGATTTGACTTTTGGATTTAGATCCCTTACCTTTGATTTGATTTGCTTACCTTTGATTGTGACTTGATTACCTTTGATTTTGACTTTGCTTAGTTACTCTTGAGTTCTGGCAAGACTTGGCTAGAGCCTGTGTTAGTCTTCTGCTTTTCAGTGTTACTGGTTTTATAGGACCAAGAGTACATTATCTGACTTTACCTTACGTTTTTTTTTTTTGGTTACCTTACCTTACCTTATGTTGAATTAGTTGGTCTAAGTGCGGACTTGGCTGTGTTGCCGTATGTTTCCTTTTTCAGTGCTTACTGGATTTATCACTTAGACTTTACCTTTTGGTAGTGGTACTATACCACTCATTGATTATGACTTTTACCTTTGTTTCTGTTTTCTTTAGGATTTGTTAGTCGAGTTTTCCTTGTAATGTTTATAAGCCAATTATTGGGATATTTACAGGAAATACTTAATTATTTTTCTCTTATTAGTTTGCTTTGCTTTATTGCTTGGGTATTCCTACTGGGTAACGTGTTCCAGGGGAATCATTGATTTTGCTTTGCTTTGATTTTGTTTGGAGAAGAGTATAACCATATCCAGGATATGGGATTTATGACTACAGAAGGTCCGAGTAGAAAAACACGAGACAACTTTTACCTCTGATTTGATTGCGTTTGTCCTTGGGACGTTTATATTTTACTGATCGTGTCTTAGTTTGGGAATTTCCCAGTACTAGTTTACCTACTGATTTTGACTTTTGATTACTTACCGATTTTGACTTTATCTTACCTATTGTGTCTTTGCAGCCTCTTTCTCTTTGTTTATATATATTGGCCGAGTTACCTTGGGTGTCCTTGGATGGCGTTTGATTGCATCTTTTCCGGCTTAATTGCGGATGCAGCTCAGCCAGCAGAGTTATATTTTGGGGGGCGGAAGCCTGACTCTTGTAGCCTTTTTTTTTTGGACCAGTCTACGCAATGTAGCTCAAGAGAGGGCCAAGTTACTGATTATGACCTCGTTGCGCTGGGCCATAATAATTCGACAGACCGAGAGCAGTGGCGTATCTCGGAGTACCTTTTTCATTAAGTTTATTTTGGAGGTTGCGGTACACTTTGATGTTCTTGGAACACGGGTGTATCTTTTAGCTTAGTGTGTGCTACAATGCACTCCCTTTTGATTGGTGGAACATTTGGGTTACAATTACGTTATTTATTTTCTTTGCTTGATCTGTTATTTTTAGTTTTCCACTTTTCAGGAATTGTCAAGTGTTCGGTGATTTTTGGTTTCTCTTTGGAACGGTTGGTCGTGTCATGAGTCTGCTTGAATGAGGTTGGTACACGAGGTTCGCCAAGCCACAGTTGGTTGTAACGCACTATTGACTCCAGTTCGATTTTCATCTTAATATTAGAACCTAGTTCCATCCAAGCAGCTCATGATTACTCCCTTCCCTCCCGAGGTCTCCAGGGGTTCCCGATCGCAGGGCAGTGACTGAAATATTTTTGGTTTTCTTACAATTTGTATTTTTGATTTTCTGAATTACCTTGCTTAGCTGCTACGTCAGTAGCGTTTGTTTTTCTTTTTTTTTTTTGGATCTGATTATTCGGGTGCGTCCATATCTATGACGCCTGTTATTGGTAATTAACTTGTTTATATTTTGGTTGTATTTTGGCTCTCTTTGGTGAGCATCGTCTAGATGTTTCCTTGCTTTGCTTAATGAGGAACTTGTTTTTTTTTCCTTCAGACTGTATTTTTCTTATCGTCGGTTAATTTTCCTTTAGAAAATTTCCCTCCTGTTGAAGGAGAGGGGGAGTTGTAACGGTTTGATTTAGTCACTAGATACTTTGTTATTTATTCGTAGTAATTTTGCCTTGAACTTTTGATTTTTATAGATATACAGTGACAGGCTTGCAGTACTAACCTTACATCCTGGCGTTGCTGCCTGATGTGCATTCACTTTGTGGGGTTTTGTCTCCAAGATGCTTCGTAAAACCTGATAGATATCTCTCACATGCTGTGTTTAGCGTAATACTTTTTGGGAAGAGTCTACACTAGTTTTAGGACTTGATTCTGGGTTCATCTTGGGTTCTCAGGACTGATTCCCTCAGTTATGGGCATCTAAAGGCTTTAAAACCATCTCTGAAAATTGACCGTTAGTTCTGTATGCATTCTTTCTCTAATTTAACGGCCATTTATCTCTGTAGGCTTTTGCACAACTATAATCCAGACTCACCTGTATCTTTTCCGTGGGATTCCGGCCTGCGGTTGGTGTTGCTTGTTTTGGTTTTTAGGAATTTCATCTCTCAGGGTGCATTGTTTATTTCAGATGACAATCAGCCTGTAGCGGTCAGAGGTTAGATATTCTAGCTGCATTCCTTTTACCGTTGTGAAATGCCTTGATATTCTAGCTGCATTCCTTTTACCGCTGTGAAATGACTTGCACGGCCTAGGGTGGTTTTTGTTGTAATGTACACGAGAGAAGGTTTTTGGCGAGATGCATGGTACTGTTACAATTTCATTCTCTTTCGATGTTATTCTCTTTTATGGATAGAGTATCGATAATTTGTCAAAGCTGCGACTATAGTTTATCCGCAACATCGGGTGTCTATGAACACGGTTGCTTTCTATTTCTTTAGTTTGGTATGTACCACTCTGCTTATTTTCCCGTGTCACCTGATCGGTATATCGGTATTAGAAACCGAACTTACCTGTCATTTTATTCCTTTTTTGTTCCTTTTGGCCAGTATATGAGTCGGAAAAATTCGATAAGTCGTCCCTTTTCAAATACAAGTGTCAACAAGGCCACAAGCCGTTAGTTCTTCGAAGAATACCTGGGAGTATTCCCTGCCGTGAGGCGATTTAGTTTTTCGAAGAAGTGTAAAAGAATAGTGCAAGTTTTCTCCCTTGGATTTTGGAGCTGCACATATTTTCCCTTTGGGATTTATTTGCTTGGTTGGTTTGCTTTGTTTGACTGTAGAGACGCCATTTCCGGGCCGAGGCCATTTTGGAATTTTGGGCACCTTTTGTGGACCCTTGAACATCTTATAAGGTATATTATTTTGCATATTATTTTGCTTTAATGGTTCATTGGTCCTGCATAATATTTTTTTAATTAAATCCGCGACGGTTTTAGTTTTCTTAATTTCGGGTTTTATTAAATTTCATTAAAATTATTATCAATTTTCTTAAATTAGCACGCCACGTGCTTTACTGTAAAATTCTCTCTGGCTAAAATTTAATGATAATTTCGTTATTTTTCAATACTCAGATATTAATTTCATTTTGTCTATTATGTCTCTGAACAGACTAATTATCGAAAATAATAAATTCTAATAGATATGTCTCAATATGAACTTTTAAGTGTAAATTTAAGGTTTCCTTTATTAAGCAAAGATTTATATAGTTTACAATGACCATGAGGGCCAATGTATTAATTTTGATTTACGTTACGAAAGGAGAATGGGGCCAAAATTTCTGTTTTTAGTTCTACAGTGTGGAATTTTAATTATCAGTGACAATATTATGTAGCTTGGAGGTAATAGTAATTTATTAATTCATTATGACTAGTTCTTTGCTTTGCTGAATTTTGTTGTGTTAGATTTTAAATAAATATTGGCCTTATTACCTATCGTATATATGTATATAGTTTTATCTCTGCGTCAGTTGTTACAGTGTTTAGTATGCCGTTTTGAAACAGCACTAATATTGTTGCTATTACTTTTAATTCTTACTTTATTAATGAGGTATTAGAATGGTTACGAGCCTCCGAGGTCCAAAAGGACTTTTATTTTTAATCATGGTATTTTATAATAGAATAAACTGCAGTAGTTCTTACTTATTTGAATGAGGCATTTAGGCTCAATTTTCAATAGTCATTACCACCTGGTGATAAAAAAAAAAGAACCATTCAAGCCCTTGGCTTTAAATTCACTTATCTTTTTTTTGTTTTGCTTGAACGCTGTTTCAGGAGTGCATATTAGTTGTTAATTATTTGCTTAGATTACCTTAATTAATTTCTGTGATTCTATTTTAATTAATATTTTGTATCTGATTTTTTTTTGATTGGCTTACCTTAATATTGCTCAGTGGTTTATTTATCAATTTCAATTTTGATTGTGGATACTTGGATGGATAATAATCCTCGTTTAATTTATTTTAAACTTGATAATGTGTTAAGATTAATTATTTTATTTGCG
Organism: Barypeithes pellucidus; assembly: GCA_963991005.1. NCBI lineage: Eukaryota > Metazoa > Arthropoda > Insecta > Coleoptera > Curculionidae > Barypeithes > Barypeithes pellucidus. The sequence continues at coordinate 1,474,189 of OZ022559.1, forward strand.
TTTATAAAGTTTTATTGCTTATGCCATGTCAGATGTCTTAATGATGGTCAGTGATTTTAAATTCTTTCTTTGCTTTATATTTTGATTAATAATATTTTAGACTCTTTGCTTCCCTTCAGGATTTTGTAACAATAATGCTTTTGGCTTTCCTTTAATCACTTTGCTTTACTTTGATTTGTATTTCTTTTTTTTTTTTTTTTCATTATAACTAGAGAGTGTTTATATTCCTAGGGTCTTCCTACCGGGTCAAAAGGAATCGATTCCTCCGACCGGGGTCAAAAGATTGACCTGTTGTCCTCCGACCGGGGTCAAAAGAAAACCTATTCTTCCTACCTGGTTACCATCAACCTGGGTTAACACCTACCCAGTTTTCATCAACGAGAGTAATCTGTTCGACCATCAATCAACATACGGTATCGTTCTAGTTAATAAGTTGATTTCTTTGTTTTTATTTACTAACCATCATTATTACAGGGCAACACTGGGTTTTTATAAGCTAGATACTCATTTCTATCTTTATTTCCTTTTTAATAAATGACAAGTCAATTAATTTTTACTATGTGTTTTATTTAGTTCGCTGCACTTCTTTTTTTTTATTATACAGTGGTGTCGACCAGTGGGTTCAAGTTAAGGGGATCCCCGTAACATCTGGGAGATTTCCAGCTTAAATCTAGCTTAAGCTGGTGGCGCAAAAGGGACCTTCTATCGCGGGTAGTTAGCCGGCTGCTACGCACCTCAAGCTCTCCCTTTAACTTGGAAAAAACTGTCGCTCATTGTCTTCATTTTTCTACATTAAATAATTTTACCAACAGCGGTTGCTCTGGGGGTGTTCGTCATAATACCCCTAGCTCTTAAAAGAATTATTGCGCCAAAGCAACTCCAAGTCGTATCACATAGTAAATGTTCAATATGTCTACCTTCAGACATTACGCATGCGTCTAGACGTCGGCGCATTGAGCAACGTATTCGCGCGTTTTATGGCGATATGTATCTTGTTCGTAAAATAATTTTTTGCTGCGAACTGGTTTATTTTGGGCACAAAATTCAAGAGACATTTTTTGTTTAGAATGAAACAAGCTATCGGAAATAAATTTTTAGATGGTAAACAAATAATAAGACAAAAACTTACATTGGAAATAAATTTTAGGGGTTGTGTTTTCCACCCTTACAACCATGGGGTAAACCAAATAAATTACTGGCTAAGTGTCTTTTTGGTAGTAGAAAATGTCAGGTTAATTTCAATATTGTAACTTTTTTAGTGCTTGTGAAAAAAATTGTTAAACACATTTTATGTACCCCCTTTAAGGGGCTGTATCTTAACAAGGGATGCTTCAATGAAGTTTCTTTATATGAAAGATCCTATCTTTTTTTCGATGAGGAATCACCCCCTTAAATGTTTTACACTTATTTACTTACACCCTGTATACTATAAAAATACAGTACAACCTGGAAAATAGGGCGATTAAAACGTAGCATAAGTTAACACATATCCAAGAGTATATGAAAACAAATTAAACTATCTCGTGAAGTAAACCTACTGAATTATCTTAAATTTACGCGATATTTGACTTGAGTCCACTTTACCCAACGTTCCCCTCGACCGTATGTGTGATGGTATTAGAGGAACGTGCCCTGAATCGAAAAGTAAGAATCACCGCTGCTTCTCTCTATTCAGGATGAAAAGATATTTTCCAACCTTTAGATAGACTTGATCCTGATAACCTGTCTGTCTAGTTTCGTGGATGTTTTTCTGGAAAACTTTCATTTGGTTCATATTGGATCATTTTTATGGATAAGTCGGGAGAATGAGAATGCTTATAAGAGGCTTAGCCTTAATTTTCAATACAATAATTATCGGCTGAATTGTGTTAAAGTATAAGAAAGAATTATTGTTCCTAGGGTTGTGCATAGAATAGGTTTGTTCGTAGAGCAGTCAGAAATAGTTGGCGCAGTTGGTTTAAACTGCGAATGAACCTAATATATAACGTCTGTATTTTTATGTAAAGTACGTTTTACGAAATTTGGATGATTTCTTGGGTCGGTCCCATTGTGTCCACAAGAGCTTGGCAATAAACAAGTGAAGTATGAAAGGACGGACTAAGGAAAACAAGTAATGATATGATTATATTAATGTAATCAAATGAAATAACATTTTTTAAAAATATTACTAGTCATATTTTTATATATTATACGTTTGGTAAAATAATATCGGTAATACAACTCTTCCAGCAAGAAATAAAAACTAACAAATTTTACCACAAAAAGATATTTAAATATAAATTAAGCAACCTAACCTACCTGATGTGCCTATATTCAATTATAATTATTACAATCCGGTCCTTTCCACATAATAATAACAAACGGTCATAAATAAAGGGATCGCCACAGGTACTTTAAGTTATATCCATTTTTCGTGGAACAATATTTACCTATATCGTCAGTGTAGTGCCGTAAACTCCTTTCGTTGATCATAACAGGCCATTTAAAATTATGTTCGTTGCTTGAACTAATAATTACAGAACACGGAGCTATATAGGAAAATGATCCGCTGTTATTGCGGACGCAATATTAAAACTCGCGGATATGTCCGTCCCACAGCGCCATGTTCCGCAAAACTGGACTAATCAGCACGTTTTCTACTAATTCAAACGCACCGGCCATGTCATTATTGTCATTGCCTATTAAAATCATCGCATCGACTGACGTTATATCGTCATATCTCCATTGGATGCAATCAAACGGTGCAATCATCCCTGCATGATATTAATAATGTATATATAAGTCACAATAATATATATATACCTCTAAGATTTTTCTTAAATTATTATAATTACATTAACAATCCATTAAATTATGAAATGCTTCAGAGCGCTTTCACTCACTAAGCACTAGTTTCATGGTGTCATAATATGCTGAGACCACAAAAGGCGTGTCAATTGGGTGGTTCTAGTTGCGTATGAAGAGCCAAGTCGTTTGGCATATTATTATATAATAACGAGACGTCACGTCGCTCATCACAGTCATATACCTTGGCCCATATTCTTTTACCATATGATAGCCAGTCATAAGGAGGACCCCTAAATCCCAGAGAAAATAAAAAGTCGATTTAAGCAATCTGGATCATAAGTCTTACTGTACACCAAAGTAACATCGGATCGATGCCATCCGATCCAACTTTCCGTTGTAACGTCGTTCATTGCCAGTTAAAATCATCTCCATCGATGTTATTTCAAAGCCTATAATGCCAAAATGTATATTATCTGTATTATATAGGTGTCCGTGTCATGTCCGACCGTTATTATGCTGCTTTAGTTCATTTAAGGACTCATTTGTATGGGTTATGGAGATTTTCGTTTGGCAAAATGCGCCACAAACTAATTTTAAATCCATGTCGTTGTACATATTACAAAATCACAACGTCGCGGTTGTAGCACGATGTTTTGTCGGTTTAGTGACATCATAGAATGTGTATTGAGGCTACGTTTATTCTATTTTTGTTAAAAAAATGGAAAGAACTCGATTAACTGAAAAATTGTAATAAACATTGGAATTGAATGTAAAACTCAAAATATAGGATGCTGTTACTTGGCTAGGAGAAACTAAAGATACTGTAAAAATAAAAAACTTCGGTAGTTCCACAAGGATGGGGATGGGCGCGGATTCCTGCTATTCGCCACTCTAGGTGGGATTACGCTCCAGACATGACAGTACATCAAGTTTAGGCGAATTTGCCTTGGCGATTGCACAACGTGGTTATGCCGAGAGACATTTCCTCCCAGCTAATCAATAGACGCAGCCAATCAGTTTCCCGCTATGGCTATATAGCTGGTTCTGCAATGTTAACCTTTTTAGACACAACTGCTGTCTGGGGTTTCTTAGTATTAAATTCGACTTGGTTATTATTACCCGAAAACCCCAAGACACAATTTCGTCCAAATCTTTGATGAGGCGTGATACTTTATGCTGCCTGCGAAGATGTGCGTCAGCAGTCGATGTTTGGGCATTCAAAGTGAAAATGAGGAAAATGTGTTCGTCGTCTGCAACGCTATAATAGATTGGGTGTTTGGTTTTCACCAGAAGGTCTTTAAGGTACAGTTAAGAGTGGGTGAAAGACAATATGAACCTTTGATTTACAGGTAAAGCATTATTAAAACTAATGTGGTATCTCAACCGCAAAGGGATGACGAACCACCACTAGGGAACCGCTGGGATAGTGGGTCATCTTACGTCGATTACTCCGACTTCTCGACCATCACTGTTAGCTGATGCATGCCCAACCCATTTTAGAGTTATTATGTTTCACATGTGGCGGCCTCTATGCTACGCTACCGTTGGAATTGAATTGCATACAGCCTTTCAGATTGCGTACTACGCGAGGCGTAAAATTTATTGCGCGAGTTTACGCACGGCTTTCGGGCCTCAAGAACAAGAACGGAAAATAATCGTCATTTATTTGTTGACGATAATCATAAATAATTCCATAATTTAATTACTTTTTTTCGCAAACTATTCAATTAAACCAATTTATATTTTCCTTGTACTCTTCGTCGTTTTTTATGCTTTGTTTCTCCGCGCCGCATCCTCCCGATTAAAAGTTGCAAAATGTTGTGATGTAAAGCAATGAAAAAGTTACGCCTGGCTTACTGACAGCGTCCGGCCAACGTTAGGCTTTTAAACTTTTCCCGACCGCAAGAAAATTAGTCCTTTACATATTAAAGGATAATTTAATTTGTCCTCGTGCTCGTACATCATCTGCGGTTAAAAACTTGGCTTGTTCTGGTGTATATTTATTATGTACACAGGGATGGATTCAAACAGTTCTTTACATTTCTTTTTCTAGAAATATATAGTGCCAAAAGTTATTGTTTAGTTGTTAAGTTTAGTTATCACAATGTTTTGTATATGAATTTGAACTTTAACTGCTGTGATTAACGAAATACAATATACAGGGTGTTTCTTAATAACATGGTAATATTTAAGGAGGTTATTGGGTCCATTTTCAGAAAAAAACTTCATATGAACATATGTCCTAAAGGTCTTAACTTTTGAGATACAGGGTGTTGAGATTTTCATGTTTTTTAAATAATTTGTTAACGTTAATGACTTAAATACGTGACAATTAGACTAGGTAGACAATTGTCAAAACTGTTTATGTTTACAGAACAAAATCTGCTTCTTACCTACTAGATCCTTTTTAATCTTTGTTAATACCTTATTGGAGTAAACCTAACTTTTTTCCCTCAACATTTTCTAGGACTAAGGGGGATGCCTCGACGATACTCAGATTTCCCAGATGCTTATATATTATGAAATATTATCTCCTCAATTGATAGATTAATTTCTTTAATTGGAGTATTTTACTTCATTTTTATTTTATGGGAAGCTTTTTCTATAAAACGACCTAGATTTTCAATATCTGGAATCATCTATTGCTATTGATTCCAATTTTAACCTAGTGCTAGTGCAAATGAATGAATTTCAACAAAAAAATCAAGAGACGATAATTGCTCAGCAATGAATGAGAATTTCAAAAATAGTTAAAAAAAGAATTTTACCATTATTTTCTTGAAAATTACCGAGGGCTATCCCCCCACGAACGCCACCGGTCGGAATAAAAAAAACATGTTACCTATCATAAAATGCTGTAAAGTGTATACAAAATTTCACAAAAATATCTGGAACAGTATCGCAGATATTAATAAAAAAATATTTTTTTGAAAATCTTTATCACGCTGCACTCAAAAGTTTTAGTAATTACAAAACTCGTGTTTTCGATGCGTTTGATAACGTTTCCCTTTTCGCGATTATCAAAACAAATGCTCAGTCACTATTCTTCCACCAAATAAATGCCACAATAAACTGTGAACTTTTATTTCTCGGCAAAGTAACTCCTTTACAAGAATTTACTTCTGCGGTGTTTTAAAAAAGTTTAAAAAACGTACAAAACCTTATTTGTTACAAACTTTGTTCTATAAAGTGAGAAACTATTAGAAACATGAAAGAACAACAGCAGAAAAATGTAAACGACAATGCACTGTTGAGTGGTTAACAAGATTGGTCCGTTATTAAGATAGCAATCAGTTTTATTTCCTGCCATAAAGACTGAATGAAATACATACACTTTCTTTAGATTCGGGTGGAGATGACAGTGAAGGCGGTAGGTATATTTCATAAGTAACGTAAAAATCATACATTTTTGCGTAAAAATAATGAAGTCTATTTAAGCAAGAAAAAAATGTATACGAGGTTTTTGTAAAATAAGTGAATTAATTTTATAAATTTCATGCATTCTTGGCATAAAAATGGAAATCTATAATATAAACAAATTATACTTTGCCGTTTAACCGTCAATGTTATGTAGAAATATATATTTGCAATATTTTCAGTAAAAGTTAATAAACGTCAATTAGAAATAGATTATGAGATAAAAGTTATTCCTGCTAGCGTTCAAAATAAATCATTATTCATTGGTTTTTAAATTTTTTAATAAAATGAAGTTCGACGAAGCCATTCCAGGACTATTTCCTGTTATTTTATGATCACATGAAACACAAGCATTATAAGAAAAACTTTTAAGGCACTCCGAAAGAGGCGCTTGTGCGAATAAAGCGATTCACGTTGGGTTTGAATAGTTGGAGGTTATATTTCTTGGGAAACACCACCTCAGGAAGGTCACTCCACCAGGATGACGTGCTACAGATGAATGACTGAGCCATATACGGCTGGGCGCAAGTGGTTCGCCGTGTATAATATTTTATTTGCACATATTTTGTGTTCGCCGCCACTGGGTGATTTTACCGCTCCGTGGGAGTAATCTTGACAAAGGGGAAAGGCAAATGTTATTAAAGTTCTGCCGAAATAAAACCCTTGTTTTTTTCAAGTGTATTACTTCAGATATGACACGATTATGCGTGCGAGCGGAGATATTCGCGATTTTCGCCATTTTTCGGCCCTCCTGCCAACCAATCTTGTGATTACCCGACGATTCGTCGAAAAGGAAACGCATTTGCCTCTTTTCCATTAATGGCAGTTTGCGGGGTTGCCGAATATGGGAATTTATGCAAAAGGCCATGTTTGCGTAAACTTTCAATTAAGTAATCTGAGGGAGAGGTTGTTGATAGAGAGGAATAATGGAAAATATAAAAATTGGCATGCAAATTGACTTTCGGAATCGCTCGGAATAAATTTAATGGAAATAGAGTTGTTATACGAAAAGTACAATAACATGCTGCTTTCTAGAAAGTGGTCCAATAATGCACAAAAATGGATATACCGTAGAACAAATTTTAAATTCCTGGGTTTGTTCGGGTTTGTTTTCTCTAAAAAGGTTAACATTACAGAACCGGAAATAGTCATGGCCGGACACGCAATCCCACTGGCTTCATCTATTCATTTGCTGGGTGTCAATCTGGGAGGAAATATGTCTTGGCATAACCACGTTGTGGCGATCGCCAAGATAGCTTCTCAGAAGCTTGGCGTACTCTTCCGAACCAGAAAGCTGTATACACCTCAACAACTTTTGACACTATACAAAGCCCAGATTCGACCATCACTAGAATACTGCTCTCATGTCTGGAGCTCTGCACCCAAACATACTCTTCGGCTACTGGATTCCATCGAAAGGAGGGCTATTCGTCTGATCGGTGACCACGAGCTGACGAAGAACCTCGACAGCCTAGAACATCGAAGACAGGTTGGGGATTTGACTCTCTTTTACAGATATTTTCATGGAAGGTGCTCGGCTGACCTTGCCCTCTTAATTCCGCCCAGAGCGACGAATAGCAGAAATACACGACGAACCACTGCCGCCCATCCGTATGTGGTTAAGCTTAGTACTCCTCGAACTTCATTATTTAAAAATTCTTTCATCTGGAGGACTTCCTCCTTGTGGAACGATCTTCCCGAGGTCGTTTTTCCCACCGAATATAACCTCCAACGATTCAAATCCAACGTGAATCGCTTTCTGCGCACACGCACCACTCCCAGAGTGCCCTAAAGGATTTTTCCTATAGTGCTTGTGTTTGATCATAAAAAAAAAAAAAAAAAAAAAAAAAAAAAATGTCTGGAGATATGATTAAAGTATTTCATGGTGAATTTGATTTTAAAAAAAAATATAAAAACTAAAATCAACATCAAAAACGATGCTTCCTCTCAAACGCAGAACTGTTATCCAAGACATATCTATATATTTAACTTGTGGCAGACACAGGCTTATTTTATTAAATATTGCGTAATTATAAAAGGATAAAATATATTTCTCGCCGTAAAAACAATTTATCTTAATTAACAATAAGGTCAAACCAAAAATATTCTCAAAATGTTTGTTGTCAGAAATACGTATATTGACTTTAATATGTTTCATTCTCAAAACAAAATTATTTGTTTGCTAATTGGTAGTGTTCAATTATATGCGTAAAAAAGATAATTTCTTGATTTTCAAAATTAATGGATTAAGTAATTGAAATCTTTTGGTCCTCTACTGTCATGATTTAACATACTCCTTTAGAGAACATATTTCTTTGCGTATATACAAAACTCAAATTTATTCAGACTGAGTATGTTATTTTTGACGTAAGTAACTCTTTTTGGGTGTTGCTGTCTCACCATCCTGTTTGAATCGGAAACTATACATATTTATTGATTACCTACCGTTTATAAAAATTATTTTAAAATTCCTCTTGCCCCTGTAACCTAATTTTGCGTCTATTCTAAACTTTTGAAGCGTTCGAAACGTCTATCCCTACCATTCCTGGCCTCGACGTAGTTGAACGTGTTAAAAAAAACGAACCACAAAACATTAATCAATTTTAGAAGTGGAACCTTTATTTAAATTTATCTCTTATACTTTAAAGGAATTTTAAAAGCACAAATTTATCTCAAGTTAAACTTTATTGGTCGGCCATTAAAAACTATTATTAAAATGATTAAACTTTTAAAGAAATCGACGATTTAAAATTTTCTCACTTCAAGCGACGTTTATAGTTATCGCCGCAAGGGGACATTAAACGAAAAGGAAATCTAAACTGTTGGCTTTATGGACATAATTGAAATTTCTTTTTACACTTTGGTCGTTTTCGTTTAATTAGTTCTCAATTAAAAACAAATAACTATTTTAAGTCGTTTCAAATTACATTTTTCGATGGTCTGCTCTTCTTTAGTTTTTAATCGAGTTTAATATTATCTGTAGGTGTAGTCCAGTCCAAACTATTGTTGGAAATAGATAGAAATAAACCATCTTTAAAATGATAAGTTACTTGACCCCGTCCCCCTTCCCATTTAAGATTTTAAGTAGTGATCAACCGCCACTGGAGTACCGGTATAATTTGTACACGCCACAGTACTGGTAATAAATAATATCTAGACAAGATCTTATAAGGAGTGACCGTCATGCAAATAGCTGAGATTCAGTCGTTACTTTTTTCGTGAAGCGTGTAAATAGTAACCTTCCTCATAAAACAAAATTAAATTACCAAAACTACGAGCACTTAAAAACATATGTAAACCAAACAACTCCTAATGTGTCCCAATGAAATGTTTATTGCTAATAGCCGGGAAAAAATGATTTTAACATTTTATTATGTATTATGTTAAAAAAACGGCCACGAATAAATGTCAGACAGTCATAAACAAAATAAAAATATACTGATTCAGCAATAAATGTATTATTCTTGAATTGATAATAATTGTGAAATTTTGTAATTATTGAATTCGCCTTTCGAAATGGATAAATTCGTTTTTGAATGATTCAATAGATATACAGGGTGTCAAGTCTTAATATCTCGTTTCCCAGTACATAATATAAAAGGGAACAAACCCTTAAAAATCTTGTATCTGTTTGAAGGTTGTAGACAATGGTGTTTCCTGAATTAGAAGACTAGGACAACGATACGAATGGTATTCAGCTCGAGAGACACCTTAAGAAGCCATCTAACGAAGACGAAAGCAACTAGCCAAAAAGATAAGAAAAACTGTGTCTACCAGATCCCCTGTGAATGTGGCCGATCGTATATTGGGGAAACACTACGGCCACTGGAAACAAGGATTAAAGAACACAGAAACAAAACAAAAAGGAGAGACTGAAAAATCTGGTACAGCCGACCATGCTTGGACACACGGCCATCACATCAGGTGGACAGAAGCCGAGATCCTGCTCAAAGAACAACACTGGAGGAAGAGGAAGTTCAAGGAAGCTGCTACCATACACCAGAACCCAGGTTGTTTTAGTAAACCTTCATTAGATTTAAAAAATGTCTGGAAACCTTTGTTAAGTAAATGTAAGCTTAGAATTACTAATATCGCGCAAAACTGAACGCATGACTGCACCCATCTCAGTTATGCTTCAGTGCACATAGCTAGTATAAATAGAGCTGTAGTTACTTCTCTTATTTCTTTCTGAAGAAGAACTGGACATACTTACCAGTTGAAACGTTGTGATTTATAACAAATGCAAGTCCAAAACTCTTAAAATCTTAATTGGGAACGGGTGGGGATGTCAAGTGGCACGTAAAAGTTCTATAAATTTATTTCCAATAAAATCATAATTTGGTAAAGAATTGGAAAGGACCATTAATCAATCTATTAAAAGAGGAGTGTTTTTAAAAATAATAACATAAAAACCCTAAATCTCATTGCACGTAAATGATCACTGGTAAAACCAATATGTTAATTGTTGCACTAGTATGGTAATTTTAATTCCTATCGGAGGATCCTCCGTATATATTCCACGAAAACACCTTTATTTATTGTAAAAATATTCATAAATCAAAATGTCGCCCGCTTCTAGCCTATACATATACCTGTATTAAAATAATCGCCTCGGGCGTGGGCTAAACCCCGAAAAACAGGGTCCATGGCTATCTGGATCAGTTTGATTTATTGGTCTTATAGGAGCGGGACTCTTCGGTGCGATAAGCATTCAGTTGGCAACCTTGACCCGTGCGTGGCAGAGGTGAAAAAATAATAGCCACAGTTTTTAAGGGGAGATAAAAAAGTAAAAAAGTGCCCGTGGCAGATTATAAACAAGCGATCCCCGGGGTTTTTTTTTTTATCTCTTATAATAAATTTTATTTTTTATCGGTCAATATGATGCGAGTGTTTGTGTGGGATACGCGTCTGGATTTCAGGTGGGCAGCCGTGTCCTGGTTTAGATTACAGGCGTGATGTGTGTAAATAAATCTTCAACGTTAAATATTGATAATAAAAGGTCGGACTTTTTTAAACGGTTACATTTTCCGTCATGTTTATTTCAATTATTTTACTATATATTGACACGCACATTGTTGCTATTAGAGTTGGAACCATATGGGAAAAAAATGTTTATTCGGCTTTTGGCACAAAACTTTGGCAACCAGCAGTCCTTGAGAGATATTTGCACATGGCTGGGGGCTGTTGCACTGGATATTTGTAAAGCCTGTGATCGTGTTTGGCATGAGGGACTTCTAAGTAAACTGCGATCCTATGGTATGCCCAGTCGATTCTGTGCATGGTTGTCTAGCTTTCCTAAGGACCGCTCTATGCAAGTGGCGATTGACGGATTTCTCTCAGACACCTTCACCATCAATGCCGGTGTTCCTTAAGGGTCCATATTGTCTCCCACTCTCTTCTTACTCTACATTAATGACCTTCTAGTGAATACTAAAAATCCGATATTTAGTTTTGCTGACACTTATCTCATCCTTCTCTTTGAATGCACAAACATCGGCTGCCGACGCACATCTTCACAGACAGCATGAAGTATCACGCTTCAAAGACCTGGAAGAAATTTTGGCTTGGGGTGACAGTATACCAAGTCGAATTTAACGCTAAAAAAAACCCAGGCAGTAGTTTTCTCTAAAAAGGTTAACATTACAGAACCGGATATACTCATGGACGGACACGCAACCCCACTGGCTTCATCTATTAATTTGCTGGGAGGAAATATGTCTTGGCATAACCACTTTGTGGCAATCGCCAAGATAGCTTCTCAGAAACTTGGTGTACTCTTCCGAACCAGAAAGTTGTACACACCTCAACAACTTTTGACACTATACAAAGCCCAGATTCGACCATCACTAGAGTACTGCTCTCATGTCTGGTTCTCTGCACCCAAACATACTCTTCGGCTACTGGACTCCATCAAAAGGTGGGCCATTCGTCTGATTGGAGACCACGAGCTGACGAAGAACCTCGACAGCCTAGAACATCGAAGACAGGTTGGGGATTTGACACTCTTTTACAGATATTTTCATGGAAAGTGCTCGGATGACATTGCCCTCTTAATTTCGCCCAGAGCGGCGAATAAGAAATACACGACGAACCACTGCCGTCTTCTATTTCATTTCTGTCCTTCGGTTGTTCGTACGGGCGTATGTTATCATCGGTCGGGGGGTTCCCCGATACAGCTGGTGATTTTTAGAAATCCACCTAAGGTTTTCGCTCAAACGTGCCGGTGTCTACTACATGGCAATTTTATGGGAATGTCGTTAGCATAGATTGTTTATTGTGTTTTTTATAGCGTTTGTTCGGGGTTGTAAATTAAGATAAAAGTTAAAAAGAGAGCTTTTATCTACATGTGAATATTGTTGGGGAATCCACACAGGATTAGTTAGATTATAAGAACAGAGTTAGTCTAAACGTGAATTAAAACCTAAGGAACGCTGCTAGTAGCGCTGCTGAACCTTATAGTAATTAGGACTTTAATAATATAAGTTAAATTTATCACTGATCCAAAATTCATTTACCCATTTATATCAAGGACGGTAACCCCCCCCCATACCTGCCACCACTGGCGACGCCCTTGACTAAAAGGCATTAGTTATTCAGGCAATTAATTTGTCCAAAGATTAGTCCGACGACCGAAGTGCATCCTGCTGGTACCTAACTCTCGGCGGCCGCACTTCTTTTAATTAAGTTTAATTAACGTTTTCAAAGTCCGCTTGCTCAGAGAAATCGTTCAGAAGTTCGGCAAAGATGCGCGGCGGAGGAGATTCGTGATCTATGATGATCTTATTTCTTGACTGGGGAAAGGGTGAGACAGGAACGGCTTCAGAAATTTTTTTTAGGCACAAGGGAAAGTCAAAATCTATCTTATTTAGAGTGTTTCCAAGAAATCACACTAAAAAATGGACGTAATGAGAACTTTTTTGACTATTATCGTGTTATCGTATTTGAGTAGAATGACTAGTTCCGTAGGTGACGCTCTGTCCAATTCTTTACCGCCCAAAAAAACGTTCTAATTAATTTTTGACACACGATTTCTAGGAAAGTAGATAATACTCAACAAATAATTAATTAGGATATAAATGGAAAAAGATTTAAACGACCTTTAAAATGATACAAGCCCTTCCCATTTAAGATTTTAGGATAACATCTACCCCCTCCCAGGGGGTAAAACCAGGAAAACTGCAACAGCGTCCTTCTTCACAATAAGACGTGGCTTGCCGTTTTTTAACATTATTTAATGGAACCGAGATAAGGGTGGGTAAGTTCTCACCCTGTATAAATGGTCTCCCGTATTTCGAGGAATTATAAAAAGTCCATAGCAGGCAAATTAAATTGTCATTCTTTCGACGTTTACGAGATGGTTTTAATTAAGACACCTTAAGGAGGGATAAGAATAAGGAGGGAGGATTATAATGGCCACCTAATTGCTAGAGTTGCGGTACTAAAGGAGGGTTGGGGGGAGCCCGATTACGAGCAGACAGTTTTTAAGACTTTTCACGAAGAGATGTCATCAAGTCAGTCGGAAGTAATTAGGTTAAGATTTTTAAATTCGGGCCGGGGTGATTTAGGGAGATAAAACTAAATTAATTATGGAACACTTTGGAATACCTTTTATAGAACGGGCAAATAAAATCAAAAAATTCGTTTAGTTGTGTAAAAATATGGGCTTTAAATTCTCAATGCAATAACTACATAATTTTCAAACGCACATAAAAACAAACTTAACATATTCATAACAATGTCAAATGATCTCGCAGAATAATACGACACACGGGACGGACTGAAACTGAATGTGTTCGGTTTTCCAAATTTCTTGTTTACACACACAATATATGGGTAATTTTTTTACAAAATATTTAATAACTTCCGATCTAATAGAGGTACCACTTTCTTGTAAAACGGGATTTGTACATAAGAGCATAAAGAACAAAATGGTATTTTTTCAAATTAAGTTAAGGTGGGGGCAAACATGTTAGAACTATTTAAACATTTAAATTGTTATTTTTCTTCATTTGTTCACAAGGAGAATTTTTTTCTAATGCACTTCGAAAGCTAACGTAACAAAGTGCAAAATAAAAAAGAACCGACATTGGTGCGATTAGTACAACTGGAGATATTAAATTTCGAGTATTTCAAGTAAGAGAAAATTCAGCAAATTATCAAAAATTCATGTGCGCATATTTTGAAAAAAACCTCTTTTCATCAAAATCCTGAAATACGTATTAACTATTTTTTTTTATGATCAAACACAAGCACTATAGGAAAAATCCTTTAGGGCACTCAGAATTCTTAAATAATGAAGTTCGAGGAGTACTAAGCTTAACCACATATGGATGGGCGGAAGTGGTTCGTCGTGTGTTTCTGATATTCGCCGCTCTGGGCGGAATTAAGAGGGCACTTTCCATGAAAATATCTGTACAAGAGAGTCAAATCCCCAACCTGTCTTCGATGTTCTAGGCTGTCGAGGTTCCTCTTCAGCTCGTAGTCTCCAATCAGACGAATGGCCCTGGTTTCTGAGAAGCTATTGATTGACGCCCAACAAATTAATAGATGAAGCAAGTGGGATTGCGTGTCCGTCCATGACTATATCCGGTTCTGTAATGTTAAACTTAAGCGGTCCTTAAGAAAGCTAGACAACCATGCACAGAATCGACTGGACATACCATAGGATCGCAGTTTACTTAGAAGTCCATCATGCCAAACACGATCAAAGGCTTTAGAAATATCCAGTGCAACAGCCCGAGACTCCCCATGATGTTCGATTGCTTTGTTCCAAAGATGGGTGACATAGGATAGAAGATCTCCAGTTGATCTGGACTTCCGAAAACCATATTGATGATCGCTGATAATGTTGAAGCCTTCCAGGTACTTTAGAGGATGTTGGTTAATAGCTTTCTCCATTACTTTTGATATAACTGAAAGCAATGCGACTGGTCCATAATTGTTAGGGAGGATTCTCTTACCTTTCTTTGGTATAGGCTGGACTCGCGCCGTCTTCCAGCACTATGGAAATATTCCTTATTTGTAGGATAAGTTAAAAAGTCTACAAAATACTGGTGTTAGTGCATCGGCGCATCTCTTGAGAAGTATAACAGGAATTTCGTCTGGACCAGAAGCTTTCTTCACGTCGAGACCTTTCAGGATTCGTTTGACGGGACGCTGACGAATGAATTGAATGTTCTGGTTCAAAAAATTTTCAAGACGATTCTAAACTATCAAGGTTAAAAGGTGTGCGCGGCTTGTAAAAATGGCCCATATTTGTATCACTAGTTGCATAATAAAAGTTAAAATTTAATTTGTCAAGCGTTTTAAGAAATTTTATTACTTTTCGAACAAAGGAATATCCCTAAATAGCTATGTAAAACGTCTTATTCGGTGTTTTTCTTAAAATTTTATTAACTTCAAATGCCCTATAAATTTCGCATATTTCACATAGACTCTCGTAAATATCCGGAAGTCTCATAGAAATTTTACCCGGTGCACTGGCTTTATACGTTTTAATATAGCTCCTTTTTGTTCCGGTATTTTATGCCGTATCTACGAAGGAATTTAGAGATTTTAATAACTAAATTTAGTACCCAGATTCTTAAAAGTTTAGTTATACAAGTATGTTATGCATAAGCTTTTCTGGAACATTAAGTTCGTGAATATTATATTATGTTTCGTTATCGTTACATCAATGATATTGCAGGAGCTTTTACAATGTTTGATGTTAGCAGGATGCTAAACTATAGGATACTTGTGCATATTTTCGTTTCTTTTTAAATGTATTCATTTTTACGTTATATAATTTTTGTTTTGTTGCTGTTTTTCTTCCTATGGTATGCCCAGTCGATTCTGTGCATGGTTGTCTAGCTTTCTTAAGGACCGCTCTCTGCAAGTGGCGATTGACGGATTTCTCTCAGACACCTTCACCATCAATGCCGGTGTTCCTCAAGGGTTCATATTGTCTCCCACTCTCTTCTTACTCTACATTAACGACCTTCTAGTTAAAACGGAAAATCCGATTTTTAGTTTCGCTGACGATAGCACACTTATATCATCTTTCTCTTTGAATGCACAAACATCGGCTGCCGACGCACATCTTCGCAGACAGCATGAAGTATCACGCCTTAACAAAGACCTGGAAGAAATTTTGGCTTGGGGTGACAGTAACCAAGTCGAATTTAACTCTAAAAAAACCCAGGCAGCAGCTTTCTCTAAAAAGGATAACATTACAGAACCGGATATAGTCATGGACGGACACGCAATCCCACTGGCTTCATCTATTAATTTGCTGGGCGTCAATCTGGGAGGAAATATGTCTTGGCATAACCACGTTGTGGCAATCGCCAAGATAGCTTCTCAGAAGCTTGGGGTACTCTTCCGAACCAAAAGTTGTACACACCTCAACAACTTTTGACACTATACAAAGCCCAGATTCGACCATCACTAGAGTACTGCTCTCATGTCTGGAGTTCTGCACCCAAACATACACTTCGGCTACTGGATTCCATCGAAAGCAGGGCCATTCGTCTGATTGGAGACCACGAGCTGACGAAGAACCTCGACAGCCTACAACATCGAAGACAGGTTGGAGATTTGACCCTCTTTTACAGATATTTTCATGGAAAGTGCTTGGCTGACCTTGTCCTCTTAATTCCGCCCAGAGCGGTGAATAGCAGAAATACACGACTAACCACTGCCGCCCACCCATATATATGTGGTTACGTATAGTACTCCTCCATTATTTAAGAATTCTTTCATCTGGAGGATGTCATCCTTATGGAACGACCTTCCCGAGGTCGCTTTTCCCAACGAATATAACCTCCAACGATTCAAAACCAACGTGAATCGCTTTTTGCGCACACGCACCACTCCCAGAGTGCCCTAAAGGACTTTTTCTATAGTGCTTGTGTTTGACCCATGCTTTTCTAGTGGTTCTCGTAAATGTAGAATGTTTGTGACTGTTTTTTGTTTTGGCTAACACGCCATCCGAGACATTTCCTGTAAAATAAAAATTCTAGAAGCAATTTTTTTTGACAACGAACCTTTTAATTTTTCCAGATTTAGCTTGCTAAATTTAACTGAATCACAAAAGTTCTCTAGTGAAGTAGTTCATCGCTCAAACTTCATATTTTAAAGGTAAATACATAGTTAGCCCGATAGTTGAGTAATTAATGCTGCGACCTTACCAATTTGCATGCTTTCCGATTATTTATGCAAATGGGGCTGGATGCCTGGAAGGAACGCGGTTCCCGGGGGGCCATCGGTGCATCGCCACACTAAATTGCTAATTTCCCGACCAAGTTAACTTGGCAATAACTTGCTTCGACAATTACACGACTTGAATGATTAGTGGAGATTGCTTGACCAAATTGCCTAGATCTTCTAGGACAGTGAAGCAGATTTAAGGTGGCGTTTTTTTTAAGGGACTTGGCTTTGACTAGGTCCACTAATTTTAAAGAAAAATATAGGTACATACGTCACTGACTTTTCACATTTTGATAGCCAATTTGAGAAAGTCAGTGGCGTATCTATTTTTTATTAAAAATTATACAGGGACCTCATCGGAGGCACGCCCCTGGTAAACGTACTCACACATTCTTAGTGCTAAAATATGTGCTATTTTACAGTCGATCATAGCATCTAGATTTTTCTTATTTATTTTAAGCTTGTTATTTGACAAAGGTTGATAAAATTAACATAATAAATACAAATTAAGAGGTTTCTTTTTAGTAATTTTAATTTCTCTAACAAATTGGCCATCAAAATATGAAAAAGTCCATGGAGTACCTGTTTTTTGTTAAAAAGTACCAGGCCACATGCACGCCGATGATAAAACTGTTCACGCATTTTTGTTGCTAAAATATGTGCTATTATAGGTACTTGTCATAACCCAAATTTCACTAAAATTTCTATAGCCGTTTCGGAAAAATCTTGAAAATACCGAAAAAATTTAACACCCTGTATCTTTCGAACGAAGCAGCTGCGGACCCATGTTGATAGGAACATTTTATCTTACTTTTAGGTAAGGAATAACCACACGAGCGGTGACACATATTTTTTGAAACATCCTTTATATCCAATAAACGACTGAATCTACTCCTATCGATAAAGTTTCGTTAAAATCGTATTAAATCCTTATCCTTCTGTTGGTAAACGTCATTCCAGTCATTGCCAACTAAAATAATTACACCGACTGACTGAGATAAGCAACATAAACAGAACGTACAATACGTACTCTAATTTCCAAGATAGGATCGAAATCACTTTCTTAAGTTAAATCAGCAACTTGCGGAAAGGGCACATGAGTGACTTCCCGACGTCCGGAAGGAAGTCCATCGGAGTCTCGAGGGAGGGTTTAAGGTAACCCCCATAGGGCTAGACATTGTCTTCTCTTGTTTTCCATTCCTTCTGCGAATGGGCATGGAGACAATATCAAAGGCGATAAAGTTATTTATCGAATAAAATCGAGAAAAAAATTTCTTCAACTTACTTATTTTTTTATTATCGTCATTTCTTTTCATTCTCTGTCACGGGACATGAATCCGTCGAGAGACGTATTTGCTATTTTTATCTGTTTTTACAGAATGGATCCTCTGCATTGGTCTTCTATAAGATGCTGCATTGGGTTAGGCAAATAGACCGCGAGATGTCACGACGAGTTTCATACTCCTTTCGATATAATTCTTAGAGCTACTCAGCACTTATTTCTCTAAGAACAACATGCCAGCTTGATGCCAGAATAGCGGAATAACATAATTTTTCTCAAACCTAGGAGAAAATATCAGTTTCAATAACACTTTCTAAGATCTAAACGATGGGATCAGTTAATTCGGCGAATGCTATTTAGAAAATCCAGTACTCAATTTTTCATTATCAAAAATTAAAACTGCTGACTGCTGATACGACAAAATCGTACTGAAACTGTAAAGAAAAGTTCGCCGTTGGCCATTCCGCTCCCGTATGTCCCAAACCCCGAGAAATACTCTCACAATTATGACTTCTGCAATGACACCTTTTCGTTATCTCCAGCCGTTGGCGACGATTCTATCCGGAAACGACCGCTGCAGGTCCAAACTCCAGGATAACGTGGAAACGGTTACGATTATCGCTCATGTTATAGTTTTCCTTGAGGAAAGGTGTCTCATAAAGTCTCCTTCAATTTATCCGTCCGAAAACAGGCGTTATCGTGGAAAAGAAATGCCAGAAGCAAAGATTTTACTGACCGTTTTTGATATCCACTGCGTATGTTTTCGGATGACTTTGCATTCCCAGGGGAAGGATTCGGTTTTATTAGTTCATTAAGAGTTGATTTTTGGGTTTAGGAATATGTTTTATTTGGAAATCTTTTGATGGAAATGGAGACGTGGCATTTAATATTAACGTATAAGATTTGTATCTATCAGATATCCAGGTTTATTTCCAAAACAATATCCACTTTAGACTCCAATTGACATCCAAACCAATTAGGGTTTTACCATAGGTATGTAGGTTTGGGCAATCGTAAAATAAAATCAAGAAATAAATAAAACACAACTTATCAGCTGTTTTGCTCACGTTGCAAAGTTTGTTTGTGTACGTGTTGGCAGTTCTAAATTTATTAAAAATTAAATTCCGTTCAACGTTTAATATTGTATGCATTCTGTATTAGATCCTTCACCGACAAATCCGGAAATGAAAAGAATTGGAAGAGCTTTCAACAAACACATTATGTATTCGCGATTTTTAAGCTTCTTCGAAAATTTTTCGGACCGGTTCAAACTCTTCCTCCTGGACGTGTCAGCAACATATTTGTTCCTGGAGGACACATGAAGGAGGAGAACAAATAGAACGTCTCTGGACATTCTTATAGAAAGAACAACATTTAAAGCTCGAGATAGGCGCTATATTCGAATTAGATGTGTTCCTACCATAGGATTAATCACTTTCCCCTAATTCGGAAAACGTAGTCGAATTTTAAACGATATTCGCCGCTCTGTTCGCTTGTCAATATTATGATTGGTGAGTGGCTGCCACTTTCTATTACGAATATATTACGATTACGAGTAGATGTAGTGTGTGCAGGGATGGAATCAGGAAATTTATTGGGTAATATTTGAGGTGCTTAGTAACTCTTTAAAGCCTTCTTTTTATAAAGACGTTTATAAGCTATTTCGAGCATGTGTCATGCGGTTCCCATAATAAAATATGTATAACCCCAATAATTAATTAAAATAATAATAAAATATGTTTATCAAGCTACTACTAATCAATAATTAATAAATTATGGATTATGGTATTATTGGACAGACATTTAAACTACCTTTAAAATGATATGCAACTTGAGCCCCTTTCCATTTAAGATGTTAAGGGTAACATCTACCTCTTCCAGAGGGTTTAAGCACGGAGGCTGCAAATATTCTTTAAAGTCGTCCCTCTCACAACAAAATTGTTGGGTCTTTCCGATTTTTTAATTCATACAAATCTTTTCGATAATCCTTATTGCGGTCCTGTTCAAATTTGAACATGATGAAGGTGTATTTGCACACTCCTCACTCTAGTGTACGCATCAGTTTCGAAACGAAATCGAATCAGCGGAAGTTGAATAATGTTGATAACATACGAGTTTAATTGTGGTGCGCACCTCTATTAAAGCTTTCAATTTCGCGGAATAATGTTTATCTTTTACATTCGTCTGCGAATATTTACATCGTGCGTATATTCCTCGATTGTTTGATTGTTATAAAACCATTATAAGGGATAATGGTTTCTTAGTCGAGTGCTTGACGATGCCTGGTTGCTTGTATTTCTAAAATTTACTTTGGAATAATGATATAAATTGTGTCGTGTTGTTGTGGCGATTAAAATTCAGTTACTAATTCAAATCAGTGGAGGCTCGTCACGTGAGGCAAGCGAGGCGGCGACTCACTACGTATTTTATAAAATATAATATTTAAATATTCAAAATATATTTTTTTCATTTGTCTACAAAATAATTAATTATATATTTCAACAACACTTCATAACAGTTTTTTATTAATCGTCAAATTTGAAAATTTGGCAATTTGATTGAAACGATTGAGTGCCTTGCTTGGGTCGTAGAAAGAAGAAAGGTCAGTGAGAGTAAAATTAATAGTTCAGATAAGGTTAGTGTTTGTTTTGGCCGTTAATTTTACAATAATATCGATTTTAGTCGTAACTTGATTACTTTCGCGATTTTTCCTTCGACATTCCGATGAATCCGTTACAGAATATTGCCAGGTCCCTCATGGCAGTGTTTTTCAAGGAACAATGAAGAGGAAGAGCGGGAAGTTATTTGCTGCGGAAGGCTTACCCCTCAGATAAATATTCTTAAAAAATAAATAAATAAAAAACGGAGGAATACTCGCAGTTTTCCAAGTTCTTGGAGGACTAAAAATCCTACTAGATAAAAGTAAAAATGTCATGGGGTAGGTATTGATAACATAGCATCCGAGATATCGCCTCACCGCCTCTAACGACCACGAGACGCTACTGATTAGAATGCCTACATGCGGATTACTATTGTAAGAGTTTTAAAGATACTCTTGATTACAGAAAAAAAAGCCGAGACGCGAGAAAGCATCGCGTCATAATTATCAAGATAAGCAACTTATTAAATTAGGCCCTAATTTCGAAATAGAATACTTATCCGAATACAAATGCTTGTGCTCGCATTCACTTTATTTCAATGCATTTAATTACAACCCCAGCCCATAAATCTTAATAAGGAAGCCAAAAACCTACCTATTTAATTAACTAAAGCAGCAAAAAACGGAACAACAAGCAGGGGCTTTTAGTTTAAATCAATACAAGATGTCCTGCTGGTATCTCGGAGACATATATCTTAGCAGGACACTGCCAGTTACCCGACCCGTCCTGATGGTTGAAATTTATGCCTTTCAGGGAAAACAAACAAAACAGGTATGAGTAAATATATACCGGGTCAGTGAAAAAAGTAAAAAATGGATGAAAATAATTAAATTAGTAGTTTTCAGAAAACAGTCGTATAATCCAGAAGAAAGTTTAATTCCATTGTTGCGCCTAACGCCTGATGGTTTAATTTTTCGACTCGATTGAAGCATACGTTCATTATTAGGTATTATTTTATCTTTAAAGTGGCGCATCCTCTTCTCCAATAACTGTCAAAACAAAAAAAGATATGCCAAAAATTATATTTCATGTAAAGTGGCCTCTGCAAACAACTTTTCCAACTAGACTTCGATCAGTAAACGCCATTTTTCGACATTTTGTAGAGTAAATGTCAAATTTGACAGTTAAAAGCCGCATGGTTAATTATGTAATTTTTGGTTTGAAGAAAAAACTTATGCCAAATTCAAATTTGACCTAAATCTTTCTTCCCCACATGTTTCAACTATAATGGTGACACTGTATATTTTTTTGATCACTTACTAACTTCACCGCGTATAGAAAATAAGCAAATCCAGAAGGCGTTTGTCCTGTTCAATGCCATGTTGATATCGGAAATTCAATCGGTCCTACGGGACGTATGTGTATATGCAGTAGTTTTGAATTATTACTGGATAGTACAATTCCTTCGTCGTTTATATGATTTAGTATGTTAAATATATCACATTGTTTTTCATTCTTCGCATGATTTTTACAAAAATGTCTTTATCATTTCGTCAACGATAAAATTCTTACAGTAATTTTCCACCTTCCCTCGGAAATCGCGTCGCCATCAATCCCTTTCATCTAGCGACCTTGCACTCATTTGTTTGCGGCTGATTTGTCTGGATCGCATCGCGTAGCCGTTGCCTGCGGTGAGAAAAACAGCAGAACATCGGTGACACCTCCAAGTGACATCCAATTTTCGGTGCGTCATCTCGGGAGCCTCCGGCGTCGCGGATGAAAAGATGGCGTTTTTCGACGCCACGTAGACGTGTCACACCTAAGCTATGCTCTGGGTTTTCTTGTGACTTGATTTTTACTTTTGATGTTAATAAAAAGAAGTGTCAGGAGAAGTGGAAGTAATGTGTGATATTTTTATAATGGCGGTCGTATTTTCTTGTGACTTTAGTCTGGTTAGAAAATAACGTCGTTGCAAAAATATTCCTCAATATTTGTTGGCCGCTCTAAGAAGAAAACTGAATATTCTTTTTAGGTAAAATACGAATCCAGGAAAATATTAGACAATGTTTCTCTCTAATCAGCTTCTTAGCTGACCAGAAACAATTGAAAGAAGAGGAAGAGAGGGGGTACATTGCCAGGAGAACAGCTGTTTTAGCAATATGTTTCTGATCTACAGCCCATCGATTTCTCCCCAGATTTTATGGGCACATACAGCTGTTGCTGATAGTTATTTTCTACCTACTCTGGTTCATATGATGGATTCAAGTTCGAAGGTTCTTCTGATAGTAAGGTACTGCCGAAATCGAGATTGAAATCATTATACAAGTAATGATATTCTACCGTCTTTGGTACCATTCAATTTAAATTACTATTTTGATATACAGGGTCCCAGAATATGTGGGCAATCTCGCGGGTTCAGAGAGAACACTTAAAAATAACAGGAGAAGTTCTTATAAATTTTTCTTCCTGCGGCCTCGCCTACGGAGATACGGACCCATAACGGACGTCCCTGGAAATCGTTGTTTTTAAATAATATTTTAAGTACTAGGTATAATTTAATAATTTTTTAGCATAATAGTAAGTAGATGAGGCTCCTTAAAATTCGCCGTTTTAAATACATTAGGCTTATTTAGTTTGCCAGGGACGGACTAGACGTAACACAAAAATGTTTTATTTTTATACACCTTGTATGATGAACGAACGACAATAATATTTTTGGATACTCTAAACCTTAAGCTGAAAAAAAAGTACTCTTGATCAATGTCGTTTATTGTCATTTTAAAAATTCCTAATCTTCACTAACACTAATTTTCGGTTTTATTCCATGATTCCCTTAATTTTATTCCCGTTGTAATAGTTATAAAAGTTTAATTGTTGGTGCGAAGTTACCCAACTATCCAGCGGCCCTTATTACGGAACATTCCACAAAACGAGAGTAATCACAGCAGCACAGAACGGAAAGGTAGAAAAGTGACTTGCGGCTCACCGTATCACGCCGTTCTCGTCGGACACATTTCAAACGACTTTGGGGCTCGTATTCTTAAGTCACCGGCAAACATCTAACAATGGAACAAAATGTATAATTTTTTTTACGATCGTTATAAAAACTGTATTTTTTACGTAAATGAATGAATAAAATTGAAAAAATTTTTTAAGAAGTTATTTTCAATTCCCTCCGAAAGCTTATAATATCAAGTTGCCATGAAAACAACATCTGCGTCGTTCGTTCCCTGGGCGCCGCATTGTTATCCTCACCTTACAAATGTCAATAATATTTGAAAACATCAAAAATGGAAAGAAATAATGCGGATCCCCAAGAAAAAACTCATTTCAATGCGCGTCAGACGAAATAATTAATAAAGCCAATGAAGCAACACAAAATGTAACGACTGAAAAATCGAAAGAAGCTTATGAAAAGGTATATAATACTAAATTGCATTGAGCCAAAAGCAAGTGAATAGTTTCAGCGAACGGGAATTACGTATTTTCAAGAAAGGGGATCTCGTAGAAACAACATTGTAGCAAACTTATGCATAAATTTACTCTTTTTCACATATGAGATTGAAGCACTCGCCTTCAGCTCTTGAGCAGCGCAGCCTAGAACGAAGGCAGATTTGGTGATTTGCCTCTCTTTTACAGATTCCATGGGAAATGCTGGACTGCCATTCTCCACTTAATTCCACCTAGAGCCACCTAGAACGACGAGTTACTTTATTGTTTAAGAATTAATTCATTTGGAGGATGCCATCCTTGTGGAACCACCATCCTGAGGTCGTGATTTCCAATGAATATATATTATGAATGTACGAAGCTCCTCTTAACTCCGCAGGAAGAATAACCTCCCTGAATTCAAAACTGCTCAGGATTCCGGGATAATGATTTCTCCCCGTTCCAGACAATTAACGAGGGTTAAAAGGGGATTCAATTGTCCCGTTTTAACAGGTGCGGGTGGACTGGCCAGGCGAAATTAAACATGTCGGCGGAATCATTATTAAATTACGCCCCTGATTTTGTGCATTAATATACTTTGAGTAGGGCCAGGGGTCCACGAAATTGGGCAGTTAGGATTGATCGTCGAAATCTGATTTGCTTGGATACCTTCTCTTAATTAAAATTGTCTATCCATTATAGCGTTACTTTAGCTTAAAACAGGATTTTAACGGTTTAATTAAAGAGATTCTTTAAAATATCTTGATATTGAAATTACATTTGTTGATTTGTAAAACTCATTCTAATAATATTTTTGTTCCGATTCAATTGTCAGGATTCACAGTTTTGTATGTTAAATTAGGCATTAGCCTGCATAAAATAATGTTCATACCAAACCTATTACGTTTCCCGCATTATTTTACGCAAATTTACATTATGTTATAGAAAATTACATCGATCTGTGTGAAATGTTCTATAAATATGTAATAATGCGTTGAATGTACTAGTTCTAGCTTCGATTAGTTCTAGCTTCGATTTTTTTAACCTAAAATTTACTGTAGTAGTTGTTGTAGTAATAGGAAAAATTAAATCGAATCGAATAGAAGAATCGGGTAAAGTTATCGATAAACTCCCTGAATAATCGCAGTATTAATAAAAAACGATATCCCGACGGCTTCCTTATTCCACTTTATTAGCAATTAACAGTTATTATCATTCTTGATAATCGACCATCTCAAAATTTGATATTTTTGTTCGTAACATAAATCAACAAAAAATTAAAAAATTATGTCTAATTATCCGAGTTAGTATACCGCAACGTTCCATCTTTGATAATAACTCTGCCCCCCTCTAAAGGGTCGAAAATCGGACACCTTGTATAATAAAAACCGAATACTAGGTAGTTATATTTGGGAATAACTTTGAAATTACACGTGAGGCGGCGATCCACTTTTAAATCCACCGCTGACATTTACATGACATGTACGTCTTCTACCGTGGTTATAGTTATGATTTGTTCAAATCGAAATATTGCAGACGTTTTTATTCATCCAGGAAATTTAGTTCGAAAGCCCCATTTCCAGTAAATAGGCAATACAAAAACATTTATCATCTCTTGCATTTATAACGTAATTTGTACAAATTGTGAGTATTTATTCAAAATTCGGACGCTTAAAATACACGATAATAATGTAAACATATTTTTCGATGTCTGCATTAATATTTACGGTCGTAAACGCATTAAATTTTAATATAATATAAATAGTGAATAAATTAATTTCGCAAAATACGGTACCTTTGTTTATCCGGATCAAAAATGTGCGAATGACTGAACAAACAAAATATTAGCGATTGCCTATAATTCTATTTGTGCTGTCCGCACCTCCATTCAGCGGGATTTTGGAAATCATAAAACTCGTTCCAGCAGAATGTCCGACTAAAGCAATAAACAGAAATTTTAATCACTCTATAGCCCATTAGCGCATTACTAAATATACCTATGAGCTATTACATCGGTCCAGGATCGGGTCAAAATGACCCATCTCTTAAAATCTCACTCAATTCTGCCATTACGCTTATTAAGCCAGGACCTAACGAACGAATGTGACCTCCTATGATTCAAAACCAACGTGAATGGCCTTATTGGCATACGTATCACTCCTAGACCGCCTGATTTTTCCTATAGTCCTTCTGTTTGATCATAAAAATAAATAACTATTAAGGATGGCGTACCTCAGGGCTCGGTCTTAGGACCAGTAGTATTCCTGCCATTTATAAACGACCTCGATATTTTTGATCAACTAATCCTTTTAAGAGCCTGATAGTTGTCTATTTAAGCTGAAACTAAATGAATATAAAACTATTAAGATACCTCTTTGTGCGAAATTGTACTGATTATTGAATTTTACTTGTTAGTGAAGGTGAAAACTTTTGTTCGGTGACTTTAAGGTTATGTTTTCAAAACAATGCAGTTTTATATAGGTTATTTTACAAAGTATCCGGTCCTGTATCATTTCGCACACGCAATATAAACATTCCTTCTATGATTTGACAAATAAATTTTCTACATTGCTTTGAGTGTGATCATATTGCGCGCGTTTTCAATTTGACGATAATTAAACCAACAGGGACAAACAGATATAAAACAGAAGCAAAATACTGTTCGGCGTATGTTTATGTGTGCATTCGACAAGATATATTCATTTATATGCCGCAACCGAATTAATTACTAACTCAACTATGAATAGTTTAATAAAGCCTTTATGGCTTTAGTTTGTGCTTTTTTAGCTTCGCAGCTTAACATGTAATTTCGGTCAGTATTCGGGATGTTTGGCTTTTGAAGTTGCAAATTTCATATACGCAAAATATTGTTGTCGTTTGTTATCCGATGCGAACGTGGGACTTATTGAATGGCATTGTTGTAATTTAGTTTGTTATTAATAATTATTATTGCAAGGTAGAGAATAGGCCGTGTTGGGCGCCATATTTTAATTAAGAATTTATTAGTATTATTTAGTCTAGCCAAGTAGCAGACTTCTCTTAAAGATTTCGTTAACATAGTTTTATAAAAAGCGGTAAATAAACTCATTATAGTTTAATAAACAATAATCAAATTTTAATTTCCATACATGTCTCGAAGGCATATCATCCTCAGTGGAAAATACATACGAAGCAAAACTTATGACATTGTTACGGTAAACTTCTTATAGCAGAAAAAATATCTTCTTCTTCTGTAGGTGCCATCTCCGCTGCAAAGGTTGGCAATCATCAAGGTGATTCTTATTTTTGAGACCGCAGCCCTAAATAGTCCGTTGCTGCTACATCCGAACCATTCCCTCAGGTTCTTCAGCCATGAATTACATCTCCTTCCTACCGATCTTCTTTCTTGGATTTTTCCTTGCATAATGATTTGCAATACTCTATATTTCTCTCCTCTCATAACATGTCCCATATACAACAGTTTCCTTCTTTTAATTGTTGGAATCACTTCTTTCTGTTTGTGCATACGCATCATTATTTCCACATTGGTTACTCTCTCCTCCCATGAAATCCTCAATATTCTCCGGTATATCCACATCTCAAATGCCTCCAGTCTTCTCTCGTCAGCCACCTTCAGTGTCCAGGACTCCATCCCATAATACAGTATAGACAACATGCATCTTATAATTCGAATTTTTAATTCTAGGTTTAGATCTAATAAATTATAAATTATGAAAATAGTGTTATTTTTAAGAAAAAAGGGAAAAAACTGTTAATTCTGCATTTTGAATCGAACCTTTGGACACATTTTTGAGAAAGAAAAGCCAAAATGGTTCCACATGGTAAACAAAATGAAATCTTTCATTTAGGTTCTGGTTTATCATGTGAATCCATTTTGGCTTTTCTTTCTCAAAAACGTATCCAAAAGTTCGTAGAATTAACACTTTTTTCATAAATTATTAGATATTTTTTCTGCTACAAGAAGTTTACAGTAACAATGTCATAAGTTTTGCTTCGTATGTCTGCCCCACTGAGGATGATGTGGCTTCGAAACATGTATGGCAATTGAAATTTGAATATTGTTTATTAAACTAGTGAAGCAGACTAAGAGGTTCTTTACCTCTTCATAATTTCACTCCACTGAGAGATGGACTAGTTCAAAAAAGTTTTATAGAAGCTCTAAAATTGCAAATTTGTTGTATTAAGGTCTCCCGCAAAGCAAAATGATAATGTAAGCTTCTCTCATGTATAACTTGGTTCCTATACGTTTTTACACTGATGATTAAAAAAAAATCATGAATTGATCTAAAGTAAAAGAGACAAGTAAAAAACTACTACAAACTTTGATATTCTAACTATTCTATAGTCCAAGTTTCTATCAAAAATCAGAAAATAATAAAAAATTCCGTTATAGAAATCCGTAAATTGTATACGAAACATTATGCGTGTATTTCCTAACTAAAACACTTACAATATCCGTTTTTGTGCCAGAAAAATTCTACAGGCTCCGATAAAAAAAACTCCGTTCTTAATGGACCGTATCATATCTCATAACATCATTTGATCTGACTGACAGGTCGGTATTTAAAAACATCCGAAAAAAACAAAAAAAGCTTTTAAACGTAAAAATAAAGAAAAGATATTAATCTTTTAAAAGAAAAATATTTACTAGGGATGTAATGAGGTGCGGTCAGCTTAATGGATTCGTGAAGAAGTCAGTAGAATATAAGTTTAGTCCGGAAAAACTGGCAACTGGTTGAACTTCAAAAATTTAAGGAAATAATAATGTTTCCTGATAAAGTCCCGAGAAAGTAATTTTTCGGTTCCGAAATCCTTCCTTTCTTGCACTAGTTCAAACTATAGTAATTACTACGTTTTATTGAGTGATTATAGTTATTTTTTTCGTAAGCGTTCAGATATTTTTTCAGGTTTGTTCGGATACATACACGACCTACGGGAGTGGCCGAGTCCTCCATTTCTAACTTTTCATTGTTGGCAACCAATAACTGATCTAAAATTCCTGGACTATTATTTCTGATAGAATATGAATTACCAATAGGGCGAGAGGTATCATTTTTCTTTGATTTAAAAAAAATGATAAGTAGGTAGTTGTTTGGCGTGATTGTTTATTTATTTATTTACAAAAATAGGGTTACAACCGGCGCGGAACCCACGTTGTGGTATTGGCTAGTAGGATTACCTAAAATTTATGAACATTTATAGCATTCATTTTACACATTTTTTAATCTAATTATAGACATATCGAACATTTCCATCCCTAAAGAAAGACTATTACGTCCCTAGTCGCTCTACAGAGAGGAGAATTTTTTCCAGAATTTTCATTTCTTAGTGGAATATTAAAAGTATTTTGAAGCCTTAAGTCCCTAAGCGGAACATTAAAGCTTACCTCAGCGTTGGCGAATCAACAAGACCGTTCACCAACTTGTAGATCATAACTACATCGGAAACCATTCGTCTCTCAGTAAGTGGCATTACAGAAAATTTTTCCATTATAGGCTTATAGTTGCTATTGACTATAGCTATGTCTGTTTTTCGTGATAAGAACCGTAAAAATTTGTTTTGAATACTTTCCAGCCTTCGCTGGTAAACCGCGTACTGAGGGTTTCAAACAACGGAGACCATCGGTCGTCTATCACTAAGATAGGACCAAATCCATCTCAATAAGGTGCTATGCACACCGACATCAGCAAGACGCTCCATCAGTATGGAATGACTAATTTTGTCAAATGCCTTATTGAAGTCCGTGTACACAACATCAATCTGCTTCCGATCATCCATACTATGTTATTTTTGGTTATTAGGTAATGTGGCAGCACTTTTTGAAAAAGGCATCTCGGAAAGCCACATCAATTTTATTATGAAGGGAGACTCAGTTAAAGACTTTCAGCTTTCGTGGTTTAACACCTGCGAGGGGTAGTTGACACTTAAAATCTTGAATGGGAAGGGGGTCAAATTGTTGTCAGTGATTCATAACGTTGATAATACTGTTGACGGTTTGTTTGATTAAGAAATAATGCTTTGCACTTTTAGA
Organism: Barypeithes pellucidus; assembly: GCA_963991005.1. NCBI lineage: Eukaryota > Metazoa > Arthropoda > Insecta > Coleoptera > Curculionidae > Barypeithes > Barypeithes pellucidus. Next base: position 1,504,925 of record OZ022559.1, read on the forward strand.
AATTTCGGTTAGAAAAGTAAGGTTCATCAACCTGAAGAAGTAAATTAGGAAATAGCCATAAAATTGCATTGGAGAATTAGTTTTTTTACAAGTTAATAATAAATAATTACTGTTTAAATTAAAAAGGTTTAAGATAAAATTCTCTGCACTTAAAGGACGATCCACCAAAACATCGAAAAAGGACTCTATTTAATTAACTTTCCAAAAATTCAACAAACCACAGAATGAAGAAACAATAGGGTTTTCGAGACGTGATAAGGCTACAAATAGGGATTATACAAGACATGTAACAATGCAAACTAGTTATACACATTTACAAACGACTAAACTTTATTTAACCTTTCTCTTTCTCTTAGCTCAGTTGCTTATTTTCTTGGCGGTTCGCGCTTAACCAAATAGGATCTAAGATTCACTCGGGTTTGAGGTATTTCTGATGCAAATGTCCCTGATTATCTTTGCCAAGAGATTCAAATTGCCTCGCTTTTAAGCAGGACCGTTTTTGGAAAATTGATGGTTAATTTAGTTTGGTAATTCCTAAAATAAGGTTGCTATGGCAAATTTTTCGCTTACATTTTTACAGATATTGCGAGCGGCATTTTATATCAAGCTCCTTGAATGCTGTAGAAAATTAAACTGCAGGAAATAAGACGTTCTTCGAGTTTCGCCTTTTATGAAGATTGTTACAATACAACCAAACAAACTGCATCGATTCAACTATCATAAGTTATTTTGTTGAAATTGTCTATCCATCAATCAATGCCTGTGTTTCCCAAGGGTTCAATTATGTCCTATCCTCTTCTTATTGAAGATTAACTACCTTCCACCTTAAATGATTATTCGCATATCGCTAGTGTTTGATGATAAAATAAACTTTTAGTAAAGATTTCCATTGAAATTCTGTATAAAATACTGTAAAAATAATACCGAAATTCTAAACTAATTATCGTTTAAAGTGGACACACTGTCAGCTTCCGACAAAACTCACAATACCTATTACGGTAATTGCTCCCGATTTTCCAAAGAAGCAGGAAAAACGATGAAAAACATCGGCTAAATTGTTCTGGATTGTGTACACACGAAAAGGTAATGGGAAGGTCGGGCAGCGGAGAGCAGGAGGATCAACAAACCGGGGGGATCAGGTCTAATCGATGTTGTAATCCATCACACAGGTCGGCTTATGTTCCCCGAACGGGATTGTCCACCTCTTGTTCTTCTAAGGGAGAGATCAAGTAATTTTATACTTTGATATTCCTTTAAAAGGGTATTAGCAGTTTATTTGCTGCTGTATTACTCGGCAGATGTCTACTTTACTACTACTTCAAATATTCAAGGAAAATCATTATTTCATAACCACATGAAGATGAGTTATACAGCTGTTCAGCATTATTTGCTTATTCCTTATTGTATATTAAGGTATCTTCAGGCGACTGGGAAACGATTTTCCTTGCCCTATATCTTGCAAAGTATGGAGTAGAGGAAATCGCCTTCCGTTCCATATAAAAAAGCACCCCCTTTAAAAAATAACAGTTTCTTTAAACAGCGAAAATTAAGATGAAGTCTTCCAACCGCCGTTCCAATCTACCGTAGACGAAACAAAAGTAATTTTTTGCACTCGAGTTGCTAATGGTCCCATCAAACCCATTACGGCCCCCCGACAATGAGTCCTGAGTGCATTATTATGAATAAAACTGTTAAACTTCGTTCGCCATAATGACGTGCCGTGACAGAATTTCGGTAGTTAGCGGGGCTGTTTTAAAATTAAGCGCGGGTGTAATCCGAGGGGCGCCTTTGATCGGCGAATGTAATGTTATTGTACCATGTTGTGTGATTGGTAATTATTATTGGTGTACGAGGAGCATTAATGTCATCGGATGATAATTTTATGGCTGCCAAGTGAGCATTAATCGAAGCATAAGTCATTAAATTTTTTTATTACTTACACAATCAAAATATTTTCGGGTATAATAATTCATTGTTTCAAAGTAAAAATAGCCCGACTCCGACGGAGGAGTTTCAAGCACTTTGTTGATGTTGCTTGTACTGGTTCCTAATTATTGTTGCTACACACCGGTACGTAGAAAATCCCGGGTTTTTACACTTATACAGGATGTCCCCTGCTTGAGTGTGATATATATCTTTGGAAAACACCAGTATTTTGGAGACTTTTTAACTTATCCTACAAACAAGGAGTATGTCCATCGTGCTGGAAGACGGCGCGAGTCCAGCCTATACCAAAGAAAGGTAAGATTACCCTGCCTAGCAACTATCGACCAGTCGCATTGCTTTCAGTTATATCAAAAGTAATGGAGAAAGCTATTAACCAACATCTTCTAAAGTACCTGGAAGGCTTCAACATTATCAGCGATCATCAATATGGTTTTCGGAAGTCCAGATCAACTGAAGATCTTCTAGCCTATGACACCCATCTTTCGAACAACGCAATCGAACATCAAGGGGAGTCTCGGGCTGTTGCACTGGATATTTCTAAAGCCTTTGATCGTGTTTGGCATGAGGGACTTCTGAGTAAACTGCGATCCTATGGTATGCCCAGTCGATTCTGTGCATGGTTGTCTAGCTTTCTTAAGGACCGCTCTCTGCAAGTGGCGATTGACGGATTCCTCTCAGACACCTTCACCATCAATGCCGGTGTTCCTCAAGGGTCCATATTGTCTCCCACTCTCTTCTTACTCTACATTAACGACCTTCTAGTGAAAACGGAAAATCCGATATTTAGTTTCGTTGACGATAGCACACTTATCTCATCTTTCTCTTTGAATGCACAAACATCGCCGATGCACATCTTCGCAGACAGCATGAAGTATCGCGCCTTAACAAAGACCTGGAAGAAATTTTGGCTTGGGGTGACAGTAACCAAGTCGAATTTAACTCTAAAAAAACTCAGGCAGCAGTTTTCTCTAAAAAGGTTAACATTATAGAACCGGATATAGTCATGGACGGACACGCAATCCCACTGGCTTCATCTATTAATTTGCTGGGCGTCAATCTGGAAGGAAATATGTCTTGGCATAATCACGTTGTGGCAATCGCCAAGACAGCTTCTCAGAAACTTGGTGTACTCTTCCGAACCAGAAAGTTGTACACACCTCAACAACTTTTGACACTCTACAAAGCCCAGATTCGACCATCACTAGAGTACTGCTCTCATGTCTGGAGTTCTGCACCCAAACATACACTTCGGCTACTGGATTCAATCGAAAAGAGGGTCACTCGTCTGATTGGAGACCACGAGCTGACGAAGAACCTCGACAGCCTAGAACATCGAAGACAGGTTGGAGATTTGACTCTCTTTTACAGATATATTCATGGAAAGTGCTCGGCTGACCCTGCCCTCTTAATTCCAAAACCACTGCCGACCATCCATATGTGGTTAAGCTTAGTACTCCTCGAACTTCATTATTTAAGAATTCTTTCATCTGGAGGACTTCATCCTTATGGAACGACCTTCCCGAGGTAGTTTTTCCCAACGAATATAACCTCCAACGATTCAAAACTAACGTGAATCGCTTTTTGCGCACACGCACCACTCCCAGAGTGCCCCAAAGGATTTTTCCTATAGTGCTTGTGTTTGATCATAAAAAAAAAAATATTCTAATTTTGAATTTATGACGTAGCAGATCTGACTAATGAGCAACCCTTGTCTGTTCTGTTCTGTTCGAAATTCCAATGACCTCCTGCTTTCCAGCATCTAGCCAAATATTTCCATATTTACTATTGGTTTACAGCCGAGAATCGGTGCACACTAACCATGCGTCGAGCTTTATTTCTCTACCAATCCTCCAAATATATCTTCTTATATGATCTTCCATGGATCGCAGATTAACGATTTAGATTTTCATTCCTAATTTATCTATAATTTTGCATAACATGAGGGTATTGTCGTTTGTGGGATTTCCAATAATTTTCACTATATTGAGTGGTGCAATCATTTTTCGTGTAAAGTAGTCATAAATGTTCTTAAACTTTCTTTTGTAATATTTGAGTTTCTGAAACCATGGTTTTTTGAGAGGTTCTGCCTGAATTTTGAAGTATTCAATTCCTTTATATCCAGCCATTCTCGAATTTGACATTTCTGTAAGTTTTAGAGTTAGAACAGAAGAAAGACATGTTCGTTGGATCATCTTTCGGGCAGGAAATTTATGCTTAAAAGATCGACAGTATGAAATAATCTCGTTTAATTTAACTAAGTGAAACTTAATTTGTAATTCATATAATGAAATAATGAGCCATACAAAAACGTAGATATGCCCAAAAGTTGGGCGGAAATAAAACGTAAAATAAGACAGCAGCCGGCAGCTTTTCTTAAGGGATAAGTCGACTAAACCCAATCAAAGCCGAAGTTGAATCGTTTTAATTTTCCTTTACATTTCTCTTTATTCCCTTAGTCGGAACAAGAATTAAGTTTGGCTTTTGTAAATTAAAACAGCCCGGCAAGAAGAAGTAGTACGCCGTGGCTGCCTCGCTACTGCTGCAGCGGTTTTTACTCTAATTAATTCTGCTTATAAATTCCGATTCTAGGCCTTTGCTTTCCCGGCCGCCACCGTTATTGCCGGGCGCGCGGACATACAGTGGGGTAAAACGGGAAAAAATCGAGAATAATTTTGGTTATTTAACCAATTGGGAAAGGTAGGTTTATTGTGTAACGAGCGGTAACTGTCATTTATTGATCAATTATGATTTCATCGAGTTATTACCGTTTTCCCATTTAAACTTGCAGAATGCTAAGCATAGCAATAGTCAGTCAGTAACCTGTAACTGAGTTATTTGCAGGAGAAACATCGAGGTATGGTTCCGGTAGAACTGCCGGCAGTAACGTCTGGCCGCGACGTCTGGCAGACGAGCACTCGTCTTTAGGAAAATAAAATATTGTGGTTATTAGATTGTGTATGAAAGAAAAAGTTTCAGTTCGGCCATGAGTAGCAAAAATTTTTTAGCGGAGGATGATGAAATGCTCATTTCAGAAGTAAGCTAATTTCATCAATTATACGACCATCAAGATAAGGATTATAAAAATTTAGAAATACGAGAAAACATGTGGATATACACGGTGTCCGGGAACATGTGGGAAATCTCCCGGATATGAAGAAAACACGTGAAAAGAATACTATAGGTTCATATAAACTTCTTTCGTATCGGCCTCCTCTTCGGAGATATGGGCTCCCAAAGAGCACCAATGGAATCAAGTTTTTTACACATAATTATTGAACCACCTGGTATATTTCAATTATTTTTTAATATGATGTATACCAGGTAAGACCCGTCAAATTACTACCCAAGAAACTGTTGTGAATTACTCACAGCTGCAGGGACGGACTAGCTGTAACACTCATGGGCCCATTTTTTTTACGCCCTGTATGATGAGAACTTTGGACAATGTTTTTTACATACCTTTAACTATTGGCTAAAAATTAAGTACTCTTCATTCATGTCTCTAATCCTAACCGTTTTCGGAAAAAACGTCATTTTATTTACACCAGTCCCCTAAATTCTCACGGGTTAAATATGAAAAAGCGGAATTTTGAAGGTTGAACATTTGATCGGAACAAAGATGTATCTTTTACTGAAATACGCCAAATACATGAAGTATATGAAATACCGTTTTTTCGAAAACGGTTAGGATTAGCGACATGAATGAAGAGTACTTAATTTTTAGCCAATAGTTAAAGGTATGTAAAAAACATTGTCCAAAGTTCTCATCATACAGGGCGTAAAAAAAAATGGGCCCATGAGTGTTACAGCTAGTCCGTCCCTGCAGCTGTGAGTAATTCACAACAGTTTCTTGGGTAGTAATTTGACAGGTCTTACATGGTATACATCATATTAAAAAATAATTGAAATATACCAGGTGGTTCAATAATTATGTGTAAAAAACTTGATTCCATTGGTGATCTTTGGGAGCCCATATCTCCGAAGAGGAGGCCGATACGAAAGAAGTTTATATGAACCTATAGTATTCTTTTCACGTGTTTTCTTCATATCCGGGAGATTTCCCACATGTTCCCGGACACCCTGTATATAGAAATACTACAGTACGTTTGCTTTTCTCAACGGAGATAATTAACTATCGATGGGTTCCAGCAGTTGCAGCAGTTCTACCGAAACTATACCTTAAGATCTAGTTGTAGAGCGCCAAATACGCGTTCGGGGTATGACTACCATTTAATTGCAATCATTTAAGGGACCTTTGTCAGATCATAACCTTATTTACGAGCCAAGATACAGCGAAACGTGCCTGGAAATGGACCTATCACAGCTAATCAAAAACTACTTTCTCTTGAAATTCTAAAATTTCGGTCCACTCTGTGCTGTTCTGTTATAGCCTGGCCCACGGACGCCGGTGCGCGCTTGATAAATTCACTTTTCCGCGCTTAAAAACATTAAAGCGAAGACGATTGAAGTTATGAAAACTGAGAAATTAAATCCTGAGTAGCCGGACGGGCCCTCCCTGCCGCTTTGCAGGCTGCCGGGCCTCAGCGTTAACCAGCGTCTGAGTTATGACGGTAACAATCTTGGACGTTGCCGATTACTGTTAATATTAGTGTTGGGAAAAACCGATGATTTTAATAATCGAGTACTTGATACTCGAGCGAATTAATAATCGAGTGAATCGCTTGATATTCCAATTCACCAAGCTATGACGTCACCGATTGCGCGACCGACAGCCTAGCCGTTTACATGTGATCAGGTAGGGTATTTAGCAGGCACGTAACTACGGGTGGGCACAGGTTTATCTAAAAATTGTAGTAGCCACCAAAAAAATTCCAGAAATTTATTTATTTGTGAATAATGAATTTTTACCACGTGTCTCGATACCAAACAAAAAACTGCAAAAAATCACCCAAATATGTCGTTGGTGTTCGGGTTTATTCTTCTGCTTTTTTAAAGCAAAAATTGTTACAAGAGTTATTTTTCTTCACATCTTTCTCAATCTACGAGGATAAAATAAGTAGATATTTAAAATGGCTTGTCAAAATTATCAGGTGCCCACTGTGTGCCCTTCAAAAATTTAGGCTTAGTTACGCGACTGACAAAATAAGAAAATAGGTGATACTTTTTTTAAATTCATGTTTATAGTTACCTAAAAGTTCTTGTTTAAATTTAAGAATGTTTACTTTTGGTTACAAAAAATTCGTTTAATAATAAAAAGTTCCTGTTTAGATTTAAAAATGTTTACTATAAGATTACCAACGAGCTTTTCTATATATTTTGTTAACCATTTTCTTCGTTTCGTTATTTTTCATTAACAAGTTCTATTATTATATTATTTTTGAGAAGTTTTCTCGAGTTTATAGTAAATAAAAATTTTAAAATTATTTCCTTTAATTATTTAATATTTACAATCGGAGACCTAAACTACGCCACTGGCGAGCCAGTTAAAACAAAACATTACAAAATCCATGTCGCGATGACTCCGCTAAGGGATTTGGTATACTTTTTTATATGCACCTTCTCGTTTATGTGCCTTTAAGAAAGACGTATGTCATGTATCTGCTCAGCGTCAAACTCGAACGTCGCCAATCGAATAGCGCGGCGCGTAGACCGAAGGTCGTGTATCAAGTAACCGGCGATATTTTTCGGTTTTTCGCCTGAATTTATAACTAGAGTATTTTATCTCGAGCGACAAACTGTTCGAATATACGAGCAGCTTTTTAACTCGATCACACTACACCAGTACATTTCCGTCGGCGTCGAGCGAAGCTCGGGTATCGAGTGAAAGATAATAAGTGACGAGCGACGGTTTTCGCCTGAATAGATAATTCGAGCGTTTTTTTTAATAATCGAGCGATGTCGGTTATTTCAATAATCGAGTGATCAAGCGGTTTTTCGCTCGAGCGATCACAACACTAGTTAATATGAAGAGAAGATGCATAGCGGTAATTTAGAGATTTTATTGTGATATGTGAACAAGGACAGTGGGCTAAAATCTGCTGGAAACGATAATAAAGTTTGGAGAAATAACCATGCTGGACCGGAATGGGGGGGACGGGAACGGAATTAATTTTTCATATATTTTAAACTTACCAAAACGTGCACAAGCAAACGTTACAAAGGCAACAGCATTAGACAAAATAATAAACATCATAGTACACATAACGTCAGCGAAACATGTTCTTCATGTCGAAAAAATCAACGAAGTTTGCACGTGACCCGCAACCTATCGCCTCTGAATACGCCAACACACCTATACGTAACGATTGACATGCATGGAGTACTATACCGGGTGATGCATCGTTAAGCTGGGGACATATGGGGAAACCCCATATATAATTTTTGAGGTGGCAGTTTATTAATTCTCCTGTGTTGGCAACGTGGCTCGTAACAAGTTCGTGAAATTTGTGCCGGTCATGCCCCAGACGATAATTCCGGATTATAGCAAATACAGTTGTTATAATTTGATTACGTATTAATAACTCGCCTTTAATACGTCGTTATGAATCGGCACAGTGCAATTTCATTATTAAGGATCGTTTGTTAGCCGTGGCCCTTTACCTTCGGCTTCTTTGCTCATTTTATTGAGGGGCCGAACATCGGAAAGCTTTATAACAAATTATTACCATCCTGATTTCATTAGCATTGAATTATGGCGTTGAAAACTTTAAGGGCTTTGGGATAATGAAAATAAATTATCCCTGTGTACTTAGGGGCAGTAGGTAGTTTACGCTGTCGATTTAGGGATATTTAAAATGTTCAAGGATTATATGTCGTAACCCAATTAACAGTTATTTCTTTACAAAGGTTGTAAGAATATGCTTACAGCTTCAAGCTGTATTTATATGTTTCTTTGCCACATAAAAGTTGTGTAACAGCATTTAGGAAACATCACCAATAATGTTTTACATCACAAAAACTTACATTACATAGGGTGTTTCTTAATAACATGCTAATATTTAAGGGAGGTTATTCTTGGGTCCATTTTCAGAAAAAAACTTCATATGAACATATGTCCTAAACGTCTTAACTTTTGAGATACAGGGTGTTAAAGATTTTCTTGTTTTTTAATAATTTGTTAAGATAATGACTTAAATACGTGACAACTAGACTACGTAGACAACTGTCAAAATTGTTTATGCTTACAAAACAAAATCTGCTTTTTACCAATTAAATTCTTTTTGATCTTTGCTAATACCTAATTTCATAACAGAGTGCAAATGAATGAATTTAATTTTTTTATACGAAAACTGTACGTCAAACGATAAAAAAAGCAAGGAACGGGAATTTCAAAACGGGAATTTCAAAAATAATAATTAGAAGTGGCATACTATTCTTTTCTTCAAAAATATCGAGGGAAATTCCCGCAAGACCGCCACTGGTCGGAATAAAAACACATGTTATACACCATAAAATGCCTTTTGATGGAAATAGAAAGTGTGGTACACACTTTCACAAAAATATCTAGAGCAGTAACACAGATGTTAATAAAAAATGAGATGAGAACTTGTATCTCAAAAGTGAAGATATACATAATATGTTCATATGAAGATTTTTCTGAAAATGGACTCAAGAATAACCTCCTTAAATATTAGCATAGTATTAAGAAACATCCTGTATAATGTATGTTTCATTCTTGTTCTTCTTCTTACAGGTGTTACCGTCATAGTTTTTGAACTAATCCAATTAGAAATCTATCTGCCACGCCAGTAGAGGTAACACGAACGAAATACCCCCCCAATAAAAAAACCTCCCTTGAAAAATATCAGGTTGCGCCCCTGGTAACTGTTATTATTGTAATGCCCTAGAATAACGTTTGTCTTCTTGTATGTTATAAATTGTAAATTTTAAAGGATTCTCGAAATTCACCGTTAAACATACCAAATAAAATGATTACTGTTTGTTTCCGATTACGATATAAAATAAGACAATGACTGCAATGGTAAAACTCCCTCGGAACTTACCGGTAACGACTAAATTAGTAAATTGCGGTGATTTAAACATTTAACCAGTATAAATCATAATAACATTATTAGATTTATCATTTCGGGAAATTCACGTGGCTCCTGGGCAGGATGTTCAATAAAAGGTACGTAGGAAGATGCAGAGGTACTTTAATATACAGGGTGGATCGAGAACCATAGGACATACAGAATCAGTATGTCTCATGGTTAACGAGATCCTTGTAATTGGGACACCCTGTAAATGAAACGAGAATGTGAAAAGTTATTTTTGTTATTTACAATTAAATACAATGAAGTTGGTTCATTTTACGTTAATGCATATTTTTCAACATTAACTTTCAATCGAAAAATTTGCGAAGTTGTCTAATTTCGGTTAAGAAAGAGGATAAAAACGGGCCGGATTTTCCGAGCGGTCGAATCCTCTTAATACCAATTTACTCCTCAAACATTACCGTTATTACCATTAAACATTCATACGCGTAAACGCAAAAAGGACTTGAATTTGCCTTTCGTTACGGGATTATCCTGGCGTCGCCGTTCCGGGCGCCTCCCCGATCCCGTCTGGAAATCGGGATCTCGGCCGAGGTGGGACGTGCCTCGTTTCGAAAACGCGCCTATTTTGTGCGTGAATGTCCTAGATGGGTTCATTTGGATGTGTTTTTACTACTGGCACGTGAACAGGATTGGGTTTTCTTGTATTCTTAATTTAATTGAGAGATACATTGTATAGTATAAAGTTACAATTTTAGTTTTAAATAATTATATTAACAAAGTAATCAATCACTTCAGTATTTAATTAACTTATAGAACCTACAAGAACCTTTACGCATATGCGAGCTGTCGAATCCCTATCTCTTCTTATCTGCTGTCTGCTTCTGTTTTCATTCTAACAGGTAACCGGTTTGATATGTCTTAGAAAAAACAATCGACGGACGTTACTCAAAAGTCTATATTTTTATCCAGTTTACGACAGACTTGGCACTGTATTACCGTACTGAGTGAAGAATTACTATTATTTCCACAAGCAATACTTGTCTAACAAACAAACACGAAAAACAACGAAGAATGTTATTTAACAATAACGATAAATATGACAGTTGTTAATCTAGTAGTGTCAAACGTGAAAACAAGTATGAAAGATGGCCGTTCCTATCAGGGCTTTACCAATAGTATATTAGGATACAAGTTTCATAAGACATTATCTTAGAGCACGCGTTTAATTTAAAAAACGACCCACGAAGCGGGGAGTTTTCTAAAGTACAAGTGCTCTAATTGTCTTATGAACCGTGTATAATACTTTTTCTATTTGGGTCTTTAAAGTCTGAAAAACTTTTAAAAATATAGTAGATTTTTTCCATTTGAATTAATATTTTCTTTTTGGGTTGGTAATACATTTACAATTACATAAAATGTTAAAAGTATCAAATATGCCATGATAGAAACAATTGAAGACAACAATGCTTCTTCCCATCCGTCATAATTAAAAATAAATATATTATTAAAGTTAATAAAAATGAGCCAGGAGGAAAGTTGTACTCGGTCAGAAATACGAGAAATTGCAGAAAATAATGTAGAAAAACTTTTAAAAGGAATATGTAAAACTTTGAGTTATGGTGCGAGCAGAACAAAGTTCAAAATATTGAACAAAATAATAAATAATAGGTACTATTGAACAAAATATTGTGTCCACACAGAATCTGACAGGAATAACAATTAATGTCCAGGAAATGTCTACAGTAACTATAAATATATGTATAAAGTAATATGTATAATACTACATTAAGTTAAAAATAGTACTTTATTGAATAAAACTTTAGAAATAGAGCATAAACTGGAAGATATTTCTATTATTTTTAGGTTATGTTGTTTTATAGTTGTGACTAGAAATTAGTTGACGGACACCGTCAGCATGTTATATATTTCCGAGTACGTATAGGTATTTCAGATAAATGTCTAGTAAAAATGATGTATTTCCAAGATTAAAGGTTAGTATTTTAAAGTTTTCTATAAAAAATTTCTATCGAATCCATAATGCCTAGAAAAGTAATTTTAACGAAATCGAAGTGAGCCTAAAATTCGAAACCCACTTGCTGCCAACATTAAAGAATAACATTTCAGTTTCATAAAGTGGCAAGTTATTAAATTTTTTTGCATTTCATAATGTAGCCATTATAAAACCCAAATAGAAAAATTATTTTTGTTTATTTTGAATTTTATTTTAAAAAGAACGCCAAGATGCTAAGAATAAGAGTAGAGGAAATTACTTCTAAAAAAATCCATTCAGAATGTCATTTAATTACCGATTATAACGACACCCCCGGTAACAACTATTGCCATAATGTCCTCGTGTATAATGTTTATTGGTAATAAACTCATTTAGCCATTTTATTTTACCGTGGATTCATTGTTCTCTGAGAAGGGTAGCCGACAAAGGGAGCGTTTTTAAAATTTTATGTGCTGGCAAAATTAAAAGCGACTCTAAGGAGATGCGAAGCCGTTTTTATTATTTTATTATGCTTCTCTGTTCGATTGCGTGTTGCTATAAACATACAGAATTAGGATTAGCGACATGAATGAAGAGTATTTAATTTTTATTCAAGAAATAAATAGTCTATGTTTGTCAGGTGGTATTAATATCAAACACCAGACCACCCGATGATCCTTATACAATAAGGGCGTATTTTTGTCCACACAGTAATACTTTAAAATACTATTTCAGATTGAATGGTACTACCAAGAAAAGGAAGCCCTCTCCATTGATAGGATGCAACCACCTGCACTTTTTGCCTTTTATTTCTTGAATAGATTTTTTAAAATTTGATTTAATCAATTTAATTTTTTACATAACAGACAAAATAATAGAACAAATTTATCCCTCCGTTGGAAGGTGTCGTTGCTTTGACTAGGAAATGTTTGAGATGACATTGTCTATCAGTTGGTTGTATATCCAAATAAGTTGATGCCCATACTTTTGAGAGCGACCGAAATGAAACGTCAACGCTTCGTTTGTAGCTTTTTTTGTGCGTTACATGGTTAAATTTATACTTGGAGTATAGAGATAAAGTTAGACCATGCTGCATTTAACCTTTGTCATCATCATCAATATCCTGATTAGTTTATAAGCGTATAAATCTATTTACACTGTTAAAACTTTTTCAAATTGTATTGGCAAAACATCAAGAAAATAGAAAATCAAGGTATAATACGAAACATGAATCCCTGGAGAGAACTTCCGCAAAATCATTAATATAATGTGAAGCCAACCTAATTCACGCAAACGATCGTTGTACTTTGCATATGAAAAGAAAACATTCCTTCCTAGAGGAACAAGTATCAATCATTTTGTTGTGGTTGAAAGGTTTTTACGGGGAGGAAGATTTAGTGCAAACGGCAGACAGTCTCTTCACTTCTCTATAATTTTTAAGTTAAGTTTTGAGATGTGGAGCAAGTGATTTCAAAATATTTATCGGTTTTGTTCGTAAATAGAGAGAGAAAAGAGTATACGAAACTTGAGTGAAAATTCGATGTAACAAGCAATGACAATTTGCTGGACATCAATTTGGGAGGAAATATGTCTTGGCATGACCACGTTGTAACAATCGCCAAGTCAGCTTCACAGAAACTTGGCATTCCATCACTAGAATATCGCTCTTAACTTTGCAGCTCTGCATACTCTCTGGTTACTGGATTCCATCGAAAGGAGAGCTGTTCGCCCGATCGAAGATCACGAGCTACAGATATTTCCATGATAAATTTTCACCTGACATTGCCAGCTTAATTCCACCTTGAGCGACGAATAGCAGAAATACAGGAATAAGCACGTCCGCGCATAGTTATGTGGTTCGGCTTAGTACTAATCGAACTTCAACTGTTTAAGAATTGCTTCATTTGGAGGACGTTATCCTTGTTGAACGACCTTCGTGAGGTTTTGTTTCCCATAAAACCTCCAACGATTCAAAACCAACGTGATTCGCATACGCATCACTCCCAGAGTACCTTAAAGGAATTTCCCTATAGTGCTTGTGTTTGACCATAAAAATATTAATAAAAACATAGCAAAGTATATTGACTGACTGGTCTGTACGTGGTAACATCCTACGAATAGATAATGCTGAATGGTTGTTAGAGTAATTTGAAAAAATGAATTTTATTGCATTATTAACAATATTTATTAAAAAAAACCTTATCTATGTCACTGTATAGGTGTCGGATGAACCGAATATTCCTACTTATTATTATTTTCAAGGTTCACAGCGAATATATTCAACGACACCTCAATAAACCTTCTTACTGGTCTTAACTATCCCCTGGGGGAGCTGTTTATCCGTATTTCAGCGCCCCGCATTTATGAAATTTATAAGGCCAATTTGTACGGCGTATAATTACTACCCTGGCCAATAAGAAATAGGAAGTTTATGAGGAAGTTTCGGGCAACAAGAGAAGTTAGACCCGCCAGGAGGAATTTTAGGCCCGGAGTCCGTCCCGAGAGATCCTTGTGGTCTAAAGAACATCCATTTCAACTCATATCCGTTGTTTCTCCGGCAAAACTTACAGTTTGTTAGGTGAAGTTCGCCGCTCATGATCTATGTTGCTATTAAATTTAAACATCTTCGGATTGTTGGGAATTGCAATGTATTATCACCAGCCCGGGGACATTTTCAGCGGCAGGAAGACCATGATATCAGAATTAATGAACGCGAAAGTCCGACTATTTATGAGTCATGCGACGTTCCTTTCAAGCTTTTATGTGAATTGAGTAAAAATCTTTTTCTACTCCTATATTAGTAAGAACCTACTTACGCACTGTCTGCTGTTACGTAACGGTCCCGTAGATAGCTGTTTGTTTTACGTAACAATTACACAGTAAGTAGTAAGTTTCGAAATCGTGTGTAATAGGCATCTTACCACTTTTGGTGTATAATATACTATTTTATCATTCAGTCTTACAGAGTGCCATTTTTGACACTTTCTGGGTACTAGAGTTATTATCACAGATGGAACCTGTCGTTTTCACTGTATATCTTTGATAATAAGTCTAATACCCCCCAAAGAGTTGAAATTAGGACACCCTGTACAACTATTAGAAAATCTCTAGCAACATCTCTCTGTATATAAAAATGTTCGGAGGGATAAATCTGAATAATTCATAAGCTCTTTTGCACGAATCATTACTTGAGTCATGTTGTTGCTCCGGTAAACACTTTGTTCGGTACAATCCACTGACTCCGCTCATCTTCCATCCCTTGCTTATTTATGCAAACGTATCTTTATCCTCTACTTATTTATGTAAGCACACGCGGAAATTTCGGTCATTTATCTAACACCGTTGACAGTATTCCTCAAAATCTTTTCCGACTCATAAACGGAGTACGCGAAATCGAGACCGAAATTAATTGTTTAAAAGTCCCATCAATCACACGAGGCAGTCGGATCTTCTTCTACTAATAAAAGTGTTTTTAAAACGAATTCTACCGGGCTTTTTTGATAAAAGTTATATTGGGGAGCTTTTTTACAATTTAAATATGAATAGTATCTACATATTCTGGAATTACTAAATCCAGACGGTTCTAATCCTGTAGATGCATTGTCCAGCTGTGAATGTAGAGTATGCATTAAAAAAGGGAACATCAAAATATCATTTCAAAACTTGCTTCATACCGTCAATAAAATTTCGAATAGTCAGCAAAGGTCCACTGGCGTTAATAAAACCAACAAGAAACTTTTTACATGAAAACCGAGTTTAAAACATAAACTAAAAAGATGCAATATCAATATTTCCCTTGACCGCGGCCGATGTTATACGGCGGACATATTGAAAGGAATACTTTCCAGTATTTGGAGAGCGGATAGACGTACGGATGCAAGTGTGGTTTATATTGCAGGAGATATTATTACTTGGATATTTAAAGTTTGGGAGAATTGAATGGTGTAGTTCTGGATCATGAGTTAAAAGACACAGTGGTGTAGTGAAATACTGTGTAGTAGTAGCGTAATCAGGTATAAAAGGCGTCGTAATATGTCATTAAAATATGACAAGTATACGAAAAAACCTTTTATTAAACAATGAATTTTTTTAAATAGAATGTTTCCTTTTTCCCTTTGTCAAATTCATTATTAGATGCGTTTCGCCGTTGTTACGGCTCATCAGTGTGGATCGAGTCTGATAAAGGGAAAAATGATCTCTCACCACTATCACGTGCACTGGTCGAACTGAGAGAGGAGTATAGATCTCGTCGCGACATCTCAGACTCGAGCCTACTGATGAGCAGCAACAACGGCGAAACGCGTCTAAGGATGAGTTTGACAAAGAGAAAGAAGGAACAAGTTCTATTTATTTTCTGTTACGGCCATTAAATCGTTGAGAGATGTATTTGCTATATTTTTTCTGTTTTTACAGACCATACCCTCTGCATTGGTCTTCTATAAGATGCTGCGTTGCATTACCTAATAAATTAAGAACTGAAACTGTGTTATCAAGTAAATTATATTGACGTCGAGAAGGTTTTTCGTGTGAAAAAAATTCTTAGCCAACGTGGCTTTTCTCAATGTTGTTTTCCATAACACACATTTTCCACTTAAAACAATTTGACCTCGTATGCATCCCCAGAAATGTACTCTTTAGCTATCTAAGCCCGAGGACAACGGACTACTAAGCGCAGGATATTTATTCGCCGAAAGGAGTTTTGCATGTAAGGAGATGAAACCTCAAGTTGGAGGGTCAACCACATAAACTTTCAAAACTGTTCGCCGGCCAGGAAAGCGGCACTTCTCCTAAGTTGTAAGTTGGAACTCAGCATCTTAGGAGTTCTATATAGGACCGGGGGCGAGTACGATCAACTATTCGAAACATTTTATTAGAAGCAATCTTCAGGTTAAGTTAGGAATTGATGATGGGTCCGCGGTTTGTGTTTATGTTGATTAAATGCGCAATTAGTAAATAGCTTGAGTTTGCTTAATGTTCCACTATGTGAGGTCATGAAGTTCTCTGTCTAGATAGTTCTTAGAATTAGGGAAAGTGGTTATTTTAAATGGGTCACGTCGTGTTTTAGTTTTTCAGCTTTTATAAATTAGTAAGAACATTCCTTGGTTGTCAGGTGGTATTTATATCTTATAAATTCGATTGAACTACATGGAAAATGGCTATAGCAAAATTATTATAGTAAAACTCCGGTAGTTAAATAATTTAAAATGTATAGATTTCTTATTGTAAAAATGACGGGTTATAAAAATATTCTTAGTACAAGAATAAAATACATAAATGAGATGCGACGAATTCCTGGAAATTCGATTTTCCTAACAAATAATACGCGGAGAACAGGAAACATATCATCGATCGATAAAGTCAAGCGAGGGAATGCGAGGGTACAACTTGGATGGGTGAACGTAGGAATACCATGTGTCAGAATGTGTATAGATTTTCACTAAATTTTAAATACCAAAGTTCAACAGGACAATAATGTTTGAGCTTGTCAAAAGCTTGTAATAAGTATTCGATTTTTAGTATTTAATGGAACTCAGTAAACGTATTTTTTTTTACATGTGCCCCGAAAGTGCCTCTTTTCATGCATGTTCTCTTCACCGAAAGTGGCGTTTTCCAAGAGAGCGGGAGGGAAAGTATCGAAGCGGGCGGGAAAGATTTTTCCCGCCCGCTTCGAGTCATTATGTGCTCATAAATAAATAAAACCAGAATTGCCGGTGCGGGATTTGAACTGGCGACCCTCAGATCGCCAGGCGGACACTCTACCCACCGAGCCATACTACAAGCGATAATAAATAGCGGATTATATATAAATTAAATTGGCAGTTAATTTTTCAAAGATGTGTTAGAAAAATGTCTGAAGAATTTCTTTATTTATATGGCCTCCAAGACTCGGGCACTTATAAAAAATAAATAAAACAAGAGATGCCGAGTGCGGGATTTGAACCCGCGACTCTCAGAGCACAATGCGTACGCTATACCACTAGGCCACCGAGCCTATTTGTCAAAAATAATAAATAGATATTTACATTATCCATGCGCGAGTATTTTCATGTTATGTAGACAGGAAAACTGTCTGAATAATTTCTTTATTTATTTGGCATCAAAGCTTCGGAGCACTTGTAAAAAAAAATACAGTACATATCTCGGGCCGTCGGAGGCTTTTCCGGACTCGTCCGTAAAGGTCTCTTTTCGGCCCTTGATACGTAATGTACTATTTTGTTATACCAGTGTATTTTTGAACTTCTGTAAACAAATATATAGTTGTGTGCCGCTCAAGGAAGGAGGAAGCAACCGTGAACCAATATTTTCAACATAAATTGACAACAAAGTATATTCCCAAATAGAGTAATATCCTTTTAAAGCCTATAATATCAATAAATTATCGTCGAATTAGGCCATACTTTTGACTTTTTGCTGCCCATTTGAATGCAAAGCCGCATTTTATTTGCCACATTTTTTGCTCAATTTTTACGACTATCGTATGGAATAATTTTCAACCTTGTTGCAAGATTTGCTTTTACGACATCAAAAGTCGTGAAGGGCGAAAAGTGGATGCCCGCTGAGCCCAGGCCCGTGAAATCCGCATAAAAACCAGGAAATATGAGTTATGGTGACATTATCACATGCT
Organism: Barypeithes pellucidus; assembly: GCA_963991005.1. NCBI lineage: Eukaryota > Metazoa > Arthropoda > Insecta > Coleoptera > Curculionidae > Barypeithes > Barypeithes pellucidus. The sequence goes on from OZ022559.1 coordinate 1,523,445, forward strand.
CCATTTAATTTCAGTTCTATTTTAAATGTTTTATTTGAATGCTTGGGGTTATCTCCTTGTTCTTGTCTTGTGAACATTACGTTCCCTGTTGAATGACTTAGTTTTAATTCGGTTACAATAAAAGCTGTAAAAAAGATGCAGCAGACAATTTTATTTTTGTTATACTTTTGCTGTAATAACATTGCAGGTTTGTTGCTGCTTTTTGTCGGTGAACGGCTACAAATACTAAACTTTCAAGTGATAAATCTGAGAATTGAATTATTAACTTAACTACAAGTATTCTTATTCGTGCTCAAATTTCCAGCATCCATTGAATTAAATATATTTATAACGAGCTACTTCTATTTTTTTCAAATAAAACCGGAACTGCGAAATAGCAGAACATGTGCATGTTGTACGTCTCCAGGATTTTATTTGATCTAAGTGTGCTTTAAGTAGCAAATGGCTTTAAAAAGTTTGATTTACTTCCATTTTATTCGTAGTTGGGCAATTTAATTTCCATATTAGGTACTTCGAACACACTCATGAATTTAGTTCAATCGTTCGCGCATCTGGTGTTTATTAAAACTTTTTCACTTCAGTTCACACTTGAGAGGTGACAATTAAGGATTATTTATGAGGCAGTGTTTGATCTTTTTTATGTTTAAGTGGGACAAAGTAATTGAAACATAAAAATATGCATGTTCGGTGAAGCATTATCGATGCCTCTCTTTTTTTCTTTATCATGTGTGACTCTGGACATTTATATAGACGGAAACTATAACTATACGGTGAAAAAGGCTATACACCTGATTATTTCCCTTATTGTGAAACAGACCAATCAGACATCACCATTTTTTGAATAAATTTTGTTTAGATAAGTGATTAAATCCCAAGACCTGTTTAATCGCGAATAAATTTCAAAATTTCAACAAGTCAAATCTTAATATCAATAAAATGTTTTGTTGTTGGCTTTAATTTAAGTTATTCATGAAATGATCTAGCCCATATACCACTAGACATAGAAATTTAAACGGATTAAACTATCCAAATATTTTTTGCATGATTGTGCTTTTGGACAAAAAATTTCATACAAAATAATTTTTTGCATTCAACTATTTTACAAACAAAATCAAACTGAAAATATTTTGAATAGTTTATTCGATTAAATTTATAGGTCGGTCGTGTGATATAACTACATCTTAAGATGAGGATCCCAAACAATGCCAAATTAGCTATCAGAGCCATCTATGTTGCATCAATTTAATTTAAAAATATGCCGCTTTTTGGCAGGTTAGAAAGAGACGAGAGTCATCAGCTGATCAATATTTCTTTTCGTCAAGTTTTAGCTGTTGATAATAAAGTTTTTAGTTAATTTATTGATATTTAGATTATCTGACATGTCGATTGGGGTATCAACAAGTTTTAGGAAGATCTGTGACAAAAATTTGAAAATTGTTATTATTATTCTTATAACATTATATTTTTTAACCCAATTTTCTCATACCGTTTTTCAATGCTTTAACTTTACGAATCCAGTTTTAGATTAGAAAAAAACTAAGTATATTTGGCATAAACTAGTGCCTGCTTGGCAACCTGTGATTAAACGAAGCTCTTAACTTATTTTCGAGACGAGGCTGAAATATAATATATGATTATTAGCTATACCTTTTTCCAGAGGAACATAATAGCTATAGGTTTACTCTTATAATCATTTCCTATTGTAATCCTAGTACTCCCACTGGCTTGTCTATTGTTCTGTTGTTTCTCTCGATCGGATCGACTGAGAATGGGAAAAGTATTATCTTGTCTAACTTCCTTTCGCTTTTTCTGACTGTCCATAGATTAGGGCTATTTTACACTTGTTTTAAAAATATCTAACTGTTCCTTAAGCAACTGGCTGAATGGCTGAACAGCTCAAGCCAAAAAAGTTTTAAATTCCAATTAGGTTATAATTAAGAATGGTATACTGATCAAGGAGTTGATGGTGTGATCAAGGTGTTGAATTATTTAATCGTACAATTATAATGAGGAAAAGCTTACTTGACATGGAAATATGCGAATAAAATTATTTTCGCCAGTAGTAAGTAATTTTATGGGAGTACAGACCTTATAATTGAACAACGTCTTTCCCATATCCAAATGACATCCAGTAAACATAAGACTCACCCTTCCCAATAAATCATAAAAATAACCCTCGCAATTTCTTTGTCCCAATGTCCACCCTCCTGAACTTACGTACGTAAGTGGCACATACATTACCCCCCCTCCTCTCCTCCTCCTCTAGCAGCGGAAAGCCAAAAGGGCTCTGTTTATTGAAGCACCGAGACGTAACAATGTTGCGGCCCAGCCAAGCTACAAATTAAACGGGCCAAGGAATTTGGGTCCGGCGTAATTTCCTTATGTGCCGGACTTCAGTGTGGCAAACTTTGCCCCCCCCTCTCCCGGTAAATTCTTAGAGGTGTTTCCACCCCTAGGCTATATATGTTTCATCCCCTCGAGAAGATGCAGATTAATGTGCATTCATCCGGCTAAGAAATTGCTGTATCTTGCGAATTTCCTGTGTCCGCGGTAATGCAAGGTCTGTTTAAGCAATTTGTAAGGCCGATGGAGGGACATAACAGGCAGAAAATGACTTTATCGTGAAATTTGTTAAGATATATTACGTAGATTGAAAGAGGGATTATAATTTCGTACTAGCTTGGAAAGTTTACTTTAATGCATTTATCAGCACTTTTGAAGTTGGTTGTTCTTCTTAAGTAATCAAAATAATGTACCAAAAAATCAAAATGTTTTCGGCTGTATCTTCAATTATAAAATTACTCATCATGACATCACTCAATTTATCCAGTTTTCGGAATTCCTTGGAAAAAAGGAACATCATAAATTTAATATAAATATTTTCAATAAATATGTAGAATGACGGGTAATGATCTTAATAAATATAACTTACCGAAAATATCATTACATTCAGTCTCAGATTTAAAAAAAACTATATAACATGATCAAAATTCCTCCTGCTCATTATTTTTGTCCATGAGTGTATTAACATCACTGGATTTAACTGGAAATAACTAAAGGACATCCTCCAGTTAAATAAGATATACGGGTCCAAGTTGTGATCCCAACTCTAATCCACCTAGCGCATTTTAAAGCGGCCACTTTTCTTAAGCTGATTATGAGTGTAAATTGAGATAAAACCGCTATATTTATGGCACTTACATGGCTTTAACCTGCTGCAGACCCTTAAAAAACCGGCGCGGATTTTTAAGTGAAGCCATAAAACTGTGCTAGGGGCTTTAAAATGCGGTTAACATTCTAACTTTTTGTTAAATTAATGGACCAGTACCTTTTAGAACATAATTTGTATTCAGGATAAAGTATGAGCCGTTGTTATCCCTCGAAATATTAAGTGTTGTGCTCTTGTTTTAACTTCGCTTTAATTTAACTCATCGCCTTCTCATCCCTCGAGAACAACCGTACGGATTGTCTTCATAAAAAACATTACTTTTTTTATTGTTTCATTTTTTGATCGGGACGTCTCTTTTCTTGAAAAGAGTGTTATGTCACTCTTTCTCAGAATTACATTTACAGCTACATTTAAAGTTTTTTTTGGCCAATCCATTAGCGCCAACTGATTTCTGGTTTGGCATGAATCTGTCCTTTTTAAATTAGCGATTCTTGCCACATGGTAGATTATAGATACCTACAATTAATGACAAACGAAGCTTGTTCCATAGGATTCTATGCTAAACCTATTAAATTCCTCAACCCATTTAAATCGTGTCCTGATTTTTAACGACACAGCCAATTCAACTTGCCAAGACAAGCTCTAAAACATAAGGTTATGTCTCTGGATTTCAACCAAATCCATAACCGTTTGTCAGAGCTAATGTTTGGCAATATATTTCCAGAAGGGCGTCCTTATGCATATTGTGTCCATACGCACGCTGGAGGGACTTGGGAGAAACCTCCCGCTTCTCCATAGTTGTTTCAATTTATGGGGCCGTATTGTATAAACTAGATTCCACTAATTTTCCGGCTGCCTACTGGTAGATGACGGTTTATTGGCATAAGTAACAGCAGAGATGCATACGGGTTTTTTAAATTTTAGACGAGGCTAGACAATCGGATTTAAATTGGGTGAAACTCAATTGAATCTATGGCTCTTAAATATTTCTGTGTATTTATCGCAGGTTATGGTCATGTCATAAGTATTATGAATATACCCTTTTCGGCAAATTAAAATTTCTTATTCTGTCCACCAAAGATTTAAATTTCCTCCCAACAAAGCAATATCGTGATTTATTATTGACCCAATAACCCTTATTTTTTCCACCGGTTTCCACACATCTTTGGAACGAACTCAAACAACCCAGCGGGGTCCCTAAAAGGTCTGCAGCTTACAAGAAAGCCCATCTGAAACAAGGCGGAAATCTTGCTCCGGGCAAGAAGGAAACTAGACAAATGGAATGATAACATATACGGACTTAGTTATATACATATCTCTTTGTTTTATCTTTATGTGTTTTGCAACTACGGCAGTCCTATACGTTTCTCTAAGTCATTCTCAGTGTGAACTCTGGCACCCGTGCTTATTTCCGTTCGGGCTAAACATAAATCTTTCAAATTTAATTTCTGTTACATTATCAATTCATAAAGAATATATAGGGTGTTCCATCGGGAACCGCCTCGATCTATATATGAAAAATTATACATAGGAAAAAAATTTGTGCTTGTGAGTGTTAAATATGCCTAGACTTGTTATACGAAATCTGCCTAGAATCTTGCACATAATCCAAAAATTTAAAGTATATAAGGTGTGCGTTGACACCGACTTCCCATATAACCGGAAGTGCCACCATAATGAAAATATTTTAGCCGAGTTGCCCCTATCAACAGTAGCATATTCCCCTAAAATTTTCGTATGTAACGAGGTGGTAGAACGGCCAAAATAAATGCAACATTACAAATTTTATAACGACTCTGTGCATAAACAGTGTCACCAGCTAGCTGGTCGTTAAGATGACCCACACCCTGGATGACCAGCGAATTATTTATGACTCTCCACAGGACTAATTAGATCATATTCAACTTTCATTACGTTAATTGAAAAGTTAAGACAACGACTGCAGTATATCACTGGACGTGGAAAATTTATAAATGGCGGTTTGGCGATAACAAATGTGGGAGCAGGTCCAATTTCGTAATTATGTATCCGAGATGTTTTGAGGGATGGGTTTATAATAAAGTTAGATCAGTTTTAAGAGGTTGGCCGTTATCTAATGCGATTTAAATTCGGTCACGTAACTGATTAAAAAGTAGCACAGTCTATTTTTCTCATCTGTTTATTAATGGGTCGACTAGTTTCCAAATATGCCATTAATAAAATTATATTCCCTCACTTTCAAGGCATCTTTAGTGATTTTTTACTGCGTATCCATGCCTTTGGTGAATTTTTGCTGCATATATATGTGTTTTAACCAGCCCTATTTTTTTAATATTTTTTCTGACTATGATCATTTTAAAGTGTTTTTAGGTATCAGTTATCACTGGTGTCAGTTCAGTAGTTTTTAAATTACTAAGTAATTAAAAAATTTCTGGATCCATTTGATGTTTACTGGGTATCCAAATAAAAGGCCTGCGTATCCAAATGGATACTCAAAAGTACGTTAAAAGATGCCTGGCTCACTTTATATCAAAAATATACATTAAAACGAACAAACCAGATAGTTTTAGGCCTTATGTTTGATGTATTAGGGGCTTAGGAGAAAGAATCATTAAGTTAGATAAATTAAGAGCAAAACTTGACAACCACCTTCAGTGATATCTACGAGACAATGTCTTGCAATTTAATGAAACACTTTATTTCCCTAAAAAGTAGACTTAGGCAAACGGGACACCTACAAAATGGCATCGCGCAAATTGCAGTAAAGCTCCTGCTTTATTTCCACCGCAAACACGGCACGACTTTGACGAGTAGACGGCCATTTTGATAACAAATCGTCCCACCTTACGTTCTCGTAAAGACAAAAAGAAAAAAGCCTAGCCATCATCAATCATCGTAAACTCAAGTAAATACCGTTCGTTCCGGACTTGTAGTCCCGTATAAGACCGTAACAAATAGCTAATGAAAATGTTTGCTAGAGCCTCCGAGAGCAGGACACACAAGAGCATTTTTGCAAGCGGTTAACGTCAGCTCATAAGACTCAACCATCTCCCAAATCGCTGTTGTAATCTTGTACATATCAAGTTCAAATTCAGATATAAACACCTTGCTCTTAGCTGTTGTTATAAGTTGTTGCAAGAATGCCTCGTTCCTGAGAGTTCCAACGTTCAAAAAACGTTTCATCGATGGCAAAAATTCCTCGTAAACTATGGCGACCGACCCTAACAAAGTCAGAGTCGTTGAAATCGAGACACAAGAGAAACGAAAGAGAATTGCCGACGTCACCGGTGAGAAATGACTGGAATCCACCGAGGAAAACACCACATAATGCAGGCAGGCAGGTAAAGGACGCTCCGCCAAGTTAGAGAATTGCAGCCATTTGTTTAAATCGTACGGGCGAAGAAGAATCAGTATGGATGCCCTTGCGACCGCCAACGCAAATGAAGAGTTATGGTGGTTTGAGAGCATGCTAAGTGGTGGACGATTGAAATGTTGATGGGAAAGGGCCTTTGTTATGGAAGTAATGAGGTTTTTATTTCGCACTCGTGGTTTGGAGAGGGAAATGTCAACAATAATAAAAGAGTATCAATCAATTCAGTAACCATTTGTACGATGGTAGCATTAAAAAGCATGTAATACTGTTTAAGTAGATAGGTAGCCTTAACTGGAAGCCAATAGTGTTCATAGTTTAGTAGTTATTACTACAAGGATCAAATGGTATAACCATTTTCCATCCTACCTGACAATCAGTAAGCTTGTGAAGTGTTAGTGCTCAGCTTCGTCAAGTAGGAGAATTGCAGGCAGGAGAAGATATTTGGTGGATCATTAATTAACGGAAACAAAATATACTGCTTAATTTAAAGGTGTAATATAACAAAAAAAAACCTACAATACATTTATATATTACTCATACCAGCACTTGGCAACTAGACATAATAAAAATCATTTAACATCGATCCCTTTCGAAATAAATACAAATAGAAATGAGACCGACACATAAACAATACCGTCTGTTTTTCACAGTTCGTTAACAATCAGCGTTATTAGGCCGTGTCTTGGCGTTTCAACGGGCTATTTATTTATCCACTGGATTATCGTAAAATTATACGGCAAGAGGTAACTATTATCTAGTTGGAGCCATTAAAATTTTATTGCATAGCTACTTTTGTGACAATAAAGGAGACCGAATCTATTTCCAATTATATAGCTGATGCTTTTTGGGTGTCAGGTATTTATTTCATCGATTCTGCTTAAAAACATGTTTAGAGGAATGTTTTAAATGAATCATTGGCACTAACCAGTTCAATATCTCTCTTGGTCAGTGGTTGTGAGGAAGATTGCCTTGGTAATACTTGAGATCCAAATAAGATTTTGTGTTTGGTTTGTAAGGTTGTGCAAATACCAAAAACATTTATTATTTGTCCAGTAGTATTTGAATTGCTCGCATTCCTTCCGATGGTCAGAACCGGCAGAGCATACAATAAGGAGGTATAAGAATGAACCTATTATGCGTTATGGTTATAGATTTTCAGTAATTTTCGCCAAATTCATCAAACTTATATAGTAAAAATTAAACAGCGTACGGCCTGACCATTCCAAGTAGAGAACTGAGCAGGAAAGACCCTCCATAATGTCCATTCCATAGAAACTTAGTCCCTTTCTCTAAACTTCCGGCTTTAATCCAATAATTTAATTTCTCGTACCTTAATTCCCGAATAGGTATAATTCCTCGGCCGCAGCAATTAGGAACTTTAGTGTGACCCCATACTCCACCAAATTATAAGGAGCTCCCCAAGTTTAAATGTTAAATGCAAGTTCCTCAAACAGACCTAAGACGTTAAGTCGCCGAATAGTTTCCTATAATATCCACTGGTCAACCGGGTCGAGTTTACAGGACGTAATTAAATTGTGCAATGCGAATCAGGATTTGCGGAAAGGGTTGTTTGAACGGGCCGGAGCTATGCATGCATACTAAATGTCAAGTTCGGTCCGAGAGGTAATGCAAATTGCAGTTCAAAGGACCGTTTCTTAATCATCTTAAGATAATCGGCAAACTTGTAAACGACGAGTTTCGGAAGGTAAACTAGTTTCAGTGAATAAATCTCAACAGTCAAACTACACGGAACGAAAAACTCAGTTACATTTACCATTGAATTTCGAACTAAAAGAGAGACGAATGGATATGACCAATTCATAATACGATGAACTCCTAAATCGACAGTATGTCTAAACTAGGCATTTGTCTCCCAGTATAGTAAGTTGTTAGATTTTTACTTTAATCCGTTTTCCTTTAACTTTCGATATTCACCGCATTTATTACAAAAATAGGAAAAAGAAACCATAATTTATGGAACTATATGTGACTGGAATAACCTTAGACTAGAAAAGAAAAAGGACGGATAACGCGCCGACTGCGTTTGTTACCATTTGGCACCAAAGTTAAAGTGCCAGTAGCGTATCATTCGAGTTGCCGCAGCCATAAAATAAAAAAGATTTTAAATTAATATTTGTTAGTCTATTAGTTTATGAATAGAAAGAACACTTACATCGAGTGATTATTTTGGATTTTTCATTCAGAGTATGTTGTAATGTGATTGTTTTTAATATAAATGCTGTCATGTCAACCGATTCTAATATGCAAATCTACACCACGGATTTTTAAATGAAAATTTCGTCAGAAAGAAATGTCAGTATCTCTGTTATTATTGCAATATGCTTCATTTTGTAGTGTAGTTGTAGGTTCACAGATATATGAAGCGAAACTATTTTAAAATAGAGGACAAATGGAAATTAATAAATTGTGAAATTACGAGTTAAAAAAATGGTGTGAGCAATATAAGAACAATTTTTGGTTTTTTTTTAACCAATATAGTAATAATAAAAAATACGATGGTAATAAAAAGTATACATTGTTTATTACTAAAATCAAAATAAACGAAAATTAAACGTGATGAAATCTTGTTTTATTATACATTTATACAAATATAATAATACTATTTCTATTTTAATTTCATAATGTCCTTAAACTTTATAAATCGTAAGATACAAATTGAATGTTCTATTTTAAATAAATAATAAGGCAATGAAATAACATATAGGTACCACATTAGATTGGAAATATTTAGGAGGTTCCTGAAATATGGTTGGGGCTGCTTCCTTCAACAAACACACTTTTTCAACTGTCTTATAAAAAATAAACGCTCGTCAAAATGCTTTGAACACATTCGGTCATTGTTGGATGGTTGCCACTTATCAACCGTCATAATTACTAATCCAAGAATTCCGTCTCTGGAGATCCTTCGGAAATCTACAATTTATAAAATAAAAATAATCGATTATAAAATAAAACCAAATAATTACCCTTAATTTCACGAACGCCACTGGAAAAATGGCGATTTTACTCTGCACAATTTTAAAAACAAGCTAATTTATGAATGAAAATTAAAAAGTATACACTCCAAACCATTATTATTGGCTTTAAAATGGTATAACATAAATTATATTTATAAGCTATGGAAATAAAGTAACTACTTTGTAAGATATTTGCGATTATATATGGCAGATTAAATATATCATTTTATTAATTACCTGTAAAAAGTAACTCCAGGATATTTCTTACTGCTGCTTTTACAACATTAGGCTGCACATCCCATCTTTATGCTGTACACAGTTTTTTTACAATAAAGATTAAGACAGTCGAAAATATCACAAGAAACTGAACTGTACCAACTCGTTTGTTTTCCACCAAAATTACACGTGACTGTTAGTTTTTCGTCACAGACGGATAACTTGGCCCGAGTACGATGCGCGGTATCCCCTTTCTTTCCTAATCAAAGGGAATAACTTTTATTAAGAAACATGGTATTCCCAAGCGGTCAACCATCCAAGTACTAACAGTGCCCAACGTCGCTTGATTTCTCGATCGACGGTAATTATTTCCTTGTTAAGTTCGCCACTGTTGTTTAATTTGTTGTTGTTGTTGAACGACATCCTGGGAACCCGTTAAATCTGATTTATGCCATTTATTCTTGTAAAAATATTTTTACAACACTTTTAAGGAAAGGTATGCACTCTTTTGGACATTCCTTGAGAAATGTATACAAAAATAACGACGTTCTAGAATCTAAATGTATTTCACGTAAGCTAAAGGTTGCGCGGAAATTTAAAATATTTATTGACGATTCTTACATTTACGACAATTTCTATTCATTCTCATATCGTACCCTATTTTTACCGATAGTAAGCATCCTCCATGGTCCTTTTATATGTAAAACGAGCCAACTGATATATTTATAGTGGATTATAAAAGTCCATGAGTTGTAAGAATCGTGAGTGACAACCGGCGGAACGCGTGTACGTCGAAGGAAATGAAAACGGGAAGAGAGTGCGTGCGTGTGAGGGACCCTTTATAGAAATAAATGAAGCCTGAAGACGGAATGATCATGATGCCAAGCAGTGAGGTGGATGATGACAAATTGTCACAAGTTAGTCACTTTTAAAGAATAGTGTATTGTACTAAAACGATAAGTAGTAGGTATGTTGTATATAGTTTTAGACGTAACGAGCTCGATCTATTGACACCAAAGATCTTACAAACTCCAGATAGAAATGTTTACATTTGAAGTCGACGTAAGGACTGTAAACGTGCACTCCCCACCTTGCTGTTATGCTTGCAGCATAGCCAGATTGTCCTATTTATCGCTAAGGTATCTGCAAAATCCCAATTAAAAATTTGTTAATTTGACAATTGCAACTGGTTTAAGGTTAATCCGCAATTGCTTTCAAAATAAATTTATTTTCCAATAATTTTAATATAAATTGTGAATAGGCCTTGAGAGATTTAGAAAAAAAATATTATTATTATACATAAAAGTTTGAAATAAACCGACTGCACTCTGACAACATCAAGTTAAAAGATACTACGCTCGACGGCAAACGATCAAACTTTATCAATGGAAGAAGAATACTTACACTGTTGCTACTCGCTGCTAACCGCTTTTAAGGGAGTGTTTATATACTTGGTTGTTTTTATTTTTTTTTGTGAGTATTGGTGAAAAATCGTCTTTATTATAAACAATGATGGTGCATTCATGTATAGTTTGTAAAAGAGTGGATCATTTAAGCAAGGATTTATCTTTTCTTCGGTAAGTATGGTTATGTTTTAATATGATTGTATTGATACGATTTCTGACTAACCATTGACGGAATAAAAGGTTATGGACCGGTCCGTGGTGCTAGTCCGGGCAAAAAGCAGTCGAGTTGGTTTATTTCTTAATATAAATCTTGCATTTACAAGATGGTTGAGTCTTGTGCGGCCATAAAATACTTCACTAGAAGATGCAATGGTGTTAAATTAAAATTTCACAGGTTAGTAAATATATTTAGAAATTTGATTTTGAGTTTGCATCACTATGAAAATTCGGTTTGTTTAAGAATGTACCAAATGTTTATCCACTTCGTTAGGATACTAAAGGGCCGTAGCCTACGGCAAATTTGGATACATGCCCTTAGAAGGAATAATTATAGTCCAGGTGATACAACAGTTATTTGTGAGAAATACTTCACAAAAGAAGATTATGTAGGTAATGTACATGGGAATAAAATACTGAAGAAAGGAACAGTCCCGTCAAAATATTTTACATCTTTATTTTTCTATATTTAAACAACGTTTGCAGTGTAACAAGTACGTGAAGACAGGTTTTATATAATTTATTTATTTATTTTTATATATTTGATCTAACTTGTTTAGGTACATAATATTTTAATTTACTTATTTAATTAATCACTTTAGTGTACAATATGCCTTAGTGGCTTGTGTGTGCATTACTAAAGTAATATGGTACTATAACTATATGTAACATCGTTTCACAATATATTATTACTTTATAAATCACAGACAGTGGAAAACCAGTTATACATCACAATGGTAACATTCATCTACCCTCAAAAAATATCAAAGTATCGTATATCAATCTGCAATAGCCAAATTATTAGAAATAAACTTATTTTAAGAGCAATTGCGGATTAACCTTAAACCAGTTGTAATTGTCAAATTTACAAATTTTTAATTGGGATTTTGCAAGATGTCTTAGTGATAAATATGACAGTCTGGCTAGAAATATACACTTTTATATCTGGAGAGTATCATCCAGTAATGAATACACCAAAAATATTGATGCTAAGCATAAATAGTTAAATCCATCCTTGGATACACTGTATATAAAAACTGGATCAATATTTCTATCTTTTTTATAAATATCCAATATTCGAAACTACACTTTTTGAATAGAAAATATAGTTAAACGTAAAGAATCTCAAAGTAAATTATACGCCCTTGTTGGGCTTTTTGCCCAGACTAGCTCCGCTCCGAAACGATGAAGACCGCTCCATAACCTTTTAAACGTTATTGGATTTAACCTTGTAAGATCTTTGATTTAACCAGACTTCAACATTGTTGCCATTAGCGAGACCAACATGTTTTGTCACTCTTCCACCCATTACTGATTTTCAATAACATTTCAAACAATCACAAACTCACTTTCCAACAGATTTATGAATGGAGTGTTGGCCCTGTGATTGACACTAAATAAAATATATAGTATGTAAGATGTTAACGTGCTAATATTCAGAGATCATTTTACGAAAAACATATTTTTCTACGATCGTTATAAAAATTATTTAGTGTTAAAAAAGTGCCATAACGAATCACTTTTTCACTTCTCACTGAATGCTTATAAGATCAAGTCGCCACGAAAATTGCATTCGCGTCGTTCGTTGCCTGGGCGCCGCATTATTATTGTTCCCTTGCAAATGTTAGTTGGTTGGTTGGTTAAACGCGGGGGTCGGTTTAAAGGCCCGAACTTCAATTCACTGCAGCCTTTCGGCTTATTGTGTACCCCAATCTTGTTACAAGAGTTCCTTCTATGAGGTCCAGTAACCTTCTACCAAGCTTGTCATGTGGGAGGTTGTCACCACGTTCTATGTTCCCGAAGATATTTTGTCATCTACGAGACAGTGCTATGCAGCGGTATGTTATGTTTTCGCAAGTGGCAGTGGCCTGTTAGCAGACCCATCACTTGTTTCAACTGGGGCCGCGTCAGAGTTAGCATCCTATTCGATAGTATTTTCGATGGTTTTCCAATTACGGCCCGTGCGTGTATTTGACCAGGTAACTATTGCCATCGAGATAGGTGTTGTTTTTTCGACCATCAATCTAATGTTATTTTTGTTGTCTCTTTTGATATTCCATAGACCGGCTCGGGGCCCCAGAGACTTTGGGCAGATCCGGCTCTCGCCAGTTCATCCGCTTTTTCATTTCCCAATATCCCGGAGTGACCAGGGGCTCACAAGGGTTCCACCTTGTTCCCCCTGGCCGCCAGTACTTTTAGGTTGGTATGGCATTCCAGTGTAAGTTTTGAAGTAAACCGATTGGAGTTCAGAGCCTTAAGAGTAGCTTGGCTGTCTGAAACGATGTAAATCTTTTGGTCGTGGTAGCCCTTTTCAAGATTTTGTAGTACACGTGTTTGTATGGCATGAACTTCCGCTTTGTATACGGTGGCGTAGGTCCCCAGAGGAATGCTCATGTCCATCCTGGGCCTTTCCCCAAATATACCTGCGCCCACAGCGTTGGCGGTTTCTGATCCATCGGTGTACCAAACTAGACCCTTGTCGAACGACCGGGATGCATTGCTTGTCCATTTATCAAAGTTCCAGTCACTCTTGAAAGAAATCATATGTTGCTTTCATACGATCAGATTGCATATCCAAGATCGTTGATTAGATCCGTGGCTCTTGTGTGTCCAATTTTTACGGGGTGTTGTGTCCATTCCCCATTTGTGATCATCCTTGAGGCGCTGCAATTAGCCTCCATTCTGATTGACAAATGTCAATAATGTTTGAAACCATTAAAAGTGGAACGAATTAAGTCCGATTCCGAAGAAGCAAACTAATTTCAATGCGCTCCAAACGAAATAATTAATAAAGCCAATGAAGCAACACAAAAATTTTTGCCTAAAAAATCGAAAGGCGCTTACAATAAGGAATATATCATAATAAGTTTAAAATGGCATTGAAGCAAACGCAAATCAAGTTTTAGCGAACGGGTATTGTTATTCCAAGCTAAAATCAACATTACTTCTGAATAATCAAGTCGATATAAGTGAATATACGAAATTTATTGCATTCCTAAGTGAGAGTGACATATTTTTTATAATCTTGAAGAAGAAGAAAATTGATACGATCGTAGAAAAAATATTGTATAAAAGCTATGCGTACATACCGTTCTTGATTAAAACAATCAAAATTCATATTGAAACTCATTACAAACAATTTTACGAAACTATCAAAATCCATTATCTATCAAATAAATCGTTCCTAAAATAATTAGCAGCTTGTTATTGCGGTTGAAATCACTATTAAATTAAAAGCGAGTAAACTTCGCAATAAACTAACTTTTCACGGCGCTTATATCGCTACCTTAACTTTCGAGATAGTACACCTTTAAACTGAGTTTTACTATATCAGCATTAGCCTGTCTAGGGAAGCTTTCCGTGGTAATTATTTCTGCATGCAACTTTACCGCCGCTTAAATATACGGTAATTATTTACTTGAATTAACTTTCGGTTATTTACGTGGTTGATTTCGTGTTTAAAATGTAGTAGTTATTTGTCGAGAGTTATGCGGAACCAGATTGATCTATATGGTATCCTTGTTGTGTTAACTACATGCAAAAAATAGTTAGCTTTGTATGCAGGGTATTATGGAAATGACGTATTATATTTAAATCGGCAATTCCTGAGATGAAAACAAATTGAAGAAAAATATCCAAAAATGGCGCTTTAATTTAATATGCCCTGTACATGACCTTATGTCAAACCAAAAATTACCACGTGGTGCCCCTGTCAGGAAGGTAAACAAAGCAACATATGTCAACAGTGTTGTCATATCTTCAGGGTAAACTCTTTAGAAAGTCAATAACCGTTTGACAGATTGCAAGTTGTTTATTTTACATTATTATAAACTTTTACGTTCAGTTCAGTTCGCTGGGAAACAATCACTGATTTATAAACTTGAACTGACTCGAACGAACCGCCGCGGAGTTTTTAAATGGTCAGGTATGTTCGCATTTGTTCAATTCGAACGACACCCGTCAGATCTGGACAGCTTAAAAGTTTATAAAGCCACTTACCCTTTAGGAAAAAAAATGCAATCTTATTTAGCTTTTCGAACAACACCAACTGAATTTATAAAAAACACCAAGTACCTAGGTAACTTGAACAAAAACAAACCGGCACAATAAAATCACATAACACATCTAAGTACCATTCAATATGAATTAGTATTTTAAAGTGCTAAAAATACGTCCTTATTATCTGAGTGGTCTGGGAAATAATGTATATATAATTTTAAAAATAAATAACACGTTGGTTCCGTCGATTGATATTGAACTGCTGGACTGGGGCACTGCCGTCGCGAAAAGAACAACAGTAACCGGGTGGGTTTAGGGGTGAATTACCCCACTTTTTAACCGTTCGATTTAAAAAAAAAATGTAGCGCTTCTCTAGGACACCCCAGGAGTCAGCCATTTAAATATAATACGTCATTTCCTTAACACCCTGAATACGCAAAGAAATATGTTTACTAAATGAGTAATTTAAATTATTAAAAAAATTATCGCATTTACGCATGTAATCGAACATTAATAAATAAGCAAGCAACAACATGTATGTTTTAAAGACAAAGTAATCTCATTTTAAGTATTACGAAAATAATTTAATTGTAAATTTATTATTTGGTTTCAAATAGCAAATAGCTATGGGCCGATATTTCAAAGTTACCTTAAGATGAGAATCCCAAACAATCCCAAATTAGCAATGAGCGCCATCTATGTTGCATCAATTTAATTAAACAATATGCCGCTTTTTGGCAGGTTAGAAAGAGACGAGAGTAATCAGCTGATCAGCAATATTCCTTTTCGTGAAGTTTTAGCCGTTGATAATAAAGTTTTTTAGTTAATTTATTGATATTTAGATTATCTGACATGTCGATTGGGGTATCAACAAGTTTCAGGAAGATATGTGGCAAAAATTTGAAAATTGGTCATATTTGAAATTGTTATTATTATTCTTATAACATTATATTTTTAACGCAATTTTTTTATAATGTTTTCCAATCCTTTAACTTTACGAATCGAGCTCTAGATTAGAAAAAAACTAAGTATATTTGGCTAAACGTTCGCATAAAATAGTGCTTGCTTGGCAACCTATGATTAAAAGCAGCTCTTAAGCCACAGAATGACATAAGTCATGCCTAACACAAGTTTGACAACATATTAAAGTTCGTTTTGATTCTCATGTAAAGGAATAGATCTTTAAGGACGTGATAATCTTCCACTTAACGCGCCAATTGACCCTTAAATTAATTTAAAACATAGTTTTTAGGTTTACCATAACGTAAAGGCTACCTTAGCTAAGGTCTAACTTAAGGTAACATTCAAATATCGGTCCTAAGTCACTCAAAATATAAAAAGGCAAGAGGTAGATCAAGATCGAATTGTTATTGTAATATTTAACATCAATGATTTACAGGTTGGCGCTAAAAATTATGAGTGACCTGGTATGTATTTGAAATAAAATACTAAGTAAACACAAATAATATGTAACATTGTATATACAAATTAAGAGCATTAAATTCCTAATCGTTATAACGTTGCTTGTAATAAACATAACGTAACATTTCACACCTCTTTAACCCCGCAAAATTGCCAAAATTAGCGTCGAATAACGTTCGCGTTTTATACACAATTAAAATAAACGCTAACTCCGTGCCGGCTAAGAACGGCACTTATGCGGCTGTTTGACGGCACTATGGCAGTTAAGTGACGTCATGTAAGCACCTTAACATACACGTATCTGCCTCTGCACGTGCCAAGTTGGCAAATATTGCTAAAAGCCGCATTAAGCGTATACAAGATCGCTAAATTAAACAAACCCGGTTGAGTGTCTGGATGGCTGATAAATAAGGTAACTAATGTATGTGGTGGGGAAATTAGAAAGAAATTGGTATCATTGGTTGAGGCAAATTTGCCTAAACCTTTTAATGTAATGCTTACGATGTTTACTGATGATGCAAAAAGAAAATAAGCTATACCAATTGAAGATACATAATTTTAATATAATCTTAATTTGTACTAGAGCTGAAAAGCTTGGTTCTAGCAATGGCCCTAGCACATAATCCGAGTGTCACTCCATTTAATCACCAAAAGATTGTTCCTAAATATTTTAATTAATAAATTAATTTTTGCAATGTTTTAGTTGATAAAATATATTAATTGCAATAATTATATAATAATAATAATAATCTTTATTAATAGCACACGGCTAGCATTGTTACATATTTATAATTCCACAAATAATAAAAAAAACAATAATAACAATTTAAAAAATTTCCAATTTAAGCACCAGTTACCCAACCAAGTGCCATGACAATTACCCAATTGCAAAATTTTTCAGTTACTCAATTCACTGTTATATTTTGATATGTTGTTTAATATATGATTTACATGACCTTTTAAAACTTAGTAAACTGTCACTACCCTTAACATGATCAGGAAGCTCATTGTATTGCCTCAACCCCTTATAAAATAGACTATTCTGACTGAAACTAGTTCTGACTCTATCTAAATAAAAGTCATTTCTTGAACGGGTTTTGTATGTATGTATGTCCCTAACAAACCTGCAATTACCTATGAGATGCTCTGGTACCAGGTGATTCAACATTTTATACACAAATATCATTGTATTATATGTTACAGTTTGTCTCACACTCAAAAGGTTTGTAGAATTTAACATAACAGACCGTCTAGTATATTTATTACATCCCAGTATTATTCTCAGAGCCTTATTTTGTTTTTTTTGTAATGTATCTAATTCTGAATTATTCATTAAAAACAACAATGTGGAACAAAAGTAAAAATGTGGCGAGATGACTGTTTTATATACAGTCAATCTCGCCCAAGCACTCAGGACCCGTGATACACGCCCCAACACATTCAATTTTTTTGCTATTTTGTTTGTAATATTCATGTAATGTCCCGAAAATGTTAAGTTTTCACCCCAAATACGTAAAACGATCTACCATTTCAATCACCTCATCATTGATATTTACCTTATATGTGCTTACATTAACATCAATGTTATTATGCTTATCTCTAATAACACTGGGAAACAAATTTCAACTTTTTTTTTGTTTCCTGAACAAAACCTATTTTTTTGGATTCAACTGTACCCAAGTAACTAAAAAATACCTATTAAAGATTTTAGTTGGCTCGCAAAAAAAAAAATCTCAATTATTTGTTACAAAATTTTAATTCATAGGCATATACAATGGACATACAAAATACAGATAACAATATATTGTTGGTTCAACAAAAGCAACTAAATAGCACATTTTTATCATTGAATCCAAAGTTTAGACACTCATTTTGCGCTTCTTAGCTTGCCTTTTGAAAGCAGCCTCTGGGGCATCTCTCGTAATAGTCCAGCAGTAGTCGGCTAACATCTCACAGTTCCATTTTCCCTGATATCTTCTTTCCATGTTCGAAATATCCTGGTGGAACCTCTCACCGTGTTCGTCACTTACAGCACCACAATTTTCCGGAAAGTAATCCAGATGAGAATCCAGGAAATGAATTTTCAACGACATATTACACCCTAGGTTTTGGTAACACAAAAGAAGTTGGGCAACCAGGTCTTTATAATTTTCTGCTTTTATGTTTCCCAAGAAATTTTTTGCAACCATTTTAAAGGCATCCCAAGCGTCTTTTTCCTTGCCTTCAAGTATGGAATCGAATTGCGCATCTCCGAAAAGTTTCCTAATCTGGGGACCCACAAATATTCCCTCTTTAATTTTAGCGTCACTGATTCTAGGGAACTTTTCTTTTAAATAACTAAAAGCACGGCCTTCTTTGTCCATTGCCTTCACAAAATTTTTCATAAGTCCCAATTTTATATGAAGTGGCGGTAGTAAAATCTTTTCTGGGGCAACTAATGGCGCGCTGGTCACATTTTTCTTTCCTGGCTCAAAAGACTCTCTCGGTGGCCAAATTTTCTTTCTGTAGTGATCCGATCGTGCTCGACTGTCCCATTCGCAGAGGAAGCAGCAGTATTTGGTATAACCTAGCTGCATTCCAAGCAAGATCGCCACAACTTTTAAATCCCCACAAATTTGCCATTTATATCTTTCATATTGTATGGTCTCAAGTAACAATTTCAAATTGCTATATGTTTCTTTCATATGGACTGCATGACCAATTGGGACTGAAGGCAATTTGTTTCCATTATGGAGTAACACAGCTTTAAGACTTACTTTTGAGGAATCAATGAAAAGTCTCCAGTCTTTTGGATCATAGTCCAGATTTAAAGCTGCCATTAATCCCTCAATGTCCCTACAGGCTACCAAATTGTTATCCATGTTAAAAAATGGTGTTAAGTTTTTCTGACGGCTTCGGTACACAGAAACTTTTACTTCATCTTCAAGTAAATTCCATTGTTGCAATCGAGAGGCCAATAGTTCTGCTTTTGTCTTGGGCAGTTCCAAATCCCTTATAAGGTCACTTAATTCACTTTGACTTATTTTGTGAGGCTTTTTACTTGGAAGTTCACAGACAAAATCGGAGTCTTGCGAGGTTGATGGGCCGGCGACATTTTCCGGTACACTACCGTTTGAATCCTCTTGATCATCATCAGAATGAAGGGTATATTCCTGAGGTGGATTAGGTATAGGCAACTCGTCACTATGAGGCACCGGGCGTATGGCGGATTGTAAATTTGGATACTGTATCGCAGACCTTTTTTTCTCTGAAAAGCCTTTTTTGATGGGAGGTGTCAAACAAAAGTAACAGTCAGTAACGTGGTCTTTCGGTTCTCGCCAGATCATAGGAACAGCGAAGGGCATCTTACGGTTTTTTCCACTTAGCCAGCCGCGAATGTTGGACGCACATTTGTAGCAGCAGATATGGGGAGCCCAATTTTTATCCTGGTCTCCAACTTTGCAGCCAAAATACAAGTGGTAAGCCTTTTTTATTAAAGGGCTAAGCGTACGTTTTTGTTTCACAAAAGTCATTTCACCACATATATAACAAAAATGATCCGGCTTATTTACACAAACTCGCGACATGTTGCTCAAAACTCTCTAATTTCTCAAATACGAACAGCTCTCGATCAACTGGTGGTTGAAATACAACTAACTAACAATTTAGGATTTATATTATATGTATTTAAACCCCTTATAAAGTACACCTGTTATAATAAATCCAGGTATTTCTCATTTAATGGTGAAATTTTCCCATATATTAAGGGCAGGTAGGTAAATTATCATAATTGGGATGGATCTATAAAACCGGAGCCAACTGAGCCTTTTGCAAGACAGATTGTTAATTAGTATAATAAAATAAGTAAGATTTTGCTATTTTGGTCTCGGAAACATTTTTGCTGTTCCCCAGTGTAATCATTGTCTTTGTTTTACTTATATTTACTTGTAGACAGTTGTTACTTAACCATTCAGATATATTTTTAAGTTCCACGTTTAGAATATGTATTATTTCATCAATCCTATCACCTATTATATATATAATTGTATCATCCGCAAATAGTTGAATTTTACAATTATGAATTATTTTTATAATGTCATTTATATAGAGAATAAATAGTGTTGGTCCCAGTACAGTCCCTTGTGGTACTCCATGCACTGTTTGTCTCGGTGTTGTTACCTGTGTTCTTTCACTTAAGTATTCATTTAGCCATTTCAAGATCACATCTCCAAAACCATATTTTTTCATTTTAAGTAACAATAAATTTCTGTTTATTGTTTCAAATGCTCGTTTAAAGTCTAGGAAAACTACACCTATTATTTTTTTCTCCTCTAGCGCAGCCTTCCAGTCAAAAGGAACACCCTGCATATAAAAAAATTGCGAAGGATGTTTTATTATAGTTACATAATAGATACTTTTACAACGTATCAGCCAAAACATAAAATTTTCGTCAAGGACTTTCACTACTAGACATAGTTTTATGTGAATTGCGATTTTGAAATTAACATAAAACTTTAGTACAGTCACGTAAAGTTTTGTTAATAAATGTATTGCCTCGTAACAATTTGAAACAGTGATTATTACTTTAATGAGTGCGACAATGATCCTTTGTCTAATTTGACAGTAAAATTAACTGCTTCTAGATTATAAAGTTTTTAATTATACATTGGCAATTAATTTATTAAATTCATATTAATATAGATGCTGGCCCAATGATGCGACGCAATAAAATATTACTTTTTCATTTAGAGCTATAAAAAAAGTTGTAGAGAATTATTGTATGGGTCTCTTTTCGTAAACACTATACAATTTTTAAAATTATATACGGTTCCTAAAATTTCAAGTAGCAAAAAGTCCTCTATTTTTTCAATTTAGGTTTAAGGTGATTTAGTGTGAAATTGAAATTGGTTGTACTTTTTGTATCTATAAACGGGTACAAGGTGGGTAATCAGGGATTAAAGAATTATTTTTTACTCAACAGATTTAAATTCAATTTAATGTTCTATCTTTAAGATCACTTGGCTTCTGACAGCAAGACAAAAATTATTAACATTTGCTTAAAATAATTCTCTTTCTTTTAATTAAATTTCTTAAATTAACAAAGAGAAGTTGGTGCCGGTGAAATGTGTATTTAAATATCTTCGGTAACCTCGGGCTGTTATATTAAAATTTCATCTGGAATCTCTCCCAAGCAAAGAGCAAATAATAGAGAGATGTTTTCATCGATGTTTTAATATTAAGAACTTTGGAATTTTATTGTATAGACCCCTCCGTGGATAAATCAGGTAGTCTTTTAGCTATATTTATTGAAGTATGTTTTATGAGAAATATTATTGGATTTTTTTTATAGCAATAAGGATTTCCGTGGTGCAACCCAAGGTATTTGTACCGTAGCACATGCAAATGAGGTCATACAAAGGGCGTCATTAGTCCCCCCCCCCCCCACCTCCACTGACGTATAGAGCCCTTGTACCTTTACCCATAGATCTACCGATTTAGCCGGTTTAGGAAAAAAGGCCTAAAATCTCTCCGAAATAAATCGCTGTACAAACTTTTATTCAGCTACATCACTTACAAAGCTTTTCGAGTTTTTAGTGCGTGCAAATAATTATTTACCTTGTGGGTAACAGTGCATTAAGGCAGTATGAGCCCTGGCCGTCGCAGTGCCGGAGGGGTATTTAATGAAATAATTATAGAAAATTAAAATACAATTATTAACACAAGAACAATAATTCGTTCGTTTCATTATTGCTTCAGGTTATTACAGTCAGAGACCTAATCAGAAGGAACCGATTTCGTCATTACCTACCTGGCACAGGGATGTTCATTACACACCTACCAGTTTAAAACCCGCTATATTTATTTTTTCATAAACTGTTGGGCCACTTACGGCACTCCTTTGACACTCTACAAAGTCCAGATTCATCCATCACTAGAATACTGCTCTCACGTCTGGCGTTCCGCACCGAAGCTACTGGATTCCATCGAAGGGGGACCCATTGGTTTGATCGGAGACCAGAACCTCGACAGCCTAGAACATCGAAGACAGGTTGATGATTTGACTCTCTTTCACAGATATTTCCATGTCGAACGTTCGAATGACATTGCCCGCTTAATTCCACCTAGAGCGACGAATAGCACGATGGACCGCTGCCGCCTGCCAGTTGAGTACTCCTCGAACTTCATGGTTTCATCTGGAGGACGTCATCCTTGTGGAACGACCTTCCTGAGGTCGTGTTTCCCAACGAATATAACCTCCAATGATTCAAAACCAACGTTAAACACGTTATTGGCACATGCCCCACTCACAGAGTACCTTAAAGGACTTTTCCTAGAGTGATTATAAAAAAACTCTATTGGATACTATGTACTTTGGGTAATTTTTTTTGTAGTAGAATGTTTTTTTTCTTGTAAATATCTACGTCCCTGGATTGTCGGACGTGGAGTAAATGGAAGATTTGGACCGAACGGGCAGTGATGGAGCGGTTGCCGCGCTCGCGACGAGTGCGGCTTACTTTTCGGGGCTTAACCTCAAAATAAACGTTTTAATTAGGACAGGATGTTGGGCATTAAAAAGTGACGGAAAAATATGGGCTTGTGAAGGAGCGGCGAGAGGGTAGGTGGAAAAAGGTTCACGTTTTTAGCGGACATATTAAAAAATTGATTGAATAGTAAAGGGTATCATTTAACTGGTTAGCAAAATATTCTTATTTTTGCGAAGACAAAATTGTAATCGGTCAGCCAAAATGGCTAGTTGGTCAGCAACTTATGCACAGCAAACATTTCTCAATCGTGACAGTGCCCTGGGAAAACAAGTGAAAACCCGCCCCCTGCCACACCTTTTGTAGCAGATTTCCTTCTGTATTCGGCAGAAGAAAACACAAAAAAGTTACATAAATTGACAGTGCCCTGGGACCTCTGAAGTAAACTGCTTCTAGACATATTTGTCTCTACTGACCAATTGTAAACTCTTGCTGACCAAGTAATCATTTCGCAGCTCGACTGTTGATAACGGCAAACTATTTAATTACTTCTCGATAGTAAATACATCTAATCGTGAAATTACTGTAACCTTCATTGTTTCTACAATTCCAAAAGTATACGATATATTGGTAAACGTAAAACCCAATATATGGACTGGCCCATAGGAAGAAATTCCACTCTATAATTACTTAACAAGCTTGCACTTTCGAAGCATATACTGAAACCCATATGGACTTGAGGGAGGTATCCAGTTATGGAGCTGCATTAGACACAGCAATACCAACACAATCCAAAGATTTATGAACATAGTACTAAGGAACAGCGCTCCCTTATATGTCAGAAATAGTGACCTCCATCGTGGAATTACAAACTATGTACAAATAAATTAATAAGTTTCCCAAGAGTCACGAAGCAGTACTTCATCATTAAATGTCGCAGCAATCCAGCTCCCAGACAACACAGGAGTAGTGTAAAGACTCAAAAGAGTGAAACAGTTTGAGTCAGTATAAAGACAGTAATAATAAAAGCAGAGCTAGTGTAATGTCCACGTTAAAACTGTGAAAATACGTAATTAAATTACTTGATTTGAACAATGCTTGTTTCCTATTACCCTCATTCAATTGGGTAGGACGCTATACCATAAGAAAAAACTCAATTCTATTACCGGTTATTTTATGATCCCACTGGCAATAAAGCTTGTGATATTTAATACAAATTTCCTAATAATTGTGGGTTAATCAGATCTCCAGGGTACAATATAACCTTCGTCCAGGAAACAATTACCACTCTCGTCACAAGACACTGGACACCGTAATGGCGAACGGTCAGTGTAATCAGTTTTCGTAAAGATTAGGTAACGACGGCCTCTCGTTGATTTAATTGGGTTTCGACAAGAGTGCTGGTTATTATGGACAATGGCCGGCCACTTTATAGTCATCAATTATCCATATATGCCGCTGGCGAAACGTATCTCTCACAATTAGCGGGATAAAGCCTTCGGACGAGTGTAGGCTTGAAATATTAAAGCGCCAACAAGTGATCGTTTTGTGTAACGATTGAAGCTGGAGTGGCAATATGTCACTTTGATGCTCCAATCTCGCATTCGGCCAGTGAAATGACGTTAAAAGAACAAAAAAAATTGGTGTACTCGTTTTTAAAATAATAAAAAGTTACTACTACGAAAGTTATTGTAAATTGGCCAGACGATTCCATGGGTCATTATTTCCAGACAGGATATAATCAGAGTTGCACACAATAAGCGGCCACGAATTAATAAATAATAATTCCGGTTTTATGTAAAAATTGACAAGTCCATGGAAATATGGAAATAATTTATCCATAACGTCTATTTATTTTTAATGGTTACACGATTTTATCCCATATCCAGAGAACGACCATGTAGATTTTTTTAAAGTAGACTTACCTTTACAAATTGATTCGAGGAAGGGCCCTTGCCACGTAACCTCTGTCTTTCTCCCTCCATTATCCACATCAGAGTCTTCTTCTGAAAAATCATCGGGTTCACTTTTAATTGTTAACATGGACGGTGACAAACTACTTCTACCTTCTTGTTCGTCATTTCCAAATATTCTCAGGTGGTTATTGTTATTATTAATGTTATTAGCGTTATTCAATTTCGTCTCTAATGCTACTACTATGAGATTTGTCGTATTCTGAGGGGTTTTATTGTTGCTTGCTGACGTTTCGATGATTTCGTTGTGGTTATCATCAGGGGTTATGATTGTAGGCACTGAGGTCGTGGACGTATTAACTACCATAGCTGCCGTTGAGGCCGGTGTTTCGGTTGTGATGTTGCTTAGGTGATTTAACTCAACTGAAAAAGAAAAAAAAAACTTATCAGTCAATTGTTCGATACACGTAGCGGCGTTGTCAGATTTGCGAATAAACTCCTAAAAAATATAAAAACACATAAATACACAAACTATTATATCTTAAATTATATTTAATCCCGCAATTCAAGGTCTCTCGTTGGAGAATCCGATATTAGTATTTAAATTCCATAGTTTCGGATTTCAGGGCCCACATTTCCTGTCAAAAAATGAGTCCTGCTTGAATTCTTTTTACCTGAGGGGTTTCTGCGCTACTCCTGCGAAAGAAAATTATTAACGTGTCTTCTTATTCTCCCTTCGCGAATGAAAACATAAAAATGCAATTGACACCACGTCTGCAGGTTTATATTATTTTTATTGCTTGCCTGAAATTGATTGCTTTGTGGATGAAATTAAGGCGGGGGTAAAATGGAAGGTGATTTATTATTCTTTTATTTGCTCAATACAATGTCTATAAGTGACGCGGGATATTTTTCGTTATTTATTCGTTCGATAAAACAATTTCTTAGCGAGGAGAGCTCGTTCATTGAACGGAAAGTTCTAGGAGGTGTTCCTTCTATGCGCTTATTTATCAAATGGATTTATTTCGTTAAAACTCGCATCTCGATTGTCTTTCTGTGCCAAATTTATAATGGTTCTAGAAAAGTAATTTCGTAGTCTGTTGACAAAAGGGATCGATGAACGATAATTGATTCGCTCGTTAATAATAGACAGTTTTGAAGCCAAACGTATTATTTAGTTAACACAATGTAGTCATATTCCTTTACAATCTACGGAGTTGTTATGAAAGCGTAACTTTTGGATATTATGGATAATGCATATTCACCCTTGTTAGGGATGCACACCGTTCACAGTTAGAGGAACTATCCGTTCCAAACACAAGCACTATAGGAAAAATCCTTAGGGCACTCTGGGAGTGGTGCGTGTGCGCAAAAAGCGATTCGCGTTGGTTTTGAATCGTTGGAGGTTATATTCGTTGGGAAAAACGACCTCTCGCCGTTCTGGGAGGAATTAAGAGGGCAAGGTCAGCCGAGCACTATCCATGAAAATATCTGTAAAAGAGAGTGAAATCCCCAACCTATCTTCGATGTTCTAGGCTGTCGAGGTTCTTCGTCACCTCGTGGGCTCCAATCAGACGAATGGCCCTCCTTTCGATGGAATCCAGTAGCCGAAGAGTATGTTTGGGTGCAGAACTCCAGACATGAGAGCAGTACTCTAGTGATGGTCGAATCTGGGCTTTGTATAGTGTCAAAAGTTGTTGAGATGTGTACAACTTTCTGGTTCGGAAGAGTACACCAAGTTTCTGAGAAGCTATCTTGGCGATTGCCACAACGTGGTTATGCCAAGACATATTTCCTCCCAGATTGACGCCCAGCAAATTAATAGATGAAGCCAGTGGGATTGCGTGTCCGTCCATGACTATATCCGGTTCTGTAATGTTAACCTTTTTAGAGAAATATTAGCGTTAAACCAGTCAAAGTAATTATCGTCAGTTCATAACCTATTGCAAAATTGAATTATTTCTATTAGCTTGATTATAGCTTCCGTTTCTCACGAACAAAATCCCAACAACTATCAAATTTTAAAATGAAAAAAATATTATTCAGAATTGTAAAAGTTTATTTTCGGACATAGATTCTACTAGATTGATTAACATGAATCCTCAACTACCTAAATTATACTCTCTATTAAAACTTCACAAAGAAGGGTACTCTATAAGACCGGTAGTTTCCTTTTTCTCAGCACCGTCGTACAAACTTTCTAAACAATTAATTGACATTATTAAAATTAACACTAACTTTTCAGCTAAATTTGCAATAAAAAGTTCTCGTGAGCTAGTAAACAAAATCAAGAATATTAATTTACCCACGTATGCTAAGTTAATTTCCTTTGATGTAACAAATTTATTTCCCAGCGTACCTATTGATGAAACTATCAATTTAGTTAACCAACTTCTTATTTGAAATAAGGTCAATGTTATCAAAAAACAAGAAATAATTAATTCACTGACAGTTTGCCTTGAACAAAATTGTTTTGAGTTTAATGATAACATATGTACTAGCTGAAACGGTCTTATCATAGAACATAAACAGTCTACATACTAATATTAAATTCACAATAGAACAAGAAACTGAAAACTCTATTAATTTTCTAAATATCAAAAGAGAGAATAATAGTTATGTTTTATCCATTTACCATAAACCTTCTCACACTGATACTGTGATACACAACTCTTCTTGCCACCCGATACAACACAAATTAGCATCTTTTCTGATTAACAGATTAGTAACTCTCCCTTTAAACAAAATTAATTTTCAAAGACAATTCAACATCATAAAACAAATAGCAGTAAAAAACGGTTATAACCAAAATCTTATTGATCAAATTTTAAAAAGAAAACTTAAAGCAAAACCATAGCTAATTTTCTTAATAATCTTGACATTAATGTAGCCTACAAAACTAATAACTCTAAGCCAATTTATTAAAAACAATAAAACCAAAAATGACACTAACAAACAATCTGGCGTCTATAAATTAAAATGCAAAGATTGTCCGAAAACATACATAGGCCAAACAGGTAGACAGTTCAATAAAAGAATACAAGAACAATATAATAGTTTCATCAAAAACAAAACCGACTCAAACTATGCTATTCATTTACTTGATAACAAACAATAATTTGATCGAGTTCTTAAAATTTTACTGAAAATAAAGGATTTAAACTTAATCTGTTAGAATCTATGTAGATTAATAAACTTAAAAATTCCGACCTGTTACTTAATGATCAATAATTAGTTTAAATGGTTCTCCTTTGTTAAACCTATTTTGTTGACCTACACAATGTAAAATCCCAACAGGTACTCTATTCAATCATAATTACCATAATTTTGCGTTTCCCTGACAGTATAACCTTCCCTCTCCTTTATAATTTTAATATATTGTACAAACTCATAGTTTGCTCCACTAGTGTAACAAAAAAGAGTTTTTAATTTCGATACATGTGTCGAAGGAACAGACCCTCATCTTCAGGGGAAAAATTATACATAATTGATATCACTGACATTATTAGGGCAAACTGGGTCAGACCGGATAAGTATTCCCATATGATGGGAGAATTTCATAAATTAAATTTGCGACACCTCGTATAGGTAGAACTAGAACAGAGAAGCGAAAACGTTTTATAGTGTCCCCAGAATTATGTCATTTATATACGGTGTTGATAAGACAATTCTAAATGCCATGATACGTTATAGAGCTAATTAAGGTGCTCGACACGCATACAAAGCTTCAATTGACCCCCATAACATCTTTTAAATAGAGAAATGATCTCTATAGGTAAAGCAAGGGCACAATGGAAACGAGAGCCCTTTCAGACAGCTGCAGGTATGCCGGGTTAATCAAGACCAATTTAAGAACTATTAGCTCCTACCCGTATGCCCAACGCGAGCGAGGTATATAGGGGCACCGTGATACGATCTCTCTCGCATTTATACACGAATTATGCCCCTTGGTTACCTTTAATTGGATTATGAACATTGTTGTTAAATAGTTCTCTCACATACAGAGTGGCCTGACCGTGTAATAATGTTCCTGTTTGTTAATAGTTTTTTCCTACCTACGAAAAACACGGTTAACTTGGTTAGAAAGTGCCTTATATGACAGGAGTGTTTGAAAATATTTTTCATACAACTGTATTTGAATACATGATAGATGGTGCCAATTTGGATAGTAAATATGTTTATTTAAAAAATAATAAACTTCCAGGACCCGTGGACTTAATTGGGTTGCTGAGTGGGGAAAGAGCACTACTGCCCATTAAAAAAACACATAATTTGTCTTCTTTTTTAATTGTAGCGATTATTTTTTATTATAAATATAAAAAATAAGTAACAAAGAATCGTTTGGTAACTCATTAAACATAATAACTGCTTGGGTAAAGTGAAAATGCGATAAGATACCTATCTATTTTCCATTTTTACAATTATCAAGGACACAGAGTATAAAAAATGTGATTTATGTTAATATATTTATTTTAATAACAATTTGAATATTATTTTAATCAAATCCCATTTAAAACTCTCATAATTACCAAATTAACGATATCTAACTCCATTTCTATAAATATTGAGGTTATATTTTCTTGGAACGATGTTTTCATTCAAAGTTAAGATTAGTTTTAATTTTGATTTTTTAGGTATTAATCTAATTTAAAAAATTAGAAACTATAAAGCTTTACGCACAGCAAATAGGAGAGAAGCTTTAAAACGTTCCAATAATTAGGCATTGCATTTGTGGTGAAGCAAAATGTAATACACTATATTAACGATCAAGTTATTAACCAGGAAATAAATTTAAATTAACAACAATGACTGTTTTTTGGAAATTAAGTGTATATTTAAGAAATAAGGAACATAATATGACTAAACAAATGGTTCGCTCGTTTCTATAGAAAGTACTTTAAGATATAAAAAGAAAAACGATCGTTCTTCAAAGTTTTTTTGACTAATACCTCAAACTATATCAATTTGGTTCACATAACATTGATTTTATTTGCAAACTTTCGAGAATGCCTCTCGTTTTGATAAAATATTGCCCACCTTCCAAGGAAAAAGCATGAACAGAAAATGAAGAACTATTGAAAATGTCAATGTATAAAAAAATAAGTTTTAAAACAGTTCAGTCTAGTGCCTATAAAATCGTTTCAAAAACCCCAAGAGGAAGCATTTCTATAAAATTTTCCATAAAAGGGAAACAGCAATCTCGCAAAGGGCTTTTTTCAAATTTCCCTTGATTGATACTTCCACCTATATCAATTTGTAAGCCATAACACCGATTTTATTCGCAAACTTTCGAATAATATTCCCATTAAAATAAAATATCACCTTTGAAAATAAAAACGTGAAACTTTTATAGACTGTAGATACACATAACCTCGTTATATGGCAGAAAAATGAAGCTCTTTTATCCTCGTTTCGTACCCGATTGCGCTCGGCTAACGTAAATGTTATGGACTAACGTTATATCGTGCATTTGGATCAGATGGAATCGATTTGTGGCAGCCTGATTCATTCAAAATCGAAATAAATACTTTATATGTGTTTATATCTTAATTGCGAGTCGGCTGTCTGTTTATTCAATTTGAATTCTAGGAAATCGTTTCTCAACCTAGCCAGGGAAATGACACTACGGAAAACTGGTTCCATACGATCGTTTCTATTAATTTGAACGCGATGATGTAACTGACATGTAATAGACCAGCTGAGAATTGATAGCCGAAGTAAAGGTGAAAAGCGATTGCCATCCTGTGCTAAACTTGGCGAAAAAGATTGGATTCGTGCCTGAGAATCCGTGCTCGCCGTGATATCAAGGTGTAAAGTGGACATATATTAAATTTATTTATCGCTAAGGAATTTAAACGGTCGCTTGACTAAACATATCGTCGCTGATGTATTAAGAGCATCTGATCGAATTTTCGTCATTCTTCTACGAGTTCTCATAATTCGGCTTTTAAATTGCCTCTGATAAGTCGGCACTACCACTAC
This sequence comes from Barypeithes pellucidus, assembly GCA_963991005.1. Lineage (NCBI taxonomy): Eukaryota > Metazoa > Arthropoda > Insecta > Coleoptera > Curculionidae > Barypeithes > Barypeithes pellucidus. The sequence goes on from OZ022559.1 coordinate 1,554,559, forward strand.
CGGAAATTAGTAGCATTTTTTCCGTTGAAAAAAATGGTGAAAGTGGAGAAACGTGCTCGATGCATAAACTTATTGCTATTGGTCAATCGCCGATGAAACTTCCGCGCCACGTAGGTCTCTATTCATGCGTGGTTCGAGATTGCGCTGTTATTTTTTTTAATTTTTAATTTACAAAAATAGGGATACAACAGGCACTGAGCCCAATATAGCATCCACGTTGTGGTATTGGCTAATGGGAGTTATTAATGCTTAAATTAAGTATACATTAAATTATGTTAACCTAAAATTTATGAACATTTATAGCATTCATTTTACACATTTTTAAATCTAATTATAGATATATCGAACATTTCCATCCCTAAAGAAAGCCTATTACATGCCCTAGTCGCTCTACAGAGAGGAGAATTTTTTCCAGAATTTGTATTTCTTAGTGGAATATTAAAAGTATTTTGAAGCCTTAAGTCACTAACCGGAAAATTAAAGCTTAACTTTGACCTCAGCATTGGCGAATCAATATTGCTCTTGATGTCATCCTGTGTGCTGTTGACGTACTCGTCGCGTGTGCTTGCTTGGCGGCGAATGATATATATTTTGAAGAAAGTTATAAAAAAGTGATCTTTTAGAAGTTTTAAAAACATTTTGTATAAAAAAAGTATATGTTTGTGACACATTGGCAGAAGAAATTGGACATACAGTGCTACGGCTCCCACCCTATTATTGTATTTTTAACCCCATAGAGCATATGTGGCACCAGTTCAAATCACTGGTTAGGTCTGAAAATATTTCTCCGACTTTAAGTTCTAGTGTTGTAGAATTAATGCGAAAATGCTTTAATGATATTCCCCCAGGTAGTTGGAAAAATTCAGTCCGTCACGTAATAATTGTAGAAAATTCGTATATTAGTCTGGATCGTATAATTAATCCAATTATAATTAATTTTGATGAGGATAGCGATAGCGAAACAGAACTATCTATAGAATGGCATTAAATGTAAATAAATATGACTAGTAAGATTTAAAAAAAAATGTTATTTCATTTGATTACATTAATATAATCATATCATTACTTGTTTTCCTTAGTCCGTCCCTTCATACTTCACTTGTTTATTGCCAAGCTCTTGTCCACACAATGGGACCGACCCAGGAAATCATTAAGTCGTATCCAATTTTCGTGGAACGTACTATACACACTGGTCTGCTGGGAGTATATTTTTTCTTGTTCGGGTTATCATCGGGTCCATTGACGATATAAAGAAAATAACATTTTTGTGTCTTAAAAATCAAGAACAATCCGCCGATCGGTTCAACTTGCAATGATGAATTGCCGTTTCCCGCATAAGACCTCGCCATTCCTATACTTTGTTTATTTCCCGAGTATCGTAAATGATTCCATCTAAAAAATATCGTTACAGAAACGAAAAGAATCGGGCGAGAAAGATTATACCGCCGGTAACAGGACGATAGAATAATCGGTGTCACTTACGGAGGAGATAGTTCTGATTGATGACTCGGCTATCTCGTCGATGTCCGGCACATGACGGTGGCATATTGAGACTTCCTTCCTGACCGTCTGATCGCCATAATACGACTTAATGGTCGGGGTCATGTGCCTCCTTTCAATTCACTTGCAGATTTTATATTATATTAAAGGAACAGTTAACAATAATGTGTATATGTATCTAATAAAGACACAAACTATAGAAACAAATAAGATGAAAAAATGCGACACATCTAAGCAATCAAGGAATTCTGGCCGGTGTTGTCATATGTACAACTTAAATTCTTTAGACAAAATAAAATAATTTAAACACTTTTCCATTCTGTAATACCTTTTTGTACAATTAATTGAAGAACCTTTACCACGGACTATGTTTTAAAGAACCCGAAAACACATATGGACTAGTATTAAATAAGTTTGAAATAGGCACGTACGTCACTAGGTCAAATGCCAATGACCTCTTGACGTCTTACATAGGCTGTGTTGATATAGCGCCGTACGCTTGCGGGCATTTAGTTGAAGACCAATCAGCGGCCGGATACGTTGTGTCTCGTCGATCACCAACACACTCTCAGCAATCCGCTCTGTTTTTTCGGTTTACGCGTGTATCTTGCCCGTCCATAAATAATCTTTGAATATTGTTTTTATTTACACGTTTCTTCTGGACGACAAATTCCGTCGCGTGTAATAAAATCTAATAATCTGTAGTATAATCTGTATTATTGGATTTCCAGAAGCTAACTATCGGTTCTATTTCACTATTACTGTGTGTACATAAAGTGTTTGAAGGAGTGTTCACATGAAAAAGAAAAAAAACTGATTGTGTTTGTGCCTGGATTTCCTCGATCTTCAGGTATAAAGATAAATACAAGTAGGTAGAAAATAATTTATTTTTATAATTTTATATGGAATTTCAATTTTACATTAAGTTTGGCAACATTGCCATTGGGTCTGGGTGAAATGTTGTATAGTAGCGCGGACTGATCTGTGAGTAAGAGTGTTTGTTACCCCACTTTTAAAACGGTCGATTTAAAAAAAATAAAATATGTAGCCGCTTCTCTAGGACACCCAAGGAGTCACCCATTTAAATATAATACGTCATTGCCATAACACCCTGTATAAACAATTTTATAAAGAAATTTTAGGCAGCGTTATTAATTAAATTAAAACTAGATTTTACGACATCAGTGAATTAAATTTTGTCGAGCAAAAAAAAAATTTTTAATCCTATTCAAAGTTAATTGGCTAGAACTATTCTGTTCAACTGGAAAACAAACTTGATAAGCTTTTTTGGCTTAAAATCAAAACTTATACAAGAAATACGAAATACAACTGGCCAGGATACTCGGGAGATCTCGTTGTAGAATTAACAAACAATGAACTTCTTTACGATGAAATTATTGATTATTTTGCATTACAACCGTAGAATAGCATTAAAGTACAAATAAGCATACTAATCAATGTTTCTTAAAATAAATATGGAGTTAACTTTGATTTGTTTTCCGCTGTCTTGTTGGTCGTAAAACCGGGATCGTTTAAAACTCCTGAGAAATCTCCAGAAAATCTTTGAAAGGCCGCGCTTTTTAAAATAAGTATAACGACAATTCGTCAAACTGTCTGTCAAGTTATCTGAAACAGCTTACCGCATCGGCCTTTCTAGTATTTACTATAAATTACGCCTTTTTGCTACTACACTGACGGGGGCCTGGTTTTTAAGTTTATAAAATTAGTAATTTTATCATTGCTATCCCCTACAAAACTTTCCAACCACGCCCATGTATATACAGCTAAGATAAACTTATCTACTCTTATCATTAGAACCATCCCACAATGTAAATTTGAATATAAAGAATATTTTTTAATATTCAATCCTAATTGGCCTCGCAACCCGTACACAAAATCCAAGCTAAAAATAATATTTCTCCTTGCAGGAGCTGGGCAATATTATCCTGGATCCTGGAACGACGTAATACCGTTCGTGTGTCCGCATCTTTATGCAGGATAACGCGAATGCTGCATTTGGACAAAAGGTTTATTGGCGGTCACTCCTGATGTCTTCTATTCCCTCTCGGTTATGATATGATTTTATATTGAAGCCGTTCCCGCAATATGATACATGTATAGTGAATTTCGTATGTATTAGTTTGATTGTGTACCTTAAATTATGCAGAAAAGTTTTAATATAAAAGAATATTTTAGAGGCGAAATGAAATTTTTATTTAAGGAAAAAAAAAATATATTTTTTCCGACGAGCACACGGAAAAGTGTACTTTACCACAATGTTTTTGGGTGCGAAAAGCAGTTCTTTTCCGCACAATAAAAAAACATTCTGGTCTATCATATTGGGATGATAACCAATATATATTGTTAATTGTTTGATTATCAGTAATAATTTTATTATGAATTAGTTGTATAACGGATCTTCTTCTTCATCATTGTAGTCTAGACGAGCAGGCAGTTAAAGATTGTTTCACGAAAAATGGATATAACTTAATGACTGCAGTAAAAGTACCTGAGCCCATCCCATTATTTATGACCGTTTGTTATTATTATGTGGAACGGACCGGATTGTAATAATTATAATTAAATATAGGCACATCAGGTAGGTTAGGTTGCTTAATTTATATTTAAATATCTTTTTGTGGTAAAATTTGTTAGTTTTTGAGGAATGCTTCAAGAATTGTCTTTTACCAAACATTCCTCAGAATAGCGTGATGGTAATGGACAATGCGAGCTATCACAGTCGCCAATTACATAAAGCTCCAAGCTCAAATAATACAAAATTGGAGATTCAGAACTACATGGCGGCGAATGATATATATTATATTTTGAAGAAAGTTATAAAAAAAGTGATCTTTTAGAAGTTTTAAAGACATTTTGTATAAAAAAAGTATATGTTTGTGACACATTGGCAGAAGAAATTGGACATACAGTGGTACGGCTCCCACCCTATTATTGCATTTTTAACCCCATAGAGCATATGTGGCACCAGTTAAAATCACTGGTTAGGTCTGAAAATATTTCTCCGACTTTAAGGTCTAGTGTTGTAGAATAAATACGAAAATGCTTTAATGATATTCCCCCAGGTAGTTGGAAAAATTCAGTCCGTCACGTAATAACTGTAGAAAATTCGTATATTAGTCTGGATCGTATAATTAAGCCAATTATAATTAATTTTGATGAGGATAGCGATAGCGAAACAGAACTATCTATAGAATGACATTATAAATGTAAATAAATATGACTATTAATATTTTTAAAAAATGTTATTTCATTTGATTACATTAATATAATCATATCAGTACTTGTTTTTTATTAGTCCGTCCCTTCATACTTGCTTATTCCCAAGCTCTTGTCGACACAATGGGACCGACCCAGGAAATCATTAAGTCGTATCCAAATTTCGTGAAACGTACTGTACCTAACCCACTACAATTTCTGTCCTGTATATACATTTTGACAACTAAATTTCGTTATTTATTATTATTTGTTTGTTTGTTGACCCAAATAGGAAAAAATAAACACTAAACACATCAACGGAAATAGGCAAATCTTTTACGATGTGAAATTGTATACAGCAAAACTGTTTCTATAAACACCCCATTTACACCAAATAAAAAATAGAGCACTTCAATGTGACAGCAGTGAATCAGTGAGAAAGCATAAATACGGCACATAAACATAAAATATGGATATATGCCGTTTGGGGGGATGAAGGAGCGCCCCAACTCGCCACCCATTTTAGCCACAAAATATCACTATAAAAGTATATTGGTAGAAACGATCGGAGTACATTTCAAGGGTATAGGAAGCAAAAATGTGTAGTAGGGCACTCCGGTTTAAAATCATATACACACAAAAAACATAAATGCAATACGACTATTGACCCAAAGAACTATTTGAGTTAAAACGTATTTTGCCAGATCCCATCCTTAACCAGAGAGTTGAGTATCTATTAAAACTAAGGGCAAAAATAGATTTTTAATGCGAATACATAAATCCGAACCATCACAATCATGTAATTAACTAAAACAAACATACTTAATTTTTATTAACAATAAAAATATCAAAGACCCAATTTAATTTAAGGGACACACATCCACGTAGAGAAATAACCATATAAGCTCAATCACATTCGCCCTAAAACGTCGCCATAAAGGTAATTGAATATGGACAATAAAAATGAACATTAAAGTGTATGGTCACCTTTATGGCCGTGGAGGATTGAACTGATTGTGAGCAAACACTAATGCTGATGAATTTGTGAATAAATAGCAAAAAGTTACAGGAAAATATCAAAAAGTTGGATAACGCCTAAACAACTAAATTCAAACTTAAAACGTTTTCACGTAGAATTGGCCAGGCTAATCTTTCAATGTTTCCAAAATCATAATTTTCCTGTTTACTTAAAAAAATGCTTAAATATGTTTTTCCTCTTTTACAGTTTGCCTTAATAATGTCGAAAGTTTCTGCCTTATGTATAATTTTTCTACTGAAGATGAGGGTATGTGCCTTCGAAACATGTATGTATGGAAATTAAAAACTGAACTCTAAACTACTGGGAACCCGGCGAAATTTTCGCACACAGAAGACCGTGGCTGCGTTCCGTTCACAGAGACAAAAGCCACAACCGAACATGCGCTGAAACAAGTTTTTTTTATTTTTTTTATGATCAAACACAAGCACTATAGGAAAAATCCTTTAGGGCACTCTGGGAGTGGCGCGTGTGCGCAAAAAGCGATTCACGTTGGTTTTGAATCGTTGGAGGTTATATTCGTTGGGAAGAACGACCTCGGGAAGGTCGTTCCATAAGGATGAAGTTCTCCAGATGAAAGAATTCTTAAATAATGAAGTTCGAGGAGTATTAAGCTTCCACATATGGATGGGCGGCAGTGGTTGAAAATTTTGCCCTGCGAACGAATCTGTTAGTACTGCTAATAGAAATGTAACACCATGTATAACATTTTTCCATTTAATGTAAAGTTCCTATTTATATTATTCAAGTATGTTTACATATTTACACACCACAAGTTAATAATTAATATCTCTCAACACCTCAACCTCCTACAGTTTATTTCTTGGAGACATTGCTATGGGAACCACCCGCCTAACCCAGTTTCATACGTGCGAAGACGTAAACATCTAACGTTTAACAATTCGCATATCGCGTAAACTTCCCTGTTATTGTAATCCAGTTATGCGTGCATGTCACACGCGTCTCGTTACATTTAACACAAAAAGACACGTTGACACGTTAACTGTTAACTTCATGTCGAACAGTGTAGCCAGTGAAAGATGTCCGGTCAACTTAACAATGCTATTTATCAGATTAATTTCGGAACACTTTACTTATTAAATTAAATAAAGGGCGAAAATGGGTTTCCCCTTTGCGTTAAGGGGCTTACGGGGTATTTATTTCGGTGACAGGTTATGATATATGAAAAACCTCGGTGTAGTTAGCTTTTAGAGTTATTGCGAGTTTGGTAACGCGTTGTATTGGTACAGTACGTTAAAATGGATGAAATAATAATATTTTAGGGATATTCTTGCCAGTTAAGAAATATTTTGAGCTTCTAAGTGTAAATATCCCAGATTTGTTAAATACAAGTTATGTAACAGGATTTCGGAATAGAAAAAAGCTGACAGAATTATTTTGCTCTATAATGTAAGTTCTATTGACTGTTATTTAAGAAATACTACTATAAAAACAGTTTGGTTGTAAGAATTGTTAATATTTTGAGCTTCACGCTGTATAAATGTTCAATCAGAACATTGTTACAACCATTAAACGAAACTAATATACCCAAAAATAATCCAAATTAATTATGTTGACGTTTAAAATTGCACAGCAAACTTTGAGCCAAATCTATTGGAAACAGTAACGGCTTTGGCTTATATCGCGGCTAATGTGATAAGTGGAACTGTGCTTGCCTTCTAACATATCAGCGTGTGATATTCGATTCTTACTGATAAAGTAGACCGTGCGTAAGTAGATGATTACTAATATAGTAGTAGAAAAACATATTTACGTGAATGTCTTACTGTGTACTATATCAAAGTAAGTTAAAGCCCTATAGGTAGATAAACCGATAAACTCAATACACTGAATGGATTATACAGTTACCGTAACAAACACGTATCGCAGTGACTCAGAGCCAATAGGGCATTGTCATTTCGGTCCACACAGTCACACCGTATCACAATTGTATATGTAGATTAGAGGAAGCCCGGCACACGGCAATGTGTGTTGAATATTCCGATTCCGAGATCTGGAACAGTTATAGAGCGATTAGTTCTGCAGGGGTGCACGGGACAGACTTTTGTGCACCCTCTCTTTGGGATGTATTAAATTGATGCCGGTGAAAGTGTCATTGAACTTCGTTATGATCTATCGATGGATATAAATCGGACAATACTTACCTAATCAATCGATTCAAAGTGGATATCAAAGCAATATTTAATTCTTTATAAAGATTGTGACAATATTTTTACAACAACGATATTTAAGGCACTCTGGGAGTGGTTCGCGTGTGCAAATAAAGTGGTTCACGTAAGTTTTGAATCGTTGAGAGTAATGTTAACGTTCCACAAGGACGACGTCCTCCAGATGAAAGTATTCTTAAACAAAGCAGTTCGCGGACTATTAAGCTGAACCATAATGGATGGGTGGCAGTGGTCGTCATGTATTACTGCTATTCGTCGCCCTAGGTGCAATATCAGTCGAACATTTGCCATGGAAATACACCAACCTGTCTTCGATGTTGTATCTAGACTGTCGATGTTCTTGATCAGCTCGTGGTCAAATCTGGATTTTGTAGAGTGTCAAATGTTGTTGATGCGTATACAACTTTTTGGTCCGGAAAAGTGGCCACACGTGGTTATGCCAAGACATATTTCTTCCCAGATTGACGCCCAGCAAATTAATATACAAAGCCAGTGGAATTGCCTCTCCCACCATGACTTTATCAGAGTATGCAATGTTAATATTTTTTAGAGCAATCTGCTGCCTGGGTTTTCTGAGCATTAAATTCGACTATAGGTCGGGACATCAGCAACCGAGTTATATAGCAGAAAAGCTTACTGAATCATTTTGTTTCATAAGTTCTTAAAGCTGATAAAAAAATATCCATAAAATGATTATAGGAAGATTCGTATATTATGCTTTTTGAGCCAAGAAATAAAAATGTATCACGGGAGAACTTTATACGACAAATTTGAAAAGCAAGAGCATTCTTTAAAACTCGTATAAATAATAAATCTCTGTAAACCAATTTTATAGGGGAAATCTGCTTATTGGCAGAATAAAAATGCACATCTATCAGCACTGCTTACTATAGCAAGAACATTTTTTTCCTCTCTACATTTAACATTAATCTCAATGTCAAAAAAACAATCAACCCCAATCCCCATGCAGAAAAAATAACGAAGGTGTGAAGTTAAATTAACATAATTATTTCGAGTGGCTGCTTCGCATCAAGCCGGGCTGGAAGTGTGTCCGGTAAAATGACACTAGGTCTCCCCTTTTTCGTACACCGCTACCCCCACGTAGGGGTAGCCCATCAGAGGCAGTTTTAGCGGGGTTAGATTTATTAATACCAGTTTTTAGTGACATATACATGCAGAGTGTTAGATTCAAACTTGACTTATTGATTATAATGTGTTGTACATCAATTCCGCTTGGGTTATGTTCTTTCAGTAATAATAATAATATAGTATCAGACATCAGATGCATGAAAGAATAATTTATTTAAGAGTAGGTACACGTCACATTGTAAAACTAGTGAAGTAAACCGTAGATGTTTTTGAAGAGGGGATTAATAATTAATAATATATCACACATCGAGGTGGATATTTTTACCCCCGCTCTTCATAAGGAAACGTTCAAATACCGCTGGGCGGACAATAGTAACTATAGTTTTTATTAGCGCAAACTTTTTCTGCTAAGGCAGCCTTATCGTTTTAATTATAAACCGTTTTTCCCAGCGTGTTGGCTCTGCGCATCCACTGAAACAAATCCAATTGGTCGAATTACATTTCGGAAACAACACAACCCATCTATCATAGTTGAAGGTAAGTCAGCTATTAATAATTGTATTTATGACGAGAGACCGCATCATTGCCCCCATTTCTTCAGATGACGGAACGTCGGAGCTCGTTTTTGGATGACTCACGGAATTATCGCACCCTAGTCGGCCGTGGTGTAATAATTATTAATCCGCTTACCGTTTACAGTTGGCCGTTTTTTCGTTCACTCGTGGGGAAATTAACTTTTAAGATAATAAGAGAGGATCGGGTGGAGTTAGATAAATGCAGTGTAATAAAAATATAAATAGTAGCGAGTTAATTCTTCCCGCTAGATGGCGTGAACGTGTACTCTCGCTGTTGTTGGAATTTATGAGGTTAATACTATCTTAGTAAAATCATTAAATTAGGTTACTTCAAAATATTTTTTTTGGCGAGGAATAATAGCGCCTACGCCCAACCATACCTACTAGACGTTGGTCCCATATCAGAGCAAATAATTTAAAAATGAATTTTTTAATATAAGTTAAAGCTGTAGAAAAATATATCCCAGATTTTAAATAAATACTGTTATTTTCTTCTTCTTCCTGTCCTTATAGGATAAGTCAACATTTTTCTATTTGGGTTTCATAATGGCTACTTTATGAAATGCAAAAAAATTGTATAACCTGCAACTTTATGGAACTGAAATTTAATATTTTTATGTTGGCTGCAAGTAGGGTTCGATTTTTAGGCTACTTTGATTTCGTTGAAATTAGTTTTCTTGGCATTATGGATTCTACAAAAAATGTTTATAGAAAACTTTAAATTACTAACCTTTAACCTTGCAAATAGATCATTTTTAATAGATATGACGGTGTCCGTCAACTAATTTCTAGCCACAACTATAAAACAACATAACCTAAAAATAATAGAAATATCTTCCAGTTTATGCTCTATTTCTAAAGTTTTATTCAATAGTACTAAAAGTACTATTTTTATATTTAATTCAATATAGTATTATACATATTACTTTATATATACATAGTTATAGTTACTGTATACATTTCCTGGGCATTAATTGTTATTCCTGTCAGATTCCGTGTCGACACGATATTTTGTTCAATAGTATTATTTATTATTTTGTTCAATATTTTGAACTTTGTTCTGCTCGCACCATAACTCAAAGTTTTGCATATTCTTTTTAAAAGTTTTTCGGGATTATTTTCAGCAATTTCTCGTATTTCTGACGGAGTACAACTTTCTTCCTGACTCATTTTTATTAACTTTAATAATTTATTTATTTTTAATTATTATGACGGATGGGAAGAAGCTTTGTTGCGTTCAATTGTTTCTATCATGGCATATTTGATACTTGTAACATTTTATGAAATTGTAAAAGTATTGCAAACCCAAAAAGAAAATATTAATTCAATTGGAAAAATTCTACTATATTTTTTAAAGTTTTTCAGACTTTAAAGAACCAAATAAAAAAAGTATTATAAAATACACGGTTCAAGACAATTAGAGCACTTGTACTGTAGACGCGTGCTCTAAAATAATGTCTTATGTAACTTGTCATGGCTTTCTTTCTTTAATTTTGACTGCGCAGTATTTCTAATACGTCTAATTAGTGCATCCCCGTGCCGACGTTTACTTTGTAAACTTCATTTTTGAACCCGCTCCATAAACAAAAGTCTAGTGATTTCTGGAGATCTCGGAGGCCAACTAGTACGACCACCGCGACCAATCCCAAGCTCTGGAAACATTACAATTTTAAGAGAAAAAAACATAATTTAAAAAAATCTTGGTTTTGGTATATTTTAGTTAACGTCACTGGAAATTAAATTCGTAATAATTCTTCCTTGAAATTCTCGTCCTCTCCATTAGTGAACACTTTTAATAAAAAGCTATTACCAATTCCGCTGTAAGCATTTAGCAAAAAACAATCGTCATGTTTTAGTAATAAGTTACAACCCCCCCGAGATCATTATTGAATTATGAAAATCTTTAAATAATTAGTAAATGCAATTATCCTCTTGAGCTTAATGGAAATTAGGAAGCAACTTCAATTAGATCGCTTTTTGTTTATTTAGGCGCTGTTTGTTTGAGCGAACCGTAATACTCGCTGTATAGCTGTTTATTTCATTCATATATTTTTATTATAAAACATGGGTCATCGCAACCACATTTTTAACTCTTTTTTACAAGATTAGCTGTTCAAAATATTTAAATATCACAGTATTTTCATGGTGTCATTGTTTTTATGTTTCCACTTTAATTTAATGTATTTGCAGTCAATTCGTTTTTTCGATGAATACTTTGACCGGGATATTGTTACTAAATTATATCCATTACTGACTACAGTACATCCCGATTACCATTACAACTTTTGACCTGCTTGTTTTTGTTTTGCATAATTTGGGTGTGGCCAATAAGGGAAAGTAAACTACCTTTTGCCGTAAGAATGACAGTTCTAACTGTCAAAATGGCGGATGGGCGCCATCTTGGTAAAAAAAAATTAAATAGGAAGAGAGGGTCTTGCAATACATCATTTTGAAGATCCTATCGAGTACTTTACGATTTCAGAATATTCACTCTCTATTCGCACCCAAAACAAAATGGCGACGTTTTAAAAACAGCACAGTTATTATTTTTTAATTATCCTTAATTTCATTTACCGTATTAGAAAAATAGATACAACTTGGCATGTATAGTAGAAATCGTTTTTCCCAACGAATATAACCTCCAACGATTTAAAACCAACGTGAATCGCTTTATTCGCACCCGCACCAATCCCAGAGTGCCCTAAAGGATTTTTCCTATAGTGCTTGTGTTTGATAATAAAAAAAAAAAAAAAAAAGGGCGCTACACTTTATTGCATATTTCATAGTGCTCAAATTCAAAATGGCGGATGGACGCCATCTTGAGTAAAAAATTGAATGGGGTATTGTGATACACCATGTTAATGTTCTTATCGAGTACTTTACGATCCCAGAATATACCTTCATACCCAAAACAAAATGGCGACTTTTTAAAAAATAATTGTAACAATCTTTTTCTATTGTCGTTTTAGTTTAGATTTTACAACTTGGCATAAATCAGCCAAAACAGCTGGCTAATACTCACTGCTTTATGCCTTATTGTTTAAAACGCTATTTTATTTTGGTTACCAATAGGGACAATATTCTGGAATCGTTAAGTACTCTATAAGTCCATTAAAATAATGTATTCCCAGACCCCCAACTTCCAATTTTTTCATGACACACAATCCACCGGGGGTGGATATTAAAGAGCCGCACTGTATAGATAAAGACAAAATTTTGATTATTCAATTCTTAACGATGGCTAAGAATTGAATAATCAAAATTATGTTTCTCTTCATTAACAAAATCCTCTGAGAAGAATATGAGACTACCTAAGTGCAAAATACTATAAATCACAATTAAATAAAAAGGAATTGAGGGGAAACACATACAGAAAGAAACCGGTTAAAGTTTACTTTATACTATTCCGCAACGGTTCACTTGGCGCACGGTCGCATTGTTGCCGGTGACAGATTTGTAGGTAGAGGGCGATTTGTTCTATTTACGGTGTCAATAGGAACTTATTTGCTTTGTGTTTATTCCAGTTTGTACCTACTGCCTATCGAGATGTAAATGGATGGATTTTTATTAACGGATCGCCATTTTTGCTGCTTCGTTGACAAGAAATCAAAGATTGCTAACACGTTTATTTGCCAAAGTCAAAGACTTTAATTAAAAATTAATGGCAAGAAATGGACACGAATTTGGCCGGCCAAAAGAGCAGTAAGGCGTGAACCCTTTTTTACCTCTCGTGCTTGTACCTATCGCCATTGTTCGCTTGTCCACTGACCAAAAACAGAAGGATGAATTATAACGCAGAACGAGCGGAGAGGCAGAAAGTCAGGTAATTACTTTGCAGACAATACAATCAATTAATTACTCGTGACGCTTACCGCAGCAGGTCGCACAGCACGGGAACTGGGCGAGTGTTCTTGAAATTGATTGAAAAAAATGTTCGGGTTTGTACTAAGCAGCGTTGAAATATTTTCCCACAATATTAAAATAGGTCAGTATTTTATAGCTGTAAAAAACGGTTCTCAGGAGGCTGTTGTTTAAAATAATTGTAATAAGTAAGAAAATCTTTAATTTTACAATCAGTTTCACATTTCTCTTGTAATCGTGCTCCTGTGGAGTCGCAGGGTCTACGAAAGTATGCAATACACAGTGGCAAATAAGGATAAAACCAGAAAATAAATATATGTCAGCTAATGTTTGTTCAATGCAGTGGAACAAATTAAGTTTTACTAGCTGTATTTCCTGTTGTGTGCCATAATATTTTCAGTGTTTGAAGGTTTTTTCATTCGGTATTAATCAGGATTGATAAGTTTTCGGTACAAATTTTATTTAGAAGAGGACGAAGTAAGAAATGGCATGATATCGCTTGTAAAGATTGTTTCACGAAAAATGGATATAACTTAATGACTGCCGTAAAAGTACCTGGGCCATCCCATTATTTATTACCGTTGGTTATTATTATGTGGAAATGACCGGATTGTAATAATTATAATTAAATATAGGCACATCAGGTAGGTTAGGTTGCTTAATTTATATTTAAATATATTTTTGTGGTAAAATTTGTTAGTTTTTGAGGAATGGTTCAAGAATTGTCTTTTACCAAACATTCCTCAGAATAGCGTGATAGTAATGGACAATGCGAGCTATCACAGTCGCCAATTACATAAAGCTCCAAACTCAAATAATACAAAATTGGAGATTCAGAACTACATGGAGGCGAATGATATATATTTTGACGAAAGTTATAAAAAAAAGTGATCTTTTAGAAGTTTTAAAGACATTTTGTATAAAAAAAGTATATGTTTGTGACACATTTGCAGAAGAAATTGGACATACAGTGCTACGGCTCCCACCCTATTATTGCATTTTTAACCCCATAGAGCATATGTGGCACCAGTTAAAATCACTGGTTAGGTCTGAAAATATTTCTCCGACTTAAGTTCTAGTGTTGTAGAATTAATACGAAAATGCTTTAATGAAATTCCCCTAGGTAGTTGGAAAATTCAGTCCGTCACGTAATAACTGTAGAAAATTCGTATATTAATTTTGACGAGGATAGCGATAGCGAAATAGAACTATCTATAGAATGACATTATAAATGTAAATTAATATGACTAGTAATATTTAAAAAAAATGTTATTTCATTTGATTACATTAATATAATCATATCATTACTTGTTTTCCTTAGTCCGTCTCTTCATACTTCACTTGTTTATTGCCAAGCTCTTGTCGACACAATGGGACCTACCCAGGAAATCATTAAGTCGTATCCAATTTTCGTGAAACGTATTGTACAAATTTTTTTTCGATACTGTATGGGAGGAAAGTTAAATAGTTCAATATAATTTTTTTATCTATTTAAAAAATAAGTATTTTCTCGACTACCATCGATAATGCAGCGTTAAGTTAGAGTCCTCTCTGATGATAGGTATGTACACCTGTATTGACGAGAACAAATAAGTTCGAAACCGGTCTGCAGGTGGTTGCATCCTATCAATGGAGAGGGCTTCCTTTTCTTGGTAGTACCATTCAATCTGAAATAGTATTTTAAAGTGCTACTGTGTAGACTAAATACGCCCTTATTGTATAAGGTATCATCGGGTGGTCTGGAAAAATAATAATTTTTCCGTACATTGGTATTTGATAATTTTTTATATATTTTTATTTTTGATATAACTTAATGTTAATCACAGTGTTGAATACGCGCCCTCGCTGTTGTTGGGATTGATTGATAAGGTAAAAATACAAGACAAACTCTCACATGAATCCCCTTCACTAAATAAACACTGAAAATGTCCTTTACTTCGAGAATAAAATCCCTAAAAACAGGTTATCGGCTTAGAAATCGATCAATGTATAAAGGGAAGGAAGGACAAAACATCGCCCTAAGAGATAACTATTAATATCACTTTGTTTTATTTAATTTAGATCAGTGACTTGCCAATATTTAATTGAAAAACAACTTAACTCGAATGCTGGTCATTGGATATTACTGCAGCTTTTATTCTTAAACTATACCTTTTTGTGTTCGGTTTGTTGGGTCTCGTAGACCTTACTACACATACACACAAAAAAGAGTTACTATTTTAAAAATAAAATACTCAGTCTCAATATACTATGTATTTCTGACAACAAAAAAAAATCTTTTTCACATTTTGAGAATTCAATATATTTTGTTTTGTTAATTTTACTAATTCTTTATTTTTTATGACGAGATACATAATAATTATGGTATCCTTTTAAAATTACGCAATACTAAAATAAGCATGTATCTGCCACGACAAATTTCGACCTTGATGTCGTGAGTCGTATCTGACACCCGATGTAATACTGAACGGATAGGTAGAGTTGTGATCCCTGGAGCGAAAAACCGCTCGAGTACTCGATTATTGAAATAACTAATTATTAAAAAAACCGGTCGCTAGTTACTTATTACATTTCACTTGATACCCGATCTTCGCACGCCACCCGAAATGTGCCGATTGGCGACGTTCGAGTTTGACGCTCAGAAGGCTGACACGACATACGTCTTTCTTAAAGGCACATAAACGAGAAGGTGCATATAAAAAAGTATGCCAAATCCCTTAGTGGATTCATCGCGACATGGGTTTTGTTTTGACTGGGACTGGCTAGCCAGCGGCGATTGTAAATTCTTAAAAAATGAAAGCATGTAATTTTTTTTTAAATCAGAATTAACTGTTCTTCCTTAATGAAAACTCTATAGACTAAATTTCTAAAACTCACAGAAACAACCCCTGGTGTTTCATCAACACATTCTTCTCAGTCATAAAAATTTCAATTCGAGCGATTCACTCGATTATCAAGTACTCGATTATTAAAATCATCGGTTTTTCCCAACACTAGGTATTTAAACTCGCAAATATTTGGAATTTTAAATGACTAGGGATTAACAGATTTAATATTTTTAATTTTAATGTTCGATATTTTAGTTCCAAGTAAAACCTAACTGATTTTATTATAAGAAAAAAAAATATTGTTTAAAAATCACCATGTTAAAAATATAGATACCTCATTTTAAATATTAAGAAAAAGTTATTTTTAAACGAAATAGATATAAAAACGCCATGAAATAAGTTTTCATTTTTTTAAATTCAAAATACATATTCTAGTTGAGAGTTTGCAAGAATTTAAATGTAACTTTATGGTTTGGTATCAAATAGCAAATAACTATAACTCTGACACCGTTTATATGTTACTCAAAATAAAAATATTCATTCACATTAAAACAAAAATATGAGTATTTTAAATATAACTGTTGAAAAAATGCAATATTTTTTATACATACGTGTATACATATTTTCAAACTTCGTAAAAAACTCTGACAGGAACAAAATACATAAAGTGAGTATTTTTTTTTTTTGGGGTGTAACCATTAAAAAGAAGATGACGGACCGGGGGAGAAAAAATCAAAAATAACATAATAATATTTTTAGCAATTTATAGAACTAGACAAATATTTTGTTACATGAAAATTTATTTCGGTCTGTCTCGAACAGAAATAAAACATTGGAATGCAAATAGGAACTTCCTTATCCCTCAAAATCTATGAAATTGCAACATCATGCGTTCGGTATGCTTAACAAAACTACAACCCTTCTTTCGAAAAGAATTTAATTAGTTGGAAATGCTTACTCGTGTAAGAACATCTCCGTCCGGCTAAAAAATGCTAATGAAAGGTTGTTCGGGAACTGACAGGAACCGAATTGCAGGGCCGCAGTAGGCCATGTTATTCGTAAATAATTTTACTTCCAACAGAGGACAAATTAATAATGTGGTAATTTAAAAATTAAAAACTGACGTATTTTGGAAATTGTCATTAATTATTTGTTTCAACTGGTAAGTAAACATCTCCAGTCGTCTTAGAGTATTCGCCTGAAGACGATTGGAGATATTTACCAGTTGAAACGTTGTGTTAAGTCTAAAATACGTATATCACTCATGATACAGCATCGTCTCTAAGCTTAAAAAATAATCATATAGATTCGCAGACGATATGGTAGGAAATATTTAATAGATAATGAAGTCCGTATAAATTAGAAGAAAAAACTAAGAGTGAATAAATTTATTTTAAATAATTGGTATAAAATAAAAGAAGTTGCTCACTACATTGCTCGTTCCCCTAAGTAATAAATAAAATTTTTAAAAAATGTACCTAACTTCGAGAGTTGAGCAGTAAAAATAATAAATTTCCAGATAATTTTATCATTCAATTAATAAATGAAAACGTTGTCGTTCCGTCTCTGGATGAAACCTCCTCCCTTCTCGCATATACACGTTTTCGCACGAGTGCTTGCTTATCGGACCACGTGCAACAGAATAGTGCTTTAATTGTTCACCTATTCTTCGGTAAGAGCAGCCAGATATCGGATAACAATAACTCCCCCTCCCCATCCTGCGCCTTATCGAGATTTATGTTAATGCAGTTCCGGATAAAATAACAATTTTTATTGATTGTCAATTATTGGCGGACGTCGCTTTTTGTGATAAATACGACGGTAGGGAGAAAAAGGAACGGACGAGATAAATCTTATTTTAAGGTTTTATGGGTGTATTTCGGTAGGATGTTCACGGCGAAATTTTATTACGCTAAGACGCAACAAACAAACTGGAATTTTTTTGTTGTATTAAAATTTAAAATTTTCAATATATCGAATACAGTATATTACAGAACTAGTGTTAAAAGTAGTAGATTTTAAACGAGGAGGTATTTCGCCAGGCGATTGCGGAAATTCGCCGAGATTGAGAAAATAACTTTCACACCAAGTAATGCAGGTAATACTAGAAAAGTTCTATAAGTAAGGAAAAGTGACCGTTTTCTATTGAGCGGAAATATCTTGATCCACGAGAAGAAAGTAAGAAAACTTACTTTTCTTACGCTGTTTTTTCGTATTTTTAATGGAAAAACGCATTATTTAATAAAAATCACCATATATTATTATATAGTCACGCCTCGTACACATGTAGTTCCTAAGTTTTTAATTACATTAACACCCAGGGCCGTATTTAGGTTGACCCCCCTCCCCCCAAAAAAGTATATGTGTATGACATTTTTTTTAATGTGCCGCATTGTTTTAACTCCACAGGTCCCGAAAGTTTCAAGGCACAGTTTTACTGTCAAATTGGCACCATCTGCTTTGAAAATATTATAGTTTTCCACCGAGTACTAACAAGGACGATGCTCTTTCGTCGAACAAATCAGGTCCAGAGAATGTGAATTATGCTCGACGTTCTCGTATACTTTAATGCAAAAGGCAGTAAATTCAGAATGCCGTTGCTATAGCCCCTGTATCTACATATTACTTTATAACAGACAAGAATCACGAAAACATTACATACTTTCCATGCGACGAAGTTCATGTCAGCGACTAATACCGTTCTTCTTTATTAATATTAAAGTTTGCTCGGTATTTGCATTATACATGTAGCGACATACCGCCATGTTACATTATATAGTATGTTTATTATTCCCTACAGCGTCTATATATAATAAAATGCCGGGTTATTACATGTTTATGACATGCAAGTCTTTCCCTGAAATTGTATAAAAATAAATCTTTATTTTTATATGCACTAATTTGTTAAATAATAAAAATATTCATCGTGGTAAAAGTTGAAATTTTTTAATTAAATAATTTAACAAATATTTTTTGCACAGTTTTATTTATTACGGTAGAAGTATGGGGGGGGGGGGGGGGGGGGGTCGAACCCTAGTTTTCATTTAGAATCTCTGAATGAATTATTTACTTAAGAGCTGCGTTTAATCACAGGTTGCCAAGCAGGCACTATTTTATGTGAACGTTTAGCCAAATATACTTAATTTTTTTCTAATCTAAAACTGAATTCGTAAAATTAAAGAATTGGCAAACGGTATGAAACCACTGCGTTAAAAAATATAATGTTATAAGGATATTAATAACAATTTCAAATATGAACAATTATCAAATTTTTGTCACAGATCTTCCTGATACCCCAATCGACATGTCAGACAATTTAACTAAAAAACTTTACTATTAAAGGCTAAAACTTCCCGAAAATAAATATTGATCAGCTGATGACTCTCGTCTCTTTCTAAGCTGCCGAATAGCCGCATATTTTTAAATTAAATTGATGCAACTTAGATGGCTCTGATTGCTAATTTGGAATTGTTTGGGATCCTCATCTTGCATACCTTACACAGGTTTAAACAAACACAACTAGAAGGCAGACGACAGTAGAGAAAAATATAAGTATTAACAAAAAAGAAAATTAGATATTAAATGAACAAACCCATAATACTGTAAAATATAAAAATATTTACAACAAAATAATTAAAAATGAAAAAAATTAAAATTAAAATTTGCGAAATAAATAATAATAAAAATATTGTGTTAAATGAGTTTGACACACTTTTAGAAAATAGACATAGAAGATAATATTAATTGGTTCAGCGCTCAGTAGATGTCTAACATCCATAATAATTGGCAATATGGTCTTGATCCTTTCTAGCGATGCTTTTAGGAGTATAAATGTTGGGCCCAATGCTCGAAAACGGCCATAGTCGATATTTTGGTTTAAACTTAAGTTTTGACTTTATTCAATTTTAGAATTTAGTCTCCAAACAGCCCAGAGCTGGAACTGTGTACTTACGAATCGACAACAGCTTAAAATACCATCATCATTTCGGTTCGGTACATACGAATTCTCTAGCTACCTATTTAATTATAATTATTGATAACTGATAGTTGTTAAGTTTAGTTATAGCAGTGTTTCGTCCATTTGCCTGCCATTATCAATTATCTGTTAATTCGAATACAATAAAACCACACAAATAGATAACTTAACTTTTTAACTGTTTCTGTAAATTAACTATACCACAAATTTAAATAACACATGGTTCCAACAGTCCAGTTTTATGATACTAGAAGAATTTCCATCGATTGGAGGGGGAGTTACTACCCCCCGCCCTCCATAGCGACGTCCCTAATCTAATACGGATACCCTGTATATTATTTAATATACGTATGCGGGCTATTCTACCTTTTTATTTCGACCATCCTCGAGTATCCACTTAATCAATTTTTACCATTACCGATTTATGCCCACATTAAGTCTTAAGTATAAATCAGATCATAAAATAGTTATGACGTCATAAAATTTTAGTTGGAGATGTCTGACTAATCCGGGACAATAAGGGTGAAAGTTTTGGATGACTCCAGCTATAATCATTAAGTTTCAGGGAAACACAAGTCGTACGAAGGTGCTGCAGAATTGGGAGAAAATATGGAATAATGAATGTTTACTGGGTGACTAGTTGGAGTAACCAATGTTCGAATAAAATAATATTTTTTTTCTGTGTAGCAGATATGGTAATATCAAATTAAAAAATACGTATTTGTCGACGAAGCCCGAAAATTTTAATAAAAAAAAGCTATCAGGATTAAATATGAAGGTGAGCGGGGGAGGATGAGTTGGCCTTATTCCCTCGGAAAACATCCGGCCTTTAATTGCATATACATGAGTGAATCTCATATTAATTTCTGATTATACAGAAATGAACGGGCCGGGCCACAAAGCTTTTATATTACCATAGCCTCTAATATAACCTGTAATCCGTATCCGTACTCACATGGAAATAATCAGCGATTATTAGCAAGCCCGACGCCGTTTAAGGCCTTAACATGTAAATTTTCCCAGGGAAAATGTTACTTTTTTAATTTTGCGGAAAATACGACACGCGTGTTTTACGTGCGCTTTGAGGTTTATTTTTAAATTAGCATAAATTTTGTATTTTTTAACAATTTCAATTCGTTGTGCCTTTCTAAGCACACAAAGAAAACATTTCATGCGATTTTTAAAAAATGTTTGGATAAAGAGGTTCCCCCACCTATATTATCGACTATACCCAAAAAAAGTTCTAGGATCCAACTATCGCAAGACTTAATATCTATTATTAAGTGAAATCCTTAATAGCGATTATTCGAACAAATTGGAATCTTTAGTAATATAATATAGTGATGAGCCTTATTGATGTCATTTTGGTGACGTGAAAATATTCTCCAACAATTTTTCTTAGTCGAATTAGTTAATGACATTTTTTTCCCAAAGACAAGGTTTATGGTTTCCATAATATCATACCCCCGCCGACTTTAGCGACCTTTACACCCTGTATACAGTAACGCATCCAATGAAGGGGTGTCGAACGCACCCCCAACACAAACACATTAATGTAGCCTTACAAAACTAATAACTATTTAACAAATTTATTAAAAACAATAAAACTAAAAACGACATTAAAAAACAATCTGGCGTCTATAAATTAAAATGCAAAGATTGTCCGAAAACATACATAGGCCAAACAGGTAGACAGTTCAATAAAATAATACAAGAACATTATAATAGTTTCATCAAAAACAAAACCGACTCAAACTATGCTATTCATTTACTTGATAACAAACATAATTTTGATCCATCCTTTAAAATTTTACATACTGAAAATAAAGGATTTAATCTTAATCTGTTAGAATCTATGGAGATTAATAAACTTAAAAATTGCGACCTGTTACTTAATGATCAATTAGATTTAAATAGTTCTCCTTTCCTAAACTTATTTTGTTGACCTACACATTGTAAAATCCCAACAGGTACTCTATTCGATCACAGTGACCATAATTTTGGTTTTCCCCGACATTATAACCTTCCTTCTCTTTCTTTTTAATAATTTGAATATATTGTACATTTTTCATTAGATCTATATTACTTTACTTTCATCTGACGAAGCTATAGTATAGCGAAACATGTTAAGTTCCATTTGGTAATATAGTGGAAATTGACAAGTTCAACTCTGTTTTACTTCTTCCCATAATATCATAGTTATGGATATCCACCTTGTATCGGCTGAATCAATTAATCAATTAATTTTTGTTTTTCGTTTTTGTACATTCTAATTCTTGGCGGTTCTACTTAATAGCGCAAGTTACGAGTAGCGCCATCTAATTTATATAACTATATATACATTTTCCCTTGTTATAATAAATAAAGGCATTTATTATTATTATTATTACAATTTATAAACTGGGAAATATTCGTTCCAAACTTGAGATATTTTATTCCATCAATTTATGATCAAGGTAGTGTATTAAAACCATCTCGCTGTGACGTATAAACAACCATAAATCCATTCTTAGGGGAATGTTTTATATTTGATATAGGTATTATGTGTGCGAGGAAACCGATAAATTTTATTTGATTTTATTGGGGGCTAATAAAGTCTCCTGAGAACGGAGTTACGTCGATATAAAAAAAATGGGGTTTGTTGTCAGCACTTCAGTGGATATTAGTATTTTGAGTAATTGTACGATTATGTCTGAATTTTAGATATATCTAAAAAGATTAATTTTGGGTTCCTCTAAAGTCCAGGGGAAATATTCTATATTGAGATAGGACCTTAATAAGGTTCTGAATTTTGTTCGTATAAACTGTGTAAAGTTTGTTTCACGATAAATGGATATAACTTAATGATTTCTTGGGTGGGTCCCATTGTGTCGACAAGAGCTTGGCAGTAAACAAGTGAAGTATGAAGGGACGGACTAAGGAAAACAAGTAATGATATGATTATATTAATGTAATCGAATGAAATAACATTTTTTTTAAATATTACTAGTCATATTTATTTACATTTATAATGTCATTCTATAGATAGTTCTGTTTCGCTATCGCTATGGTAGTCCACACATCTTGAATGTTTTTTTGCAGAAAGCCACAAGGCATTTGGAACCCAACCGTTTTCTGACCCAGCATGTAAAATGCTTATTCTTTTGCCTTTATTTGACGGAGCTTTTGTTTTACACTTATCGGAAGAATCAGACCAGCCTTTGGATGGTGTTTCATGCGTGTCAAATCAAGTCTGGTCGAGGTAAATTATAGGACGGTTTTCAGAACGGGATTTCCTTACAGAAATTATATACTCATGACGCCATTTTTGTAAACGGTGGGATTCCATGAGTACTTGCCTTTTGTCAATTTTGCGGTATCTGAATCCCATTTCCGACAAAACTCTCCAAAGGCTAGTGCGGCTACAACTTATCAAGTCCTTGTCGCTTTCGTCGAAACATTTGGTGAAACCGGCATCTTTACGCTTCTTTCTAGATTTAATGTGATTTGACGCGATTCTTTTCACTGTAGTCAGAGGTATCTTAGTCAAATCAGACGTTTCAGTCGTAGCAGCACTAGCATAAAGTCCTCTGTTGAGCAAATAAGTATATACTATTTTTACAATTTCGCTAGCATCGAGAGATAAATGCATTTTCTTCACTGCAAAACTAGAAGAAGCACCATCAATGTTTTTCCATGGACGCCACAATACTGTTTTTTTATACGTTTGGTAAAATAATATCGGTAATACAGCTAAACTCTTCCAGCAAGAAATAAAAACTAACAAATTTTACCACAAAAAGATATTTAAATATAAATTAAGCAACCTAACCTACCTGATGTGCCTATATTTAAATATAATTATTACAATCCGGTCCTTTCCGCATAATAATAACAAACGGTCATAAATAATGGGTTCGTCCTAGGTACTTTTATTGCAGTCATTAAGTTATATTCATTTATCGTGAAACAAACTTGTACCTATTCCATTATTGATAATGACAATGGCCACAAGCACACCTACACACCATATCTTGATATAGCTTCATAGCGATGCACTTGTTTGGCGCCTGTAACCATCGTTATGGCATTATGCATCGTCCACGGCGTCTAACTTCATTCCATTCTTTGCAATACCACCATTGACCAAATAAGTAATTTACATTTATTTGGTTTATGGTCAAAGTATGAAAGTTCGGACTGACCGGAAGTCGAATTCAATGGAAACGTGCAAATAAGTGGAATATTTATTTTCATTATATTTTGCATTTGGCGTCGGCATTGTTCCTCTGGGATACACGTCCGGAAGGTCGAGTTTTATTCGAAAATAAACTACTGAAGTTTTATATTTTATGCGAGTTTCGAATCGGGAAATTATTTGACCAAGTCAGTTTTCTTTAAAGTTTGCGACACATATGTTACAGGGTGTCCCATCGAGAACCGCCTCAATCTAAATATGAAAAACTATACATAGGAGCATTTTGAAAATTGCACAGTGTGCAAATGTTGATGGGGGCAACTCGGCTAAAATATGGTGGCACTTCTGTTTATACCGGAAGTCGGAGTCAAGCTGTTTATTTTGAATGGAACACCCTATATATTCTACGCAAGATTTCTGGCATATTTTGTATATCATGTCATATACCTAAGTAACCGCCGATGAACTAACACCAGTATTTTGTAGGCTTTTTAGCTTATCCTACAAACAAGAAATATTTCGATCATGCTGGAAGACGGCGCGAGTCCAGCCTATACCAAAGAAAGGTTAGAGAATCCTGCCTAACAACTATCGACCAGTCGCATTGCTTTCAGTTACATCAAAAGTAATGGACAAAGCTATTAACAAACAGTTTCTAAAGTACCTGGAAGGCTCCAACACTATCAGCGATCATCAACATGGTTTTAGGAAGTCCAGATCAACTGGAGATCTTCTAGCCTATGTCACTCATCTTTGGAACAACGCAATCGAACATCATGGGGAGTCTCGGGCTGTTGCACTGGCTATTTCTAAAGCCTTTGATCATGTTTGGCATGAGGGACTAATGGTGGTCTAGCTTTCTTAAGGACCGCTCTCTGCAAGTGGCGATTAACGGATTTCTCCCAGACACCTTCACCATCAATGCCGGTGTTCCTCAAGGGTCCATATTGTCTCCCACTCTTTTCTTACTCTACATTAACGACCTTCTAGTGAAAACGAAAAATCCTATATTTAGTTTTACTGACGATAGCACATTTATCTCATATTTCAATTTGAATGCACAAACATCGGCTGCTGACTCACATCTTCGCAGACAGCATGAAGTATCATGCCTCAACAAAGACCTGGAAGAAGTTTTGGCTTGGGGGACAGTAACAAAGTCGAATTTAACGCTAAAAAACCCAGGCAGCAGTTTTCTCTAAAAAGGTTAACATTACAGAACCGGAAATAGTCATGGCCGGACACACAATCCCACTGGCGTCTACTAATTTGCTGGACGTCAATCTGGGAGGAAATATGTCTTACATATCCACCATGTGGCAATCGCCAAGATAGCTTCTCAGCAACTTTTGACACTATACAAAGCCCAGATTCGACCATAACTAGAGTACTGTGTCTGGAGCTCTGCACCCAAACATACTCTTCGGCTACTGGATTCCATCGAAAGGAGGGCCACTCGTCTGATTGGAGACCACGAGCTGACGAAGAACCGCGACAGCCTAGAACATCGAAGATAGGTTGTTGGGGATTTGACTCTCTTTTACAGATATTTTCATGGAAAGTGCTCGGCTAACCTTGCCCTCTTAATTCCGCCCAGAGCGGCGAATAGCAGAAATACACGACGAACCACTGCCGCCCATCCATATGTGGTTAAGCTTAGTACTCCTCGAACTTCATTATTTAGAATTCTGTCATCTGGAGGACTTCATCCTTATGGAACGACCTTCCCGAGGTCGGTCTTTCCAACGAATATAACCTCCAACGATTCAAAACCAACGTGAATCGCTTTTTGCGCACACGCACCACTCCCAGAGTGCCCTAAAGGATTTTGCCTATGTCTAAAATGATGTATTAATCCAAGAAAAAACTTTGAGGTTGATTATATCGTCTTCGAACTGCTCCATCGCTATCCGGTAGATTCTGGCTAACTAACAGCGTTTTTGCAAAGAAATCCATCTCGACTGTAAAATTATAATTATAATTGCAGTATTCGCGCAAAAAGTTTTTACATGCATGTACCGAAATATAACGAATGATTTTTCATTTTTAATTAAAGCCGATCTTTCGTGATCCTATGGGTTCTGGGAACCCAATACACTCGCCACAAAGCCAGTCGGGATGAATAAAATTCGGCTAAATTAAAACGATGAATGCCCTTCTGTGTATGCGAGTAATAAACTCCGGTTTAGGAATTATAAATTAACAGTTTGTTAACATGTATACTTTTGCACGTTACATTAAAAACATGATACGCTTTTAAAAAGACATAAAGGACTCTTTCATTCGCCGAACGGGCTAATGAAGTTTGTTTATGAAAACTATTCACCTTTGTATGTATGTATACGTTAAAACGAAATAAATTTAATAAAAATGGGTTGGAGATTTAAACATTTAATTACACATAATTTTTCTTTAATGTACAGTGAAACCTCTCTTAGGCGGATACCTACGGGATCGTCTAAATGTGTCCGCCTAATAGAGGTGTCCGCCCATGCATGGGAAATTTGTTATTAGATAATTAGGTAATATGTAAATGCAAAATTATTACTATGTATATGTATGTACAAATAAACATAACATAATAAAAATACATTAGTTTTAGTTAGGATGTAGTACTAAAAAATCTAATAACGTAGTTTAGCGTGTTTGCGTTTTATACGTAGAGTCACCTCTATTCTTTGTATACTCTTGTAATTCCTTTACCATACTAATGGCTTGTTGATTATTGGTGACATCTGTTTGATTACTGCATTCAACTTCTTCATCAGAGTGGTCAGATAGTGATTTGGTTTCAGTTTGGACTACATAATCGGTAGGAATGGGGTCACTATCATCTTCTAATAGCACATTGCTATCAATGTTAATGAACTCGCACAAATCATTGTTATCAATTACAAACTTCCACAACATCAATATTCTCTTTCACACTCAAAACGCGACATTTTTGTGACATTGTTTACGATTCTAACCTTACAACTCACAAATAAACGGCGGATTGCTGTCGGGGAATCACACATACTTTCATTCGGCGAGGTCCTTTCGCGCTGCCACGCATACGCGATTGGTTGCCGGTCTGTCTTCAGAGAGTTTTTGCACTGTACTTATTCGTCTCCCAAATACTTTAAAAAAATGTTTGTCCGTTTAAAGGAGGGTTTTCGTACTCTTTGTATAAAAACAGCCTGTCCGCGTCCGCCTAAGAGAGGTTGATTTTTATGGAATTTCATATACCTAGTTCCGGACTATGAAAAAATGTCCGCTTAATAGAGATGCCCGCTTATTAGAGGTGTACGTTATAAGAGGTTTCAGTGTATTTTCTAATATGAAAACATTCGATTCTGCCCTTTTTTAATCGGTTCCTTCGCAGAGCAATCAGAAATAGTTTCAAAGTGCCCTTAGGAAGCATAGTTGGTTTAAAATGTTCATAGAAGCAAACCTTTGAGCAAAATGTATCGATTTCCTACTGATTTGCAACAATCATAATAATTCGCGTACTGGTACGTAATTGTGGGTTTGGATTTTGCGTATTTAATCAATCGGCTGTTTTGACTTGTTGTTTTTACAGATTCGTTTCGTTTTCTTTAGTTGTGGCATCTCTTGGATAAACTTATATTCCATAATTCTTTAAATATCCATTCCAAAACGAGATTCTAGCTCTAAACAAAGTAGAAATGGTGAATGGTTTAAATCAATGATGAGAAAAATCACATTTTTATGTAGAATTGAACTGGTGGATCGATAGAATAATTAAAAGATGTAGTTGCATATAGTAAATGTGAAAATAGTATCTAAAGTATTTTCGGAGATTACGAAAAAAAATATTTTCAATTCCCTGAACATTAAAATTTAAGTCGTTGCGGACATAACATGTTCATAATAAGTATGAACTTTTCTCCATATAATCAAACTCTGAAATAAGATTTTTTTCTTTAAATAAAAGCTATGCATTTTTTTCGATTCGATTTACCTTTTTTGTTGTTATAAGAAAAATCCTGGTGTCTATACAATTTCGCAAGGAAAGGTCGAAGGATGTCCGGACAGAGCGGAAGTTGGGCCCTGACTCGGCATTCGGGAGGAAATGAGGCGACGGTCAGGGTTTTCACGAATATTTTCTGTTATTATTTCGTTTTGAATATCAAGACGAACGTTTTATTGTATGGGAGGAAAATAGTTGGAAGCTCAAAGTTCTTTCATTTGATTAATTCAACTTTCATGAAGAGACCGGGCCGATCTCCTATTACGGGAAACACTTAGCTTATCCAGGTTCAGGCCTCTGAAAGGACTCCTCAGCAGGAGCATATCTGAATGCCGGGCATTAACATTAGATGGTTCTATAAGAAGAGCATGACTGAGTTTTGCAGGAAATAATTTAACGTTTACCAGATGTTGATTGAGATCAATATTCCCACGTGATTCTATTAAACAGCTCCTCGATACCAGCAGCAATGAATTCAAAATGGCGACCGGCAATTACACAATTTAACCCAAGGGGGTGGAGGACCGCTTACAGCAGACACCCGTAGAAAATCATACCGTCGCGTCGTATTCGTTATCTCCACTCCACCGTGCCCGATGTCACCCCAGGTCCACGCACTAATCGCGTACCTTTCGCACGTGCACAATGACAGATCCTTATTTTTGGCCACGTGACCTTTAAATCTGGACAATGATTCATTTGTTTGGTCTCCCTGTGATCCCACATACGAGAGGGGCTACGACGGACGGCACAAGGCGAACTGTACCGACTATTGTTGATTCGAGCGATTTATTTTTTATAATTAGATTCAATAATATAGGCATTGTGAAAAGGCCGTTGTCTATTCTAAAGGGTGAGGCGAGAATTTATTACCTTTGGACGTTAAAAAAGCATTAAGAGTAAATCTGATTTAGTGAAAGGATCGTGGGAGCGACTGAAGGAAAGGAAAGGGCTGCAGGGTGTGATGGGGATCGGAAAACTTGGTTTATTAAATTTTCCCTTGTTAGTTTGTGTTATTCATGTAATTAGCGGCCGTTAAGATAACTGACAAAAAATGCTGCCCAGAGGAGACAATTTAAAATATAGCAACTCTCCGGTCGACCTTGAAATGAAAATATGAATGAAACTGTGGAGTTTTATCTCAAAGGGCGCAATTGCCCTCTAATTTATTTGCGGTCCAAACCACGAAACAAACAGAAATGGCCGATATTACCGGCCAAGATAGGACAAGTGCGGCGGTCGGATCCCAGAAGCCAAGACTTCTTGTTTTCCTTAAGACAATAAGGCAACGGAGATAAGTCGTGGGGTGGCCGAAACGGCTGCTAACCACGAAAACAACCCCTTCATCTCTCATATCAGATCCGGCCGAAGGATTTCGAAACTTGTCGAACTACAAACGCATAGTTGACATAGGAATACAGTGGGTGAAAACGTTCCAAAGGAAATACCGAAAGTATAAAGTAGAGCTAGAGGGAAAAGTAGCACAGTCTTTATAGTTTTGTGTGAACTCATCAGTTTCTTTCTTCAGCACATGCAGTAAATATTTTTTTTCTTTTTCTGTTCCATTGAATTCTAAAATTTTACGGACTTCCGAGTTAGCAAATGAATTGCTCAAAGATCTTATAACCTCCAGATGGAAATGTTTACGTTTCGAGTCTACGCAAGGAATGGAAACGTGCCTTGCCCATCTTTCTTTTATGATTGCAGCATAGCCAGATTGTCATATTTGTCGCTAAAGTATCTTGCAAAATCACAATTAAAAATTTGTTAATTTGACAATTACATCTGGTTTAAGGTTAATCCGCAATTGCTCTTAAAAAAATCTAATTTCCCAATAACTTTATAATAAATTGTGAATAAGCCTTGAGAGATTTAAAAAATATATATTATTATTATACATAAAAGTTTGGAATAAACCGATTGCACTCTGGCAACATCTACTTCAATTTACTACACAAACCCGAACTTCATCAATCGCTCCGGTTATAGTAAAAATACATTGTTGCTGCTTTCTGCTAAGGTAGTTTGTACATATTTTTTTTTGTTTTTTGTGATTATTAGTGAAAAATCGTCTTTATTATAAACAATCATGGTGCATTCATGTATAGTTTGTAAGAGAGGGTTTGTTCGATCATTTAAACAAGGATTTATCTCAAATACCAATGTATGGAAGGATTTATCTTCTCTTCGGTGAGTATGGTTATGTTTTAATATGTAACCAACTGATATAACCATTGATGTTTAAAAGATTATGGACAGGTTCGTGCAAAAGGAACCCCGTGATTTATGTGTTGGTAGTGTTGACACTGTAGTATTTTTATTAATGATTTGATATTGTGATGTGTGTGTGTTTGGTGATTTCATTTCAGTTGAGTTGGTTTATTTCTTAATATAAATCTTGCATTTGCAAGATGGTCGAGTCTTGTGCGGCCATAAAATTATAGTCCAGGTGATACAACAGTTATTTGTGAGAAACACTTCACAAAAGAAGATTATGGAGGTAATGTACATGGGAATAAAATACTGAAGAAAGGAACAATCCCCTCTTTATTTTTCTATATTTAAACAACGTTTGCAGTGTAACAAGTGCGTGAAGACAGGTTTTATATAATTTATTTATTTATTTGATATAACTTGTTTAGGTACATAAGTATTATTTTAATTTGTTTATTTAATTAATCACTTTAGTGTACGCGGTAAACGAGAAAGGCCGGTCCATAACCTTTTAAACATCATTGGATATAACCAGACTTCAACATTGTTGCCATTAACGAGACAAACATGTTTTGTGTCTCTTCCACCCAGTACTGATTTTCAATAACATTTCACACAATCACAGCTTCCCTTACAACCCTAACAAGAAGCATGGTAGCTTACAAGTTTACATTTAGTTAAAATATCCGATTTCACCACAAAACATCTGCAGTAAGCATTTTTCCACGTAGGACTTTTTCATCCATTAAGGAGGTAGTCACTAGCCGCGATATTTTCCCGCAACCCTTGGATCTATCCACTTATTATATATGTTCGAAAAAAACCGGGAATTTTAACATTGAAGGATTTTGATTGGTGTCTAGTCTCTAAAAATAGGATACAAATTCCGCTTCGCCGTAATTTATTCCGAACAAAGATTCCGGTCTGGTCCCACTGTGCGGTAAAGATGTCCCAATGACATCCTGCCGGCCACACAGATCACTTTGCGGTAACATTCTTAAGATAAATAACCATATCGCTCCTTCCATCCAGTCCCAAGACGCACTAATGACCAAACAATACTACCAACTGGCTGTGGAAAGGTCCCCAGATACGTGATAGAGACTTCTAGGAACTAATGACAACCTAACTTTCGGTTGTGCTTTCAGATAAGACAAGACGGGATAATAAAAATAATTTTATGAGGTCGTTAATGAAGGACAATATTGTTCTTTTGATTTGTTGAGAGATGAGAGTGACTTTTGTACGTTTAGTGGTTATGGGTTATAATGACGTTATGAATGACGTATATAGACTGCCTTTCAACGCCGTCATAGACAACTAGCATTAACTGAACTGAAAATCCGCAGCAAAATGGTCATATAAAAACATTAAATTGGCAATGTTTCGAAAATTTAAAATTTTCGGATTAGGCAACCTTATTTTTAATGCTAAATAGAAAATAATTATAAAATTTGGGAGTTTCCATTTGAAAATTTAGCTTCTTTGCAGTTTTCTCAATTTAAAATCTTCTTTTTGAACACCCTGTATAAATGGTTATCAAAATATTATAAAAAATCTATTAAAGCAGGTCCTCTTCAAAAGGAAATCCAATCCAAATTAAATAATAGAAGCTTCCTTATACGAAAAAATAATAATTATTTTAAGGTCTGCAAATGTAATTTTTGACATAAAAAATTAAATATGTCAAACACGCTTAGATAGAGTATAGGACTTGCGTAGAATCCAAAAATATAATAATATATAGGGTGTTTGATTTAAAAAGAAAGAAAGAAAATAGAACCACTAGAAATCATTTTTTTAAATTGGACTCCCTTTTGCAATAAGAAACCAACTAACAATTTATGAGTTAGCTGGTTCTTTAGAATCACAAAAAGGCGTTTTTTCTATTTACAATTAAGATCCGTCTTAAAATACCTATGGACGCCATTTATGAGGAATATGACCTAAATGAAAATTAGAGAAACCTGTATTCAAGTTTTGCAATCAAGTACCAGGTAGTGCGCGTTATGCAAGATTAACTTATTGTTTAAATTTTACACCTGTCAAGATGTTAACAATAAAGTTAATTTGTTAAATATTGAGTTGCTAAACAATGTGGCAAACCCAGGCGATAATGCCTCGTCGGTAAGACTAATTTTATAAAAAAAAAAGTAATTTGGATCTTTTTTGCTAAAATGTAATTTGGATCCTTTTTGCTAAATGTGTTTTTAAATGTTGTTGCTTTAGGTATTTAGTCAATTTTGTTTATTTTAGAGTATTAAAAAAATTACAAATAGAAAAAATACGTTTTAGATGAAAAGATTAACTGGTTACATATAAAAAAAATTGAAATTGTCTAAAATAAACCTTACAGCATTTTTATAAAAATAGATTACGAGAACGACATAAACTGGATAAGTATTAAATAAGGAAAGGGATGGATACCAACTTTAGGCGTAGTATTTTATAATAGCTTAGAAGAGTGCCTCAAAGTAAAGCAATACCAACACCTAAACTGAACGATATAACATCTTACATGGACCTGATTGCCGCTGCGGATCAACATCTTTATACTAACCTTATGGGCGATGAAACCCTACAGGAAGATACTGAGGGCTTCAATGGAGATATTGATTGATTGATTTTGAAGACCAAATTTAATAGAAGACTAATAACACATTTGTTTTGTTTTTATATCGCGCTTTTCATTGTGTTTCCGTTGTGCGTTTTTCTTTTTTAATAAATTGCATTTTTCCAAGAAGAACCAATTTTTTTTAAAGACAGTTCTTTTAATACCATTTTTCTCAGTTGGTTGCTTATTGCAGAAGGGGGTCCAATTGAAACATACTAATGGTAACTTATATTAAAATTAACACTTCATATAGAAAGTATCCATCGCATTAAAAAAAAAAGTTTAATTAATAGAACTAAATTATCAGTTTCCTAACGAGAAATCCATACAAGATATATAATAATTTTCATTTTGCAAAATTACCTTCGTACCTAATGACAAATATTACAAATCGGATGCTTCTGGCGTACAACACACGCGGCACACGATGCAACTTTCATTAAGTATGCAAATGAAGGGGGAAATTACTTTTACCATAGTCGTCATTATTTCTGCATTGACATCAACCCGCGTGTGGTGATCACACATATTGCTGTTTTTCTGACGGACATAATGTCCCATCCTAATATTCAGTTTTCGCAAGGCACTAAATAGTTTTCTTCCGATAGAAAGGTTTCCGTTTCCTTCAAGTTGCTTATTTTAGAGGTGTCTTATCATTGCCCACCTCCAGTTTCAACAATATTTATCTTAATAGTAAATTGTTGTTGCATTGTGATACTTGCCTTCGTACAGTACGTTTCACGAAATTTGGATACGACTTAATGATTTCCTGGGTCGGTCCCATTGTGTCGACAAGAGCTTGGCAATAAACAAGTGAAGTATGAAGGGACGGACTAAGGAAAACAAGTAATGATATGATTATATTAATGTAATCAAATGAAATAACATTTAAAAAAAATATTACTAGTCATATTTATTTACGTTTATAATGTCATTCTATAGGTAGTTCTGTTTCGCTATCGCTATCCTCATCAAAATTAATTATAATCCCATTTCCGACAAAACTCTCCAAATGCTAGTGCGGCTACAACTTATTTGGGTTTCATCATTGGTGAGCCGTTGTTTCAGAGAATCTAATGTAGGTACGCGTTGCTCTTCGTACATGGTGTAGATTTTTCGCCTTATCAAGTCGTTGTCGCTTTCGTCGAAACATTTGGTGAAACCGGCATCTTTACGCTTCTTTCTAGATTTAATGGGATTTCACGCGATTCTTTTCACTGTAGTCAGAGGTATCTTAGTCAAATCAGACGTTTCAGTCGCAGCAGCACTAGCATAAAGTCCTCTGTTGAGTAAAGAAGTATATTATACTCTTTTTACAATTTCCCTAGCATCGAGAGATAAATGCATTTTCTTCACTGCAACACTAGAAGAAGCACCATTAATGTTTTTCCATGGACGCCACATATTGTTTTTTTATACGTTTGGTAAAATAATATCGGTAATACAACTAAACTCTTCCAGCAAGAAATAAAAACTAACAAATTTTACCACAAAAAGATATTTAAATATAAATTAAGCCACCTAACCTACCTGATGTGCCTATATTTAATTATAATTATTACAATCCGGTCCTTTCCACATAATAATAACAAACGGTCATAAATAATGGGGTCGCCACAGGTACTTTTACTGCAGTTATTAAGTTATATCCATTTTTCGTGGAACAATCTTTCGTACTTTCTAATTAATTATACATTAACCAGAAGCCTCTAGAACATTCTAGATGCATTTAACCCACCTAGAAAAGAAAGCGCTTGACTGTAGTCCTTCGCCAATAAGGTTTTCTTAGGTTCTTATTTCTGCGAGCATTACTTTCTAATCTATAATAGAGGAAGCAATAAATGAGGCAAAGAATATTCCTAAAGCATAAGATTTCCTCCAAGTATTGGCTGATTGAATTAATTTCATGTGCTGTCAAAATAAGGACGATTAGATTCGTAGACGACCTGACCTTTACACTCTATTCTAGCTAATGAATGATGTTCGAGTAACAGATGTAAATGAAGGAGAGAAAAATGAATATAATGGCATAGGTTTTACAATAGCAAACACTAGAAGAAGAATTGATATACATCTGGAAGGAACTAGACCATAGAAGTCATTCAAATGGGTTTGACGATTATAGCTAGACATAATAACAAATTGATGTGAAACCAGTACAATAAGATAAAGCTGTATGAAACTAATAGTCGTGCTCAAACACAGTGCCGTCCTTTCTTTTCTCCATTTGGAACAGTTTTTCTTTTAATTCAATAGCCAGCTTAAAAAACTAAACGATATTTTTTTCAAAACATCCGTTGCAAAAACACTCTCATATGCTGATAGATCGTCCGGTAATGCCAACCTAAATCGACGTAAATATTGCCATCAGCACACCGATGTCACTTAGGAGGAGATGGCCGATATTAAGGTCGGAATCCATTTATCATGTCGGTCAAATTTGAAGGTTTAAAAAGACCGTATGTGGCTTTAAGATTAAAGAGAAAACAACGACCGACTTTTTTAGAAGAATTCGAAGTGTTTTTAATAAAATTTCGTTAACTTTAGGATAAAATAAATTAATTAACTGCTTCATAATTTATAATTTGTTTCTGGCAGTCATATAACTAATCCGGAAGCTTAACGTGGATTTTTCGAGAAGTGTGAGTAATAGAAATCGGGTCCCAGAATGTACATATCGGTACGCCCGGATTCCATGGACGCACCAGTCAATTCAATTTAACTCAAAACCAAAATTCTAAATATCCACGGATAGTCTCGCAACAAAAATCTACAGTTTTATGTTCAGTCTATTAACTAGATCCGCAGTTACTTTAATTGAATATAAAAGTTGTCTCATTTCGTTTTATAAAGATATTCCAAATTCGCCCTAGAGCAAACACTTTAGATTGCTATTAGTTTTTTCTTAAAACTACCTAAAGTAAAAAGTTTAGAGCAAAAGAGAGAAAGGACACTTTAAGTTCTGAAAATGATAAACGCAAGGCCAGGCAACCCTGAGATTGTTGATGCTATCTCGGAAACTACCCCAATTTCAGCTGGCTTCGAGGCGCCCAAAATTGCGATACACAACCCCTGATGTCTGCTTACTTTATCCCTTGCGCTAAAAAATAAACAAATTTTTATATACGCGTAAACGAAAAAACTACCGAATTTTGTGTGGCTTTCTACGAGACGCATATAAATCTCCTAATAAAAGAACCTAAATCAGCAAGATTTAAATTTGATTTTGAATACAGACAGAAATATGAAAGGTATAAAAAATATATAGACTTTAGGAAGAATATAATATATTTTTTCTATCTTGCATCGGAAAAAAAAATTTTGCATAATATAATTAATTGTTTTTTGGAGAAAGGGATAGCGGACAGCGACCAAATCTTTGTGTAAATGCAATTTTACAAAATTTTTTAAACTTCATGACTTTATTGAATTAACCGAATAGAATTTAATAAATCTTAGTGTCTTATTGTTACACAGGACCAGGAGGCTCCTATTTCAGAAATTGGTAAAGGTACCTTATTCCAATTCACCAATTCCTTTACTAAAAATGTATTTAACGGATAGAATATATTGATATTTATAGCCTTAAATTCTTATAATACAATGAATTTGTAGGTGTCCCTCAAGGGTCCGTATTAAGACCGTTACTGTTTATTGTTTTTATCAAAGATATTCTATCCAAACTGACAATATTATTAATAATTTATGGTATGACTTCAATCAATCAATTCAATCTGACCTTCATTTAATTGATTAGGTGATTCGAAAAAGAATACAATTCAACTGGAATTGCACTGGAGTTTTATCGTTTTTCCAATCATCCATTCAATTGTAGAATGGCGCGTTGAAAATAAGCTAAACTCTACATTGGAGAGTCTATACTTTACTAAAAACTTATCAACAATCATATATGATTATTCGATAGACAATCAATCAATTCAATATGACCTTCATTTAATTGATTAGGTGATTCGAAAAAGAATACAATTCAACTGGAATTGCACTGGAGTTTTATCGTTTTTCCAATCACCCATTCAATTGTAGAATGGCGCGTTGAAAATAAGCTCAACTCTACATTGGAGAGTCTATACTTTACTAAAAACTTATCAACAATCATATATGATTATTCGATAGACAATCAATCATTCAGTTTCATGCATTGAGGAGTTTAAAGATTGGTATTGGCAGACTTTCTTCTTCTTCTATTAACAACGTAATTTCGGACTCAGTGGCATATGGATTCAATCGACAATGTACGATTTCACGAATATTCACTACTCGTGCTATATAATAACTTTACCTATACACTGAGAAAGATTTCGAGAAAGTTCGTGATTGGTCAGAAGCCAAAGTATCCTCTCTGATTCAGCGATCTATCATTCCTCTGTGGTCGTTATTGGATTTGACTAAATTCTTACTTCACCTCATCCCAACTCCGTTTTCCGTATTTCAATTCCCGCGGGCCATTACTTTAAAAACTTCGGCCATTCTTTTTCATGATTTACTTCGCCCTTAATAATTATTGGCTTTAATTAGCCACCTAAGCACCGATCCGATTTTTCTTCCTAAAGTTCGAGGTTTATAAAAT
The DNA here is from genome assembly GCA_963991005.1 of Barypeithes pellucidus. Taxonomy (NCBI): domain Eukaryota; kingdom Metazoa; phylum Arthropoda; class Insecta; order Coleoptera; family Curculionidae; genus Barypeithes; species Barypeithes pellucidus. The sequence continues at coordinate 1,592,395 of OZ022559.1, forward strand.
CTTTTCGAACTCAGTGGCGTAACACCGAACCAAAAAGTTGGACAGCAAATGGCGTTACTGTTACGTTTACTAAAACTTGTCATTTTTGAGATTTTGTTAATTGACAATTTTCACAGGATAAAAATCCATAAGTTCCCTAAAATACATGTCTCCAGGATTTATGCAAAATACAGCAAGTTCCTTTTAAAAATGTACGCTTGAACTACCAGACTAAACATCTCTTGACTTTTCTCTCTTCTTATTGACCCCCTCCTCGCCCCAATATATCCTTCATTATTCCTTAGTAGCTCATTTCAAATTGACGTATACGTTTAATGTGTAAGGAACTATGGCAGCATACAATCCGAATAGTGCCTGACCTTTACTTTCACGATTTCTGTAGAATCAACCCTTTATAGACCGTCATGTATAAAAAGATGGAAATTCATAGGTCCATGTAAATTCCATATAATATTTATTTTCCCCCTTATCTACGCCCGGTGTCCCCAGAACTGACGCGTCAAATGGAATAGAAAATTGTCTGTTCGGTGTTCCTGCCCGAGAAATAGTATGCATTTTTTCTCGGCGCATTCCAGATCTTTTTGCACATTCCCCATTTCGAGGGACATTTGTTTGCCCGCCGGACAACGACAAATCGCAGTTATTTACTTTTGGCCATGATAGGAATACGTTTATTCCAGGTTGAAGGAACGGATTTTTTACTTCCTGTTATTCCAATTTTATCAGGCATTTGTGTGGAAAATTCGACGTGACCAACTTTTCGTCTTTAAAAAATATCTTTGATGTTTTTTAAATTGTCTAGCATCGATAATAAAACTATTTTTTTCTATGAGAAAAAATCCTGCTCTATTTACGTGGAAAGTTAAAAAAATACACTGGATATATCCATAGGAAAATTTGTTATACATTAAGGTCTGTTTCCTGCAGGATTGTAAAGCAAAACTCCGTACTTCCACTTGTCCTTCTGCATATCCGTAATAAAGAAGACCTTTTAAAAGTTTAACGGTCGAGAATTAAAATCAGGATATGAGCTAGCAGGTTATTGAAACGTCGCCTCTATGTTAATGAAAGAAGCTGGTATTAAGTCCGCGTAAGCCGTCTCTGTCGGCAAACAAAGTCGGTGGTCAAATGAGTTTTTGAAACACGCCCACAAACTGTCAAAACGTTGCGGTTTCGTGTCTAATAAGAGATAATCGAAAAAGTATGTTCTGTAGTCCGTAACCGCCCGCCAAATTTTGTTTAATAAGCTTTCGGGAATGTTAGACATGTTTATTAGCTTCGGGATGGTAATTACTTCCATGTACGGGCATTGGGAAAACGTAAATTTAATTTGCGCTTCATAAATTTAAAAATAATACGTATAGGAGTGATAATTCTTGATGAATAGTCAATGTGGAACTTTCTGACAATGCCGGCCGGTACTAAAGAACTGACCGATAAAAAGTGGCATATTACTCCATAAGTTTCCGTCCATCCTGTATAAGTAATCTGTCGGTGAACTTTGGAGAATTAATTTAAAAAGGCCCTTCCCACAACCTGCGACCGTCGTTTCCTGGACACTTATCTGCTTCCTTTCAGTGATGAATATTAAACTGCACTTTGCGTGGGAGAAGTAGTTGGATTTCGCACGTATGCAGGGATTTGTAATTTACTTTTTAAAATAACGATCGTTTGATTGGTTTTATCAGAATCGGCATCCAACAGAACGGTTTTCCTGTTCACGGAAAATTAACTGCTAAACTGCGATGAAGGGACAGATTTTTTAAACTTGTACAGCTTCTATTAAGTCCCTATTTTTAACATCAATTAGTGAACGGTTAAAGACATAAAATTAAATTATTTTGTTCGGAAAAGCAATTTTAAAGAGGTAAACAGGATAATACTATAAAATTGACTTCCCTTATTTTCTTATTTAACGTTTACTCGTTCTTATGAATGCGATCATTCTCCCTAAGAAAGCAATTCGTATATAACAAGGTTAAGAGTCATAAAATTGTATATTTAGTCTGTTGAGTACCGGGACATAAAAAATTTACTGCCTCGATGTATACACGTAATCCTTACAAATTTACCTTTTTCAGGAAAAAATCTGAAATCAAGTTTTATTGATCAGATTTTATCTGCCAGCGTTTTACAAATTGTCGTAAACTTTGTAGATAGAATTTGCTCATTGTGAATTGCAATGTTTTATCAAATGATTAAATTATACACAAGAATAAAAATAATTACGTTACGAAATACAGGGTCCTAATTTTTTTAGGAAAAATGGTCAGTTTTATTAGTTCAATTGAATCGTTATATTCGTTGGAAAATACGACCTGAGGATGTCGTTCCACAAGGATGACGTCCTCCACATGAAGAAATTTTTAAACAATGAAGTTCGCGGAGTACTAAGCTGAACCACATATGGATGGGCGGTAGTGGATGTCAGTCGAACATTTGCCAGGGATATATCTGTAAAAGAGAGTCAAATCACCGACCTGTCTTCGATGTTCTCGGCTGTCGTGGTTCGTGGTCACTCCGTGGTCTTTGATCAGACGAATGGCTCTTCCTTCGATGGAATCCAGCAGCCGAATAGTATGCTTGGGTGCAGAGCTCCGGACATGAGAGGAATATTCTAGTGATGGTCGAATCTGGGGTTTGTAGAGTATCAAAAGTTGTTGAGGTGTGTACAAATTTCTGGTTCGGAAGAGTACCCCAAGCTTCTGAGAAGCTATCTTGGCGATTGCCACAACGTGGTTATGACAAGATTTCCTTGTTTCGCTTAGAATGTGTTTTTATCTATTAATAGGACTAGAACTATTTTGGCAACCACATTCTGGTAAGAATATTGTTTGGAAAAAACGGAATAACTTCAAAACTGCGACTAAATTTACAGGTATTTAGCAGATAATACCGTATATTATCTTTTCACAACATTATTCATAAGTCAGATTTTTATCCATAACTTCTTAAAAACCCTTATAAAGTCGAAGATTCGAGATAAAAAAGTCCCTATCAGAAGGTCACCTGGGTCCCGCCGATATCATTCTTTAACCTGATCTCATATTTCATGCGAGCTCCCAAGAGGTCGCATGTGTTATCTCGGTGATATGTTGTCCCATATGGTTGCTTTATTTGATTTTTATACACACCGTGGTCTCACGGGTAAAAAAACTGGCCTTTTGCTGTGTTGCCAGCATGTAATGAGTACATATTTGTATAATATCTGCTTTTGGTATATTCATCAGTTCAGTCTTTTGTATGACATATTGCAATAAAGTTCATGTAAAGCTGCATTAGGTTTGATATAAATAATATTTTGATACAATTAACTTCATAATGCCAGCCCAACTAGCAGCCTTCCCTTGGTTAACAGAGCCGATTCCGAACAAAATGATTGCTGTATAGCGTGCTTGTTGATGTCTCTAAATGGTGTTATTCAACCTCTATATAGCAATTCTGGGTTCTTTACCCTTATAGATACATTTTTCAATGTCTGCAAGAGCGTTTTCAGAGAAAATGAGTTTGAAACTCGAAATGTTTACTGTAACACTGTATTCTTATAACCACCATAGAGAAATAAATATTCGTTGGGAGATGGAGACGAGAGAAAAATATCATTCGCACTTATTTCCGTTATTCCACAGAAGAAAAATTAAAAAGTGTGGCAACGCTGTAATACCACCTACTGAAGGAACCGATTTACCTATTCATAGAATCAGAGATGCTATCACACACGCGCAATTCTCCAGGGGCTTGAGTGGATGCTTTTTCCGGTTTTATGAAAAATAATCCCAATTTTACGAGTTTGTTCAAGGTGTAAGGGGATCAATAAGTTATGTATTTGTATTCAGAACTACATAAGTTTACATAAATGAAATAACTAAAAGAATATAAAATTTGCATGTAAAAGTTGTAAAATTTACAAGGCGAGCGAAACCAGTGGTCGTAACCGTGTTCAACGAAATTTGGAACACCAAATAAACATTAGCTTTGTCACGATACTTTTAGTTGGAATAAAAAGTTTATTCTTCAATTACAATTTAGTTTATTTATCATGTAATTAACTGTTTGATGGATTTAATTTTGATACGAAAGAAATTACATCACCGCGAGCGAATCGGACGGAACAAGAATTTTCCGTAATTGGATCTAAAGAGAGACAAAACATCTTCTATTTCACTTCTGATAGATTTTAATTTTGATACAGAACAAATGGCATCACCTCGACCGAATCGGCGGGTACAAATATTTTTCTCGTAATTGGACACTCATTTTACATAGGCAGGGCAAATTTGAGCCAGATCCGTTGAATAATTTAGGAAATATCCTAAGGAGAGACGCACAAAACATCTTTTATTTAATTTTTTGATGGATTTTAATATGGATACGAGCCAAATGATATCACCGCGAGCGAATTGGAGGGTACAAATATTTTTCTCGTAAATGAACACACAATTTACATGGGTATGGCAAATTTTAGCCAAATCGGTTGAATAATTTAGGAATTATCCTAGGGAGAGACACACAAAACATGTTTTATTTCAGATTTTGATGGATTTTAATTTGGATACGAAAGAAATGATATCACCGCGAGCGAATTGGTGGGTACAAATATTTATCTCGTAAGTGGACACACATTTTACATGGGTATGGCAAATTTTAGCCAAATTGGTAGAATAATTTAGGAATTATCCTAGGGAGAGACACACAAAACATGTTTTATTTCAGATTTTGATGGATTTTAATTTGGATACGAAAGAAATGATATCACCGCGAGCGAATTGGTGGGTACAAATATTTATCTCGTAAGTGGACACACATTTTACATGGGTATGGCAAATTTTAGCCAAATTGGTAGAATAATTTAGGAATTATCCTAGGGAGAGACACACAAAACATGTTTTATTTCAGATTTTGATGGATTTTAATTTGGATACGAAAGAAATGATATCACCGCGAGCGAATTGGTGGGTACAAATATTTATCTCGTAAGTGGACACACATTTTACATGGGTATGGCAAATTTTAGCCAAATTGGTAGAATAATTTAGGAATTATCCTAGGGAGAGACACACAAAACATGTTTTATTTCAGATTTTGATGGATTTTAATTTGGATACGAAAGAAATGATATCACCGCGAGCGAATTGGTGGGTACAAATATTTATCTCGTAAGTGGACACATATTTTACATGGGTATGGCAAATTTTAGCCAAATCGGTAGAATAATTTAGGAATTATCCTAGGGAGAGACACACAAAACATGTTTTATTTCAGATTTTGATGGATTTTAATTTGGATACGAAAGAAATGATATCACCGCGAGCGAATTGGTGGGTACAAATATTTATCTCGTAAGTGGACACATATTTTACATGGGTATGGCAAATTTTAGCCAAATTGGTAGAATAATTTAGGAATTATCCTAGGGAGAGACACACAAAACATGTTTTATTCACATTTTGATGGATTTTAATTTGGATACGAAAGAAATGATATCACCGCGAGCGAATTGGTGGGTACAAATATTTATCTCGTAAGTGGACACACATTTTACATGGGTATGGCAAATTTTAGCCAAATCGGTAGAATAATTTAGGAATTATCCTAGGGAGAGACACACAAAACATGTTTTGATGGATTTTAATTTGGATACGAAAGAAATGATATCACCGCGAGCGAATTGATGGGTACAAATATTTATCTCGTAAGTGGACACACATTTTACATGGGTATGGCAAATTTTAGCCAAATCGGTAGAATAATTTAGGAATGATCCTAGGGAGAGACACACAAAACATGTTTTATTTCACATTTTGATGGATTTTAATTTGGATACGAAACAAATGATATCACCTCCACCGAATCGGCGGGGACAAATATGCAATAGACATGGAAAATTTAATCCTAATCGGTTAAATATTTCAGGAATTAACCTGGGGAGACATAAAACATCTTTTATTTCACCTTTTAATGGATCTTAATTTTGATACGAAAGAAATGATATCATCGCGAGCGCATTGTCTAAGTTGCATCTCAGACAAAAATACGTGTGTGGTTTCAAATATTTTTATGTATGAAAAGATTATTGAAGTAATGCGAAAGCGGTTTCCGGTACGAAGGGTTTGAATAGGAGGAGGGGTTTTTAGTGAGTAGGAATCGCACACTACCCACCACGGCTATCTTGTGGGTGTCTTATACAAGATTTTTCCCCTCCCCTCACAAAAAAAAGGAATGAGAAGATCGATAAACCTATTTGCTTCTAATAGAACAAAATATTCAAAACCCCACATCAATTTTCTAACGTACTTTGTGGACCACTAAACAAATGATGGATATTTGTCTATTGTCTCAACCAACTTTTTCATTGTTGATTGATCAAATATTACTTATCCGTTCAATAGAGATATATATATAATATACTTTTCTTCTCGAAGAAATATCATTAATCTGTGAACGCAATTAGGCCCTATTGTCCTATTATCACTCTTTAATCTGGATCGCAAGAAAAATAATTGCTCCTGCTGGTTGAAAACGTCTAAACGTTGGAAAAATGTTGTTATTTTGAGTTGACTCGCTTTTCCATTTGCCTAACAAAACATTGGAAATAGGGAAACCTCCGAGAAGCGATCGCGATAACCAATCGGAAACGTTTTTACCTGTTCGGTCGATACCGAGGGGAGTGTTCCTGACCATTGCGCTTACCTGCTGCGTCAGGTGAGGAAGCGCGCATGAAGCCCGTTGGCGCCCAATCCGACGATACTCACCTGCGATTTCACCTGCTGCAGGTGGGCGTCGCACCTTGCAGCCAATAAAATTACGTTTTGTAAGGTAAAGAAGGTGATTTTACCGGCCAATTCCCGTCTCGTATGTTGAAACGGTGTTTGGGCAGTGCTTTAGCTGGAAAATAAGCAGAACAGAAAGCTTAATAAATCAAATTAGCTGGGCTAATTCCGTTACCAATAGCAATAGCTTAAGTTCCTGCTTGAACCTAACCATAACTAGCTGCCTCTTACCAGTTACGTTAACTGCAGCTACAGTTTTCCCTATTTATTTTTCTAATCTGGAAAACTGCCTCTCGTTTCATCGGATAAATGACACATTCAAGAACCACACTATTAAACCATCATCCGAACTATTAAACTTCAAGAAAGGTATAAACTAATTCCATGAAAACATTGACGGTCACAGAACGACTTCGCTCAAAGGAGTTAATTGTATCTCGAAGAAGCTGAAAGCAAACCGAGTGACGGTGTGGTCCACGTGTGCACAGCTTTTAAAGAGCCCGTTGTTTCCGACCTAAGTTGTTTACAAGCGGTAAATAACGTGCTAGAAGAGGAATGTAACAGTTTATGTTTTGACGATTCACGGAGTATCCGCTTAAGGTCGAGGACGTCGTGCACGTGCACGGTGATATATCCTAATAAACATATTTGAATATGAAGCATGATAATGATGTATAAGTGCTAGAACTATAAGTGCCACTGCTTTTTGTCTTCGACTATTTTATTCACTATTTCTTGACGCGTCTGATTTTATTGTTCAATTTCCTCTAATTTAATGTCTTTTTCTTCCAGAAGTCCTTGGTCCACATTTCTCGATGGTCTATAGTTCATTATCTAGTTTTTCTTATTTTTTATTTCAATCTTGTGTAACTGTTACTTTTTCTTACAGCTATTAAAAAAAAGTCTATGAAACTCATGCTAAACCCGAACAAATTTCCAATTCGAAACCTTCTACTGTGTATTCCAGGAGGAACATATCCATGACTAATGCCAAATGACCTTTTCTTTCCCTGAACTAGAGAAAGTGACTCAACGTCGCAGCAAAGGGGGGTGCAACACTGTGACGCCTTTCAGGAAATGGCCACATTGTCCACGTGATACACCCACTGCGTTCGGCAGGATATGTCCTGCAGGATAATGTACCGTGGATGCACCTATTCGTCCTTAACAGGAAGACCGATCGTTGTCCTTTTGTGTGCCTTGACGTTGGTCTTATGCCATTACGATATTATGACGATTATTGTCGTTTTAGTACCTTTTGGGTGTGGTTTATGGCTTTCTAGGAAAGTCTGGGTAATATACGAAATAGGGGATTATTGGGTGAAGTGATTCACCTTCTGGATTTTTGGGAAATTGAGTATAAAGTTGTCACATTTTGTTCGTTCCCTGATAACTACGAAATTCTCAAAATGGAATACTCTGAAGTTTGAAGTACAATTCGGATTAGTGCAGTATGTTGGGACAGTAGCACTTTAAAATACTATTAATACCACTTGACAAGCAAAAACTTTTTATTTCTTAGATGGATTTTTAAAATTTGATTTAATCCAATGACGTCTGTTCAGATTGTGTGCGACTACTATGAGATGGCGCTGCGCGCTGTATTTTGTGTCGACTACCTTCGATAGTACATCGTTAAGTTACAGTCCTCTCTGATGATGGGTATGTACACCTACCCTGTACTGACGAGAACAACTAAGTCCGAAACCGGTCTACAGGTGGTTGCATCCTATCAATGGAGAGGGTTTCCTTTTCTTGGTAGTACCATTCAATCTGAAATAGTATTTTAAAGTGCTAATGTGGAGACAAAAATACGCCCTTATTGTATAAGGACCATCGGGTGGTCTGGAAATAATAATTTTCCATATTGGTAGTTGATATTAATACCACCTGGCAAGCATGGAGTTTTTATTTCTTAGATAAATTATAAAACTATTGTATAGTTGTTTCCTTTAAATAAGATCATCAATATAACTTACAAATTGGTAATGTTTCATTAAGGTAGTTAGTTATATTTTCTGCAGCATATCTGAGGATTAAACCTTACAGATCTCTGTGTTAATCATGTAATGTAAGAAAGTTCCCAGGGGAAATGTATACAGATTGAAGCTTAAAATATTCCCTGTAAGACCTTAATAAAGAAAGACATTTGTCCTACAAAAGAAAATTGACAAACAGAAAACGTGGTAGACAAACAAATAAATAAATATTATAGAATTGCTTCCTGACCACAATGCTGTTATTGGACATGTAAAGTATGTGACGAAAGCTCAATGCGAATAAGCTTAGGACAACGTTAAACAAAAGTTAAGAAGCGGCCCTTGTTTACAACCCTTAAATCAAAAGTTAAATTAAATATAAAACCCATTTTCACGCCAAAAATTTGGATCTTAACTCGCAAACTTGGAAGTATAATATTTCCTTTTTCCCTCCAATAACCTCAAAAGTTTTTGCTCTTGGAAAAGATATAAATATATTTTCACGCGGCGCAGTTTTAAAATATTGGGTAATAATTGCTGGTAATTATTAGGGAAACGAGTCGGGAATATTACATGGTGGTCACGCAATGTATAAAACTACCATGATAATTATTAATTTTTAAAAAACAAACCTATATATTCCCAAAATAAGCTCATTTTATTCAGTTCCGAATTTATTAAGTTTAGTATGGTTTTTCTTTACAAAAACTATTCTAAGGTAAAATGACAATGTAATGATAGAGATAAAAATCAGAGCGATGATCCTTCGTGCGGAATAAAACCGAAATAATATTTTACGTGTGATGAATAATCCATCTTTCAACTGTCTATAAATTGTCGTCACAATTTTCCTTTACAAAATAGGAATATAATGTAACATGCGAAACAGACAATATGTACAGTGGCATACAGTAGAAATTGTTAAGCAAATGTAACATTAACTATATATTTATAATAAAACGCAAATTTGATAACCCCTCCCCCCTGAAAGGGTGCGCCACTGGACATGAAGAATATTATTTTGATTAACAAATGTATTCACGGGCCGACTAAGAACCTCGACAGCATAGAACATGATTTGAATCTCTTTTATAGATATTTCCATGGCAACTGTTCGACCTTGCCCGCCTAATTCCATCTAGAGCGACGAGTAGCAGAAACAAACGACGGACCACTGCCGCCCATCCATATGTGGTTCAGCTAAGTACTACTCGAATTTCAATATTTACGAATTCCTTCATCTGGAGAACGTCATCCTTGTGGAACGACTCTCCTGGGGTCGTGTTCTCCAACGGATATAACCTCCAACGATGCAAAATTGACGTGAATCGCTTTATTCACACACGCACCAGTCCCAGAGTGCCTTAAGGATTCTTCCTAAAGTGCTGGTGTCCGTAAAAAAGGAAATGTTAAATATGGAAATTTTCAAAATACCCTAGTGTGGCATATACTTAAAAGAAAATTGCATTTAGAATAAAATAGTATGGGATATATATGTCGGCGTCAATTAGCGAAATCCGTCATTCTCAGAAATGCCTAGTCATTTCACGTATTGCCGGCAAATAGTGTAACTCTACGTTTGGTACACCGCTTGCCTAAGAGTATCAGGCATTCCCTACTTTAATGACGGAATTCTTTCAGTCAAACGCTGTACTGATGATTTAAGTTACCCTGTTTGACGATTTTAGTCGAACGCTGTAATTGTTGTTAACATCTGTTTAGTGATTTTTTTTTTTGAAAATGAAATGTCGAAGCATTCAGAATGGTTTTATAAGAAGTTAGATGACTATTAATCCAATCAAAGTAAGAAAAAACGTTGGAATATTGACGGAGGTAAGAAGATTCTTTTCAATTTTAAGGAAATTCCTGATAATAATCAGTTATTTACACACCTTCTAATGTAAAATACTTTATTTTCATGCACTACTGGCAACACTGTACTAATTACAATGATTAACTAAAACCGGCAAACCGGGTTAAATCATTTAGTTAAGTGCAACGTTTGACTGAAAGGATTCCGTCATTACATCAGGGAATACCTGATACTTTAGTCACCACACCTTAGGCGGTGTACCAAACGTAGAGTTACACGTGAAATGACTAGGCATTTCTGGGAATGACGGATTTCACTAATTGACGCCGACATATACATGGACACGTGGATTTGTGGTTATGAAAAAAAGTTTTTGGTTTGTTCCTCTTTTCAGTTATTTGGAGGAGGAGCTTCGTGAACAATAATAGGTTTGATTACTAGTGATTCTAGACTGGAGACAATTTTTCTTAGTTCTAAATAAGGTTATCTATCATCCACCTCCAAAGTCCCTATAGATATTGGGCGTATTTATCTCACTTCCCGTAAAAGTTGAATAACCGGCAACAAGCGGCGTTTTACAAACAAAAGTGTTATCAATAATCGGAGTTAGGCACGCACTAGTCTATTGTTATTAACATTAATTATTTTTTTTAGTACATCTCTTATCCAGTTATTTTACTGTGGTTCCCGAAATAGGAAATTGGTATTACTTTATAGTTTATCAACCAATTTGGAAGTCTCGATTTACAAATTTGTTATGGACTGGTTTCTCGGAATAAAGTTTTGTTTTAGGGTGAAATAGTAACAATAAGAAGAATGTGCTTACAACGAAATTATAAAACTATGCTGTTTCACGACGTTTATACAGTGTGTACATAAAGTAAGGAACAAATTCATTATCTAGGAATCTAAAAATATTTCGGAAAAATCCTCGGACACGTGTATAATAATTTTTAATGGCGCATTTTTTCCCATACAAACTTAATATACAAGGTGGCTCATGTAGTAGATATGACATTATCGACGATTTTTTTAAATGGGAACCCCTATATTTTAGTTCAGAACTGTAATCTTCAAGAACAGCTGATTTCAAAAACATAACACACTTAGGGTCTAAAATTCATAGTTTCGTTACTACAGGGTAAAACAAATAATTTTATTCAAGATATTTTTTTTTGGCTTGGGAGGCATCAATTAATTACGTGAGGCGTTTTTAGCGATTTTTCAACCCACCTTCCCCCAATAAAAGATTTCGTGATATTTGGCTCAATCCCTTCCGCCATCACCCAATTTTACCTGAAAGCCTTACGTAATTAATGGACGCACCATCATTTGCTGTTACTTATGTTTTTTCTAAAGTAGGCTTATTTGCTGTTATGTAACTATGGTATTAAGATAATGTCATTGTCATTACATTGTATTTTTCTAGTAAGTTTATTAGAAGTAATAAATTTTATTTTAAAACATATTGAGTTACTATGCGTTTATCTTTAACACAAAGAATAGAAATTCTTATGATGATTGGATATGGTGATAGGATCCGTACTCAACAAGAAGTTTGCATTTTGTTTAACACTATCCAGCAAGACCAATTACTAGATCAACTGTGAGTAAACTTGAAATAAAATTTCGGGAAACGGGTTCAGTGGAAGATATTCCCAGAAAAGGCCGTCCAACTATTCCGGATGATAAGAAATTAGATATTTTATTGGCTATGGAAGAAGATCCCTACAACAGCGTCCGCCAGATTAGCATTGATCATGGGGCGGCTGCTATGACCGTTCATAACCTATTGACGGTAGAAAAATGGCACCCGTTTAAAATCCGATTGGTTCATGAGTTGAATGAAGATTATCCAGATCGTAGGATGGAGTTTTGTCAAATTTTAATGGAAAGATGTAACTTAGATCCTTTATTTGTTGAAAATATCCTATTTTCGGATGAATCTACCTTTAAATTAAATGGAGAAGTGAACCGGCAAAACTGTAGATACTGGGCAAAAGAAAATCCCAGGTGGATGCGTGAGCACCATACTCAATATCCTCAAAAAATTAATGTTTGGGCTGGTATTGTGAAAAACAAAATTATTGGGCCATATTTTTTTGACAACAATGTAAACGGGCTAAATTATCTTCATTTTCTTCAGAACTTTCTTATCCCTACGCTAGTTAACTTATACCCTAGTAGAAATAATCCAGGAATTCTAGATGAAAGTTTGTGGTACCAACAAGACGGCGCACCTCCACATTATGCAGCAGCAGTGCGCCATTACATAAACCAAGTTTTTCCGAACAAGTGGATTGGAAGACGTGGGCCTGTTGAATGGCCACCTAGGTCTCCAGACCTTACACCACTGGACTTTTTCTTGTGGGGTCACCTGAAAAATGTTGTTTATAAAGTCAGACCTGCCAATATTGAAGTTTTAAAAAATCGAATAACAACAGAATGCAGGAACATTTCAGAAGAAACCATAAGAAAAGTCCAACAAGAATTTATTGATCGCTTGGGGTACTGTCAGGCAGCAGAAGGAGGACAATTTCAACACTTAATTAAATAGCTTATTTAATTTTTTTACATTTTTTTAAATTAAAAATATCTTAAATAAAATTATTTGTTTTACCCCGTAGTAACGAAACTATGAATTTTAGGCCCTAAGTGTGTTATGTTTTTGAAATCAGCTGTTCTTGGAGATTACAGATCTGAACTAAAATATAGGGGTTCCCATTTAAAAAAATCATCGATAATGTCATATCTACTACATGAGCCACCTTGTATATTAAGTTTGTATGGGAAAAAAATGCGCCATTAAAAATTATTATACACGTGTCCGAGGATTTTTCCGAAATATTTTTAGATTCCTAGATAATGAATTTGTTCCTTACTTTATGTACACACTGTATAGCAAATCTGGGGTTTCTCCACTTCTTTTGATGGTTGTAGGAACTTTCTCTGGGAAAATGTATACAGCTAAAGATATCTGCTGTAAGAATATATTGGAAATGCATATTGTATTGTATGATTGTAAGAGAAACCTTTATAAAGAAGTGAATATTGGCTGGGCGCACTTATATTTTATCTACTGCCCCTAAATAGTGAACATAAACAATTCTTTATTTCGAAAATTATACTGCTTTGACAAATATTTGTTTGCTTATCTTCCCTAATCGAAACGCAGTGACATGAGAATAGCAGTGCGTCAATAAACACCTTCCTGCACGCAAGAAGTTCTTAGCGACGTATTAGTCGCTATAAAAAGAAATTACCAACTCGCCAGTTAAGGTTCTGTAATATTGAGATACTGACATAACAACATTGTATTTCATATTTTAATTTCGTAATTTTCCAAATTTCAGACACAAATTGTTCCGTACAAAACGGCCCCGCCTTATAGAAAACTTTTCCCGAACCTGAAACTCTATTTCCTTTAATAAAAACTCTTTCTCCGGAGCTACTAAGTATTACCAACAGATACTTGCGAAAACCAAAATTAATCCACGCTTCTTCCGGGAGTTTCCTAAATTAATTAGCAACTTTCTATATTTCTTACTCCCTCTCGTAATTAAACAATAATACGTTTCAAATCGCGGTTATTTATTTTTGTGAAACTCGTCTGGAGCAGCAGCCGGGCCAGAACATTTTCGTCTGGGGCATGGCGGTCGTCAATTTTATCGCCATGCTAAGAGCTACGCTACGTTGCCAGTTCCTCCGCTATTACGTAACGCCAAACTACGCTACTCAAATCTTGTGAAAGATTTGGTATTTTTTGCCGATTCTCGAACTCACTTTTCGAGTGTATTTTCTTGTCAATTTAAGTAAGTTCTCGCTAGATGGCGTGAGTGCGGATTTAGCTCAGTATCGTTTGGGTTGAATTTGGGATCTCGCTGTTATTATTTGGAATTGCTCAGGCAGTCTGCCGAGTCCCAATTATTGGAGCGGTTTTTGTTATTTTCTTGAGCATGGAAAAATTGGGAAAAGGACAAATTGAAACAAAACTGTCCATTATACTTGGTTGGCATTCCCTGCATATTTCTAAATTACTGCTATCGCGGTACTTTTAACACAACTTGGCAACGCACAAAATTGTGACGATCATAACGCAGACGTTAGTGGGCCAGAACGGGTTCATTTCCTCCCCTAAAAACTTGCGAGCACTTGCTGGCAACATCTTTTACGCCACAAGGTAATTTTACAAGTAATTAGAAGCAGTTATTCGATGTCATTATACCGACGCAAGAAATTTTAAGGTATCTGCTGTATTTCTTTTACATTTTTATCGCCGTTGGTAGTTAGTTCATTACATTAATACCAATTTTACATTAATACAATATTAGTATTGTATGACCAGCCGTTCCTGAACGTCGAAAGGAATGCGAACAATGCTGCCATTAGTTGTGTTGTAAAAATCGTTAGCAGAAATTAATCATGTAATTTCAAATTAGAACAACTAAATTTACCAGTAATATAATAAATTTTAATATAATGTTATGCATGCAAGATGTTTAAAAATGATCGTTTTCCACAATATTTAAATTAATAAAATAAATCTCTATTCATTGTCTTCAGATATATGGCAACAAAGATAATTGTTATCAATCAATATACGTTTCACAAAATATATATCACTAAATGTGTTTCATCAAATTCGACACCCTACATTAAAACAAAAACTTCATTGTTTTAATTTTATTTCTTATGTAGTTCCGCTCTTCGTAGCGCTGTTAAAACCCACAGAAATTTGTCTCTACAGTGGCGTGAAACGCGGGGAGGATATTTTGTGTTCGTTTATTATACCAGCGTTAGCGTTTTATTAATTTTAATTTTCTATCAATTACGCGATAGATCAGACAATAAGAATAATTAGAAATAAACATTTGATGAGTCAACCAAAATAAATCCTGGCAAATATTTACAGCGTATATAAAGAGGAGGGGATTAATGATTAAATAATCCTCTCCAATCCTAAATCTAATCAGAAGGACATTTTGAGAAAGAAACTATAGTTTTGAATTTTAAGGTTGAACTGCGAAATCAACACATCAATCATCACAACATTTTCCGCTTAATAAATTATTGTTTGAGCATGCGTATGGTAAGACGCTTTCTAGCATGGTTTATACAGTGAAACATCTCTTAGGCGGACACCTACGGGACCGTCTAAATGTGTCCGCCCACTAATAACGTAGTTTGACGTGTTTGCGTATTATACTTGCAATCTAGAAAATGTAATTCCAAGTCTGATAACAATTCCATTGCTGTAGAGTCACCTCTATTCTTTGCATACTCTTATAATTCCTTTACCATACTAATGGCTTGTCGATAATTGGTGACATTTGTTTGATTACTGCATTCAACTTCTTCATCAGCGTCGTCAGATAGTGATGTGGTTTCAGTTTGGACTACATAATCGGTAGGAATGGGGTCACTATCTTCTTCTACTAGCACATTGCTATCAATGTTAATGAACTCGCCCAAATCATTGCTATCAAATTACAAACTTCCACAACATCAATATTCATTCTCTTTCAGGCTCAAAACGCGACATTTGTGTGCCATTGTTTACGATTTTAACCTTACAACTCACAAATAAACGGCGGACCGCTGTCGGGGAATCACACATACTTTCATTCGGCGAAGTCCTTTCGCTCCGCCATGCATACGCGATTGGTTGCTTGCCTGTCTTCAGAGAGTTTTTTCATCGTACTTATTCGTCTCCCAAATGTTAAGAAAAATTTTTTTCTCCGTTTAAAGGAAGGTTTTCGCACTCCTTGTATGAAAACAGCCTGTCCGCGTACGCCCAAAGGAGAGAGGTTGATTTTCATGGAATTTCATATACCTAGTTCCGGACTATGAAAAAATGTCCACTTAATGGATTTGTGTCCGTTAGGAGAGGTTCCACTGTACATTCTTCTCCCCTCGGCTCTTCATACGGAAACATTAAAATGCAACTGGGCAATCAACAATAAGCAAGTGCCTTATTACAACCCGACGCTGTTTTCACTGCTTTTTTATGAGAGCAATCAGTCAATGCAGAAATCCAATAGCCACTATCAAGAACAGATACGTCCATTAAACTAGAAACAATTTGTCCCGAATTCCATTCATTGATTTTAGTATAGCAATTACGTCCTCGATCCACTACTCATTGAGTGTATACGGCCGGGGATCAACGCGGCCCGAATTAATGCTGTCTAATTGACAGGTCGTCTTCGATCGGCCCGGAACACGGATATAGGTAATTAATGTCAGGACCCGTGTTTCGCAGTTGCGACATCGACTGCCTCTCTGGTATTAAAGTCGCATTCGCTTAACATTACACATGTAAGTTCGGTTCCCGACTAGAACATTCGCTATCTGATTTACTAGGGATAGTGACAAATTAGTGCTTGCCTGCGTAATTCGCACGCCTCCACGTGGAAATGTACAACGTATAGGTACAAGTATAAATTCTGGCATGAGGAAAATTAACCCATAAATTGGGGTAATTAGTAGAATGGGTGTTGTTACATAATCCAAACAGAAATATTCTTTCAGACACCTTCACCATCAATGCCGCTGTTTCACAAGGGTCCATATTGTCTCCCACCCCCCCTTCTTACTCTACATTAACGATCTTCTAGTGAAAACTAAAAGTCCGATATCTAGCTTTGCTGACGATAGCATACTTGTCTCATCTTTCTCCTTGAATGGACAAACAGCGACGGCCGATGCACATCTTTGCAAACAGCATGAAGTATCACACACAAATTTTGGTTTGGGGTAACAGTAACCAAGTCGAATTTAACGCTAAGAAAACCCAGGTAGCAGAAAAAGGTTGCAGAACCGGATATGGTCATGGCAGGACACGTAATTCCACTGGTTTCATCTATTTATTTGCTGGGCGTCAATCTGGGAAGACTTGGAATAACCAACGCCTAATAAATAATAGGTGTGATATATCGCTGGATTCAGAATGTAAAGTGTAGTTCATAGCACATAAAATAAAATGTTACTACTATTTAAAAAAACAAAGTTGATGATGGTTGCGAAAAACGAAACGTCGGATTAAAAATATAATTGTATCTTATAGAGGAGAAAAGTGTTTTTTTTTTATGATCAAACACAAGCACTATAGGAAAAATCCTTTAGGGCACTCTGGGAGTGGTGCGTGTGCGCAAAAAGCGATTGACGTTGGTTTTGAATCGTTCGAGGTTATATTCGTTGGGAAAAACGACCTCGGGAAGGTCGTTCCACAAGGATGAAGTCCTCCAGATGAAAGAGTTCTTAAATAGTGAAGTTCGAGGAGTACTAAGCTTAACCACATATGGATGGGCGGCAGTGGTCAAGGTCAGCTGAGCACTCTCCATGAAAATATCTGTAAAAGAGAGTCAAATCCCCTGCCTGTCTTCGATGTTCTAGGCTGTCGAGGTTCCTCGTCAGCTCGTGGTCTCCAATCAGACGAATGGTCCTCCTTCCAATGGTCGAATCTGGGCTTTGTATAATGTCAAATGTTGTTGAGGTGTGTACAACTTGCTGGTTCGGAAGAGTACACCAAGTTTCTGAGAAGCTATCTTGGCGATTGCCACAACGTGGTTATGCCAAGACATATTTCCTCCCAGATTGACGTCCAGCAAATTAATAGATGAAGCCAGTGGGATTGCGTGTCCGTCCATGTCCATGAGAATGTAAAATTTATATTCGCATATCTCGTCAAATAGAATCAGGAAATAAACATAACCAAAATTGTAAGAATTCGGTTTTGCCCAAATATTAGGATTTTTTTTAATTTGAAAACACTAATGCGTCTTTTGTCTAATTTGATCGTTCCTGTATGTCCCATGGTTAATGAGATATCTGTTGAGTATTAAACTTTGAACGTAAATTTAATTTGAAACTGCCAGAATATACGCAAACACATTTTTGTATTTTTTAACTAATTTTTTATGGAATTTTAAAATGAAAATATTTAAAAATCCTCTAAAAATATCACTATATCAAACTGAATGATACAAATATGTTTTTGAAATTATTATAACATACAAAAAGTATTAAAGATTACCTGTCAAAAACACATTAAAAGTTTGCACAATAACAGAACTACTAAATTAAATTTCAAAGACTATACGTAGTTCCTGGTTTCATATGATTAATTTTTCCTTTTTAATATTGCTAAATATGCATTATCGTATTAAATTAGATCTTACATAAAATTGTTTACTTTTCTCTTTATATTATGCTAATTTGGTTACAATTGCCGGTTTATAGGTTTTATAATAGTTCTATAAAAGCCCTTGATTTGCAAATTTGTTGTATAAAGGTCTTCCGTAATACGTTTTTGTATTTAGGGTCAAATTATGCTTTAAGAATGTTTTTACAGCCAAATTATAAAACTAGTTTTTTTTAAACAGATTTAACATCAATAGAATTTTCAGTATATGCAGCAAAATGGTTCTTTAAGCTTCTTGGTTATATAACGTGCTTGTTGAGGTCTTCTGAATGTTGTTATACAACTTTCATGTAGCATGCAGGGGGTTTCACACTGTTTCATAATGTTCTTACAATGAAATTATAAATTTGCAACCAAATTATAAAACTGTTTTATACAAGTTTTTAATAGCTTCCAGAACATCAATAGAATTTGTATTATATAGCAAAATGGTTCTTTAAGCTTTTTGGCTATATAGCGTGCTTCTGAAAGCGGTTATACAACTTTTATATAACATGTAGGGGGCTTCACACTTATAGATCTCTTGTAATGTTTCTTGGAAAAAATGTATACAGTGTGAAGCTGAAAATAGTTCCTGTAAGAATATTCGTACAACCTTCATAAAGAAATAAATGTTAGTTGGGTACATAATACTTGACGTAATACAACCGCCAATAAATATTCAGAAAATAACGAATCGCGAGCTTTTTAATTAAAGTTGAGGAAAGCGGCTTTTAAAATCCGATTTTCCGTTGTTTCTTTTATCGTAGCCAAGAATCTTAAATTACTGGAAACAGCCCGCGCGCTACCTTAATTGCTTTCTAAAAGAAAACAGCCTTTTCCCGAAAGCCAAAGCTGATTTGCTTAATGCTTTGTCATGTGTAACGAAAGTATAATGCTTCAATTTGGCGGCCTGTCGTCGGCATGCACTTTTCCAGTTACTACCTTTCAACGAGCTGTCCGTTTAAAATATAAAACTGCGGCGAAACAATTTTCCAGAGCGAAGCTAGATGGCCAACTCGCCGCACAGCGGTCTCGATTACGAAAAGAAACGGCCAAGTCATCAAACTAGCTTGATTTGTATACAGGGTGTCCCATTCTACACTCTTTCTGGGGGGTATTAAAGTTAGTATCACTTTAGTGCCCCAGTTTTTACGAAACGATAGATTCCGATGTCAAATTCCCATGGCGCTTTTAGTTTTTAATGTACAGGGTGATTATGAAAATCTTCGCTCTTTAGATACCCCTCGTACTTTGGTTACGCGTTAACTTATCAAAAAGGTAAAAACTGATCTTGTTAGAGAATTACACGTAAAGTTCAGTGGCGTAGTCAGTTTTCCTCTAAAAAATTTAGTTTGTGAAATATTAACAAAAGTAACAACAACAACAACAATTTTTATATAGCTGTATATTATTTTTATTATTTAATTGTGTATACTTTGGGCTTTACAAAAAGTATAGTTGTTTATATTTATCTTCAAAATTTTACATGTAAATATTTCAAAATCTCAACTTTTTAGAGAAAAACTAGCTACGCCACTGGACTTTACGGAAAAATCTCTGACAAGATCAGTTTGTACCTTTTTGATAAATTAACGCATAACGGAAATATGAGGGTTTCTAAAAAGCGAAGCTTCTCAAAATCACCCTGCAGAAAAACTACTAGAGCCATGGCAATTTTGACACCGGAATCTTCTACCTAATATCTAATACCTTCAGAAAATGTCAGAAACCACTGGGCAAACAATAGCTTACAGTCCAGCCCCTAAACTAGGGGGTTTGTTGAGCCTGTGGCGTTGATTATATTAAAATTTTCTAAACAATGACCAAAAGCGTTTGTTCATTTGTAAAAATCGTGCTGCAATATTATCTCTAAAAGGAATGAGAATTTGTTTGAATAATCCAGCGGTAAAGCATGTAAACTCATTCTCTTATGTAGTAGATCCTCGTTTAACAGACGGAGGAAAATATAAAAGGTTATTCCGGAAAAATTATTATATTGTACCACTGACGGCAGTTCCAAGTAAAAAACATGTCATTTTTCTATTCGTTCTTTTTCTTATATAAACTCGGCTAAAGTTATTAATACGAACTAACTGGTTATGTCAAAGCCAAGCATCGCCGTCGTTAGAGTCGGAATACTAATCAGGAAAAAGTTCTGGGACCGCGATTGTTGATTGATATAGCCCCGGAATGATAATAAGGGTAAATTAAAGTTCTCGAGATTCTTTGCCTCTGTGGGCCAGTTTTTTTTTTTTGATATGTCGTTACGGATAATGATTGGGAAGATCAAGTCGTACTTTATCATCCCAAATTCGGTTTAATATTCGTATTCGTTTCACGGTCGTATTCACTAAAGAGTTTTAAATCTAAAACTGGCCTTATTGGACAAATGTCAATATATGATTTAACATAAATGCACACATTTCAGCATACAGAATAATTTTTTAAATTGTTAAATACATAGTGTTATGGGGAAACGGCTTATTAAATTTAAATGGGTGACTCCTTGGGTGTCCTGGAGTTAGCCTATAAACGTTATTTTTAAATAATTAAATACTTAGGTAAAAACCCCTATGTCTCAAATATTGCCGCGCCGTACACATCTGTTTTCAGTTAACAAGTGTAATTTAGTTCAGTAGGTTAACAGTGATGCCAAATCGAAACGCGTGCCTCGTTGAAATCCGCTGCTCAAACGCGGCATCGTTCGGTCTTCAGTTTAGTGTGATGCGTGCGCGTATTTCCCTTAAAAGTCCACGTGTTTGCATACGAATTTTTAACGTTAAGGTTTTTCTGGCTATGGTGTTAAAATTGACCAGTTGTAGCATTACCGTCTTTACGTTCGGTTGTGAGAAAATTTAAATAAAAATGTTGTTTTTTCAAAACATAAAATAAAAAGTCTATATTATTTAAAAAACAAAGTCAAAAATTGACTACTTTATTCGATCCCACGTGTGTCTGCATTAGGAAGCAATGCTGCATTTAATTCATTTCCATGCATCATCAACAAGTGTATTTTTCTTACACCAAGACAGACGTATCGCTTCGCGTTCTTTGTGCTGTTCACACGAAAAGTAATTAAAACGCGGCCATATAGAAATTATTAGGATAAATTGAGCAAAAATTGAAGTCAATTTTCTTGAGTAACATTTTTTTTATAAGAAAGTACCTAACCAACAATTAATAGCCCAGGAGAATGTACAGTGGAAGAGGAGGGGTGAAGGGGCAATCCTCTCATCCTCAACCCTAAATCAACATAACCATCATCTACACTAAGCCGAAAATAGCTTTTGTATCTAGTTGAACGGAGAATGACCGTAAGGCCCCTAATAAGACAGGACGTCACCGAAGAAGTTGAAACGGTTCACAAAACAGCCTAAAGAATACATTGGCAAGTACATTTCCAGATGGTTCGAAGCCCATCTGCTAGTAAGAGTAAAGGACTCAATATCTACATACTAATTTATAATTAAGAAATGCATTTTGACTTCAGTTTGTGAGCACTGTATCGGTAATGTTACATGTGTTATGATATATTAAGGTGAACAAAAACAAATGAATACTAGGAGAAATGGCGCCTCTTTGTGGAAAGACGCGACCACATGTGGAAGTAATTTCAGGAATTAGCCGAGGCATTTATTCTGAGAGCGGTGTGTTTCGTCTTTTAATATGCATCAGTGTTTTTAATAGGATAGGTAATAAAAACAAATATACAGGGTGTATATAGTGCAAATCACAAGACATGAGAATCGCTACACGTCGGAAGCTAGAATTAGAAGTTTTAATGGAACAAGAAAATAAAGCACATGGGAGGGAGGCTTGCATATAAAATAATTTATATTCAATATGACCAGCACTCGATAAAAATATTGCCTACAGTTACTTCAAAAAATTAGATGCGTCGATGAAAAGAAATTATTAAAAAATTTCCAATTTCACCACGTCGGCAATTTTCGTTTTCCTCATTGTTCACTGACACAATATGGGCTGTCGAGGGGCGTAAATCGCTTTTAATAACCTCGTCATCACCTCACTCCGTAACACCGAAATTAACACTCTCCATGCCGTGTGATTGTTTTTATACCTCACCATTAAATTTCGATTATCGCCTGTGGAAATCGAGACAGGTTGCCAGTTTTTTCTTGATCGTTTGGAAAAATACTTTGTTTTTAATTTCGATTGTTTTTTTATGAGAATTTATTTAACTTTATTACTTGTTTTGGGTTTGTTCGTAACTTTATTTTGGGAGACAACATTTCTATGTCATTACTATATAATAAAAAACTTACTATTACTATTATTTTTTTTGTCGCGCCGTAAAATTGGGGCTGCCTAATTTTTTGTTACTAGAATCCAATTTTTAAGAATAAAAAAATAACTCGTTTGGCAATTATAAAAATAACCCCCTCAGTAAAAATGCCGGCCTCCCCCATTGGTAGTAAACGTAATTTATCTCCCCCTTGAACTTCCTTTTGTAACTATTTTAAAGTAGTAACACTAATTAGGATACCTATAATGAAAACAAATGAAAACTCAAGCCGTCATTAAGGAAAACAGTTTCCACCCTTTCTTTTTCCGACCCTTTCGGTTTTTCCTCACGTCTAGCATGGAGAAGGAGGTATAATTGCTCTGAAGGAGAGTCAGAAAGAAACAATGTTCTTAATTAATAGCCATAGGACGGTTAGGAAATTTTACGGAAGGCAATAAAATACTATTGCGACTGGAAATAATTTCATTACTCACGAGTTAAGAATAGAAACAATTTCTTCTTTACTTTTCATTGAGTAATGATTTTTGCAGCACTACTTGCCCTAATTAATACAATTTACTCTGATCTTTCGAGTGGAAGCCGAAATGTCAT
Organism: Barypeithes pellucidus; assembly: GCA_963991005.1. Classification (NCBI taxonomy): domain Eukaryota; kingdom Metazoa; phylum Arthropoda; class Insecta; order Coleoptera; family Curculionidae; genus Barypeithes; species Barypeithes pellucidus. The sequence goes on from OZ022559.1 coordinate 1,616,000, forward strand.
CCTGGTAAACAATAACTGTCAGTACCACTCGAGAATTATATACTATATTATCGTAAAACTGGACAAATTTTTATGTATATTTAAACTGGGTAATTTCGCCCGAGAGTTTTGAACCAATTTACTTTAAAATGTATTTTTCAAATTGCGCCAAACTCGAACAGAAGGGGACCTTAATAAATAACAAAGTATCATTGTTTCTCAGGGTGCTTCACGTGAACTCCGAAATCATCAAGGCTAATCCAATATCAGAATCATTTATCTTCATTTACTGACTCCTTCATTAACTCAACTTTTAAAAGGGCTTAAACAAGTCTGTCTCTTTCTAATTTGCCTTTCTGCTCGGGCCTACTATGGTTATAGATTAACGTGTTGTTTCTCGAGATTAATTACGATCAAATTAAATTTATTAATACCACTGCTCTATCCCTTAGATCTCTTAGATGTTTTTTTGTTTCACAAAGATGACGTGCTCCAGATGAAAGAACTCTTAAACAATGAAGTTCGAGTAGTTTGGGCGACCCCAAAATATGTAATAATCGGAGCTAAACCCACGGGCACGTCATCTAGCTTGAATCTACTTCACTGCAGAAGAAAGTACACACAAAAAGTAATCACAAATTAAAGGGAGTCACTAAAAATACAGTAAATGGTTGCGGTTGTAGGATTCCGTGAATATATGTACTTGTAGAGATCGAGGTTCATTTTGGAAAATACAACCAATATTCAAATGGCTCTACTTGGACTTACCCACTTATTTCTGGATGGTACAGATTTTAAAGTACCGTACGTTTCACGAAAATTGGATACGACTTAATGATTTCCTGGGTAGGTCCCATTGTGTCGACAAGAGCTTGGCAATAAATAAGTGAAGTATGAAGGGACGGACTAAGGAAAACAAGTAATGATATGATTATATTAATGTAATCAAATGAAATAACATTTTTTTTAAATATTACTAGTCATATTTATTTATATTTATAATGTCATTCTATAGATAGTTCTGTTTCGCTATCGCTATCCTCATCAAAATTAATTATAATTGGATTAATTATACGATCCAGACTAATATACGAATTTTCTACAGTTATTACGTGACGGACTGAATTTTTCCAACTACCTGGGGGAATATCACTAAAGCATTTTCGTATTAATTCTACAACACTAGAACTTAAAGTCGGAGAAATATTTTCAGACCTAACCAGTGATTTGAACTGGTGCCACATATGCTCTATGGGGTTAAAAATGCAATAATAGGGTGGGAGCCGTAGCACTGTATGTCCAATTTCTTCTGCCAATGTGTCACAAATATATACTTTTTTATACAAAATATCTTTAAAACTTCTAAAAGATCACTTTTTTTATAACTTTCTTCAAAATATATATCATTCGCCGCCATGTAGTTCTGAATCTCCAATTTTGTATTATTTGAGCTTGGAGCTTTATGTAATTGGCGACTGTGATAGCTCGCATTGTCCATTACTATCACGCTATTCTGAGGAATGTTTGGTGAAAGACACTTCTTGAACCATTCCTCAAAAACTAACACATTTTGCCACAAAAAGATATTTAAATATAAATTAAGCAACCTAACCTACCTGATGTGCCTATATTTAATTATAATTATTACAATCCGGTCCTTTCCACATAATAATAACAAACGGTCATAAATAATGGGATCGCCCAGGTACTTTTACTGCAGTCATTAAGTTATATCCATTTTTCGTGAAACAAACTATACAATAATTCATCGCACCGAGGCCACTACCCTGATGGATGTTTGCTAGACCGGAGAATTTTTTTTCACCTTATTACTTGAATCCCAGGGCTTCGGCCTGTCCTTACCATCTTACCCCCAAATTGAGTAACGGTAAGTTGCCGTTGATACATCGACGGTGTCAGTAGCAGTCAAATGTATATACTATTCGCTTTATACCGCATTAAATTAAACGGGGAATCGGAATAAGATGTATGCGTTGTTTCGCAGCCCGTTTTGCGTTGGCCCATCGCAGCTCCACCATCATGATGGATGAACGTCTAACAAGGGCGTTCGGTCGGGGGGTGTTTACCTGGAAAGAATAAGATAAATTAGTGGAAATGATAGATCAGTAAAATCAGTAAAATTGCAAAAGTTCATTAAGACAGACAGTAATTAACAATTACGTATTTGTAGAACGTCGTCGTCCACAATTCACATTTCTACGAAATTTCGTCCACCTTTACAAAGGCAGCGACATTGTATACTTTTATTACTTAATAATTCATCCCCCGGGGTGACTTTATAACATGAATTAAAAAGGTGTAAAACTTAATTAGGAAATAAACTCTTCGCGCCGATTATGAAACGCTGGTGAAATAATGGAAGGTGGAAAGGGAAGGAATTGTAGGAAGCGGAGAAAGTTATAAAAAGAAGTCAAATACTCCAGATGAGAATAATGGTATATAGCCTAATGACGTCTTTCGCTTGAAGTTACTTTTTAATATGTCCAGGAGCGGGTTTAAAAATATTAAGCCCCCTAAATTTTCTATACTGCACGTCGCTGCAGAAGCAGTACCAAAAGGAAACGTCAGTTCTGAAAATCACTAAACGTTAGTGCCCAAAATAAATGTCGATGGAACAATAATTATTGAGGAAACCGACTAAAAATATTTAATAAAACTCAAAATCTACTCCAATAGTTTAATAACTTAACTTAAATATTTATATCTTAATTTCCATACATGTTTCGAAGGCATATACCCTCATCTTCAGTGGATGGTGGTTGGTTGGTTGGTTGGTTAAAGGCGGGGGTCGGTTTAAAGGCCCGAACTTCAAATCACTGCAGCCTTTCGGCTTATTGTGTACCCCGATCTTGTTAGAAGATGTTTGTTCCTTCTATGAGGTCCAGTAACCTTCTACCAAGCTTGTCATGTGGAAGGTTGTCACCACGTCGTATGTTCCCGAAGATATTTTGTCTTCTACGAGACAGTGCTGCGCAGCGGTATATTATGTGTGAGGCGGTTTCATCCTCTTCGCCGCAGAGTCTACATTCAATGGATCCGTTGTTTATCCCTATCCGTTGAAGGTATTTTCGCAAGTGGCAGTGGCCTTGTTAGCAGACACATCACTTGTTTCAACTGGGGCCGCGTCAGGGTTAGCCGATAGTATTTTCGATAGTTTTCCAATTACGGCCCGAGCGTGTATTTGACAAGGTAACTCTTCTTCAGTGGAAAATACAGAAGAAGTAAAACTTATGACATTGTTAAGGTTCTTGCAGCAGAAAAAAGAAAAAAAAATTAATAAATTATGAAAAAATTAGAATTACAGACATTTTAACTAATATAAAGAATAAATAGAAAAAATATATAAAAATACGGTTGAATCTAAATTTTTGAAAATTTTCAAAAAACCAAAGTGAAAAGTCAAAATGAATCCCCATGGTAGCACGATGAACCCTCCCCCTGATGCCATTTTGGGTTCATCGTGTTACCATGGGGACCAGACTCATTTTGAGTTTTCATTTCCAAAATTTAGATTCAAAATGTGGCATCAACCGTATTTTTATATATTTTTTTCTTTATTTTGGTTAAAATGTTGCTAATTCTTCCATAATTTATTAGTTTTTTTTTGCTACAAGAAGTTCACCTTAACAATGTTATAAGTTTTACTTCTTATGTATTTTCCACTGCCGATGAAGGTATATGCCTTCGAAACATGTATGTAAATTAAGATTTAGATATTGTTATTAAACTAGTGGAGCAGATATTGAGTTTCTTTACCTCTTCATAATTTCACTCCACTGATAGTTGCACTTTTTGGATAAAAACTGTAGAAGATCAGAACAGATCCTTTATTAGGCTGTTTATTTGAATGATCATTATCAGTAGTGTCATCTAGGGTGTTGTTACACTCTGCAGAAGCTCTACTGAAAATGATTATTCAAATAAACAGCCTAATAAAGGAGATGCCTGATGATCAATGAAAAAAATATGTATTTGTTTCTAGAAAACATGTCTGCTGATGTTCCAGTGGAACAACCAGAAAACGGATACATGAAATTAGCCAACCTAGTACCTCCCTGTCATTTCAAGTGGCCAGGTAATAAAACTTTTAACTCTGAAGGGTATTAAAGATATAAATATATTCACTTAAGCATCGTGATTGCGCAAATTGGTAGTACGCCGGCGACAATTTCTTTTTCTCATTTCCTCTCGTTGCTCGCCGTATTCCGTTTATTATTTTTAACGCTTATACACCTTTATTTAATGCCCTTGGGGGACGTGTTTAAATTCTTTTCGCAGTCGTTTTTAAGGTGCTTATTAAATTTTACTGCTTAATAATCGCATTACCAGGGCTCGCTGTAAGGAAAATCTATTGTCTAAAGATTTCTTTTCCGCGTGGAAAATGAATGCCGGTGCCGCGTTATGCTCTTATTCGCACCTTCTGCCCAGTTTTTCTTTATTTTCTCAAGGGGGTTTATGGAATTACGGCGTAATTTTCTTTTAATTTATGCGAAACTGTTTATGAAATTGAAAAAGTATCCTTTATTAAAATTAAACTGAAATTAGACATGTTCTTGAAACATCGATTTTCTGTTATCTATCGATCCAATAAGCCATAGAGATTGATGTCTATGTTTTGGTGTGAAGTATAATTTTAACTTAACTTACTACCTAGTAGAAATAGCTGAGTAATAGCCGCATACGGCCGCGGCGATCCGGGTTCGATTCCCAGAGTAAGAGTACGCTCAGTACACAAATATAGTATTAGATAAGATTGTGACCATGTACATATATATTCCGAACCAAAAATAATAAAGACATATGAGATGAGTACACAAATGCAGTATGTCACTAGTTTAGTCCTGAATACCACCCACTGATTGGGGCGGATAATCCTGCTCCTTTGGAGACTGATGGACAGACTGGGACATGCGCTTGGTTCGAATCCCACGTCAAAAACTGTATAACTGACATTACCCAGACATTAAACAAATGGGATACAACAACCCTTCTTCAACCAACCAACCACCAACTAGTAGAAAATAGTATCGAAGGAGCTAAATTAAAAAGGGTATCATTTAACTGGTTAGCAGAATATTCTTATTTATGCGAACAGAAAAATGTAATCGGTCAGCCAAAATGGCTAGTTGGTCAGCAATTTATGGACAGCAAACATTTCTGAATCGGTCAGTAATTATTAATGCCATACTAGAGTGATCTAAATTATTTTTGTACGCAAATTAAATATATAAGCTGCTATGAGCGATCCACTTTTAATCAGATATTTGTAAGTAATCAGCGGGTAAGCAAAATATTTAATCATTGACATGTCCTGGAAAAACAAGTGAAAGCCAGCCCCCGCTACCTTTTGGGCCTCGACTGCTATACCTAATGAACACACACGCAATTAGTTACTCGTATCACGCGACTGCTTTCGCTCCGCCCACAATAACGAACTTTGCCGATTATTCAAAACAAACGCAATCCAATGATTTATATTGATAACCATTCTTTTAGTATGCAAACCTCTGAAGTAAACTGCTTCTAGACATGTTTTTTTCTAGTGACCAATTGTAAAATCTTGCTGACCAAGTAATCAATTCGCAGCTCGACTGTTAATTAAGCGAACACATGATGTTACAAGCGGACTAATATCGGTTAAATTGTAGACAGTTTGTAGCATTTTTTGCAGAACAGGTGTTGCAGCCTGATATTTATTTATTGCAAGCAAAATCTTCTTATGCTGATCAAATCATTTAATGGCTATTTTTTGCTGCGAACCAATTTTAATAACGGCAAACCATTTAATTACTTCTCATTTAACAAAGCTGTCAACTAAATCAACGATTCAATAAGAAGATGACAATTTTACTGACAAAATTAACTAAAATGCCTCCGGTTAAGTCTGTTTGCGACTGTTTCAGACTTCTGTGTCGTACTGTAGTTGGTATGACTAGATCGTATTTGAAAAACAGCAAGGTATGTATAAAAAAAAGTGAAAAATATCTAATAAATATTAAATTGAGCTAAATAACTACTAGTTTCTTCGAATTAGATAGGATTTTATTCAGAGTAATAAAGGAAAAAGTTATTGCTCGTATTCCGGCAATTGTAAAAGTAATATTATACTAAACGCGAAACATAACTTCAAAACTGCCACATACAATAAAATTTTAGAACTTTATTTTGCACGTTTTTAGGAAACTGATATGTCTGATTTACGAGTTGATTTTTACGATTTTTACGAAACATTACCTAATGCGTCTCAAAAAATATGATTTCTGATATAAAATTCTCACATCGATAATATTAAAAAAGACATTCAACCGCAACATAAATAAAATCTTATGCAAATCTAGAACATATAAATATCAATATACGAATATACAGAGGGTGTCAATTAGAAAACGACCCATCTTTAATATATCGCTTTCAGTAAATAACATTAACAATCAGAAAGACGCTTGTGAAGGGGATGCTTTTAAAGAATATGTTCAGTCTTCGTGTTATAACTGCCTGGGAGAGGTAAATGTTACCCTGAAAATCTTAAATGGGAAAGTGGCACATCATTGTTTAACTAAATCTGTTTCCAATATCTCCATTATTTTTCGAGTAGTTTTTCAAAAAATCACCTTCCAAAATTGACTCTCTTCTCGTAATTGATAAAAATTACCTTAAACCTATACAGTGACGTATTAAATAAGACCTTCACCCCTTGTTCAGGTTATTGTCTGGTATCCGAGCGTCCAGCCAGACCCCTTTCTAGTTAAAGTATCATCAATCAAAGCTGAGTAAACGTCCACTTGCTTGACAAGCGCTCAACAATGGCCTCTTGTTTTCTCCAATCAACCTGCAAGGCACCGTTCGTTAGGGCCCGTTAGAGCTCCGTCTTATGCCGCGTCCGCAGGCATTGGCTATTCCATTTTATAGTGGTGCGTTTGGACTTAAAAAGATTCGGAGCAATTTCTTGCATATAAACGATAATAAAAGTTTTTTTTTTATGATCAAGCACAAGCACTATAGGAAAAATCCTTTAGGGCACTCTGGGAGTGGTGCGTGTGCGCAAAAAGCGATTCACGTTGGTTTTGAATCGTTGGAGGATATATTCGTTGGAAAAGACGACCTCGCGAAGGTCGTTCCATAAGGATGAAGTCCTCTAGATGAAAGAATTGTTAAATAATGACGTTCGAGGAGTAGTAAGCTTAACCACATATGGATGGGCGGCAGTGGTTCGTCGTGTATTTCTGCTATTCGCCGCTCTGGGCGGAATTAAGAGGGCAAGGTCAGCCGAGCACTTTCCATGAAAATATCTGTAAAAGAGAGTCAAATCACCAACTTGCCTTCGATGTTCTAGGCTGTCGAGGATCTTCGTCAGCTCGTGGTCTCCAATCAGACGAATGGCCCTCCTTTCGATGGAATCCAGTAGCCGAAGAGTATGTTTGGGTGCAGAGCTCCAGACATGAGAGCAGTACTCTAGTGATGGTCAAATCTGGGCTTTGTATAGTGTCAAAAGTTGTTGAGGTGTGTACAACTTTCTGGTTCGGAAGAGTACACCAAGCTTCTGAGAGGCTATCTTGGCGATTGCCACAACGTGGTTATGCCAAGACATATTTCCTCCCAGATTGACGCCCAGCAAACTAATAGATGAAGCCAGCGGGATTGCGTGTCCGTCCATTGTTAAAATGATCCGCTTGATTTTATTTTGAAAGGGATATTGTGGCGATATGATGCCGTCTCGTAGGTTCCTTAAGAGCATCTGGCCAAAATTCCTCTTTCTTCCCATTATTTCGCTTACTTTTTCAAAATTTTGGAATTATCGTTCGAGTAAAAATGGTCGAAGTTTAGCGCTTCTTCGAAAAATACAATCTCGTTTTCAATTGCCAATTCTAAACAAAAATTTTACTAAGCGCGCTTTTAGTAATGTTAACTAGTAACAATTCCTGAGCTATCAGGAATTTAAAAAATAATTCTACCTATTCGAAGAATATGAGAGAGAATATGATTAATTCGGTTTAAAAAAAAGTTAATAAAAATTCCGACCGATCAAGCCAGAAACTATCAGAGCCCAAGGTGAAACTGACATTTGAGTTGTAATACTTCAACCGTTATCAAAACTTTGTCGAACGTGAGTGATGAGCGAGCGCCGCGCCGGCCAGGCCGTATGATAAATGAAACAGGGCTGTCAGGCCAGTGCGCTTCCTCTGCGTTTATTCCGAAAGATAGACTGACCTCGGTGTCCTCAAAAGACCGCAAATTTAAATAAAGTTCCTGATAAAGTTGGAGGTATATATGTATAGGAATAACTTTCTGATGGACACGACATTTTTGCTTATAGATCAGCTGATTGTTTGCATCTGCTTTGGCTAAAAAAGAAGGTAATTTCAATACGATTGACTACCACAAAGTCATGAGTTACCGAAAGTATACAGGGTGTTAGGGAAATGACTTATTATATTTAAATGGGTGACTCCTAGGGTGTCCTAGAGAAAGTCTACATAAATGTTTTTTTAAATCGAATATCTAAATAGTAAGGTAAAAACTTTTTCTTTCTTCTATCTGGATTCAACTAGCAACAATCTGGGTCACTAGAATATACTAACAGTGTTGTTAGATCACACCGCATGTTTCGCAATTGCTCGTATACCTGCCGCGCGCGACTATCGTCGCTTCAGTATGTTTCGAGACTCGTGGATGGAATGACGCTCTCGAGGGTTCCACGTGCTTGATGTATACGAATTTTAAACGTTTTGTTAGTTGTAGCGTTACTCAATTTTTAGTTGTGAAATAATTCATAATAAGAAATATTGTGATGTGATTTCAAATTTGTGTGATATTAGATACCTATTGTTGGTTCTGTTGCAAAACATACTTTTTGTGTTTAATTTTTTTATGGAATTTAATTATAAAACGAATGTAAACGATAAGATCGAAGATAAGAGAGTATGTACCTTAAAATTGTAGTATTATTTTCTAAAAATTTTGAAAAAGAAGTGATACCGCGGGTCAAAGACGTCTTGTTGTCAAAAACTGAACACTGCGTTTACAATTCTGAGTTGCAATATACGACAACACCGCCTCTATTGATTGCGAACGTCCTCAGTAGCGGCAACGTAAATTTTCAGATTTTTCGAACAATAATTCAAAGCGCCATTTAAGGTTATTTTTCTTCAATTTATTTTCATCTCAGGATTTGCCGGTTTAAAAAGCCATTTCCATAACACCCTGTATAAAAAAGTAAATACATGCCTGATATCTAAACAAAGGTAATTCTCAGTAAGTATCGATTGCAAATTGATTTGCAATCGCCAGAGGGGTTTGTTCGAGTAAGTGGTTAAATCCGTACTGGAAACTATAGTGATTAAGGTAGAAAAAACTCAAGTTTCGGGACGAGACAGTGTTAGGATCCGTCTATTCCTTTACCGATATTTTTATACATCAAAAACTTTAAAAGAGAAAAAAAAGAAGAAAAATTAAAAATTTTAACCAAACAAACTATCTCGAGCGTATAAAAACTTTCAGATTCTATTTCACAAAAGTGCCGTACTTCGAATTCAGTTTCCTTTGTCCCTTTTTCAATCAGATATACTTGAAAAACTTTAAAACAAATTAAACATTCTTGTATTCAATTTCGAATTATAATTCAATGAATAACGAGCGAGAGAAGTCTTCGGAAGGGAGTTTTTAGAAAAGAGTTTCTAAAAAATTCATAATGAGCGGTGTAGGCAAAGAAAAAGAAAACCTCAACCTTAAAACATTCCCCATTCCAGTTATGGAAATAAGGACATAAAAAGGGAATTATAAACACTGTAAAAATATTCAGCGACTATTCACTCTTTAATTTGCATATGATTTTCTTTGAAAGAATTTTGAAATACCGAGGGCCCTTCCTAGGTTAGAAGCGGCAGGCAAAGTCTTTTGCATAATGATAATATTACGACAAAGTTTCTTCATCGCTTAATTTTAAACTATCGTTACAAAATTTATTATCCACGAGGTTTAGGGTCTAGAAAATAAATATATGAGGTTTCACTTCAGCAACATTACATTATTTGCTCAATTATGTCAAAGTTGCGATGTTTCTAATGTTGTGTGTTTAACAATAATTTTATTATATTCGATGTGTTTAACAATTTATTTGAGAGCCCATAAAAATATCTATTTATTTATTTATTAACGGAAAAAGCCCAATTTTACAAAAATGAGGAGCGTAAACTATCAAATTTGTGTAAAAGTGTAAAGTAAAAAAATTAAAAATTATAATGAATTGAAAGTTTATAATGTTAATTCAGTGATAAATACTATAATAGAGAACCCATCTAAGAAATAAAAAGTCTATGCTTGTCAGGTGGTATTAATATCAAATACCAATATGGAAAATTATTATTTCCAGACCACCCGATGATCCTTATACCATAAGGGCGTATTTTTGTCTACACAGTAGCACTTTAAAATACTATAGTCCTCTCTGATGATGGGTATGTACACCTACCCTATACCGACGAGAACAAATAAGTTCGAAACCGGTCTACAGGTGGTTGCTTCCTTTTCTTGGTAGTACCATTCAATCTGAAATAGTATTTTAAGGTGCTACTGTGTAGACAAAAATACGCCCTTATGGTATAAGGATCATCGGGTGGTCTGGAAATTATAATTTTCCATATTGGTATTTGATATAATAGAGAAGTCAATCTATAGTCAGTATACCATGCTACCAATTTATTCCAGTACGACTGGAGCCTTAAGCAATCCTCAAATGAGGAGATTTTTATGAACAGTTTCAGATCATCAGCAAATAGGAGGAACTGACAGTAATCAAATTGCATCCCCAAGTCGTTAATAAATAAATTAAAGAGAAGAGGGCCCAAATGGGACCCTTGGGGAACTCCAGACGGGACCTTATCAAACGCCTTGGAGAAGTCCGTGTAGACCGAATGAACCTGGACAACGTTTTCCAATGCTGCCGAAATAAAATCAGCATTGGTAACTATTGGTAATTTTTTCCTCGGATCAATCATTCTAGTTTTGCTATAACAAAACAGGTCCATCTAACCCACAGTCTAAGTGACATTAGCATTAAAAATCAGCTAAATGATCATTTAGATTGAAATGACACGTTTTTGGCCGGTCCACGAATTTTCTTTTAATCCCCCATTTATCAAAGAAATAATATATCACTTAAATTTAAAAAGGTCAATAGACGACTATTAGACATGTCGATATCTTTATATCACAGCACAAAGGTCATTTCAGATAAACTGTCACAAGGAAGGGTGTTCGATTCAGTTTTCCCGGTCGCTTCAGATTACAATGCACTGGCAGTGGAGCGGCACCGGAACTAAATTGCATTTTTTGGAACGTCAAAATACATAAAATATGATTTATGAATGATAATAGGTCTGTTCCAACCGGTTGCAAATTTCGTTCCGCGCATGTTGTAACTGGCTGCTGCTTTTTGTCAACTGTCAAATCTGTGTAGAATCTAGATTCTTGAAAAATAAAATATATTAAATCCCTCGTCCCATGTTCCTCAAAAATTACAGAAATAAACAATTTCTGGCTTCGTCTAAGAGGGGCGCCTGTTGCTCTTCTAATTGCTAAAACATATGAGTTCTTGTACATTATTTTCACGTATGTATACAATACGCTCCTGGAGTCTTTCTTGACTCACCTGTATAATAGCTTAGACGTTATGTTACATGTGTTTCCGTAGAACAAATGAGGTTTTCACAAAACAAGACATTTTCAATTCGTTGTTTTCCCGGATGAAATAAACCAACCCCCCTCTATATATGCTCGAGAACAACTTCTAGATATCTTTGGGCGTATATAACGAGAAAATTAGTGAGTTTTAAGGGGAAGAAAATGATAGCAATTACATTTACACAAGAGTATTGGTGTTATAAGGTTCGTTCCAACCACCCTAAAAATCGTACAATGTACGGTCACGTACATGCGTAGTAGTCGAAAGGCGTTCCAACCGATACAAAACGGTGTAGCTGGCGATCCCTTTGGTGTTCCAACCAAATTGTGATCGTTCGCAAACCAGTTCCTGAACGGTAAAAACGATACAGGGCCAAGACCAGGAACCGCTTGTACTGACTTGCGCTCTAAGAATTTTAACCGTGTTTTTTATTCCTGGCATTCATGCAGTTCTTTTAGCCTTGTTTTGTAGGAGTTGTTGCTTAATATTTTGATTATTTAATTTATTCTTATTAAATTTGTATAATCCGGTTCCCAAACCTACAAGATATTCTTAACATTAAACGTTATTCTCTTTCATGATTATTAAATACAACAAAACGGAACGAAAAAAGATAATACTCAAGCTTAGACGAAGAAATCAAAACAACAAAAGTAGGGTTGTGATTTATGAATGTTATGATAATTAACTAATTGCTAAACTTCTTTCCTAGAATCAGACCGGCGATCAGCTGAGATTTGTACACAGAATGGTCACAAAAACGTACCAACCTTGGTCCCCTTGTGCATCAGCAACAAACAGTGCAAAATTAACGCCTGCGCACAAAATCGATCCCAACAGTTTCGTGACGGTTCTAGAACGATACAAAAATAGGGTGTTGGAACAAACCTATAGTGTACTAAATGGACAGGCCTAAGTCTGACGTCACGAGAGACGTGGTTTCAAAAACCTTTCCAAACAAACTAAAATTACATTGAAAATCCCATAAGAAATTTTTTAAAGCATCGGTACAAGTTTATAAGGGAATACATATAATGTTGTGGTATTTGTTGCAAAATAATGCATTTTGGTCGGTTTTGCTCTCTCGACATGGATTCTTGCCTTCATAATTGTCTGGATTTCAGAAACCCGAGCTTCTGTAAATTGATGAGTGCTCAAAAATGATGGTATATTTAAATGGACTCATTCAGGTAGCAACTCTTCTATTTAAAAACCCTCGTCAGCTAGTATAAGTTTTCATGCTACCTGGCTAGCTGTCTTCGTCACAAACCGTAAAGGTTTCCTATCTTTTCTAAAAAAAAAGGAAATATTTTAAATAGCAAACATTAACATAATAATTGATTTACCCAATCATTGTGTTCATATATGTAGTAGAAGGTACCTTATAAGTGATATCCAGGCTTTCTTTTCTTCCTTTGCAAATGTAGGTACTTCTCATTATAAAACACAACCATTTTGCAGATTTCGAATCTATAATAAAAAATATTTCAAGCTATATGGTGGCGGCATACCTTATGTTGATAAATACAGTACAATAAGCCTTTTTTACAGAAAAATAACAATTTAAATCTCTCTAAACAATAAAATAAACAACAATAACATAACCTCAACTTGTTCAGATGGTGATTAAAAATCTACCTAAAACACTTACCTCAATGTGTGGTTGAAAATAGATCAATAATAACATCTAAAATATAAATAATAACAAGAAGTTGCTTATTTATCACTAATAAACGTACACCGATGTATAAAAAATCTCTTATGGGAAATTCAATGCAATTTTTTTTTGTTTGGAAAGGTTTTCAAAAATTTGACGTTTCTGACGTCATCACTTAGGCTGTCCATAAAGGTAGTGTGCCACGGATTTTACAAATATTAAAAAATTATTAAAAACCTGTCAAGTTTTTGTGTGCTATCTTCTTGATCTATGGAGAACCAAAAATAGAGAAGAAAGGTAGTTAGAAAAACATACGAAGATATTGGAAATTTTACAATAAAGGTTCTTTCAATTCTGTAGTTTGCTAATTCTTGTTTTCGATCTCTAAGGACATAACTAAGTAGTTTATCTCGAAAACAGAACAAAAACGCTGTCTTAAGAGAACAAACGTGTTAGTTTCGAGATTCAAGTAAAACTCATTATGAGTATATCTGCGGTTGCATATTTGCTAAAAAATATAAATTTATCAATACCTACGGCTCCCTGAACAGAAAAATATCCACAGCCAATGATGAAGCAAAATATATACACATAAGTAATTTCATTTTCCTTCCTGATTTTTCCGTACACTATGGAAAATACCCAATAAATCAGGAGATATTTTTTCGTTATTATATTTTCCACCCCTGAAGTAGATCTGATAAATTATATAACTCGCAGTGGGGTATACTAGATATCGATTGTAAATTATTATTTTTTCGGGGAGTAACGTATCTAAAGCAAAAACTTAAATAACCGTAGAAATGTCTGATAGAGCGCAATGTCGTAAAAATAAATCGTTTTATTTGCGACGGTTTGAGCCCTTTTTCCGACGAGAGGGGAAGGTTGTTTGTTTCCTTTTGAGGTAATATCATTAATTTTAATTATTCTTTCGGCTATTTCGAAATTGGAAATAGATTTAACCGATTCAGATTTATATACAATGTATACGTGGTAACGTGGCTGACGCTGTGAGTTAGATACAAAGATCTTACAAACTCCAGATAGAATTGTTTACATTTGAAGTCGACGTAAGGACTGTAAACGTGCACTCCCCACCTTGCTGTTATGCTTGCAGCATAGCCAGATTGTCCTATTTATCGCTAAGGTATCTGCAAAATCCCAATTACAAATTTGTTAATTTGACAATTACAACTGGTTTAAGGTTAATCCACAATTGCTTTTAAAATAAATTTATTTCCCAATAATTTTAATATAAATTGTGAATAGGCCTTGAGAGATTTAGAAAAAAAATATTATTATTATACATAAAAGTTTGAAATAAACCGACTGCACTCTGACAACATCAAGTTAAAAGTTACTACGCTCGCCGGCAAAAGATCAAACTTTATCAATGGATCGGATTATAGTAAAGAATACACTGTTGCTACTCGCTTGCTAACTGCTTTTAAGGGAGTGTTTATATATTTTGGTTGTTTTTATTTTTTTTTGTGAGTATTGGTGAAAAATCGTCTTTATTATAAACAATGATGGTGCATTCATGAATAGTTTGTAAAAGAGTGGATCATTTAAGCAAGGATTTATCTTTTCTTCGGTAAGTATGGTTATGTTTTAATATGATTGTATTGATATGATTTCTGATATAACCTTTGACGTTTAAAAGGTTATGGACCGGTCCGTGGTGCTAGTCCGGCCAAAATGCAGTCGAGTTGGTTTATTTCTTAATATAAATCTTGCATTTACAAGATGGTTGAGTCTTGTGCCGCCATAAAATACTTCACTAGAAGATGCAATGGTGTTAAATTAAAATTTCACAGGTTAGTAAATATATTTAGAAATTTGATTTTGAGTTTGCATCACTATGAAAATTCGGTTTGTTTAAGAATGTACCAAATGTTTAACAACTTCGTTAGGATACTAAAGGGTCGTAGCATACGCCAAATTTGGTTTGGATACATGCCCTTAGAAGGAATAATTATAGTCCAGGTGATACAACAGTTATTTCTGAGAAACACTTCACAAAAGAAGATTATGGAGGTAATGTACATGGGAATAAAATACTGAAGAAAGGAACAGTCCCGTCAAAATATTTTACATCTTTATTTTTCTATATTTAAACAACGTTTGCAGTGTAACAAGTACGTGAAGACAGGTTTTATATAATTTATTTATTTATTTTTATTTATTTGATCTAACTTGTTTAGGTACATATTATTTTAATTTACTTATTTAATTAATCACTTTAGTGTACAATATGCCTTAGTGGCTTGTGTGTTCATTTTTTTAAAGAATCATCCTTTTCACAGTTTATAGTAAAATTATTAGAAATAAACTTATTTTAAGAGCAATTGTGGATTAACCTTAAACCAGTTGTAATTGTCAAATTTACAAATTTGATTGGGATTTTGCAAGATATCTTAGTGATAAATATGACAATCTGGCTAGAAATATACACTTTTATATCTGGAGAGTATCATCCAGTAATGAATACACCAAAAATATTGATGCTAAGCATAAATAGTTAAATCTATCCTTGGATACACTGTATATAAAAACTGGATCAATATTTCTATCTTTTTTTATAAATATCCAATATTCGAAACAAACTACACTTTTTGAATAGATAATATAGTTAAACGTAAAGAATCTCAAGGTAAATTATACGCCCTTGTTGGGCTTTTTGCCCAGACTAGCTCCGCTCCGAAACGAGGAAGGCCGCTCCATAACCTTTTAAACGTTATTGGATTTAACCAGACTTCAACATTGTTGCCATTAGTGAGACAAACATGTTTTGTCACTCTTCCACCCATTACTGATTTTCAATAACATTTCAAACAATCACAAACTCACTTTCCAACAGATTTATGAATGGAGTGTTGGCCCTGTGGTTAGATAGAACTCTTTGTGCTGTTCCGCCAGGGGTCTGCCGCCTTCCCCACTCCTTACGCCACCTGAGTCCGCTTTTCAATTACACAAAATAAACGCCGATATTATCCAAAGGACGTTTTTTTTTTTGTGAAAAACTGTTAGGCAATGAAGGCATTGTTTTATTAATAAAACTCTTTTCATTGTTTTTCGCCACGAATTAGAAACGGGATCCGTCAGACCTTCACAATCGTTCGCACGGAACCCTTTGTTTTTCTTTCTTTTCTCGTCACCGTTCCAACGCTTATTTTTAATGTGATAAATTTGGAGCTTTGTACTCTTTAATTATTCCAGTTTTTACATTTATCTACCTAATTGTATTTCCTGATTTCACGCCCGCGACAACAAAAGGGCCTCTCCTCAAGAGATATCATAAATCACAACGTTTAATGTATCTCGACGTCCCGGAAAAAATGCAATTTATACTTGCGGTGACGGCTTCGGTGCGTTTTTCAAGGTAACATAATGGACACTTTTTTGCAAACAGGTTCGTCAATTTTGTTTTAACGAAATACAAGCCGCGTCCATACCAAAGCAACAAAACAGCAAAACACAATGTTTTCCAACAATTTAGAAACAAATCGGATACATTTTACCAACTTTTATGCTTTGTTTTAGCAACCCACTGTCATCACGTCGCGGAGCGGTAAAAATCAAAGGGTTTCTGTTTTGTTTCAATTTCTGGCTGTCGTTTCGTTCTGCGGCTACCAAAACTATTTAAAGAATGCAGACGAAATATTATCGATGTTGTCAAATTACTTACCAAAAATCTCATAAGTTTTATGAAATTTATTATTTACACCTCCTATGAATACAGAACTTAACCTAATCGTTAAAAAGTTAGAAAATATTATTAGTCAGACTGAAAAGCTGAGAGGTATTTTGAGTTTTAATTAATATTTTCACACCTCATTAATTTTAATTAGCGCACGGAATTAAAATATTAATTGAATTATCTATTTACTAGCAAATCTGACAACACGTGAATACGCATTTACTCCAAACATTTAGTCGGTTAATAGGATCACTTCCGCCTCTATTTTGTTTCACAGCATTAAACAGAGACAAAAATATAATATGCGAATGATTTGGACACGCCTCCGATTGCAATGGTATATATTCGTGGAAAAACTTTGCAGGGCTAATCTTGGGAAATTATTGCTAATTTTTATAATGCTTGTGATGAGGAAGCCAGAAATTATGTATTTAATTTGCCGTTAAAACGAAATTTGGACAGGGTCTCCCAAGGGCGGATCCAGAACTTCGGTTTGGGGTGAGTCAAATTTCGTTTTGGGGGGGCATGCATGGAAAAATTACGAAAAGTAATACCTTGCCGCGTTAGTCAAACCGTTATATATGGTATTTTTCATGTTAAATTGATGGTTTGGGGGGGGGGGGTCATGACCCCCATGACCTCCCCCCAGGATCCGCGCTTGGGGTCTCCATGTATACAGGAGCTGGTATTAGCATGATTAAAAAAATTCA
This sequence comes from Barypeithes pellucidus, assembly GCA_963991005.1. Classification (NCBI taxonomy): domain Eukaryota; kingdom Metazoa; phylum Arthropoda; class Insecta; order Coleoptera; family Curculionidae; genus Barypeithes; species Barypeithes pellucidus. The sequence goes on from OZ022559.1 coordinate 1,633,747, forward strand.
TAAGGAAGATGAAGCAAAGCAAATAATCCTGTTGTTATCGTCTACCGACAAGAAAAGGTCTCGTTTATCAGTTACAGACAAATTAAAATTTGACTTTAATGTAATAAGACGCATTATCGAAAAGTTATATCTAGAGTTTAAAACAGGTATGGATATTTAATTAATATATATAATAAAATACTTTGTACTACTTGCAAAAATAATAAATGTTACGATTACGATTATCGAATTAAATACCGAATTAAGAAGAAAACATGAATTTATTAAGGCCTATCGTCAAAAATATATATACAGTGTGCCAAGGGGAAAAATTCTTTATGATTGATTTTACGACCAAAACCCATTCTTTACAAAAAAAAATCCGATTTGTTTAGATTTTTAATTAATAAACAACATTGTTTTATAGATTTTAGTATTTTTATATTTAATTTTGAAATAATAGTAGCACGCCCATGGATTGTCCCTGTTGGCTTCCTTCCCCCTTACGGATACCGCGTAGCCACAGATCCAAACGACAAGCTATATGTATTGTGAACCAAATATAAAAACGAAACACAGCAGCACTGACAGGTAGAGGTTGAGAACTATCGAGTCGCATCATCGATATATCGATAATGATCCAATGACTATCAATATTTAATCGATTTTTTTTAAATTCCTAACACCCCCAAAAAAAATTATTCATTACTCGCCCTCACACCCCTCAATATTAAACGAACAAATCTGTTTGCTTGTCAGGTGGTTTTAATATCATATCATATAAAAGAAAAATTATTGTGGCTTTACGAACTGGTATGATTCTGCTCTTGTTCTACTTGTTATTCAAAGTCAAAGTGAAAATATGCTTTATTGTTTTTTCAACACGTGTTTTTTCAAACTGTAGAGTAGAATAACCAGTTTTTTGATGCAGAGGGGGGCCGACAACTGTATTGCGGTAGACGACATCCAATACCACAGGAGAAAAAATTGTAAATATGCAAATGTGCTTCTAAGCATTAGGAATTCTATGGACTGTGTCGAAAAAGTATTCTTGTTATTAGCTAGAGCTGGGCTCTGGCCCGAATGAAAACATTAACCTAATTTTATAGAAAGTGGTTACATTATGCGGTGCTCCCTGCAAAAACGTGACATTTTTATAAAAGGTTTATTTTAAGCGCAACAGATGCGTTGCAGATTCCATTTTTAAAGAGGTAATGAGTCCGTGAGAACAGGAACAAAAGCAAAATAAACACATCTGGATTTTCGTAAACCGTATCGAGTTCTACTTTGGATTATTTGTCTTGTGCAAAATTTATATACGTGAGATTTGGTGTTTTGGTTCTACTACTTTTTTTTTTATTAGGACAGATGTTTTAGGTATTTTAAATGACGACACTGTCATGGTTTTAAATATATTTTCTATATGTTCGCATTCAGGAATGTTAATTGCAATTATAGTTGTTATTAATTTAAAGGCCACAGAAATGGGTCAAATCATCATTTTGTTTATTATTGTTATTATTGTAAAAAATAGTATGTAACCAATTAAAATTGATGATGGTTTTAAAGAAATTGACGCAAATTGGCACAGGCACAGGCGCAGGTGCAGAGTATAGAATAAGAGAGTTTTGAGAAAGTTTTTTTTAAATAGGTTGTTAAAAAATCAATAGAATTTACATTATACCGCAAAATGGAGTTGTACTTAATCTTTTTGGTTGTTTTGTAAGAACTTTTTCATGGAAAATGTAGCTTGAAGCTCAGCTGTATAGTTATGGACGGACACGCAATCCCACTGGCTTCTTCTATTAATTTGCTGGGCGTAAATCTGGGAGGAAATATGTCTTGGCTTAATAACATTGTGGCAATCGCCAATATAGCTTCTCAGAAACTTGGTGTAATATTCCGAACCAGAAAGTTGTACACACCTCAATAGCTTTTGACACTATACAAAGCCCAGATTCGACCATCACTAGAGTTCTGCTCTCATGTCTGGAGCTCTGCACCCAAACATACTCTTCGGCTACTGGATTCCATCGAAAGGAGGGCCATTCGTCTGATTGAAGACCACGAGCTGACGAAGAACCTCGACAGCCTAGAACATCGAAGATAGGTTGGGGATTTGACTCTCTTTTACAGATATTTTCATGGAAAGTGCTCGGCTGACCTTGCCCTCTTAATTCCACCCAGAGCGGCGAATAGCAGAAATACACGACGAACTACTGCCGCCCAGGGTAAGCTTAGTACTCTTCGAACTACATTATTTAATAATTCTTTCAGCTGGAGGATTTCATCCTTATGGAACGACGATCGTTTTTCCCAACGAATATAACCTTCAACCATTTAAAACCAACGTGAATCGCTTTTTGTGCACATGCGCCACTCCCAGAGTGTCCTAAAGGATTTCCCTTATAGTGCTTGTGTTTGATCATCATAAAAAGAAAAGAATATTCATAAAACATTTATAGGAAAGAATTGTTGGTGGATTCACTACGAAACTTTTCCATAATTTTACGGAAGCTGTATCTTTTACTGTATCTGTTTCCGAGAATCCCATGATGAGGCTCCCTGTACACAATATTGATTCTAAAATCAATCTTTAGAAACTCCAAAGGCGATATCTAAAACCTGAAGGTACAACCAACGCATAATTAGCTACAGTTAGTATAAACAAAGTGGGTGGGATGAGATAGCAGGGCTTCTCGGTCATTTCCTGTCAGAAAAAACCGAAAAACGTAATTTGACTGACAGGCAGACAGGTCGAAAAGTTGCAAACAACACAATAACATGTCGGCCTATTGAATGCTACGAACCATTTGGGAAAAATGTGTAAATTACAAAGGTTTCGTTATAATTACCTTCCCTCGGGGGTTTTGTTTAGTTATTGGAAGCAGTATAAAGTGCCGTTCCGGGGTAATTTATTTTATGATATTTTACCTAAACATGTGCTGGTTGGTTTGAGTAAATAATATAAAAAAGCTGCCGAGTATTGTGTTTTTCACAATAATCTGTACTTTTACAGTTAGGTTTTACAAAACAGACGTAAAATTTGTTTATATTAATATTAAAACCGCCTTTTATCATGTTTTTACGCATAAAAAATTTGGCAATAATCAATAACACGCATTTGTTAAAAAAGCAAGCCCAAAAAAAATGAATTCATTGGAATAAATAATTGTGCTTCGACAACATATTATGAATCTTTGTATAACACGTAAAATCTAGTCATTTGGAGGACGTTATCCTTGTATTCCCCAACGAATATAACCTCCAACGATTCAAATTCCACGTGAATCGCTTCCCCACAGTGCCTTAAACGATTTTTGCTATAGTGCTGACGTTTGATCATAAAAAAAATCTGTCGCTTCGATAAAAAAGAGCCCTTGTTTTAATTGACCTTGTTTCCTTCATAAGAAACAAAACTCACTAAACGTATGAGATGACATTGTCTACCAGCTGGATTTTTAGTCTACCAGCTGGCTTTTTAGCCTAAGTAGCATGTCAATTACCTTTGGGATTGACTGAAAAGAATTGTTAAAACGCGAACAATATTTGTTATCGGCATATACTTGCCTCGTCGTGTACAGTACGTTTCACGAAAATTGGATACGACTTAATGATTTCCTGGGTCGGTCCCATTGTGTCGACAAGAGCTTGGCAATAAACAAGTGAAGTATGAAGGGACGGACTAAGGAAAACAAGTAATGATATGATTATATTAATGTAATCAAATGAAATAACATTTTTTTTAAATATTACTAGTCATATTTATTTACATTTATAATGTCATTCTATAGATAGTTCTGTTTCGCTATCGCTATCCTCATCAAAATTAATTATAATTGGATTAATTATACGTTTCAGACTAATATACGAATTTTCTACAGTTATTACGTGACGGACTGAATTTTTCCAACTACCTGGGGGAATATCATTAAAGCATTTTCGTATTAATTCTACAACACTAGAACTTAAAGTCGGAGAAATATTTTCAGACCTAACCAGTGATTTTAACTGGTGCCACATATGCTCTATGGGGTTAAAAATGCAATAATAGGGTGGGAGCCGTAGCACTGTATGTCCAATTTCTTCTGCCAATGTGTCACAAACATATACTTTTTTAAACAAAATGTCTTTAAAACTTCTAAAAGATCACTTTTTTATAACTTTCTTCAAAATATATATCATTCGCCGCCATGTAGTTCTGAATCTCCAATTTTGTATTATTTGAGCTTGGAGCTTTATATAATTGGCGACTGGGATAGCTCGCATTGTCCATTACTATCACGCTATTCTGAGGAATGTTTGGTAAATGACAATTCTTGAACCATTCTTCAAAAACTAACAAATTTTACCACAAAAAGATATTTAAATATAAATTAAGCAACCTAACCTACCTGATGTGCCTATATTTAATTATAATTATTACAATCCGGTCCTTTCCACATAATAATAACAAACGGTCTTAAATAATGGGATGGCCCAGGTACTTTTACCGCAGTCATTAAGTTATATCCATTTTTCATGAAACAATCTCTACTTGTACAATAAATGACAAATCTACCATTCCACGATACCTGTATACACAATTACAAAAAATACTGGGCCAAGTACCGGGCAAACACTGCTATGCAATGGAACGGCAAAATGGCAAACATTAAGCCCTAAAATACCTTTTAAGTCCCTCCCTCACACCAGCGACGCATTATCGGTAGGTGAAAAGCGAACAGGTGGTTGGATTGGTTAACAGGTGGAGTCAGGTGAGAATAAAAGTTGAAAAATAATTGAGAAGGCTAAATAAATTGGCTACAGTTTGTTCGTTGAAGAAACTCTATTATCCTTTCGGTGGTTTTGCGTGATTGATAATATTATTCGATACGTTTAACACGTTACTGCAAGAAGTCATGGAATTTTGCGATTTGAAGTTCTTCTAAAGGAACTAGTTAAAATAACAGATAGATGCTCATCCATATATATTTTATATTCAATCTGATCCAGGAGCGGATACAGCATCTAATTCAGGGAGACGGAAAGACCATGTATCCGCGCCTGATCTGATCAGGTTCATTTCACATCAACATTAGTATGTTATAATTTTGTTGTTAATTTTTTGTGTATGTGACCTGAACGTAATATTACATGAAAGATCAGTAAAAAAAGTGACGCTTTTCATTGCCGTTTTATCTTCATTTCAATGTAATTGAAATTAATCAGCTGCTGCATTGCAATTAATAATTAATTGTTGATATACCTTCAAACGTCAACACTACGCAAAATCCCTATTTACGAACAAACCATACCTCTGGCTTGTTTTACACAAAGTTTGAAGTTTTTATCATAGAATTCGAAATTGACAGGGACTTTAAAAAAATCTTAGATGATGTCATATCTCCCACCTATACAGTGTGTACATAAAGTAAGAAACAAATTCATTATCTAGGAATCTAAAAATATATCGGAAAAATCCTCGGACACGTGTATAATAATTTTTAATGGCGCATTTTTTTCCCATACAAACTTAATATACAAGGTGGCTCATGTAGTAGATATGACATTATCGGCGATTTTTTTAAATTGGAACCCCTATATTTTAGTTCAGATCTGTAATCTCCAAGAACAGCTGATTTCAAAAACATAACACACTTAGGGCCTAAAATTCATAGTTTCGTTACTACAGGGTAAAACAAATAATTTTATTTAAGATATTTTTAATTTAAAAAAATGTAAAAAAATTAAATAAGCTATTTAATTAAGTGTTGAAATTTTCTTATCCCTACGCTAGTTAACTTATACCCTAGTAGAAATAATCCAGGAATTCTAGATGAAAATTTGTGGTACCAACAAGACGGCGCACCTCCACATTATGCAGCAGTAGTGCGCCATTACATAAACCAAGTTTTTCCGAACAAGTGGATTGGAAGACGTGGGCCTGTTGAATGGCCGCCTAGGTCTCCAAACCTTACACCACTGGACTTTTTCTTGTGGGGTCACCTGAAAAATGTTGTTTATAAAGTCAGACCTGCCAATATTGAAGATTTAAAAAAATCGAATAACAACAGAATGCAGGAAGATTTCAGAAGAAACCATAAGAAAAGTCCAACAAGAATTTATTGATCGCTTGGGGTACTGTCGCAGAAGGAGGACAATTTCAACACTTAATTAAATAGCTTATTTAATTTTTTTACATTTTTTTAAATTAAAAATATCTTAAATAAAATTATTTGTTTTACCCTGTAGTAACGAAACTATGAATGTTAGGCCCTAAGTGTGTTCTGTTTTTGAAATCAGCTGTTCTTGGAGATTACAGATCTAAACTAAAATATAGGGGTTCCCATTTAAAAAAATCGTCGATAATGTCATATCTACTACATGAGCCACCTTGTATATTAAGTTTGTATGGGAAAAAATGCGCCATTAAAAATTATTATACACGTGTCCGAGGATTTTTCCGAAATATTTTTAGATTCCTAGATAATGAATTTGTTCCTTACTTTATGTACACACTGTATACGACCCCGTGTTATTAAATATTAATATTAATTTGCGTATCCGAGAATTTAAGAAAAAAAACCAAATACCTGAATTTTAAATCCATTTGTACTTTAAGGTCGTCAATTAATAATTATGTTCTTGTTATAAAAATGAGCAACAATTTATAATCTTTTAGATTACACTCAGATATAGGTTATAGGTAGATAGCGTTGAATATTTTTAATGTTTTATGAAGTTACTGTACGAATATGGTATACGCGCTTTACCGCTGTAATCGGAAATATCCGTGCAACTTTTCCTGTAGCTAAGCTGCTATACTTGGAAAGTTAGGACATTATCTGGATATAAGACTATTTACTTGAGAGTTTTCGGTTTTACATGTTTATTTTTATTGCGCCATATAACATCTGAACTTCCTTAATATGTAACGTAATGACTTTTTTTGTAGGATTTAGTTTTTGTGTGACATATTTACGGCCTTTTTTTATGAACAAAAACAGATCTTATGAATGGATTTCTAATTTTTATTCCAAATCCATTTTTGCCCAACACAACACCACAACAAAATGAAGAGAAACCATCCAATGTAAACATTTTAACAGCTCATAATCCGTAACGGGTTATGCCAAATGTTGCCGGTTATAAATGTTTATCAAAGGCTCTCTTGATGAAACTTTATCGGTCAATGCTAGAAAACTCCGGGATGCAAACGCTTTGCCCGGAAACGGACTATAACAGACGGAAAAAACACCAAAATAATTCCATGAGTGTTTCATTTTTCCAATTTAGGTACGGAACACTAAAAGAAACACTTATTTCCGAACCCTGCGCCTCCCAAACTGTTTTTTATTCGCACAACTCCCAAATGACCGATCCATAAGGATTACCCTGGATAACACCGTTCCCCCAATTAACTATAAACCCCGGAGCAGTTCACTCTTTGACCTGGAGCAAGATTACACGTTGACCATGTTTGCAATTCCTTAAGGTGTGATGTGTTTACTTTAACTCCTGACTTATGTTTTACCCTGGGAAATGCTTTCCGGGGCAAATCTAGTTAGCTTCTTATCTTCGTCGGTATTTCATTATTAAGATTTTCTGGTAAAGTTTAGACTAGATGATTTTAAAATGCATGGATTAATTTTATCATCTAGTTGAAATTCATAAAACTTGGATAGCGTAACGTAGGTTTGGTTATGTTTTATTTTCGAATACATTACATACATTTTTCGTTGGAGGTTATATTCATTGAGAAACACGACTCAGGAAAGTCGTTCCACAAAGATGACGTCCTCCAGATGAAGGGAGCCTTAAGTACTACTAAGCTGAACCATATATGGATGAACTGCAATGTATTTCTGCTATTCGTCGCTGTATGTAGAATGAGGCAGGCCATGTCAGTCGACTATTTGCCATGGAAATATTTGTAAAATATGTCGATGTTCCAGTGTCGAGTTCTCGGTTAGCTCGTGGTCTCACGATCAAACGAATAGCCTTCCTTTCGATGGAATCCAGTTGCAGAAGAGTTGTTCCAGACATGGGAGCAGTATTCTAGTGATAATCGAATCAAAGCTTTGTAGAGTATCAAAAGTTGTTGAGGTGTATGGCACTTTTAGACCGTACAAGTACACCAAGTTTCTGTGAAGCTGCCCTGGCAATTGCCTCAACGTTGCTATGCCAATACATATTGAATTGACTCCCAGCAAATTAATAGACGAAGCCAGTGGAATTGCATGTCCTGTCATGACTATATGCGGTTCTGCAATGTTAACCTTTTTAGAGAAAACCCGCCTGCCTGCCTGCCAATCTTGTTAACATGTGACCAGGCAATTGTAGAGAATTAATTTTCTATAAGAGCGTGTGTGACAACTTACCCGTATCACAACTGGCCTAGGTCTCCCCTACCAGCTGACTCAGAATTTATTCCAATTTCTCTTGATTGCTCCACGTTGACCTTTTTATAAGCCCAACGTTCTGCCCACCAATTTACACAAACTTATAATTCAAATAACAATTAGCCAGATGGAGAGGAGTCACACAGATCAATTAAATGTATTCTGGACTTTAAATGCCACATACCAACTCCTTGGCAACGATGAAAACAGCTAAATTAGTGTGATTGACCTCGCAGAAGTCAATTATGTGACTTCGGTTCGTCGACGTTTTAATTTGTAGAGAGTTGTGTTTTATGTACATATGTGCAGTGTAAAATCGTTCCTTTCGATTTACAATGAATTTTATAACAATAATGGTCGTATCAGATTCAGTGGCAGCTTTACCTTAGGTTTGCAGGTCAGGTTTATGCCATCCGCAAAAAGTACAACAAAAAAGAAATGAAATATAAAAACAGAAACGGCTTCCTGTCACAATTCTAGTGTATCCATATTCTATTAAATAACATGTCGATGGTTCTCTCCATACCGTGAGATAGAAATTCGAGGCGTATTACAGGCAAAGAGGTCGTGCATACGCATATAATTTAGCGTCACAATTAATGTGAAATGCCTGATGTAACGGAAACACAAGAGCAATATGGCCGTTTTTGTCCGCGCGATGACGCCATGTAATGTCTTTTACGAATGGCACTTGCAGGTGCATAAAAACTTAATTGAAACATGTGTAGTTGGGTTTGTTCGTTACTGTTATGCTCGCAGGAGCATGAAATCCCAGATACATGTTATGTAAAGTTGATTTTTTTTTTTCTTTGATCGAATTTAAGAAGAAATAAAAATTCTCCCCCGTCGCCACCAAGGCGTGTTGCTGAACATCTGGTATTAAGAACGTGAACCTCCCTCCACAACTTACACCATGACGTCAGTGCACGCGCCAAACGAAATTGGAACGGTTAGATATCATACCTTATATTTATTGTATCATGGAAACCCTGCCATTGAAACATAAAACTTATAGCTGAATTTGTAAAACCCAAAAGTAACTAAATTACGGAGCTCTAATATAAATATATACGTTTACATGTGTCCTCTTCTAGTGAAAATGTATGGATCTTTTATCCCGTTTTAACGGCAATGTATCTCTGCCTAATTGCCTAGTCCTAGTTTATGCACTTCTCCAATTGGATTGCGGTAAAATACGCTCGGTGGTTTCTAGTAAACTTCGCCAGGGACCTGTCTCTGTGTATACAACTCTATTACTAGAGGTAATATATCGAATCTAACGGGCTCGTATATATTTTATCCCATCGAATCTGGTTAATAGAATTATTCACAACCCACTCGAAGGAATTGCTGTTGCGAAATTACATCGACATGTTTCTCGGATTACTTTGAGATTTGCGTGCTTTATTGACTTGTTTTTAAGGACACAATTGAATTTATTTGAACTGATGAGTGATTGTGAATTTTCCATTTCACTGGATATCCTATAAGAGTGTATTTAAGAAGAAGACAGATATAACGAGTATCGAAGCTGGTATATTTCAAGCGAGGAGATTTAGCTGAGTTTGAGAAACTCACTTTCACACAAGTAACATTATCCAATTTCTCCTACGACCAAAAATACAATGCCCAATTGTTTGAACATTTTAACTTACCTGGTTGCAAATAGAAATACTAGCGTCTCTCCTATTCGTTTACTCTAATTATTATGAACTGTGTATTTCTTATTTTTTAATTAGATTAATACCTAAAAGAACAAAATTAAACTAATCTTAACTAATGAATAAATAGATCGTTCCAAGAAAATAATAAAACTCATAACCTAACATCAATATTTATAGATATGGAATTAGATGTCGTTAATTTGTTAATTATGAAAGTTTTAATTGGGACTCTCTGAAAACAACATTCAAATTATTATTAAAACAATTATACAGGGTGTCTCATTTTCGACACTTTTATAGGGTCCGTAATTGTTAGTGCTATCAAAAAAGTAATGTAGATGTCATGTGCTCTTTTTGGGTCAAACATAAAATGGTAAAATCAAAATTTGAAATTTTCGCTCGCTTAAGAGATACGGGGGAAAATCAAAAAATTGACAATTTCAATATTACCCTATATTTTCATAGTTAAAAGAGATACACAAAAATGTTTTATACAAAAGTTTCTTTATAATGATTGTTGAATAATATGCTGGTTTCAGAATAAGTATACGGAGTCAGGTAAAAAAGTTATCGGACCTAACCTCATTTTTTTTAAATGGAAACCCTGTATATTTAAATAAAAAAAGATAGCATTTTAAATTCTCATTTCAAATATATAACATACCATGGATAATATTGGTTTCCTAGGTGATTGAAACAATTATGTTGACATTCTACTTGTTATTAAGGAGAACTTATTTTGTTGACCTATACATTGTAAAATCCCATCAGGTACTCATTTAATTACAGTGACCATAATTTTGGTTTTTGCCAACATTGTAACCATTGATACTTTGCCCAAACAGTTATTATGTTTAATGGGTTGCCTAACAATTCTCTCTATTACTTATTTTTTAATATTTATCGTAGAAATCTAAAAGATACCCCACAATTAAAAAATAATATATGTAATTTCATTAATGTGCAGTATTGCGTTAGTGCCCTTTACCCCACACAGCACCCCAATGCCCTCCACGGGTCCCGAAAGTTTGTTACTTTTAAAATAAACATAAACAAATTCGCACCATCTGTCATCTGTTCAATTACAGTTGCTTGAAAAGTATTTTTCAATTGTGTTAATTGTTTAGATATTTAGATATACGAATAATATGGAATTTTAGGTGAAGTATGAACAGTCTTGGAGGATATTAGCGAGAAGACATTTTTAAGCGTTGATTTTATAACTCTTTTCAACAAATGTTTTTAACAACATCTCATAATCATCACAAAAAAACTCTTTCAAAGGGGTTTTCAGTACTTAAGCGGCCATTGAACTTATGTAACATGTAACATAAACCCTTCGTGTGTGAATATAATTACACATCTCGATATTCAAGGGTTGTATGCATTACCTTATCCGCTCGTCTGTCCTCGCACACATTAATGATACCTTTTTTATTATCTGTTGATGTGATATATTTTCACAAGTGGGCCTTAGGTAGTCAAAAAGCTAGACGTATAAAAACACAACGGCATATCGGCTTATTTTTACTGATAATTAATTCGAAGACGCGTCTGGAAAGCGACCCATCAATTAGGAGAAATAATATCAAGACAATGCATACAGTGACAGGGACGAATTCGTGGTAAATTTTTGAAATTTTCTGTTCACTAAATTTCCTGTATTCGAAACAATTACTACTGTCATTAGGCAATAAAAAAAATTCATACGATTATTGTTTGGAAAGTGTTACCTTTTCGCACTAGTGCGTTAGCCTAGAAGCAATCGTCAAAATTGTTGTTGTTAGCATTCAGCAGTTTTTCATTAAAAATACATTCATTCGTATCTTATTTATTCCGGAAAAATCTGTTTAATTTTTTAAGATTTGTTTCATTTTTCACAAGAAGAGAACGCCAAGCCCTGGGCCAGATAGACCATGACAATTGTTTCGTCCTTATTGGCACTCAACAGACAGCCACAACCTAAGCAATTCCAACAATAGTGATACCGCTACTTCAACAGAAATTAATAACAAAGTAATAATCGGTGCAAAATCATCTCATACGCCATCTAACGGGACCTTATTCAAATGCATAAGAAAGTACATACCGAAACATGACCACATATTCAGAAGAATCACCGTTATGAAACGTTATTTAATAAAACATTTTCGCTCACTATATAATATTATACTTACTATGTATTTGGTTACATTTCCTACATTTACTACATCACCTTTTATTTTTAGAATATTTTTATTTAGATCAAATTGTAAAGCAAAAAGCAACAGAAGAACAATAACCAAAAACTACTGTTTTCTACTTTTCCACTCGAATTTCCAACTTTTAACATCAAATTTATAATAATAAAGTTGAGGTTATGTATTTTAGACAATTGTGACAGTAACCAAGTCGAATTTAACGCTAAAAACCCAGGCTGCAGTTTTCTCTAGAAAGGTTAACAATACAGAACCGGAAATAGTCATGGCCGGACACGCAATCCCACTGGCTTCATCTATTAATTTGCTGGGCGTCAATCTGGGAGGAAATATGTCTTGGCATAACCACGTTGTGGCAATCGCCAAGATAGCTTCTCAGAAGCTTGGGGTACTCTTCCGAACCAGGAAGTTATACACACCTCAACAACTTTTGACACTATACAAAGCCCAGATTGGACCATCACTAGAATACTGCTCTCATGTCTGGAGCTCTGCACCCAAACATACTCTTCGGCTACTGGATTCCATCGAAAGGTGGGCTATTCGTCTGATCGGAGACCACGAGCTGACGAAGAACCTCGAGAGTTTAGAACATCGAAGACAGGTTGGGGATTTGACTCTCTTTTACAGATATTTTCATGGAAGGTGCTCGGCTGACCTTGCCCTCATAATTCCGCCCAGAGCGACGAATAGCAGAAATACACGACGAACCACTGCCGCCCATCCATATGTGGTTAAGCTTAGTACTCCTTGTACATCATTATTTAAGAATTATTTCATCTGGATGACTACATCCTTGTGGAACGACCTTCCCGAGGTCGTTTTTCCCAACGAATATAACCTCCAACGATTCAAAACCAACGTGAATCGCTTTTTGGGCACATGCACCACTCCCAGAGTGCCCTAAAGAATTTTTCCTATAGTGCTTGTGTTTGATCAGGAAAAAAAAATCAATTCAACAATTACTTTTATTACATTTGCGACGTAGCAAATGTAACAAATGTAGTTTTTCTGCGACATTAACAACCCTAGTGGTAAGCCGAAATACCACTATAATCCGGTTCTGTGCTTCACATACAAAACAGCCATTAACATCAACTTGGTGGTTCGAATCCGCCATGATATTTGATCACAACATGTGTCAGCGTACGTAATGGTTAATAACAGAAAGGTTGAGTTTTAGTGACAAGAGGGAAAAAAGTTATATCGACCTGTCTGGACTCTTCGTTAATTTCCATCAAGATGTCTGTTAAGGCTTTTAGTCTGAGTGGTTTAATTACAAATATAGAAGGAAAATAGATAATATTAATGAAAAAATATAATTTTTATACGACTATATTATAGTAAATTGTAAAAATAATCATTATGAGGCCCTTTTTATTATTATTATCATTATCTGATAGTATCTGTTAATGAATTACGCATTGCCTGTGACCAATTATATCAAAGAATTGTTATTACTGACTTCTCCAAAGACAATCAGGTAGTCTAATAAAATTTCGTAACATTTTCTAACTAAAATTTGTGTTTCTATATCCTATTAACACATACCAAAATTGAATATAATATCTAGAGTACCTACTTTCGGAGATATTAAAAAATGACCATTTAAAAAATTAAAATTCAACATCCTGTAGGAAAACAATTTAAGCCGTTGCGGACATAATATGTTCATATGAACTTTTCCTTACAAAATTACCTAAGGAAGCACATCCTGAAATATTAGCACGTCATTAAGGAACACACTGTATATATTAGTAAAAGCAGTTACCTTCTTGTCATCCTTTTTTTTCAGTGCCTATGTTAAATAACTTATATTATATTTACTAGACTTCATCCACCTTTATGACGCTCATAAACACGACTAATTAAAAGAAAAAGGACCCCCATGTTCAAATTAAACTCCTTCCAACATGTATATATGTCATATTTCATTAAGTTCGTCAACCTAGCGAACGATATAACCATTTGTTTGTGTACAATAAAGTTTAATATTAAGCAATTGTGTTTCTGCGGGCATTCAATTTATAAAAGAGCCCACCGGTGTTTATTGCTTTTTCTCCACGTTGTCTGCGAGTAATAAAGACCTACGACGGTTTTAATTGTTCATAAGTGAAGGTAATGGACCACACCTGCTGACCCGCATATGTGACGAGATGAAATGAAAATAGAGTATGTTTCATATATAAACGTTATAGTACTGAGTTTTCTAACAATAAGCTCCAATCCCACGGTTCGCGATCGCTGATGTTTTTTCAAAGAACGGACGGATAAATTGTCGTTGTCCCAGTGAGAATTCATAGCGTGCGAATCCCTTCCAGTTTAGATATTTTGGTGTTAATAAGATATAAAACCATATATTTTTAAGTAAAAAAATTCTTCTATGATATTTTTTCCCAAAAAGAGTAGTTTGCTAACATTTTATCGTCAAACGCGTCTTTTTCCGGATAGGGGGTCGTCCTTAATTGGTTTTATCAATGTGTAAACTGCCTCGCAAAACCTTATAATATTTCTTTTTATGATCAAACACAAGCACTATAGGAAAAATCCTTTAGGGCACTCTGGGAATGGTGCGCGTGTGCGCAAAAAGCGATTCACGTTGGCTTTGAATCGTTGGAGGTTATATTCGTTGGGAAAAACGACCTCGGGAAGGTCGTCCCATAAGGATGAAGTCCTCCAGATGAAAGAATTCTTAAATAATGAAGTTCGAGAAATACTAAGCTTAACCACATATGGATGGGCGGCTGTCGAGGTTCTTAGTCAGCTCGTGGTCTCTAATCAGACGAATTACCCTCCTTTCGATGGAATCCAGTAGCCGAAGAGTATGTTTGAGTGCAGAGCACCAGACATGAGAGCAGTACTCTAGTGATGGTCGAATCTGGGCTTTGTATAGCGTCAAAAGTTGTTGAGGTATGTACAACTTTCTGGTTCGGAAGAGTACACCAAGTTTCTGAGAAGCTATCTTGGCGATTGCCACAACGTGGTTATGCCAAGACATATTTCCTCCCAGATTGACGCTCAGCAAATTAATAGATGAAGCTAGTGGGATTGCGTGTCCGTCCATGATTATTTCTGGTTCTGTAATGTTAACCTTTTTAGAGAACACTGCTGCCTGGTTTTTTTAGCGTTAAATTCAACTTGGTTACTGTCACCCCAAGCTAAAATTTCTTCCAGGTCTTTGTTGAGGCGTGATAGTATGCATCTATGATAAAATTGTATTATTTAATTATTAATTTTATTCATCGCAGTGTTTTGGGTTTTTTCAGTAAGAAAAGAATGCATATAATTAATATAGAAATCCTACGTTTAGTTGTTAAGTATAGTTGCAGTGTTATTATCTGGTTATCGCACATATATTGAATTAAAGAGAGACAAAATTTTATTTTATTATATAGAACAAGCTCTACGATTTAAATATTAGTAGATTTTTATCAACCTGTCAGGCAACTTACACATCTGTTTCAAATGCCTAAAATTTACGGGATTTAAATTATATATTCTTGTTTAGATTCACCTATCGCAGAACCAATGTATCCAATTTTCCTTTATCCACGATAATAACTCTTATTCCCTTGACAATAAAAAAAAGCAAGCTAAATTTGTAAAAATATTTTCTGGTCATAAAATTACATCGACGTTAAATTCGAGACCGCAGCAGCTTCGCGGAAGCCCTTCTTTTGCCATTTATTCCGCACATACGCTGCCGCCAAAGCAATTAACATTTATAAAACAAATCCCTTATTGGAAGCTTAGAACACGTGTTCCCGAAGATATTAAACAATTAATAAGCGTAAAAACATAAGCCAAACGAAGCTTAACCGAAGCTATCTGGTGTTTTTTAAATGGGAAAGGGATTTTATACGGGTTTAAGTTTAGAAATTAATTGGTATATTTCGAATACGTATGCAATCGATCGATTTTTTAGATATTTGGAATGAAATTAAACGGTTTCGATGCTTTCTCGTGTCATGGCAATGATTTAAGTTCGTGTCTTAATCTTCTTGGTGTTGCGACTCACTAAAAACTACAAAGTAAAATAATAAACCATACGACCTCCTCACTATCTATTTTAACGTTTATCACAGTCTTACAGGTTGGTCTTCGGTTAATGCGATGGGTCAAATATTACTAATCGACGCAACTGGCGAAGGACTTTGTGAAGTTTTTACTGATGTTCCAAAAAAATTGGAACTGGAATAAATGTATTGCCGCTTGTAATGACGGCGTAAAAGCGATAACGGATAAGAATAGAGGCCTGGCAGTAAGTAGTTTCTTAAGTAGTAATCTGGATGGAGGAAGTCTTAACATAGCTAATAGCAATCACAAACGCAGCTTCGCAGAAACTTGGTGCACTTTTCCGGACCAAAGAGTTATCGTATACACCTCAACAACTTTTGACACTACAAAGCCCAGATTCATCCATCACTATAGAATACTGCTGTCATGAATGGAGCACTGCACCCAAGCATACTCTTCGGCTACTGGATTCCATCGGAAGCCATTCCTCGACAGCCTTGAACATCGAAGACATGTTGGTGATTTGACTCTCTTTTACAGATGGCCAATGTTCGACTGATATTACCCCCTTAATTCCACTTAGAGCTACGAATAGCATAAAAACAAGACGAGCCACATTCCGCCAATGCATATATGGTTCAGCTTAGCACTCTCCAAGCTTCATTGCTTCACCTGGAGGTCGTGTTTCCCAACTAATATAATCTCCATCGATACAAAACCAACGCGAATCACTTTTATAGCATACGCACCACTCCCAGAGTGCCTTTAACTATTTTTCTAGTGTTTGATCATAAAAAGGTACACTAAAACACACCAAACTAACTTAAGTTTACCAAATATATAACACTGATAACAAAATTAATAAGGTAGTATTAACAACACCAGAACATTAAACAGATTTACAACTCATGATGGTAAGTAAGGATATTCCCTAATTTCTTATTTTGATTGCATCTCTAACACATTAAAAACACTTCATCTTTGTACAGTACAACCTTTGTCTTTGAAATGCTACCTTATATCACTTTTTATGACATGAAACCATTAAAAGAATCCACAGACAGATGTTTCATTTAAGTGTACGTTACACCATGATATCTTGTGTCGTGTTTAAAGTCATTCGGAGCAATTGTGTACGTTTTGGTATATCATCTGGCTACTGAAGTAAAAATGAAACAGGAATTTTAAAATGTGACAATGGTTTTTATGATGTTAAGGGTGTTTATTATAGTTTTGAGTAACTTATAGGCAATATAATCTCAATTAATTGCCGTGTATTTCTTCTGTGAGATTTCTTTACTTCATTGGTTGTTGGCAACATCTTCTACGAGAAAAAATGAATTTACTAACAAGCGGACAGCATATTATATGCGTGCAATTTTACATGCAACTTTTGTCAAAGCAGACTCTTACCAACTGCGCTCTCTTCACCCAAATGACTCTATAGGCTGAAATATTTCAGAGGTAAAGTTTTATGTTGTTAGTTGAACGTGTCTACTTTGATGTTTGCAGACTAATAGATCTATTTCTGAGTGGATTTCATTATTTAATGCAATTCTAGGAACCACTATTCCTTTACGACTCCCGAACCGCAACCTTTTAATACTAGTCCGAAAATTCAAAGTAAGTGTAATATACGTAAACACATCGTAAAATCGTGTAATGGTCAATAAATATAGAGAGCGAATCCAAGTCGGAAATTTAGTTCCGCAACATAACTGAAAATATTTTCAAGCAAAGGTTTATGAGGTAATGTTACAGCGTTCCTCCAGTTTAGGCGGCGTTTTTTATCCTATTTTTAGTGATAAACGTCTGGGCAATAATCGAAATCGTCCAATCAGGAAGAAGGATTTGTCAAAGCAAGTATCAAGCAACATTACTTTCTTTATAGGTTGTAAGTATATTCGCCCAGCAAATATGTGGAGCTTCAAGCTACATTTTCCCTGAGGAAGTTCTTACAACCATTGAAAGAAATCTATAAATATCTAACCCTGATCCGCTACATAAAGGAAACATCACTTTAGCAGCAGAAATTCGTCTGGTCGGAGACCACGAGCGTGGAACATTGAGGACAGCTGGATGAGTTGACTCTTTTTACCGATATTTCCATGGCAAATGTTCGATTGACATTGCCCGCTTAATTCTATGTGTGGTTCACCTTAGCCTACCCCCTCCAACTTCATTGTTTAAGAATTACTTGAATCGCTTTATTCACACACGTACCACTCCGAGAACGTCTTAAAGGATTTCGATCATAAAAAAAATCAATTTTACAGACCCATTTTTCTGTTGTTTTACGCCTAGGAACTTTATTTTTAAAATATATTAATAGATAAGGTTTTGCGTTCAATAGCGAACTTGGCAAACAATCTCTAATAAACCCAAAAAATTACTTTCCTAAAATAACACTTAAACGGGTAAAACTCTATTTATTTAACAAATGCTTATCAAACCGCGCGTTATGCTTTCCAAGGGGGCAGTTAAACCCGATATACCGGCAATAAAAGTTTGTTTTCCAAAAGAAAGCGAAACTAAATCGTGACTCGGGGAACACATGTTTGCATATTGTCGAGGCGGAAAAGTGTCGATATTGTTTCAAGTGGTTTCCTAAATAAATTAAGCGGTTTTTACCGCTCCACTAAATGGAATTCGTTTGAAAAATCCAAAACAAATCTATATTAATTGTCGCAAATGTCATAAAACATCATTATATGGAGGAAGCATTTGCATGTCAGACTCGAGCTACAACCCAAATATTGTGACAATTATTTAAAAATTGGCACAAGCTTTAAATAAATGTAATATAGTGCTATTTATTTCTTCAATATAAAAAACACATAAAAGCAATTTCAGAAAAAATCATAAAAAAGATTTATAGCAAGTTATGAGTGTGACATAACTTAATTGCTGCTTTATATCCAAATGTTTTTCCTACAAAATTAAGATTTACATGACACGACAGAAAAAGGGTACCTTTATTACTGTGAATAACTCAAAATAAACTTTAAGACGGGTTTAAAAATTAGTAATAAAACAAAAATAAACATTTGAAGGTATCTCAGGTCGGTGGAGTGGGTATATTTGGATTATGCCATCCATAAAACTCAGTGACGTAGCTACCAGGTATGCAGTTAGCTTAAAGGGCGAGTTTACAACAAAGGAACTCAAAGGTACGGATTAAATTCGTCTTTTTCCGAGTTTATATTTTAATTGGCTTTCTAAAATATGACGATAGAACATATTGGATCGATTTTAAATTATATTCTTCTAATTAACAGGTTTTCCTTACTTATTCGATTTGGTTAACAGAAATTTGTGACTTGTCTTAGAGCACGCGTTTAAAGTACAAGTGCTCTAATTATCTTATGAGCCGTGTATTTTATAATACTTTTTCTATTTGGGTCTTTAAAGTCTTAAAAAACTTTAAAAAATATAGTAGATTTTTTCCACTTGAATTAATATTATCTTATCTTATTATCTTTTTGGGTTGGCAATACTTTTACAATTTAATAAAATGTTACAAGTATCGAATATGCCATGATAGAAACAATTGAACAAACCAAAGCTTCTTCCCATCCGTCATAATTAAAAATAA
The DNA here is from genome assembly GCA_963991005.1 of Barypeithes pellucidus. NCBI lineage: Eukaryota > Metazoa > Arthropoda > Insecta > Coleoptera > Curculionidae > Barypeithes > Barypeithes pellucidus. The sequence goes on from OZ022559.1 coordinate 1,653,584, forward strand.
ATATATTATTAAAGTTAATAAAAATGAGTCAGGAAGAAAGTTGTACTCCGTAGATCCGTAGAAATACGAGAAATCGCAGAAAATAATCTAGAAAAACTTTTAAAAAGAATATGCAAAACGTTGAGTTATGGTGCGAGCAGAACAAAGTTCAAAATATTGAACAAAATAATAAATATTACTATTGAACAAAATATTGTATCGACACAGAATCTGACAGGAATAACAATTAATCCAGGAAATGTCTACAGTAACTATAAATATGTATATATAAAGTTATATGTATAATACTATATTGAATTAAAAATAAAAATAGTATTTTATTGAATAAAACTTTAGAAATAGAGCATAAACTGGAAGATATTTCTAGTATTTTTAGGTTATTCTTATAGTTGTGACTAGAAATTAGTTGACGTACACCATCAGTATGTTAAATATTTCCGAGTATAGATATTTCGGATAAATATCTAGTAAGAATGATATATTTGCAAGGTTAAAGGTTAGTATTTTGAAGTTTTCAATAAAAAATTTCTGTCGAATCCATAATGCCTAGAAAACTAATTTCAACGAAATCAAAGTAAGCAAACGTAAAAAAAATAAAATTTCAGTTTCATAAAGTGTTTCATGAAACCCAAATAGAAAAATCGTTTTATAGAAGCTCTATACTCTGATACATTTTTAATGTCAATAATTATACTACGCCGTAAGAATGTTATGTACAACAGAAATAAAGAATAGAAGTTTTTTTTAAATAGATATAAGAATGTTTTTCGACATTTTTTATTTTGCAAATTTTAACTTTCTGGTATAATATAATAAGGAACTCATCCGTCAATTTTTTTTAACGGAACACCCTCTATTTTAATTTATCATTATGTGCAGAATTACATTCTTTATCTAATTGTTCAATATATGCGTTTTTATCTTAAGTAATTTTTTATATCGGGTTATACGGGAAGACGTCAAAATATTTTCATTAAAATGATCGAAATGATCTTAATGTTTTATAGTGATTATCAATATTTAAAACAAATACCTTCTTTAGTTCCCGAATAGGGCACTAACGTGAATGACCCTGTATAGCAAAACTGGGGTTTTTACTTATAACTACATATTTTTTAATTATTAAGAACGTTCTCAGTAATATAAAATTTTTTGGATACGCCACTGTCACAACTTAAAACCTTTCAAATAAAAGACATTAAGAATTAAAGGTGCGGAACATGTGTTCTCCATACCGACGTTGCTGGAGGTAAATTTTGAACCTGCCAACAAAACACCGACAGCAAAAAGTTCACAGGTCAGGTAGGAAAACAAAACCCTTGCTGAGTTTAATGAGATCAGCTTTTACCCTTAAGGCTGGAGTCGAACGACCTCGATGTGGCGAAAAATTCGTTATCACTAACCAACAATTTAATATTCGTAGAGCGATTACCAACGGATTTGCAATCGTCAGAATAATCCACGTAATGGTATGGAATTGTGAGTTTGTTCGGGTTCTTTAGTTTGGGTATGTTTTGGTTAAACTTACTTTCCATTGCTAGCTCTAAACTAAGCGAGCAAAATGAGCAAGAATACAAATACTTGTAAGTTAAATTAAGAAGTCTTAGTCAATTCTCTGATGTGAGAGTTGGTTGGTTGGTAGAGATTTAAGCATGCCTCTGCGCATCCGAATGCTTCGCTGTTACGTGTTCAGCATAATGTTCTATGGAATGGAAGCTTGGACCTTGACGGACGCGATATGCAAAAAATTGGAAGCCGTTGAAATGTGGACATACAGAAGGATCATGAGAATTTCCTGGGTAGAAAGAGTGCGTAACACAGAGATACTTCAACGTCTCGATAAACAACTGGAGGTTCTGTTCACATTGAAAAAACGCAAACTGGAGTATTTGGGTCACATTTTAAGGAATGACAAGTATCGACTCTTAAAACTCATTACAGAAAGGAAGATCGAAGGACGGCTCTGGCTGAAAAACCTAAGGCAATGGTACCGAGTGAACACCATCACATTGTTCCGTCGAGCTGTAGACAAAGTTCAGATAGCGCTGATGATTGCCAACGTCCGAGGCGGACAAGGCACCTGAAGAAGAAGAGAGTTGCTTGGGTATTTATACCCGTTCACTGAGATAAAAACATGGGCGAAACAAATTTACAACCGGATGGAGAACTAATTGACTACCTAACTGATGAAGAACTCCGAATCGCGTACCGTCCATCCACACCTTTAAGCTTTACGTCTCAGTTCAGTTAAGAGCATCTAGCATCCTTTTATTTTCCCCAAAAGAGAAAAAGATGCAAAGATGGACCTTATTTCAGGATTTAACCCAGGTGGTGAGTTCCCACAGTCATTTTACTTTGCCGGGTCCTCATTAAACAGTGTGTTAATCCTACGGCGGACGTTGTTTTAAGTCTATATTAAATCCCAGTTCACGATTTTAGACGTTTGTTTTTGTACAGTTTTGTTTTTCTTTCGGCGAGATTTACCTGATATAAAAATACAAAAATACGGACGAGGCTGTTTTTATTAAGTTTGATAACGAAGAGGGCGGTTTAATGAACATGGTTTTGTTTTCTTTGGCGAGACGGGAATGGGGAACAGGTTAAGCTGGTTTTCGGGATGATGAAGAAGGTTTAGGAACGGTATATAAATATACAAAATGGGGTAGATAGCAAGGTTAAATATTCCAGGCACTTGAGAGAAAGTATTTATCTATTGTATTACACATATGATATACAGGGTGTCCGGGAACATGTGGGAAATCTCCCGGATATGAAGAAAACACGTGAAAAGAATACTATAGGTTCATATAAACTTCTTTCGTATCGGCCTCCTCTTCGGAGATATGGGCTCCCAAAGAGCACCAATGGAATCAAGTTTTCTACACATAATTATTGAGCCACCTGGTATATTTCAATTATTTTTTAATATGATATATACCAGGTAAGACCCGTCAAATTACTACCCAAGAAACTGTTGTGAATTACTCACAGCTGCAGGGACGGACTAGCTGTAACACTCATGGGCCCATTTTTTTTACGCCCTGTATGATGAGAACTTTGAACAATGTTTTTTACATACCTCTAACTATTGGCTAAAAATTATGTACTCTTCATTCATGTCGCTAATCCTAACCGTTTTCGAGAAAACGTCATTTTATTTACACTGAGTCCCCTAATTGCTCATGGGCTAAATATGAAAAAGCGGAATCTTGAAGGTTAAACATTGGATCGGAACAAAGATGTATCTTTTATTGAAATACCCGAAGCACATGATGTATATGAAATGTCGTTTTTTCGAAAACGGTTAGGATTACCGACATGAAGGGTACTTAATTTTTAGCCAATAGTTAAAGGTATGTAAAAAACATTGTCCAAAGTTCTCATCATACAGGGCGTAAAAAAAATGGGCCCATGAGTGTTACAGCTAGTCCGTCCCTGCAGTTATGAGTAATTCACAACAGTTTCTTGGGTAGTAATTTGACGGGTCTTACCTAGGTATACATCATATTAAAAAATAATTGAAATATACCAGGTGGTTCAATAATTATGTGTAAAAAACTTGATTCCATTGGTGCTCTTTGGGAGCCCATATCTCCGAAGAGGAGGCGGATACGAAAGAAGTTTATATGAACCTATAGTATTCTTTTCACGTGTTTTCTTCATATCCGGGAGATTTCTCACATGTTCCCGGACACCCTGTATACCTACAAAATTAATTCTGATTTTTGCCGACATGTACTTTACAAAGAAAAAAATATACATATAACAACGATCCGTTTTAATAACTGGTTCTCGAGGTTTTTTCGTCTGCCTGTCTGTTGAGAAAAACAGTCAAGAGCCTTGGTGAACTTTTTTTTGTGCTCAAATACTAGGAAGTTTGATGAGAACGAAGCTGAACAACATATCGATGGGGCAGTGGCTCGTCATCTATTGCTTCGATGTTCTGGGCTGTCGCAATTTTAGTCAAATCATCCCAATCGTGCATTAATATTTTCCATCTGTCTTTAACAATTTAGCCAAATCATTTACGCGGATTTCGATTTAGAAATTAATTGGTTTATTAATGGTACACTGCCGCAAATTTTCACCGGACAATTTTATTATGTACGGATGCAAAAAACAGCGGACGATAAATAGAAGGATTTGCTCTGGTGTAAATGTTTGCTTTATCCTATTATTCTGCGAAATAATTTGCGAGCGCGGTTTTCGATTTAATTGTTTTCGGTGATTTTAAATGCCTGTTTTTGCTTGCCTTTCGTAAATTCGGTATCGCCATGTGTTTGTGGCTGAGGTTATATGGTTACTTCTTTTTTGAAAAATTAAATATAGTTTCGGATAATAATTACGAATGAAATTATATTCAATTACCGTCGATTTTACCCAAGCTTACCCTGAGAAACTATCAATACCAAATCAAGCCTGTTATTGTTTACAAAGCGTGTATAATCTGTATTTGTGCCAGCAAAGCAGTGAGAGAGCCTATGCCCGACGGAGGACGAGGAGGTTCATCTCTGTGTGAATTTCCGCCCTCCATCGTCCATTAACATCGATTTACTTTGTAATGGACAAGCAAATTAATTACCACAATATTGCCCCATGTCGATCCAACCACACACATGCAAATCTCTTGGTTTCTGCCTAATTGACCTTGTTACTTCATGTATTGGAGATGGACCTTTAGGTGTACACGCAAAGGCTTTTAATTTAAGGCATACTTCTGAATTTTAGAGGATTTAATTTTTTTTATAAAAATTATGGCGGGAACTGTGTTAGGTGGTTCAAGAACACGTGTCCTTTCTCGTCAGATGCACCGTTCTTGATTAAAACCACTAAATTCATATTGAAACTCATTATTATTAACATTCATAAAATAATTAATGATAAATTTTGTTTTATAAAAATTGTTGGAAATGGCCACCTTCACTTAAAAGGCATGCTTCCGCCCGTCTTCGCATCGAATTGCCCAGTCGTTCAAATATTGAAATTTTTTATGGAACAAAATTTATCATTAATATTTTATCAATGTTAATAATAATGAGTTTCAATATGAATTTAGTGGTTTTAATCAAGAACGGTGCGTCTGACGAGAAAAACTCAAAAGACCGTTTTCATGTATAATTGACTAGGCTAATCAGAAAAAATATCAGCATGGAAAAATGTCAGTGGCGTATCATCTTTTTTGTAAAAAATATCAGAGGACATGCTTGCAGGGACGTCACTGGTGGAACAATTGAATAACTTTTCTTATTGAAATTTGTGGTTCTATATGCTATTAACAGATACCAAAATTGGAAATAATATCTAAAGTACTTTCGGAGATATTAAAAAATAACCATTTACAAAATAAAAATTCAACACACTGTAGCAAGAAATTTAAGCCGTTACGGCCATGTTCATATGAACTTTTCTTTATAAAATTACCAAAGGAATCACCCCCTGAAATATTAGCACGTCATTAAGGAACACCCTGTATAGTTTTTTTTTACAGAATTTGGGTGTGGCATATAGGGGAAGGTAAACTACTTTTTGATCGGAAGAATAACAGTAACAACTATTAAAATGGCGAAATGGTAAAGAAATTTAAATAGGAAGAGGGGTCTTGCGACACATCATTTTGAAGGTATTATCGAGTACTTTACGATGCCGGAATATTACTTCCGTTTATTGTTTTGTAACCTTCGTCCGTATAGGTACGTTCTTTCAGTTTTTAATAAAACTTAATTCCGTTCAGAATTTAATAGCGCAGTCATTCTATAGTTGATCGTCCACCGATAAATTCGACATAAAAAGACTCCGTCTTTAAACATAGCCGGAATTATGTGAAATTAATAGTGGAGACAGAAACCCGGAAAAGCAGAAAGGGGCATCGAGTTATCAACGACTTTGGTTTTATTTGCCAGCGTCTACGAGTAACTAGTGAATTCACAGTATTCTTGTCCCTTGCAATTTCCTAAGTTACTTAAATTATTTTATACCTCCGCATGTTACCTATATTTTTTCTTTTTGGTAAACGTTTGATGATTTTACATTGACTTTTTGCTGAGAACGCCTGCTATATAAGCGTTTCAACATATTTAAAAGGTACCCACATCAAACTTTCCTACGGTACACCATTTTATCAATATTCGCATTCAAAATCCAATTTAAAAAATGATATTTTTTCCTACCGTGCAGCGCTATGAAATTCCAGTAACGGTCTACAGCCTTAGAGGCAATAATAACAAATTCGTCCTCTGCATATACTTTTTCTGACCCTTTTCGCTTGCGGCCTTTGAGGCGACCCTAAGAGACATTCAGGCTAATAAAAATACCGATATGTTGCTCGACATAGGTTATACGCAAATAAAGTGAAGGTATATATGAAAAACAGGATAGTACTAGATTTTTTTACGCTGCACATATTTAAGGCATCTTCTTAAACTCAGTTTGAGCCAAATGTACTAAATTTTCACTAATTTGAAACAAGATCCGTAATTCCAACGAAGAGAAAATGACCTAATTTGAACCGAATTTAAATATTCAGCAATTAAAATAACCCCTAAACAATTTCTTTTATGATCAAACACAAGTACTACTATAGAAGAAATTATTTAAGGCACTCTGGGAGTGGCACGTGTGCGAATAAAGCGATTCATGTTGGCTCTGAATCATTGCAGGATATATTCGTTACACGACCTCAGGAAGGTCGTTCCACAAGATGAAAGAATTTTTATACAATAAAGTTCGAGGAAATCTGTGTATTTTTGCTATTCAGTGCTCTAGGTGGAATTAAGAGGGCAATATCAGTCGAACATTTGCCATGAAAATATCTGTAAAAGAGAGTAAATTCACCAACCTGTCTTCGATGTTCTAGGCTGTTCTTGATCAGCTCGTGATCTCCGATCAGACGATGGCCCTAATTTCGATTAACTGCAGTAGCCCAAGAGTATATGCTTGGGTGGAGAACTCCAGATATAAAAGCAATATTCCAATGATATACGAGAACATATACTATCGATTGATTGGTTTGGTAAAAAAATTCGATGTCAATCGAACAAATCGTAATAAAAAAATATACACATCGAAACCAGGGGCTTTCAAAAATAGGCTTCCCAAGCGTTTGCTTCGCAGTTAGTTCCTCACGTGAAACGTACCATATAAAAGACCTTCCCGAAAATAACCACTAACCTTTGTTTCGTATTCCCGGGATATCTGATGAGGAAAGGTGAGCTTAATAATTGACAATAATGGTTTACGGCGGGTCCCAATTAAGGCAAACAATGGCAGTTAAAGTGCCCTTTGTTAATTGGACAATATTAAAATTATTAAAGTTGTAGCGATTAAATTAAACAATAAAGGTACGGACGAATCCGTTATCGTCCCATTCAACATTTTACATTGTTTGCGCTGACAAGTATTGCAAAGACATTATTAAAACAAGATGTTCGATATGGTCGGCCGATACGGTTTTCTTTACCGATACCACATATGGATGGGCGGCAGTGGTTCGTCGTGTATTTCTGCCATTCACCGCTCTGGGCGGAATTAAGAGGGCAAGGTCAGCCGAGCACCTTCCATGAAAGTATCTGTAAAAGAGAGTCAAATCCCCAACCTGTCTTCGATGTTCTAGGCTGTCGAGGTTCTTCGTCAGCTCGTGGTCTCCGATCAGACGAATAGCCCTCCTTTCGATGGAATCCAGTAGCCGAAGAGTATGTTTTGTTGCAGAGCTCCAGACATGAGAGCAGTATTCTAGTGATGGTCGAACCTAGCATAATTATTAATAATTTTGAAATGGTAAGTGACAGCTCCATATTAAAAATGCCGATATTATCGGCAAGATCTTGGCGGTACCGATTATCGGCAAAATTTGCCGATGTACCGATATTTATATCGGTATCGACCGACCACTAGTCGGAAGTAGGGTTTTTATTTATCTTTCCTGCTACAGTTCTGTCTTGACCCTCCGGCTACGTAGCCGTGGTCATATACCTTCACGATATTAGATAATATGAAGAAAAACATGCGGGGGACGGTCAGCCACTGACCATAGTATAATAAAACGGTCTTCCAATATCCGCAAACCACCACCTTGTACTTTCGCACAAATGAAATAACATAAAAGTGTGTCCAGGTCACCTCGGGGATATTTGTACGATTCGAGAGAAAGAAAGGGCAGGAAATTTAAAAATATAAGTTCTTACTTTTTCTGCGAATAAAAATAAATCTGAATAATTAATATGTGTTGCCGTAAATTTAATATTTTTAAATAAGTGAGAGAGGGGGACTTGTATCGTATACCATATCCAGTGAAACCTCTCTAAGGCGGACACCTACGGGACTGTGTAAATGTGTCCGCCTAATAGAGGTGTCCGCCCATGGGAAATTTGTTATTAGGTAATATGTAAATGCAAACTTATTACTATGTATATGTATCTACAAATAAACATAACATAACAAAAATACACTAGTTTTAGTTAGGATGTAGTACTAAAAATATGTAATAACGTAGGTTGACTTGTTTGCGTTTTATACTTGCAATCTAAAAAATGTAATTCCAAGTCTGATAACAATTTCATTGCTATAGAGTCACCTCTATTCTTTACATACTCTTATAATTCCTTTGCTATACTAATGGCGTTTTGATAATTGGTGATATTTGTTTGATTACTGCATTCAACTTCTTCATCAGAGTCGTGAGATAGTGATGTGGTTTCAGTTTGGACTACATAATCGGTAGGAATGGGGTCACTATCATCTTCTAATAGCACATTGCTATCAATGTTAATGAACTCGGCCAAATCATTGTTATAAAATTACAAACTTCCACAACATGAATATCCTCTTTCAGACTCAAAACGAGACATTTTTGTGCCATTGTTTACGATTTTAACCTTACAACTCACAAATAAACGGCGGACTGCTGTCGGGGAATTACATATACTTACATTCGGCGAAGTCCTTTCGCTCTGCCACGCATACGCGATTGGTTGCCGGTCTGTCTTCAGAGAGTTTTTGCACCATACTTATTCGTCTCTCAAATACTTAAAAAATATTTTTGTCCGTTTAAAGGAGGGTTTTCGCACTCCCTCCGCCCAAGGGAGGTTGATTTTCATAGAATTTCATATACCTAGTTCCGGACTATGAAAAAATGTCCGCTTAATAGAGATGTCCGTTTATTAGAGGTTTCCGTAATGAGAGGTTTCACTGTATTTATTGGTGATTGTGCTGAAGATGCACGGAAACAAAAACTTAGTTAAATTTACTATAAAAATAATAAACCTAACCATAATTTATGGCTCTATATGTGACTGGAATAACTTTTATTAAGAAATGACATCAAATTATAGCAAAATTTTAACCTAAATTATAAGTAAAATAATTACAAAAATAGTTAGTAAACTATTTACATGAAAATTTCATGTAAAATTTAAAAATATCTTTTGGAAAATTTACTAAAATCTAAAATTTCGACACACGCAGGTATACCTTGTTTCACGAATAATGGATATAACTTAATGACTGCAGTAAAAGTACCTGTGTGGCCATCCCATTATTTATGACCGTTTGATATTATTATGTGGAAAGGACCGGATTGTAATAATTATAATTAAATATAGGCATATCAGTTAGGTTAGGTTGCTTAATTTATATTTAAATATTTTTGTGGTAAAATTAGTTAGTTTTTGAGGAATGGTTCAAGAATTGTCTTTTACCAGCCATTCCAATGGACAATGCGAGCTATCACAGTCGCCAATTTCATAAAGCTCCAAGCTCAAATAATATAAAATTGGAGATTCAGAACTACATGGCGGCGAATGATATATATTTTGAAGAAAGTTATAAAAAAGTGATCTTTTAGAAGTTTTAAAGACATTTTGTATAAAAAAAAGTATATGTTTGTGACACATTGGCAGAAGAAATTGAACAAACAGTGCTACGGCTCCCACCCTATTATTGCATTTTTAACCCCATAGAGCATATGTGGCACCAGTTAAAATCACTGGTTAGGTCTGAAAATATTTCTCCGACTTTAAGTTCTAGTGTTGTAGAATTAATACGAAAATGCTTTAATGATATTCCCCCAGGTAGTTGGAAAAATTCAGTCCGTCACGTAATAACTGCAGAAAATTCGTATATTAGTCTGGATCGTATAATTAATCCAATTATAATTAATTTTGATGAGGATAGCGATAGCGAAACAGAACTATCTATAGAATGACATTATAAATGTAAATAAATATGACTAGTAATATTGTAAAAAAATGTTATTTCATTTGATTACATTAATATAATCATATCATTACTTGTTCTACTTAGTCCGTCCCTTCATACTTCAATTGTTTATTGCCAAGCTCTTGTCGACACAATGGGACCGACCCAGGAAATCATTAAGTCGTATCCATTTTTTGTGAAACAATCTTTACCCATATAACTGGCTAGCGTTGCGTCGCTTGACTTCTTCTGTCTATGGTACTATATTCTCCATTCTCCACTCATTATTTGTCAGGCAGATCGAATCCCAGGGATCCGCTGTAGCCTTTTAGTCTTGAATACAATTTTTACAACGTTTCATTTAAATTTGGTCATTTTTACAATAAAAAATACTATAATAGTCGTCAGTAAAATGTACATATGTTTTAAAATGTTTAACTACTGGAGTATTCTCAAATACGTGAGAGATTTCACTGTAGAAAATTAAAAACCATATTTTTTACTTTTAATTATGTAAGTTAATAAATCCCGGTACATATCCGGTCACCAGATTTTATTAAAACAACTAATAAAACATGAAAATTCCCGAACTAAAATCCAATATACCCCAAAGTTTCCCTAATAATCCCCCGGTCAGTTGATCCGTAAGTCAGGACCCCCGACCGACCTTTTTTAAGGGATTATTATCTTTGCCGTTAAACTTATATCATGAATTTAATCTAATATCTTCCGTAAAAGAATTTCATTTTCAATTAATTTAAATCGGTCCCGTTTTCCGCAAAGTTCCTTCTTAGACCTATCCCTGGCATCCTTGGGGATAAAGGAGGTATTTATAACTTAAAAGAGGCAACAATGCACTCAAATGGAGCGCTTGAGCGGTTGTTTTTCCGCTTCACAGAAATTCACCGTAAGATGATTGGACTCGTTTATTCGGTATTTTTGGGTCGATGCTGGGCTCTTTTGAATATCGGCTAGTTAATAAGGGAATATTTACGAAAATCAGCTTAGTTTGCAGTTGAAAACTACAATGTATTTGGGACGGTTATGCAGCCATAAAAATATCGGCTGCAGTATTCCTAATAGGCCGAATTGCCTAGAGTTTTGGGTTTTACCTTGTAAACCTTTTAAACCAGCCCCATAAATAAAAGTCCAGTCGTGTGAGGTCTGGAGATCTTGGAATCCAACTAATAGGGCCACTAATAGTCCTTGTAATTCATTTTGTGAAAAATTGAAGTAGTGCTCTACTGTAAAGAGATTCTTCAAAAATAACTATGGACCATTGGTTGGTTGGTTAAAGGCGGGGGTCGGTTTAAAGGCCCGAACTTCTATTACTGCAGCCTTTCGGCTTATTGTGTACCTCGATCTTGTTAGACGATGTTTGTTCCTCCTGTGAGGTCCAGTAACCTTCTACCAAGCTTGTCATGTGGGAGGTTGTCACCACGTTGTATGTTCCCGAAGATATTTTGTCTTCTACGGGACAGCGCTCCGCAGCGGTATATTATGTGTGAGGCGGTTTCATCCTCTTCGCCGCAGAGTCTACATTCAATGAATCCGTTGTTTATCCCTATTCGTTGAAGGTGTTTTCGCAAGTGGCAGTGGCCTGTTAGCAGGACCCATCACTTGTTTCAACTGGGGCCGGGTCAGGATTAGCATCCCATTCGATAGTATTTTCGATGGGTTTCCAATTACGGCCCGTGCGTGTATTTGACGAGGTAACTCTTGCCATCGAGATAGGTGTTGTTTTTTCGACCATCTATCTAATGTTGTTTTTGTTGCCTGTTTTGATATTCCAAAGGTCGGGTCGGGGCCCCTGAGACTTTGGGCTAGTTCATCCGCTTTTTCATTTCCTAATATCTCGGAGTGACCAGGGACCCACAAGAGTCCCACCTTGTTCCCCCTGGCCGCCATTACTTTTAGGTTGGTATGGCACTAGAGTGTAAGTTTTGAAGTAAACCGATTGGAGCCTTAAGAGCAGTTTGGTGTCCGAAAGGATGTACTTTTGGTCGTGATAGCCCTTTTCAAGATTTTGTAGTACACATGCTTGTATGGCATGAACTTCCGCTTGGTATACTGTGGCGTAGGTCCCCAGAGGAATGCTCATGACCATCCTGGGCCTTTCCCCAAATACACCTGCGCCCACACCGTTGACGGTTTTTGATCCATCGGTGTACCAAACTAGACCCTTGTCAAACGACGGGGATGCACTGTTTGTCCATTTATCAAAGTTCCAGTCAATCTTGAAAGGCTTTGTCAAATCGTATGTTGCTTTCATACGATCAGATTGCATATCCAAGAGCTCATCGTTGATTAGATCCGTGGCTCTTGTGTGTACGGGGTGTTGTGTCCATTCCCCATTTGTGATCATCCTCGAGGCGCCGCAAATAGCCTCCATTCTGATGTGGATGTCTAGGGATATTAGTCCCAGTATGACTTCCATTGCTGCAGTGGGGGTACTTTTCATCGCCCCACTGATACACAAGCAGGCCAACCTCTGCAAAGTGTTAAGTTTGTTGCTGTCGTAATCTGCTGTGTTTTTGTCCACCAGACTACAGACCCATATGATATCAGGGGGTCTGATAACTATGGACCATACAACACGTTTATCGAAAATTTGTTTTTAATTGCGCCACAATTTGAAAACGAAAGAAAATTGAATAATGAGGAGGACTTTTTTACATTATTTTCACTTCCCGCGTTCCGCCCGTCTCACCCTGTATAATCAGGAGGTAAAAATGTTCCGGAGCCCCCTTAAATGTCTTCCAAATAACTAATTCCATTTATTTAAAGCCGATTTGAGCTACCAACGTATTTTACGAGGTTCGCAATATCAGTCGTACCTTTTCTTTAACTGAAGCTTGCAAATTGGACCCAATATACGATTTTCCGAATTGAATTTATACGATTTCGCATCGACATCGTTTCCTTAACACATTGGCCGTTTGATTAAATTCTGATAGCGCGCGACAACACCAACGGAAATCGCAAGAAAGAATTCCGCTATCCAATAACGGTCCTGCAAGTTGTCTTGCCAAAGGTATCGGCGTGGCCGAATGAAAATAATAAAAGTAATCCGACTTTAAATGTGTCACAGTAAAGTCTTCTTTGTGAACCCAATAAGGAACGACAGTTCGGGCGCGAGGAAGCTCTGAGATCCGTAGAGATGGGAGCTCGATAATACTGGAACTGATCCAATGGAATAGTGGAATAGAACAGTGCACTGCACATTAAAAAACAACAACAAACACTATTCCTCATGATATTCCTATTAAGTCGCGAAGGTGGCCATTTCCAACAATTTTTAATATAAAACAATTTGTTTTTGTCGATCTCAAAGTGGAGTGAAATGATGAACGGGAAAAGAAACTCAAAATCTGCTCCACTACTTTAATAACAATATTTAAAAAAATAAACATTTCCTACATCCTTCGAAGGCATAAACCTCATCAGTGGAAAGGTTAAGCCCTGGTTTTTATTACATTTCGTTACGAAATATTTCGGTGGATTGGAACGGAAAAGTTCGCCGTTGGTCATTTGGTCACATGTGTGGTTTTTACTGCAGTACAAGTGCGTGGTTAAAAATGAACGATATTAGATTCGTTTATAAAGGGTGATCACGTTTTATGTCCCCCATCTTAACCTTTATATTTTACGTACTTGAGAAAAATTAAAACGATTGGTATGCAAGGCTTTTAAAGTAGTATTTGCAATGGTTACAAATATCATTTAGGTCTGTTGATTTATGTTGAGGCCCTTTGTTAGACACCTATATTATAATATGCAACCAAGTAATTTACGAAATAACCTACAGAGTTATGTACAGGATATATAAGACGACACTAACTTATGATCGTATGATATTAGTAAATCATAATAAATTACTGTTGCATAACTTATTAAGGAAAAGTGACTTTTTTGAGTGATAACAGACCCCGAATTGCGTAACGGGCCTAGGGCCCCCTATAACCAAAAATAGGCACATTGTATATTCCGATTTATTAATAATAATAAAGTCGATAAAAATATTGAACGCGGATTCTTTATTCTGCCGTAGATTTTCTTGCCCTGTTGCCCAATATAAAATCGCATTTTTTGTTTTAAACTTGTTTATTTTTGGTTATAGGGCAGGCGCAGGCTAGAGTCTAGTATGCCTAGTGATATATCAATAATATAACAAAGAACTGATAACCCGTGTCACACTTAATAATGACACACGTCAAGCGGAATAACTTTTCGTTGACGAAATTTCGGGTTTGTTCGTTTGTTATTTATGTGAACTTATATTTTATTAACTATGAGTGTAAAATACCATAAACTATAGTTTAGTGCCTTAGAAGATGAATTGTTGAAAGGAAGTAAAAGTAGATAGATAGAGGGTAAAAGAAAACCCACCCATATATGCAAAAAAATTAAAAACTTTTAAACACATACAAATTAAGGAGAATAATTGGAAAAAATAACGGTAGAATTGGATCAATAAAACAGGTATGTTCATGTTGAGTAAAACCCACCCTACTTGTAAATCAAATGATATTTGTTCCCATTGCAAATACTACTTTAAAAACCTTGCATACCAATCGTTTTAATTACTTTCAAGTATGTAAAAAAAAGGTTAAGATGGGGGGGGGGACATAAAACGTGATCACCCTGTACAAATGAATCTAAATCGTTCATTTTTAACCACGCACTTTTACTGCAGTAAAAACCACACATGTGACCAAATGACCAACGACGAACTTTTCCGTTCCAATCCACCGAAATATTTCGTAACGAAATGTAATAATTGATTATGACATTGCCAAATATACGTAAAAAATAGAGAAAGAAACTAGCAAAAAATATAAGCCATAGCGGACATGTTAATATGAACTTTCCTGCATAAAAATACTATAAGCTACTAAGCTATAAGGAATCACAGAACATCATGTATAGCATAATCAATTTTAACTTAATTTTTAGTGCCTACCTTTTGTTGTGGAGTCGGATTGGTCGGGAACCGATTTACAATTTTCCTGCAATCACCCATCCCTAACGCCAATACGTGATATATGTGACACGGTAAGGGGAAAATTAGTTTTCCGACCGGGGCCGTTCGCATTCCACCTATTCAATTCGTTTAATTCCGTCAGTTGAATTTAAATTACACATAATAAATTTTTTTATGTGTTTTAAAGTGTGTATGTGTGAGATTTTATTAGTTGTCGAAGGAATTCCGAAGACGAGACGCTGCTGGGCCTCGGATGGAACGGTTATATTTCGAATTAAATTTTTAAGCGGGGGTTTGGGAGAAGTTACGACTTTGTATCGACAACTAAATTGGATTCAATTGTCTAACTTGATATATGTAGAAGTGTGCGTATGATTAAGTGGATTTGAAGAAATAAGCAACAATATAAATCATTTTCACATACTCACATACAGGGTGTTATGGAAATGACGTATTATATTTAAATGGGTTACTCCTTGGGTGTCCTAGAGAAGCGCTACATATTTTATTGTTTTTAAATTGACCGTTTTAAAAGTGGGGTAACAAACACTCTTATTCACAGGTCAGTCCGCGCTACTGTACAACATTTCACCCAGAGCCAATGGCAATGTTGCCAAACTTAATGTAAAACTGAAATTTCATATAAAATTATAAAAATAAATTATTTTCTACCTACTTGTATTTATCTTTATACCTAAAGGGCGAGAAAATCCAGGCACAAACACAATCAGTTTTTTTTTTATTTTTCATGGGAACACTCCTGGAAACACTTTATGTACACACAGTAATAATGAAACAGAACCGATAGTTAGCTTTTGAAAATACAATAATACAGATTATACTACAGGTTATTAGATTTTATTACACGCGATGAAATTTGACATCGCAGTTCCGCACAGGTGTTTTTCTGGTTTGACGTCACTTTTACCGCTGAATGAATTGAAAGCGCCATTTATGGATATTTTTCTTCAATTTGTCGTTATCTCAGGAATTGCCGGTTTAAATACAATACGTCATTTCCATAACACCCTGTAGATACGATGCTACGGTAGTTATGGTCAATAAAATTACTAAAAGCTTAACTTACAGGGCCGGATTTAACGGATTTATCCATAAAAATGATTTGTCTTGTGTGTTTCCGAATCCGAATGTTGAAATTCCCTATAAAATATTATTACTTTTGCCTTGACCATGCGTCTGTGTGTCTTGTTGGACAAGAATGAAAAACTATTTGCGTTCCACGACGACCGAAGATCGCCTTAACAGCTTAGCAAAAATAAAACCAATTGTAATTCGGCCCTGCTGACTTATTAATGAAAATATATGATTATAATTTATACTTCTTGTATTACAATGTTTATACTTACTTCGTAATGAACACAATCGAAGTCTTTTACGTAACTCTATTAATAGTATAGTATTATATATATTTATTATTATACTAAATCTACTCAAAATCGTCTTTTTGTAACCCAAACCTGAAAATATAACTCACAAATAAAATAAAAATCCCTCAAGAATATAAAGTGAGTTATTGTGCGCTTGCTGGCCTTTGAAGGTGTAACAATATGGCTTTGTGAGTGATTGCAGGTCGCAGTGTAGCTGTCGCAGGAGAGATTCCATCAATGGAAAAGACAGAGGCGTAACTTAAAGAAAAATAGAATATTTAACTGCCCGTCAAAAAAATCGTAGAACACGGCATTTTTAACATACCAATTTCCGTTTCCGAAAGCCTGTTGTCTTAAGATTTAGATATGGTGGTCGCTTTAACCTAATACCGTATTTGTTATATCATATAGGGTAGAAGAAAAGTCACATCCCGGATTTTCTTGTTATCTGGAATTCGAGAAGATGTTAAAACTCGAAAAGTATCTACAAGAAGATTTACCAAAAAATACAGTAAACGATGGGTAACCACCATAGAGTAAAGTGATATAAGCCACTATTGCTTAACAGAGGGAAGAGAAAATAAAGATATTAAACTATTATTTTTAATGTCCGACCCTGTACACTGCACCCTTCGCAAATCTTCGCTGCCTCAACAATGCCAATTCAGATTTCTTGCTAATGACACTTTACATTGTTACCTTTCTGGCGTCACACAATCCACCCTGCTTTTGGCAGACGTGCTTACGTCTCAGTGCCAGTAGAAAATAGTTATGTTATTTTTTGTGAAACTGCATTGTTATTAATCATATTCAATAGTTCCCATGTGGTCACATTTTCTTCATTAGACAACACAACAGTCATTTCCCTAACTGGATTTATTTGTGTGACCGTTAAGTTTTTATATATCTGACCGATCCTTTTCGAAAATTGCGTGCAGTACGTTTCACGAAAATTGGATACGACTTAATGATTTCTTGGGTCGGTCCCATTGTGTCGACAAGAGCTTGGCAATAAACAAGTGAAGTATGAAGGGACGGACTAAGGAAAACAAGTAATGATATGATTATATTAATGTAGTCAAATGAAATAACATTTTTTTTTTAATATTACTAGTCATATTTATTTACATTTATAATGTCATTCTATAGATAGTTCTGTTTCGCTATCGCTATCCCCATCAAAATTAATTATAATTGGATTAATTATACGATCCAGACTAATATACGAATTTTCCACAGTTATTACGTGACGGACTGAATTTTTCCAACTACCTGGGGGAATATCAGAAAAGCATTTTCGTATTAATTCTACAACACTAGAACTTAAAGTCGGAGAAATATTTTCAGACCTAACCAGTGATTTTAACTGGTGCCACATAATATGCTCTATGGGGTTAAAAATGCAATAATAGGGTGGGAGCCGTAGCACTGTATGTCCAATTTCTTCTGCCAATGTGTCACAAACATATACTTTTTTTATACAAAATGTCTTTAAACCATCTAAAAGATTACTTTTTTTTATAACTTTCTTCAAAATATATATCATTCGCCGCCATGTAGTTCTGAATCTCAAATTTTGTATTATTTGAGCTTGAAGCTTTATGTAATTGGCGACTGGCTCGCATTGTCCATTACTATCACGCTATTCTGAGGAATGTTTGGTAAAAGACAATTCTTGAACCATTCCTCAAAAATTAACAAATTTTACTACAAAAAGATATTTAAATATAAATTAAGCAACCTAATGTACCTGATGTGCCTATATTTAATTATAATTATTACAATCCGGTCCTTTCCACATAATAAAACAATAATGGGATAGCCCCAGGTACTTTTACTGCAGTTATTAAGTTATATCCATTTTTCGTGAAACAATCTTTACTTAAATCACGCTTGGGCTTTTGATAGATAAATGAGCACATTTCACTAATAGGAATATTAATCTGATTATACCTTCTTCTGTCTGTGAGTTTCGTTACTGTTTTTGTGACATTGAAACAATATAGTGGCTGAACATTTTAAATTTTTTATTTATTTTTTTATAATCAAACACTATACGAAAAATCCATTGCGTGTGTGGGCTTGTGCGAATAAAGCGATTCATGTTAGTTTCGAATCCTTGGAGGTTATATTCAGTGGGGACTACGACCTCAGGAAGTCGTTCCACAAGGGTGACGTCCTGCAGATGAAAGAATTCTTAAACAATGAGGTCCGAGGAGTACTAAGCTGAACATATGGATGGGCGGCAGTGGTCCGCCGTGTATTTATGCTATTTGTCGATCTAGATGGAATTCAGCAGGTAATGTTAGTGTAACGTAGAAAACACGCAAAACAAATATTAATAAAAATTAACTAGAGGTATCTTATCTTCTCCTGTTTTTTTACCCCATACTACCCTCTGGATCGAGCCGATATACACTTTCCCCTGGATAGGCAAAAACCCTCTGTGAGACCCAAATTCAATACGCTAAAGTGCCCCTGTGACGATGGAAACGTGGGATAACAATAAGCACTGTTTATAAGTGGCGCCGAAGGTATAGAGCTTTTTCGGCGGAGCCGCGCTCTATAAAGGTGACAGATTTTAGAGGCAAATGGTACGGGAGAGACGGCTAATTTGCAAAAAAAAGAAAAATGTTTTTTGCTGTGCAAATCTCATGTTAAAAATATTGTTATTCGTAACAGCATTAAACAATTCTATTTGATTGGTTAATTAACTGGAGCTTCCTTTCTGCCACGACTGTACATACCGTGGAAAAGCACTAGCTTGTCCTGTTCGATTTTTACAGCTTTTGTTTTAGAAGTTTCGGAGGTGATGGCGCCGACAAAATTTGTTTGTTCTCTCGTGGACACATCAACGATTTAAATTGTGGCTAAATTGTCGTTGACGAACTGGACACGAGTTGAAACAGTGATTTTACGGATAAAGTTTGGCAGAATGATATACAGTATACAGGGCTCTACGGTATTCCATGACATCGCAAATATGGCATCCAAGCGATTCACGTTGGTTTTGAATCGTTGGAGGTTATATTCGTTGGGAAAAACGATCTCGGGAAGGTCGTTCGATAAGGATGAAGTCCTACAGATGAAAGAATTCTTAAATAATGAAGTTCGAGGAGTACTAAGCTTAACCACATATGGATGGGCAGCAGTGGTTCGTCTCTGCTATTCGCCTTTCCGGGCGGAATTAAGAGGGCAAGGTCAGCCGAGCACTTTCCATGAAAATATCTGTAAAAGAGAGGTCCTTCGTCAGCTCGTGGTCTCCGATCAGATCAGTGGGTGTATGAATATCAATAGGAACAGCAAAATGGTTCTGTTCGCTGTTTTCTAAATGTTATACAATTTTTATGTAGCAACGCTATATTTTCTCTAAGAATATTCTTACAACCTTCATGTCTATAATCAACATACGTCTGGATAGTGAAGCTGACCCTAAATTACCTTTTTGATGGAAAAATATTGGTCCTTTTAAAGTATAAAGTTAATAAAATGTAAACTCTTAAAAACAAGTATAACAATAAGTTGAATAAATTCATTGTCCGTGCCAGCACACGTCGCTGAATAGGAAAGAAAGGGATACTTTCAGCTGCTTTAATTGTAAAGAAAAAGCTACTAATTGCCTTGGTGTTGTTTTGTGAGACGTTATTCAAGTGAAAGAATGAACATGGCAAGATTTTTTTTTACTTTGGAGACATGGGCGGCTCTCGCGAAGGCATAAATTAAAATTTTAAGATTCCATAATATTTTCTCTGCTAGAAAATTTAATAAATACTTAATTGTCTATTTAAAATAAGAATTGATTTCGAAAGTCTTATGCATAAGTGGTAAAAACTATAAAAATTTTCCATCGACCTCAGCATACAGCTACCTACCAAATTTTTTTTTCTTTATAAAGGCTGTAAGTAATATTCTTACAACCCTTAAAAGAGGTCTGTAAGTGTAAAAAACCCACATTTGATTCATAAACGTTGTGTAATTACTTATCTTTATACAACAACTTAGCAAATCGACTGCTATTATAAAACTGATACTAAGAATTGTATTTCCCCCAAGGGGATCAAGTTCCAACCTTGTTGTGATGTTTAAATAAATTGCGAAAGATGGTGGCAATGTGAATGATAGTCAGCTTGCACCTTCTGCATGTAAGTAGTTTGGAATTCCGTTAACAGACGCCCTCAATGGATTTGTTGTCCTGCCACTGTGTTTTCATCCTCCGGTGAACATGCCTATATTTATGTCTGTAGTCTGCGGAGAAAGAATAATACTACGGTGGATTAGTTCCGATGCAACATTCGAAAAGCTCCTGTCTTTCTAAATGAGCCAACTTTTGCTGCTTTTCGCCATTCCGCCTTTCCGCCTGACCTCCAACAAATGAACTTTTTTCTTGTTAGTTACGGCGGCAGACAAAGTCCCACCTATACATCACGCGAAATAGAGCTTGTTGTTCTTTTCTTTTGTGAAAAGTTTACAGTTATTCAAGCGATACACGAAATTTTTAACATCTATTTTCCGTAAGCGAACGTCAATGTACCCCAAAAGTTTATTAACTTTTTAGTTAATAGGAGTTATTTTAAGTCAAGTTTAAAGTTATATTAGGGTTCTGTCACATAGAAACCCATAGTGTCCGTCCCGTTGTCCGTGTCAAAAGTAAAAACTCTTTAATGCCCAGGTGGGCTGACTCTAGTTGGCTCATCGCGTTCTTGTGACGAAAATCATCAGCAGAGTGTTAATGGAAGCAATGCCTCTTGTCCGTTCATGGCAGTGTTGCCAGGCTTAAATCCCCCCAAAAAGTTTTCAGATTCAATAAAAAATCCTCTGATCCTCTTTTAAATACATGTTTTTATAAAAAGGCGAGGGGAAGTATAAAAAAAATGCTTATGAACAGTATTATGTAAATTAACTGCACTACAAATTATCACAACACATATTGTGGTAGGTAATGTAAAATTAAAATTAATGAATTTGGACAGCTACGGAAAGGCAGAATTACCGTAGGTCTTTTTCAATCGCATACATGTTTCCAAAACTAAACGTTTTGTTACGATCCTTTCACTATTGATGAGCTTTGAGCTCACAAACTACCAATAATGAGAGGATTCTTAATGTTAAGAATATGGAAGAAATCCCCAGAATATGGGTTTTTAAGAAGTTTTTCCCAAATCCCCAGCATTGTCCAAAAATCGTCAGATCTGGGGAATTTTTCCAAGACATGGCAACACTGGTTCATGGAGCGCCCGTCTAGCGGATATTTAGAGGAAATAGGACGCCTTAGAGTGGATATTATAAAAATGGCAAAAGTTAACTTTGATTTTAACGGTCAAGTTAACTTCCCTGTAAAAAATGATGGTTTTATAAAATCTTCAAAAGAATTAAAAAAGGAAGAATCTTTAACAACCTAACCAGAAGTATTTCATCATTCTTTATCTTAGACAAGGGTTTACCGTGTTGAAGAATTTGTTGATTTTTTTTACTGAAATTAGTATTCTTCTATCGCCTAATCGGGGGGTGAGGTGGGGGTTCTGTCCCTCAGTACCCCCCCCCCCCTATGTACGGTGGGGTTCTGTCCCTCAGTACCCCCTCCCCCCCTTATGTACGGAGCTGCTACATGCGCCCGCCCGCGATAAGAAACTAAGTAATCCAGAACCCTATCTACAGAACTTTTTATAAAATTTTGCCTTTTTAAAAATATTTCCTTAAGTCATAGTGAAAATACTTTTCAATTAAACCGTAAGCAATATTTAACGTAAACAAGAAAAATAAAACAGAAAAAGAGGCCATCTGGCAATTCCGGCGCTCACCAATTTGCCGATTAGTAATCAACACATTGTTTACTTAAATCTCGAAAACAATTAGTCGGACCTTTTAAAAAAATTAAAAAACGCCGTTTTCTTCTGTTTAAAGTTACTTAAAGGTATCAAATGAAACATATTTTTTTAAAGAAAAGCAATTACGTAGACGTGGCAAGGTGGTTTAAAAAACGTTTTTCAATCAAAGGGTCTTTAGCGTCTTTCGATGACAATAAGGAAGGAAAAATCCCGACCGTTGCAGGAAAGAGATGGTTTCATTACTTCTACGTGCTCAATTTAATGGAGTTTTCTTGTTAAAAAAAGCCTGTGTAGGTGAAAATCGTTTATCGAACAATTTATTATATATATCTCGAGAAAAATCGGTTCGATTCAGACTGCTGTCTTGTATTTATTTTCGTGTTGATTGGTTTTTGTTTATTTTCTTCGCCGGCTCTTATGATAAAATAAATCTAAGTGTCTATACAACTCCTAAATTAATTTATTAAAAAAGAACGAGGAAAAAGGTCCGATTAAGAGCAACCGACCGACTTCTCTACTCTATCGTCAAAAGGTGTTAATGTTCAATAATTGAGAATTCGATTTCCAAGAACAGTATATGGTATAAGATTTATAAAGCACGCGTCCATGTTATGAAACGAGTTTTCTATGAGGACAAGGGCTATAATAGCTTTATAAATCAAGTACTTTATACTATATTTTCTATTTTACGTCTTTTTTAATTAAAAAAAATAAGCCCTAAAAATTTTGTAAATTTATAGGTCTAAATTTTATGTTTATTATCAAACTATTATATTCTCAAAGTAGCATTTATTTCATAAATTATCCATGTCAGCCATTTTGCCGCGAAAATTCAAAAACTTTGAATATTGGTGAAATTATAGTAGGTACTGTGTTTAGCTTTAAAAATAAAGTAAACTTGACATGTGTGAGGTTTATTTAGTAATTCTTCCTGCAACTAAAAGAAAAAACTGGTTTCCTAAAAAGCTGATTCTAAAAACGATATCGAAATGGCTTTGATACGGAACCAAAATAGAAAAAAATATTTATTTTATTTTGTTGATAAGTGATAACAGATGTAGTATGCCGTTTTCTTTGGAGAAGAACTAGAGGAAGAAACGTTTATTTGCATGCAAAGTTAATACAAATAACTCAGCTTATTTTATGTATTTTCATGGTCTTTAGCACGACTAAAATAAATAAATAAATTTTTAAAACGCAGAGGGACAAAATATTGGCCACCTGTTCTTGGTACTATTCAAATATACAAGGTTATGATAAAGGAACCCGTATATTATAGGGAATACCGCTTAACATATCTAAAATTGCTGGGATAAAGTTTGTCTTGAAAAAAATAATTTTACAAATATATTACTTAAAAACGTGGTGTAGAATCTGTGGTGAAATTCAAAGAGAAATGTAAAATTTCATAGAAGATCTTTTCGAATACGTAAAATATAAATATTAATAAATTACAATCTTTTTTGCCGCTCGAAGTATTCAAATATTCAAAAACAAACCAAAAAGATTAAAAAGCTTTAGGTTGGGTTTCGGAATTTCTAATGAAATTACATCGTGCATCGTAATACGCCGCTGTTTTAATCTATATTAATTACAACAAAGCTGGTATTTGCTTTATATGCCGGCTTTTACGTTTAAGAAAGTGAACCGCCCTTTGCCAGAATCAACCCCCAAGTAATTCCCCTTAAGTGGCATAAGAAGTTCACTTTCCACTAATCCTTATGAAGGAACTAAAAATAATGTTAGAATTTAAGGGGGGGTCAGAACAAAAGAGGTGTATAAGTACCATTTTTATACGATCGTTAGAAAAACTATATTTTTTTTAGCGTTAAAAAAAAGTGCAGTAACGTGTAATGTCTTCACTTCTCTCTGAATGCTTATAATATCAAGTTGTCATGAAAACAGCATCCGCGTCGTGCGTTCCCTGGGCGCCGCATTATTATTGTCACCTTACAAATATCAATAATATTCGAAAACATCACAAATGGAAAGAAATAATTCCAATTCCAATAAGAAAACCCATTTCAATGTGCTCCAGACGAAATAATTAATGAAGCCAATGAAGTAACACAAGATTTATTCTCGGAAAAATCGAAAGAAGCTTACAAAAATTAATATAATACGCGCATTGCACCAAAAGCAAGTGCAGAGTGTCAGCAAATGGGTATTATTAAAGTATTTTCAAGAAAGGTTAAATATTTTTAAATACTATTCCATTAATTCAGAAATAAAAACTATAGGAACTTAAATATACTCTTTTGCAAAGAAAATAAGCTAAACTTAATTCTTATTGTTGCCAGCTTTCGACACACTTTTAGGTTCACTTGGTTCAATTGAGTCTAATCTAGCTTGGCCTTCCTTTTGAATGATAAATATACTTTCTATCCTATTTGTAAGAGGATATGATCGTTTTTTTTTATCCAAAATTGTATTTGTTCTATTATGTCAGTCGTTAGATGTAAATACCCGGTTGACGAAAACAAATTCGAATGTTGTATTTTCTTTTATAGAAGAATTTTAGTCGGATGCTGTTAAGGAAAGAAACCGCAAAACAAGTGGGTGAGAAGTGTCGCGTTTTTAACCCCAAAATAGCCGAAGCATAAACGTCATACATCACTTTCAGCGATGAGTATAATCGCCGCATTTGATTCAATTACGTTTTATATAATCTGCACTCGAATAGGCGAGTGCATTTGTCATGGACCGTTTCGGATGATTTGACGGAGCGTCACGACGCTGAGCGTCGCGGGATCCGGCGGATGCACGCGACGCTGCTGTCAGCGCCGAGGTGCACGGCCCGTCACGTCAACAAATCACATTAAACACAAATAATCACATTACGCTCTTCAGTGATTTATACGCTACGTTATTTAGGCGACCTCCGTTCAAATAAATCAGTAGTAAATAGTTTTGGGCAGCTATATTTTCTGTTTAATATCGACCTGGTTAACATCTCCAGGGGATATTTGTCGTGTTTCGCTATTATAGCTTTGCTTATCTTCGCCTACCTTGTCGTTTCTCTCACAAACTTTCCTGTCTCTATCTTTCTTCTGAACATGGCCCTATATTCAAAACCAAGGATAGTTGTAATATGTACTATTGTTTTAAAGAATTGAATATCAAATTTAGATAGATTTATATGACGTGTGTACTCTTCCGAACCAGAAAGTTGTACACACCTCAACAACTTTTGACACTATACAAAGCCCAGATTCGACCATCACTAGAGTACTGCTCTCATGTCTGGAGCTCTTCACCCAAACATACTCTTCGGCTGCTGGATTCCATCGAAAGGAGGGCCATTCGTCTGATTGGAGACCATGAGCTGACGAAGAACCTCGACAGCCTAGAACATCGAAGACAGGTTGAGGATTTGACTCTCTTTTACAGATATTTTCATGGAAAGTGCTCAGCTGACCTTGCCCTCTTAATTCCGCCCAGAGCGGCGAATGGCAGAAATACACGACGAACCACTGCCGCCCATTCATATGTGGTTAAGCTTAATACTCCTCGAACTTCATTATTTAAGAATTCTTTCATCTGGAGGACCTCGTTCTTATGGAACGACCTTCCCGAGGTCGTTTTTCCCAACGAATATAACCTCCAACGATTCAAAACCAACGTGAATCGCTTTTTGCGCACACGCACCACTCCCAGAGTGCCCTAAAGGATTTTTCCTATAGTGCTTGTGTTTTATCATAAAAAAAAAATCAAAAAATGATAAAATTCACATATGGCTGTTTCCACCAGTAGGGGACAATTCGCGAATAGTCACAATAAAATTTATTTTGGCTAAAAAATTACTTATTACAAAGTTATTTAATTGAATACATATTCAGTAATATTACTAGAAGGGTGGCTGGCCGAGATCATTTGGAATCATTTATTCAAAATTTAAAATGTCAGTTGCTTCGGAGTTGAACGCCTTTCTTCGGAGTTGACTAATGATATCAAATCTTGAAAAAATATGCATATTATAAGTAATTTTCTTTAACATTATTGTCTAAGTTGATGTTTTATGAATAAACATTAGTCCAAACATATAATTTTACAGGATTTCCTTAAAATTCAGAATGCTTCGGAGTTAAAATGTAACCACGTATCAACTCCGAGGCACAACCTTGGCGTCGGAGTTGATTGCTTCGGAGTTGATATTTTGGACATATTCGACAAAAATAGACAAGAGACATTTTAAAAATTTTGTCTAATAAAAAGGGATTATGCTTGATAATACATGCACCTAACATATGGGAGTCGGAGTTGATTACATAAAAACATACTCTTACCGTGACAACAAAAAACCACGTCAGTCCTGCATTACCAGAAAATAGACGATCTCCCTCATGGAAATTCTTTGTCAATTCAACGAAATTGGTTCATTCCTTATAGCGTATAAAGTAGGGCTAAAGGCTTTTCTTTATTTGGAATGTAAGGCTAAATTAGATCATCCGTAGTGCTAGTATAATGACTAGTTTAATTAAATTGCATATTTTTATTGGTATATTCCAAATAATATCCGAAAACCAGTGTGTCATTGTATTAAAAACATGCCTGGTGACAGTCTCGGAGTTGATATTTTTGGTATTTAAATGAACTTATAACATAATCATTGGATATTAATGACATAATATAATGATGGCTAAGGAGGAGAACATCTTTATGGCTTAAAATAAATATACAGAGTAATTAATTTCCAATAGTTACGTAGATTTTCGATAGTTACCGAAATTTGTCCCGTATCTGTGGAACCACCCATGTTTGTTCGGATTTATATCGGTATAGCGTTTTCCAGTTGTATAAATTACCCTTAAAGCACATGTTCTATTATTCAAACAAATCTATTTACCCTCGTCCGACAGTGATGCAATAGAAAAGACGGTCATCTTTACCCGCTTAGCTGACCGAGAAGCCACTGAAGCTTGTAATGGATGTTGACGCAACTGACCGATGCAGGTATCGAACCGACGAAACTGCCCCTATTTGCATATTGGCACTGTTTGGGAATGACGCCACAAACTTACGCCGTCAGACTTCAGGAGGTAAACTCCCAGAAATTTGTATGCTGAGTGGTGTCATATGCAGCTAGTGATATTGAAATTTACAGTTTCTCTTGCTGCTTCACTTGGGAATGCTATGACCGTAAAAACTAAGTATTGCCGCTGTCTATTTATCTAGTATGCTGAAAGGTTTCAGGAGTAAGGAGATGTAGTTAGGATATTTGTAAAAGGAAACGTTTTTCTGTATAGAAATTAGTAGAAATTAAACAAAGCAGTATGAAAATTGAAAGTTCTAGGGAGCGGCGCCCCCTCTTATCTACGCCTTGGTATAGACAACTGTTACAAACTTATTCTCCAATGTTATTCTTCACTCGGTTGATTTAAACGACGAACAAAGAAGTCTTACATAATTTCCCAAACCAAAAATGCGTATAAATAACTTGAGCCAGTGACAAAAGACACTAGTTAACTTCACCTTAAAATTAATTAGGTTTCGACAACTTAACGACCCATCAGACATATTTATAGTCGTTCACCTATCGCAATTCGTCACGCCGCGTTACGGAAAAAACCAATTTACAAGAAATAACTTACGGTGTAAAGTTTCGAAATATCTCGCTTAACTTTTCGAATGTATCTTTATTTGGTTGGTTTCAAATGGGAAATATACGCATGAAAGGAAGAGTTATGGAAAACAATAAACGGCCGACGGAACCAACGGAACCAACGGTTGTCCCAGGTTCAGCCAATATTTTGTCTATTACGCTCGCTGGTTACATTATTACCAATTATTAAGGTCATGGAAATTTTACATAAAACGGGTTTACTGATGTCATGACATGTGTTGGTATTTAAAAAACCCTCATGAAAGCAATAAAAAATCTGTTCCGTTTTCCTTATTGTGTAACATCAAAGAACATTCTTTGTCACTGATATTAATTGACTATTTTAAAAAAATAACTCAACCTGAATAAAAATAGAAGATAAAGAAAATCCTTTCTGGGGTACAGAAATAGTTTTTCTTTGTTTTAAGATTTTTACTTATGACTCATTTTAGAGTAATTTGGGAAATGATAACATCTGCTTACGTATTGTGTAAGATGTTTTTAAATTTATGCGTTTTGTTACTTAATTTAAAATAATAGAAAATTCTGTTTTGTAATTTAGAGTTTAGAAATATATTACTACTATTATTTATTTCTATTTTTATGGTGGTATTAAGAAAAAGTTTATTTTTTGCTACATGAAACTTGCGTAACAGCATTTAGGAGTCGGGAGGCATGAACCAAACTCCATGAATGGATAAGTAGAAATAAGTAACGCCGGGCTCTTGGAAATGCAAAATTGTATGAGGCCGATCAACGATTTCACAAAGCCTTTCAAGATCTGCTGTTACTTTGAAAAAATGACTGATAGTACTAGATTGGTAAACCGATGGATCAATAACCGCCAACGGTGTGGGCGCAGGTGTATTCGGGGAAAGGCCCAAGATGGACATAAGCGTCCCACTGGGACTACGACACAGTATACCAAACGGAAGTTCATGCTTACAAGAGAATCGTGAAACGGGTTACCATGACCGCTAAGCTGCTCTTAAGGCTCTGAACTCCCATTCTTCTTCTTCTTCCAGTGCCCTGTCTGTCTTCAGACGTTGGCGATCATCGTAGTGATAACATTTTGAAAGGTGTTAAGATCGGCGGCTGCTCGGAAAAGTTGTTCAGGTTGCAGTCCTGTCCACTGCCTTATGTTTCGTAGCCATGATAGTTCTTTACGTCCAACCCAACGTGCCCCCCTCCACTTTTCCTTGAACAATAAGGCGGAGTAGAGAGTACTTGGGTCCTCTGATGATATGCTCGAAATATTCAGTTTTTATCGTCTTTATTGTGTTTATGAGTTATCTGTTGTTATTCATCATAAGAAGTACTTCTTCGTTGTTGGTGTGGGTAATCCAGGAGATCTTCAGCATTCGGCGATAGCATCATAGTTGAAATGCTTCCAGTTTATTTGTTGTTGATGTCTTCAGGGTCCATGTTTCATTGCCATAAAGTAATACGGACCAGACATAACATTTGAGGATTCGTTTCCGAAGGTGCATGGAGAGATTTCTATTACATAGTACAGGTTTCCAGGATGTAAATGTTCGTCGAGCTAGTGCAATGCGTGTGAGTATTTCCTCATCAGAGGTTCCAGTTTCGTTGATCAAGCCACCTAAGTATTTGAAATGGCTAACTCTTTCGAGAGGTCTACCATCTAACAGAAGCTGACCCTGTCCCACGTCTATTTTTCCTGCAATCATCCATTTTGTCTTACCAACATTTATCTTGAGGCCCCTAGTTTTGCTCGCCTCGTGCACTGCGTTAAGTAGTGTTTGAAGATCTTCCAGGTTTTCAACCAATATAGCAGTATCATCGGCGTCTTATGTTGCTAATTAGTTCTCCTCCAATCTTTACACCCTCCTTCCTATCCATTATCGATTCTTTGAATATTACTTCAAAACTCACACTGGAGTGCCATAATAGTCTAAAAGAACTGGCGGTCAGGGGAGACAAGATGGCACTCTTGTGGGTTCCTGGTCACTCTGGGATAATAGGTAATGAGAAAGCGGATGAATTGAACTGGCGAGAGCCGAATCCGCTCAAAGTTTCAGAAGCCCTGAACCGGCCTTCGGGGATATCAAAGCAGGCAACGAATACAAAATTAAATAGATGGTCGCAAAATCAATCCTTCTCGATACCTCGATAGCTGGTCAAGTACACGCACGGGCCGCCAAAAAACCATCGAAGATACTATCGAATGGGATGCTAACCCTGACGTGGCCCCCGATTGAAATAGGTAACTGGTTTGCTAACAGGCCACTGTCATTTACGAAACCATCTTCAACGTATATGAATCTGCAATGCTGCTGCTGCGAAGCGCTGTCTCGTAGAAGATTTAAGATCTTTGGGAACATCCAACGTGGAGACAACCCCCCACATGAGCCTTGGTAGAACGTTATTGGACCTCATAGAAGGAACAAATATTTCCTAACAAGATCGGGGGTACACAATAAGCCAGAAGGCTACAGTGTTAGAAGTTCGGGCCGTACACCCGACCACCGCCTTTAACCAACCAACCAACCCCTATTGCATAAATTCTATGGTTAATTCTGGTAAACTTTTAAAAATACTATATAGAAATATTGCCCTCTTTTGAGGATCAGATACCACACTAAGAACTATATACATACATATATATTTTATAATACCTATAAAAAATAAAATAATAATAAAATTCCCTAATAAAAAGGGATCTCAATCTATTACCCAAACAAGAATACCATTTAAAGAATAAACTCCGACTAATAAAAAGCTTTGGAAAGGGATCGCCAAGCGCTGCTTTACGGGCCGATCTCCTGCTGGTCCAGTCCGGAATGGGAATGCAGGAATCGAGAAAACCGAACCGAAGAGCGGGAACACGCGACATCTATCGCTATTTGGCTTAGTTCGATGGCCAAAGGGTGTCGCTACTATGGGAATTTCTCTATTTTGGATATTGTTATCGAGAAATCATAGGCGACTCGTAAATATGGGAACCTTATGCCTTAAAGGCGTGCTGACATTTCCGAATGTGATTTCTTAGGTCATGTTATAAAGAAAAGGTTATATAAGAACATATGTTCGCAATGGCTGATTTTTTTAAAATCGTTTTTATTTAAATATCTTCCAAAGCATGTACTTTAGATATTATTAGATCAATTTAGATGTGTTAATAGGATATAAAACCACATATTTTAGTTCAAAAAGTTATTCTATCGAACCACCAGTGGCGTTCCTGCAAACACGTCCCATGATTACAAAAATAGAGGCACGCCACTGACATTTTTCCATTGGAATATTTTTCTGATTCGCCTGGTCAATTCTACATGAAAACGATCTCTTGAGTTTTTCTAACTAGGCACACCGTTCTTAGTTAAAATAATTAAATATGTGGGAACTCATCGATAAAAAAATATCAGTGAGCTTCAAGGAAGAAAAATCGAAAATGTTTTTTACAAAAATGTTTTTATATCAGCAAGCTATTAAACTAGCTTAAAGTAACGAAATAAAGAAGCTATTGAAATTAAGAGAGGTTCATCACTAATTAACGCATAATTAGATATAAGTTCTTTAAATCTTACCAACAGGTCCTGTTAACATTACCTTTACGAGTCTTATTAAAAATACGGAGACCTAAAAAGCTTACCTACAAAATTAATTAAATCTACGAAGGGCAAACGGCAAGTGGAAGAAGCATCTGATAAATCAAGAATTTAAATTCCAAATTAACTCGTAATGTAAACAATTGTATAAATCTGGAAAACAAAGCCAAAAGGAATCTTAATAAAGAGGAAAGGTATCTCTGCGTGAATTATGCCTGGATTATACATCACTAAGACAGTCTTTACTTTCTCTACTACACGGTAAAAAATACTTCATTCAGCGCAATGTTGTTTAAAAAGGCAAATAGCTCGGAAACGGATTGATTTACCAAAACAACTGAGGTATACGTTTTTTCTTTTGAAATTACCATTCTGTTATAAATTTTAATTAGAATCTGAAGTTAACCAACGAAAATTTTGGGCGTAATATACTGGGCGTGTAGGGGGTAACTAGCGCCCTCTACAAGTTATTTGAAAATCGGGAATAGATTCATGTTACCCGCCCTGAAAAACCCTCAATTACAAATTTTCATGTCCATATCTCAAAAATAGCTTGAGCTATGAAGAAAATTTAGAAATTAAACTTTACTAGCTCAAATCTATTATTTTCAGGTGTAGAATATATGGTTACTCTATGGTCCATTCCTGTATGTGTTTCGTTGTATATTAAAACTATATCAACGGTTAAGTAGCAGAGTTTTTACTATTTTATTCACATCAGAATATTATCAGTGAGTGAAACACTTTAAAAAACATTATTGGAATCTTCTAATAAGTTCTATGTATTTTTTACTGTGTAAGACAGTCCGCTCTCCCCCGTCTACCTTGTCTTATACAGATAACCATAATAATTAAATCCCCCTTTTAAGTAGCATTCAAGCAATTCTAAATCCACGGGAGTTTGTTACCTATATATGACAATGACAAGACGAAATTGTGATTTAACCACGTATACGAACAATTCCCTACGCACGTATCATATAAGTTACAGTGGCAGCGATTCGCAGGAGCTTAATAATGAAACAAGATAGTTTATTGACAATTTTATTACTCAATTGAATCTTTTTTTAATTTCGACGGACTTGCGTTATCTGAGAGCCTTTCTTGAACCCCGCCTTGCCCATATACAGTGATACCTCGAGATACGAGTTTAATTCGTTCCGTAACCTTGCTCGTATGTCAATTTGCTCGTATCTCAAAGCAATTTTCCCCATTGGAATTAATTGAAATGCCATTAATCCGTAAATTGTTTTTAATACGTGTTTTTGAATAAGAAAAAACTTACACACAACTTTATCGTATGCTTGATTTTAGTCACTGTTTTTCTCTTAACTGGTCTTTGCCTTTTTCGCCGGATTCAAAAAAAAAACTGTGCAAGAAGGTTTGTTTCTTCCTCCCTTTCAGAATGCTGCGGAAATGAGTTAGGCAAGTGTCATTAAATAGTTCCGATGCACGACCAGTTGCAACTTTTTCGGGGTGCTTCTTTTCCACGAACTGTGAAACTCTCTCCCACATTCCCAAGATCTCTTTTATCTCACTTGTAGAGATCGCGTCGCAGCTGACCGTTCCTCGTATCTCAAATGTCGCTCGTATTTCACAACAAAACTTCGCTCGCTCGACAGCTCGTATCTCAAATAACTCGTATATTAGGGCACTCGTATCTCGGGGTAAAGATTGTTTCACGAAAAATGGATACGACTTAATCATTTCCTGGGTAGGTCCCATTGTGTCGACAAGAGCTTGTCAATAAACAAGTGAAGTATGAAGGGACGGACTAAGGAAAACAAGTAATGATATGATTATATTAATGTAATCAAATGAAATAATATTTTTTTTAAATATTACTAGTCATATTTATTTACATTTATAATGTCATTCTATAGATAGTTCTGTTTCGCTATCGCTATCCTCATCAAATAATTATAATTGGATTAATTATACGATCCAGACTAATATACGAATTTTCTACAGTTATTACGTGACGGACTGAATTTTTCCAACTACCTGGGGGAATATCATTAACGCATTTTCGTATTAATTCTACAACACTAGAACTTAAAGTCGGAGAAATATTTTCAGACCTAACCAGTGATTTTAACTGGTGCCACACCTGCTCTATGGGGTTAAAAATGCAATAATAGGGTGGGAGCCGTAGCACTGTATGTCCAATTTCTTCTGCCAATGTGTCACAAACATATACTTTTTTTATACAAAATGTCTTTAAAACTTCTAAAAGATCACTTTTTTTATAACTTTCTTCAAAATATATATCATTCGCCGCCATGTAGTTCTGAATCTCCAATTTTGTATTATTTGAGCTTGGAGCTTTATGTAATTGGCGACTGTGATAGCTCGCATTGTCCATTACTATCACGGTATTCTGAGGAATGTTTGGTAAAAGACAATTCTTGAACCATTCCTCAAAAACTAACCAATTTTACCACAAAAAGATATTTAAATATAAATTAAGCAACCTAACCTACCTGATGTGCCTATATTTAATTATAATTATTACAATCCGGTCCTTTCCACATAATAATAACAAACGGTCATAAATAATGGGATGGCCCAGGTACTTTTACAGCAGTCATTAAGTTATATCCATTTTTCGTGAAACAATATTTACCACTGTATATGCATTCCAAGATTCTCGTCGCTGGCTATGCTATTATAGTGCCTTTTGGTAAATCATCAACAAGAACGTCTTCTGCTTGCTCACAAACGCGATGCTGATAAGCTTTACAGCTGATGATCACCAACTAAAGCCAAGGCAATCAACCAAGAGTTGACAATATTGCCAATTCGGTTGGTTAATATTAACCAAAATTTTTATTTTATATAGATACAAATCTTGCTTATGATCCGACACTGTTAACAATTCGAGTAATAATCTCGTAGGAAAATTGTTTTGCGGAATTTAAACTTAGCTTTCACAGATGTAAGTCTCGACTGTATAAACTTCTGCTGAAAATGAAACTTCTGTCACTTTTGTCCCGGTGTTCTTAAGTAAATATTAAATATGTCGTACACGTAGCGTATACTCGATCCTGATGAATGATAAGGTGGTAAATTCAGCGAAATACTTTGGGGAATTTAGAGGGGGAAATAATCCTTTTACGATCCCCGGCGTATGGGAAACAATTTAGAGGAACTTAATAGTGTGTAGGTGGTGTGTTTAGAAACCTTCGGGAGATATTACTTGAGAGTTTGAATTAAAGGAAAAACTACACTTCTCATCAATCGAAG
Organism: Barypeithes pellucidus; assembly: GCA_963991005.1. Lineage (NCBI taxonomy): Eukaryota > Metazoa > Arthropoda > Insecta > Coleoptera > Curculionidae > Barypeithes > Barypeithes pellucidus. Next base: position 1,688,392 of record OZ022559.1, read on the forward strand.
CTAAATATTAGGTTCCTAGGACATTTTTAATAAAATTCACAAGGTCAAACTGCAAGGTGTCCGTCAAACATATACAGGGTGTTTATTTGAAAACTTCCCACCACGGATTTATCGAAAACCACTGATTAAAAGAAAAAACGCCGAGACACGTCAAAAGATTTGCCAAAGAGGACAACTTTTTAACCAAAAACTACTTCACCCCCTTTTACCATCTGGCCCCAGGGGTCATCCCCTTAAAAATTTGAAATGACAAGGGGTAGCAAGTAATAGCTTGTTTGAAAGGTCTTTCAAGGTGCTTTATTGCTGTTACTTGCTACCCCTTGTCATTTCAAATTTTTTAGGGATGACCCTGGGGGCCAGAGGGCCGTGGTGGGAAGTTTTCAAATGAACACCCTGTATGTGGTCCGTCATGGATCAGTGCTATTACTAATTAAATTTTTAATTAATGATACTTCATGTGTAATTGTGTAATTGTGTAATTGTGTAAAAAATATTAGTATTTCAATTTTCATTTCAAACTTCCATAATTTTTAATTAAAACGTTACCTTCTCCGCGTCAAACATTTACCTTGAAAAAGTACACGAAGCCGATGCTTTATAAATATTTGTGAATGTTCATCTTCGAAAATTACGGCTAATATCCTCTCACATTTGTTTGCTTTGAACGCGCCCCGGAACGGAAGCAAACAATTAATCGCTTGAGGTAAAGCGGAACCTGTTCCGAATAACAGGTCGGCTTATTACTTTTGAATAATTTCAGAAGTGGGATATTATAAAATCGCTTCTTTCTTCACTGCTCAAAATATTAGGAATTGAAATGATGTTATAGGGTTTTGTCCCATTTTTATTATGCCGTACATTCTCAGATTTCACTGTTGAAGGTTCGGGTTGTTTGATTATTATTAATAATGATAAATTTTGTTTTAAAAATATTCCCTTATACCTAGGCGCCGGGCCACGTACTATTTGCACCATCGTAGAACACTGACAAATGATCTTGGCACAAACTCTTGGAACGCCGGGTTACATAGAGCTAACTTTCCGGCAAACGACGGAATTAAACTTACGATGGCTCATCATTTATTGCGAACACCTTTTCAACTAACCTGTGACAAAATTATTCACAGTTAATTGTGCAATTTCACAAATTTCCTGGAATTTGTCCCCTCAAATTATTTGTCATCTAGTGCATAGTGTGTGTGGTATGCCGGTGGGATGTACTACGATCATTAGTCATTGTCATGTTTACAAACTATTTCGTCATATGCCTAAGTGGAATAATAATCCCGGAAAATTGCTCAAAAAGTTTATGATCGATTGTTCGCTTGGGTATTTTTTTTTCTAAATTGTGAATAAGTATTATAATTTATTGAGAACTTCAGGGCATCCATTAAACTTTTTCAGTCAACAACTGTACATAATCTACCGATCTACTGTAAATAATCTATAGATCTACTGATTGTTTCGATTTTCTATCGAATTACCTTTACGTTGTCCCACACCTTTACTACTGAAAACTAAACTGGAAAAATAAACTAGATCAGCTTTATTTTACAGCCGGATTAGGAATTAACCCCTGTTTTTATTCGAAAGACTTTTTATAGTCATGCGGATCTACCTTTGCAGGGGTTTAGGTATGAGGAGCTACAGTGGACCAATATGCGCAAATGGAAGAAAATTTTTTCAGAAATGTTAATTTCGACATTTTTTAAAAGAAGTTTACACGGCAAAAATTCTATAGTAAAATTATTATTATTTTATTGTACGATTTCCTATAAAATATAAATGTAAATTTTACAAAAACTTTTCATAAAAATGGTTTACTATAGATTTTTGTAATTAATAGTTAAAATTTTGTTAATGGTATTTCTTAATAAAAAGTTATTCCACTCACATATTTGTGACACATATTGTTTTTATAGTAAATTTAGCTAAATTTTTCTTTCCATGTAGTAATAAAATAAATATATTCGAAACGTGTGTTAAATCGTAACAAGATGGCGATATACAAAATAGCGATATAGCGACGAACCTAATAAAGATAAATCAGGGTACTTTGAACCAATCCAATGACAGTAACAAAGTCGAATTTAACGCTAAAAAACCCAGGCAGCAGTTTTCTCTAAAAAGGTTAACATTACAGAACCGGATATAGTCATGGACGGACACGCAATCCCACTGGCTTCATTTATTAATTTGTTGGGCGTCAATCTAGGAGGAAATAAATAGCTTCTCAGACACTTGGTGTACTCTTTCGAACCAGAAAGTTGTACACACCTCAACAACTTTTGACACTATACAAAGCCCAGATTCGACCATCACTAGAAAACTGCTCTCATGTCTGGAGCTCTGCACCCAAACACACTCTTCGGCTACTGGATTCCATCGAAAGAAGGGCAATTCGTCTGATTGAAGACCACGAGCTGACGAAGAACCTCGACAGCCTAGAATATCGAAGACAGGTTGGGTATTTGATTCTCTTTTACAGATATTTTCATGGAAAGTGCTCGGCTGACCTTGCCCTCTTAATTCCGCCCAGAGCGGAGAATAGCAGAAACACACGACGAACCACTGCCACGCATCCATATATGGTTAAGCTTAGTACTCCTCGAACTTCATTATTTAACAATTCTTTTATCTGGAGGACTTCATTCTTATGGAATGACCTTCCCGAGGTCGTTTTTCCCAACGAATATAACCTCCAACGAATCAAAACCAACGTGAATCGCTTTTTGCGCACACGCACCACTCCCAGAGTGCCCTAAAGGATTTTTCTTATAGTGCTTGTGTTTGATTATCAAAAAAAAATCCAACATTTAAATAGATCATTTAAATATGAATCATTCGATATACGCTTTGTAATTTTCTTTAGTGCTGATATATTATTTATATTGTCCGTAGGACGAAATGTTTTAATAAATCAAAACAAAATTTCTTGAATCAAATTATATTTATGTTATCCGTGTGTTTTAATGCAAGAGGCAATCCACACACTAATTGTGTTTATTTTTTCCTGATTTTCGACCACAGTATAAGAAATAGCGACATAAAACGAAAAGTTGTGTTCCATAAACCCAAAGTTTAAACTCTGAAATAAACATGACAACCAATTAAGATGCAGATTGAAGTAACTACGGCAGCATTTACATGTTGTAGGTGTGTTTGTATTTGTTTTGAATCCGTGTGTTCGGAATAAACTCCAGAAAAGGCAGAGGAAATCCAGGGAAATTTATGTTAATTGGTCTTGTTCGTTTCGTTGTTTAACCGGTAAAGGGGGGAAGGAAATCTATGTACCTTCGAAAGTTCGCCGAAAAGAGCGACTTTTAAATTAAATTACTATTTTATTACTAGCTGATCTATGTGACAAAATACAAACGTAATAAACATAATATGATAGATTTTTGCTTATAATTCCGCGTTCGACGGGACCCATAGCCTGAGCTTCGTAGCATTATTTGTTTGTTTACATGTTTTGTTTATTTCAAATAACCGCAGGTGGTAAAATAACGTAGGTAATAATACACATCAAGATGGCAAATATCATTTTTTGAATATGGTTTCCATATCACTAAACAATATATTATTTTAACAACAGAATCAGATGAGGAATCTGATTTTGCTGCTACTCCACCAGAAATTCGAGAAGCAGCAAAAATAGTAGAAGAAGATCGTCTGCCAACTCCGCCTGAGATATGACAAGGCATATAACGATTTGGTCACAATATTCAATGCTGAGGACCACTCTATCAATTAGGGAAAAAGGTGACATACCTAAACACGCAAAGTTATTAGCATAGTGAGCACTTTCCACCCGGGTGTAAGTATTACATGCATGGTTGTAAATAAATTATTTTTAAATTTCTCTGAGAATTACCCGAAAACCGGTACATCCCCGTCTTCGGCTTTTAAGCCGTTCTTCTTCGGCAAACTTTCCGCTAGTTATTATATTTGTTGGTGTTTATTAATTAAAGATAGAGTAAATATTTGCCCGCCGTTAGTGTTTTCAGTTGGGAAATTATAAAGAAGGATTATTAAGGGTAGGTTCATTTGCCAAGAGTACACTTTACCAGCGCTTTCTTAAGACAAGTTAATGAAAAATCGGTAGATATGAAAATAGAGAAAATTAGCAAGGTATATACAAGGGGGGACAGAAATATTCCATCCCTAACATACTATATATACATACATACATACTATAATTCCTGCGGCGCTACGTTAACAAGGAAATAAAGATGCAATTTTCATAATTAATGCAGCGCAAGGCTTAGTCTAATTAAATAGAAGCTCGCATGAATCTTCATATGTTCGAAATAAATAGGTGTTAATATGTAAGTAGAGTGAATAAGCAGGTGGGAACGATATTAGTTTGACCTTTTCAATCTGTCAGACGGATAAATTTTTGTAAACGTTAATAAATTACCTTTAGACAAGATAATAAATGAACCAAATCAAAATTTGTCTGTGAAAACTAAAAATAACTAATTTAAAAATTTCAGAAAATATTAAAGGGAAGAAGAAATGTATTTCTTTAGTTAAATGCTATGCTGTATAATTTAAACTATTTACAAGAAAATATGTTAGCAATTTAAAAATCATACTAACCTAAAATGTACTATACAGGGTGTTATAGAAATAGTATATTATTTTTAAATACGGGTTCCTTGGGTGTCCTAGACAAAGCCTAATATGTTTCACTTAACAAAAGTATGTAGGTCACTAGGTGAGTGGTGATGTCGCGTGCCTCGGCCTTGGTCGTTGGAACCACATATATATATATAACCATTATATTGCCAATACGAACGTTCCAAAATACAGAAAGTGTCCCCGCTATGGGAGATAGCGTGGTACTATTGCAGTACGGCCCGACATTATATGTTTGTTGTTATGCGTCGCCATCTTTGGTTCTGGATGCTTTTTAAAATTACAGAATAAAAACTGGTTCATCCACATTGTTGTCGGTATATTAGTGCTTATAAACTTTCATTACCTAACAACAATTTTTGTGAAGGAGTTTTTAATTTGTGCTGATTTGCTGTTTGATAGGTTAGTGGCTTGTTTTGTTTAAGATGAAAGGAAACAAGTGCATGGTGCTTTTTTGCAAAAATCGCGGATCAATACCAGGTATAAAGTATTGCAGGTACATATATACGAAAATATTTTGCTTATCACATTGTCCGATCTTCCGAACCGAATTTCATTAAAAAGCTTGTAAGAAAAGAAGAGAGTATTACTCGTATACAATATAATATATATGTGATCACTACCTAACCTTAAATATAATGTATTTTTAATTTGGTGCATTAGTAGCTGATAATAATTCCCAAAATAGTCAATATAGTCATTCATTCTTAATTTTTGGTTTAGAAAAAAGTGAGGTTAAGAAACATACGACGTCGGATGAAAGTTAAAACAAAGATCATCGTGTCGATTGTTACAAATATTCGGACGGAATTTAGCACCAAAAGTTTCCACCAATCAGGGCACCGTCGGATCATCATATCGTCAGAAATCGTATGCATGGAACGCCGTCTTAATTCGAACTAATCGAAATTTTAATTGCAATATTTTTCCTAAATAACCAGTGAAATTTACATTAAAAAAGTTGAAATCCGGTCCTGTCGAATGTTTACTTTCACAAGGAAATTTCCGAACTGCGCAAACTCACAATGCCCCCATTCGATGCCCATAGCGGGGACATAATTGCAGATGGTATTAGCAATATAATGGTTACATATATGTGGTGTAAGGGTTAATATTATATTAATTTTTTTTTAAGGAGTTTGAAGTGTAAAACTGACAACACCAACAAACAGTATCTTCCACGTATTTAATTTATACGGGTTTAACATAAAGTGACTTATCTCGCTAATTCTTCAATTTTTTTCCATCTCAGGAGTTACGGATTTAAATAAAATAAGTCATTTCCATAACACCTTATATTCCGTAATTATAAAGAACTATGGAAAAAATTATCATTTCCAAAAAATCGTATAAGAAGTTTTAATACGTGAATTACGATCCGGGCAAGCGCTGAACTGTTTTTAAAAAACAAGTTTTTACTGACAGAAGCGTCTATTCAAAATAAAGGTAACAATACAACTGAAGATGATATCTGATTTACTATTATTTATAAACGTTTCTAGCTGATGCTGTTAAATATCATATTCTAATGAATAGGCATTACTACGGAATATAACTCCTCCGCCCTTAGATAAAAGCATACCCTTAAGGGTGTGGTTTTTAAAGTTTCAAAACAAATATTTATATTTTTCAAAATTAATTAATAAAATTAAAGCATGATATATCAAATAATGATATCGTTATTTTGTTGAATTTTAGGCTTTTTAGAATACCTATTCTTATACAATTTGTAACCTATAAAGGCAAATATGCTGAAAATAAACAAATATAATAAAATTGTCCAAAAACTGACTCGTTCGATAGATACTGGTGTGGTCATCTCATTGATTTTCTTCTTTTGGTCTTGAAGTTCGGCTTCGATTTCTTTTGTTTCTTTTAAATTGACAATGTTCAAGTCCAGTGACGGCGGATTGAATATTTTTTCGTTTTGTTCATAATAATTTTGGAACAGGTCCAATTCTGGCAAGGAGATAACTTGATATGTAAGTTGCCTTGCTTTATATGTGCGTAGACTAAATGATTGAATTTGAATGCTGCATTGATTAGAGGCTTCGATTAAATATGATCCAAACAGTGGCGTGTTGTCTTTGGAATTTTTACAGGATATCGGTACGACTAAACGATTGGGTATCGTGACGATCCATTTTCCATCAATAATTCTTGTAATTTGAACTTCTTGCAGTCGAATATGGAATGGTTGACATGTAGTGGCATTTGATTGATAGGTTATCAGTTGAACGGCACAAGGAGGGGCGTTGCTGATATATGCTGTGTGGGCTTCTTTGCAGAGGTACTCATTAGGCATTAATTGGGTGCAGATTTGATCCATATATGAATATTTAGCATTGCTAAGTGCTAGGTAAGGTTTGTGTGGGAGGTTAAGATAAAATTCGGAAGTTTGGTTGTTAGGAATAGGTAATGGATATAATCTGTAATAGTGATAAATTTCTGCTTCGACTAATGGTATTTCTAAAATGAAAGTAATAATGTTTTCTTTGGAATAACTTTTTATCTCGACAATTTTTTCAAAATTTAATACATTTTCTATAGTGGCTTCTAAAGGGAGTACATCTGTATTTAAGTTAGATTTAAAGTTTTGTATTTCTTTAATTAATTCTATAGGGTTTACAATTGAATTGTGAAGCGTATTTAATTTTGCAAAGGAAATAGCAATTTCTATTTTTTCGAAAATATCAAAGATTGTTTGATACATCATTGTTACTTGATTGGTCACTACATGAATTCTGAAATATTGGTGATCAGTGATTTGTTGTAGAGCTACTTCTTTAATAGTACCTTCGACTTGCATAATTCTCGATTTTAAAATTATTTGATTGTGTGAAATATTTGAAACGATATTTTGGAATTGATTGATTGATTTCTCTAAAAGAGTAATTTGATTAGAAACGATATTTTTAAGTTTATTTTGATTTTGTTGTAATTCTTTAATTTGTTGGTCATACTGTTCTGCGTCTGTTTGATCAAGATTACCTGTAATGCATTTTATAAAAGAACCAAGGGGGTTAAAAATACCACGTTTTTGTCTTTTATTAATAAAATTAGGGTTAATTTGATAAATTTGATTTTCAATCCTTTTTTCTATTGCTAATAATGGAATAAAAGTATTTTTATACTCTGTATGATAATGTGAGTTATTTTGAACGCTATCAATTAAATCTTTTGCAAAGTGCTTAAGTGTAAAAAATTCTTTAATTATTGAGGTTAGGTCATAAATTTGAATTAAAGACCAATGATTTGACTGTATTTTGGTGGTTCCTAATTTATAAGGAAGGAGTCCTGGATACTTGTTTAAATTATGAATTTTTATCTCGTTTGCTCTGATGTCGATGAATCCGATGCATCTGGAACAATTGGCATTATTTTAGTTTCGTTGATATGAATTATGTCCGTTCGTTTTGTTTTCGGGTTCTCGATTTTAATTTTATTATTTTCTAGTATTTCTTTTAAAATAAATGGCCCTGTATAACGGTGTTTTAATTTGCCTAAACGTTTTTCTTGTTTTTTATAAACTTGGGATCCTATTTGCAAATCTTGAGATTTTTTATCTTTATTAATTTTGTCTATCGTTTTTTGTTTTTGATTTATTGTTTTTTCAACAATTTGTTCATATAAGATTTTTGTATTGTTTTTGTGTGTGTTAACGTATTCTGCGAATACTTGCGCTGGAATTAATTTCATAGGGTCACTTGAATCAGTGTGTCCTAATACTAATTCGTATGGGGTATGGTTAGTACTTGTATGAATTGTGCTATTGTATGCAATAACAGCATAAGTCATTAAAGAAATTATATCAGTTTTATTATCGGTTTCTTTTAAAATTCGTAGATGTTCGATCAGAGTGGAATTTAATCTTTCTACTGGTGAATTTGATTCGTGATGATAAGGGGTTGTAAAATGTATTTTAATATTATGAGCTTTTAATAATTCATTCATTACATCGTTTTTAAATTCAGTTCCATTGTCTGCGACAATCTGTTTTGGTATACCGAAAAATGAAAAGAAGTGGACTAAGTTTTGACAGGCTGAAATGGCTGTGCCAAAATATGGTAAGGCTTGTCCGAATTTCGAGAATTTATCTAAGATTACTAAGAATTTTTGTTTTTCGGCAATAAGCGTGTCAACGTGTAAAATTTCAAAAGGTTTAGATGGTGTTTCGGTTAATACTAGTGGTTGATCGGGAGGTCTTCGATTGTATTTAGCTCTTTGACAAATTTCACAGTTATTAATAAATTTTGTTACATCCGATTTCATTGATTTCCAATAATACGTGATTTTAAGGCGTGTGAGTGTTTCCTGTATTCCACGGTGATTAGTTTTTCCTTCGTGAGAAAATCTCGTTATCATATCTCGTTCGTCTTCTTTTACGTTGTTAATCAGTTTGCTACATTCCACGAGTTTAAAGTTACAAAAATGTTTCATTAGCGCTTCTTGAAAATAAACGCGAAGTTCCGTTGATAAGAAATGTATGTAGGTGGTTTTATCTTTTAAATACTCTTTAAGAAATGAAATTATAGCATTTAAATTACATGGAATTGTTGTATGAATTATTTTATTCCCATCAAAGTTTTCGTAGTCTGTTTTAACATAGGCGTCGTATGGGGATTTCTTTACAATAAACTGATTTAATTTATTATTAATTATTTCGTCTAAAATTGGAATTTCTTTTAATGTTTCATTAGTAGCTGTACTGTGTACAGTATTGGATTGATTATTATTATCGGGTGGTCGTATTCTAATATCTTGAATAATATTGATTTTAGGTTTTGATTTGTTAATATTAGATTCATTATTTTGTAACATATCGAGTTGTCGACTGACGTCATCCGGGTCTAAATTTTCGGGGTTAAATTGGTTATAACTATCGTCTAAAAATTTATCGATATCGAAATTTATGTCACCTGGGTTATTATAAACAGAATCGGTTTCAAGTGCGTTTAATTGAATTCGCGATAAAGCATCTGCGTTAGTATTTTGTTTTCCGCTTTTGTAAATGATTGTATAGTCAAACTCTTCTAGTTTCAGTCTCCATCTTACTAATTTAGAATTAGGTTCTTTAAGGTTGAATAACCAAACTAGGGGTCTATGATCTGTATAGATTTGAAATTTTCGGCCATAAAGGTAGGGACGAAAATATTTACATGCCCAAACGATAGCGAGTAATTCTTTTTCTATCGTTGAATATTTTTGTTCAGTCTCATTTAAAGTGCGTGACGCATAAGCTATTGGATTGTCATTTGGTGGTTTTGATTGTGATAAAACTGCGCCTAGTGCTATATTTGAAGCATCTGTTGTTAGAACAAAGGGTTGATTAAAATCAGGGTACTTGAGAATAGGGGCGTTTATAAGCAGATCTTTTAAGTGATTAAACGATTGTATAAAAGCTGTAGAGTGTTCTACTTTAGCACCTTTTTTTAAACATAATGTTAGGGGTTTCGATATTTTTGCAAAGTTGTTTATGAATCTTCGATAGTATCCTGCTAAGCCTAAAAATGATTTGATTTCTTTTTGGGTCTTGGGAATCGGAAAGTTTTTGACTGCGTCAATTTTTTGTGGATTAGGTTTAACTCCGTCGTTAGTAATTTTGTGTCCTAAATAGTCTACTTCCTTGTGTAGAAATTCAGATTTATCGAGCTGTATTTTAAAATTTGATTGTCTAAGACGTTCGAATATTAATTTTAATCTTTGAATGTGTTCTTGTAATGACGTAGAGAAAATTATGATGTCATCAAGATAAACTAAACAAATTTCATTTTGAAAACCGCGAAGTACGTTATTCATTACGCGTTGAAAGGTCGCGGGGGCATTTTTGAGTCCAAATGGCATTCTTTTAAATTCATAATGACCTGTGTCAGTGGAAAAAGCAGTTTTAGAAATATCTTCGGGGTTCATTTCAATTTGGTGAAAACCGTTGGCTAAATCTAAAGTGGTGAAGTATTGAGCTTTTCCTAGTCTGTCTAAAATGTCTGTAATGTTTGGTAATGGGAATTTGTCATCAATAGTGACGTCATTTAATTTTCTGAAATCGCAAACTATTCTCCATTTACGCGTGCCTGATGCATCTAGTTTTTTCGGGACTACCCAAATTGGGCTTGACCATGGCGAATTTGAATGTTGAATAATTCCGTCATTAAGCATTTTTGTCATTTGATTTTTGACTTCGGTTCTATGCACTTCCGGGTATCTGTAAGTTTTTGTGAAAATTGGGGTTTCATTAGTTAAATTAATTTTGTGTTTTACTTGATTTGTAAAGGTTAAAGGCATTCCTTCGCAATAAAATATATCTCGATATTCATAACAGAGATCACGGATAGCTTTGTATTCTTCAGAATTACAGTGTTTTAAACGTAAATTTTTCAAATTTTGTTTTTGTAGATTGTCAAGAGATTGATTTATTTCCGTATCAGTTTCCATTTTTTCGATAAAATTAATTTCGGTTTCTTCTAGTAATTCGATATCCAAAGGTTCATCAATGTTTATGTTAATAGTGTTTTCGGATGGATTTGTTATCATAGTATAAGCATGAGAGTTTGTAATTTTTACAAGTGATTTTGGCATTTCGGCGTCGCCAAAATTTAAGAAATTTAAGATACCTATACCGTTATTTGCTTTTACCGGCACTTTAACTTTTTGAGATGTTCGTGGAGGTATTGTCAATGTTGTGTGTTGTTGTACTTGCTTGGGTTTGTTATTGTATATCAGGTTTCTATTTTGATAGTGCAAGGGCAAATGTACATTAGGTGTTTCTAAAGTTGAATTACTAAGATTTATTTTTGCACTTATTTGTATTAAAAATTCGATTCCTAATAGTCCATCGAATTTATCCGAAAAATCGAATAAATAAAATTTATGATTATCATTGATTTTAAAAGAAGGGAATATTGGTATATTCATAACTTCGCTGTGTATAGAAGTTGCATGTGCTGTTTGTACAGAAAAATATTCGTTAGTTATAAATTGAGGGTAAATTTGATATGCTAAATTTGGGTTAATAAAACTTTTACCGCTTCCTGTGTCAATAAGAAATTTTGCATTTATTTCAGGGATGAAAATTACAGGAAGGTTTGAATTAACGTAATTATTAAGATATACTATGTTATCTTGTCCGTATTCGGAATAATCTGAAAATTTTCATTATTTTGGGTATTATACTCCTCGTATGGGTTATTGTTATCAATATATTGATCGTTATAATATTGGTCATAGTTATTATAATCAATAGTGGGGTCATAAGAATAATTGTCTTGTTGTACAATATTATTTTCATAGTCATAATCGGTTGTTAATTCGGTATTAGACAGTTGGCTTTGTAAATTCGTTTGTGAGGGCGTGTCATCGCCAATTTTGGAATTATTTAATAAATCGACTGATTGATTGAAAAGTAAAGGTCTTTGTACGGAATCTGGACGTGCGAATCTACCAGATGTTGTTTCCATGGGTTCTACGTTTCTTTCGTTATTTCTCGGAAATGCGCTTGTACTATTAATGTTACGATTAAAGGGTGATGGCGTTGCCTTAGGTGTGAATGGTCTCGGATTAAAACGATTGGGTTGTATAAAGTTACGTTGAGATAGGTTAGGTCTAATAGCTGCGCTATGCCTAAAATTTTGGTTATAATTTGGGTTAAAATTCGAATTAAAATTTGAATTAAATCTTGGGGTAAAGTTTGGATTAAATCTTGGAGTAAAATTTGGGTTAAAAATTGATTGTGGTCTAAATAATTGTGATGGTTGATTATTATTAAATTGATTTGGCATGGGTTTATTAAAAATTGTTTTATTTGGTACTTGTGGCAAATTTTTATTTACAAAATTCGACCTGTTTTTGTAATTAATAAAATTTTCTTCTTCGCAAACATAAGACATTGCTTTTTCGAGAGAATCAGGATTTTTGAGACGTACAACTAGTTGCATATGGTAGTTTAAATTATTAATAAAAGTTTTAAGACATAAATCATCGTATTGTGTGATTTTTAAAAGTTTTAGTTCTGCAGTAATATTTAAATTATTAATTTTTGTAAATAATAAGCTACGTGAATCTTGTAATCTTAAGCCAAAATTTTGAATGGGTTCATTTTTGTCTGGTCGCATGCAGATAATATCTTGAACTAAACAGTCTTCAGATCTTTGATCGGAAAAAGTTGTAACAAGAGCATCTTTAATTAATTGCCAAGTGTTTAATTCCATTCGCGACGCTATTAAATCTGCGGCTCTACCTGTTAGTTTACCAATGATAGTATCAAATAAGCAAATATTAATTTGTGCTTCAGGATTAACAGCATCCTGATGATTTTGTAAAAAATGTTCGCAAGATCTTAAAAAACGACTTAATTGTTTTGGGTTACCATCAAAAGAAGGAATATTATCAGCTTGATATCTGATAAGACTATAATTTGGGTTTGCCATCTTTTGGTGAACAATTAATTCTTGTATCAAATTTTGAGTATCGTTAACTTGATTGTCCTGCGGATCAATTACCAAGTTTTGTAATAAATTGAGTAAATCTTCCGTTTTGGATAATTTTTAAAAACAACGAAAAATAAAGTAAAAATAAGTCGAAATCAGATTTAAACACTAGAACGGGGAAAAATAAGGAAATGTTCAAAGGATTACTTACAATGCTAAAATTTGGAATGTGATGAGTTTCATTGATTTCTTTTCTTAATCTAGGGTTCCAATAGGAGTAGCGATTTTTGTCTTCTCCCTGGCTATTCTAAGGAAGTTTCTTCTTAATCTAAGTTTCCAATAGGAGTAGCGATTTTTGTCTTCTCCCTGGCTATGCTATGGAGATCGGACGATTTTTGTTCCTCACGCCGCACCAATAGGGCTGTAGATCGATTTTTGTATCTGTCCCCTGGTCAGTGAGTTGCTTGCACTTTTACTTTGATTGTCCGTTCGCGTTTTTTAGACAGTTAATTGTTGAAACAAAAGGCAGATAACTGGTACACGGGTTTTTTGCGTTTCGAAACAGCGATTGTACGAAAAGTCACAATTTTACCGAAAATTACACTGAACTACCCTGTCTATATCCTACCGACTGCGCCAATTACGATCCGGGCAAGCGCTGAACTGTTTTTAAAAAACAAGTTTTTACTGACAGAAGCGTCTATTCAAAATAAAGGTAACAATACAACTGAAGATGATATCTGATTTACTATTATTTATAAACGTTTCTAGCTGATGCTGTTAAATATCATATTCTAATGAATAGGCATTACTACGGAATATAACTCGTGCTATCGTAAGATTCCAAATAATTTTCAATTACTCTTTACGTAAATGCAATGCTCCTAAATCATGGGGAGTAAATATTGTCGGTCTACTTTAAATACATCAGCGGGGGCTTTGGAAAGACATGACGTTATATAAGTTAATTAAAACAAGACTCCGAATTACCTTTACAAGACGTAGTTCACCACTAATAAGAGAGTTTTCGTAAGCGCTTCGGCAGATTCTTTAAATGAAAATTGCACGGAAACCGCTGTTTCGGAAAGAATTCATTAAAAGTAGTATAAATCGAAAGTATCCATTGATGAAATTGCGCTCTTCTAGGACCATCGAAATTTTGTTTAGCGGTCACAGATTTTGCTTCTGTGTATGCAACGGCCAGTTTGCTGCTTTGACTGCTCTGCTCTGCTCTATAAACGGAGCTCTATATGAAGGTCACAGACAAGTCCTGGGGGTAATTTCACTACAGTTTTAGTAAAAATTACGCACGGTTTACAGATATAACTTGGAGAGCATCTCCTCGACAAACCGAATGTTCCACCCAAAGAGGATAATGCTGGGGTTCTAATTACGTTGTCCAGACCTGGTGGTGAGTTGGCCAGCTGTACAAGTTGTTGTGGACCAATGAAGGCAGAATCATACAATAACTACGATAGAATGCACTCACAGTCGCTGTGTGTAAGCCTTGATTCCGTTACCTCGCTCTATTTATTAACGTTACCGTTATCGAGCATTGTCGCTTACAACAAAAAAACTCTCCATTGTCTAAGGAAGTTAGGAAAACGAATAAGACGCTAAACTTACAAACTGAGCAGAAGGTAACATTGAACTTTCGACAGAATTAATTGGAAGTGGATTATTCCAATTAGTGCTCGGGGAGCACCGTCTGCCCTTATAAATATTCCGAGCTTTGTTTAAATTTGAAAGATGCATACTAAACTTTTCGCAATACTTCTTACTGCAGAATTAAATAAGTTTTTGCTTGTCGGAATCATTTTAATTTTCTACGTGGATGTTCTAATTTGCTTTTAAGATTTTGGAATAATTTTACGTTTAATAAATGTATTCTTAATGGCCAGGAATCATTCCGATGACGAAAAAACGAAAATGTGATTGGTTCATATCATGAACTAATTACTGAATAAAATAAAGAACCGTAAATTTAGATAGCTAAGTAGCTACAGTAGAACAGTGGATAATTTTATAAATATAAAACCAAAATGAACCACAATAATAAGACAAATATTAAAGGTTAAAGTTTGAGAACTTATATCCTATTAGATAATAGGTATAAATAAACAAAACAATGACAGACCCGATCTGCTGCAAAGAGTAAGAAAAATTAAAATCTATAAGAGCTAATTAAATTAAAATTTTCCGTATAAAATTCGTTGATGCCGTAATAATATGCAGAGTAGCTGTTTAAACTAATCTTAAATTATTTGTGATAAGAGATCTGCCTTAACGTCATGAGAAGGTGAATAAATAGTATTTAAATAAAATAGTTCTTTGTATGGGTAGAGGAGTTGGTGACTTAATGAAAAATTATTGACGGATCTGTTCGCAATGCTAGTGAACTGCGCTCCTCAATATTCAATAATTTTTTTACAAATCAATAATATGCAAATCTTGCAAAAAAATATATTATAACGCCGTTTTACCCCGTCGATATCATGAGACCCAGAACCGACATTGTTTCTTGTTTTATGCCCTATCAAAAATTTTCGAAAAATTTCATCTCACGAAATATCTTCAAAATATTCTTATATACTAAGTTCGGTACGTAGATGTCGAAAAAAGTTTTTTATTTAAAAGTCTAGAAGTATTTTATTTGTGCGTCAGTCGGTAGGGGTGAAATCGTTGCGTGCAGGGTCGTACTAGAAAATTCATAACTTTTTTCTCTGAAAACATACCCTTCCACGGTCTGGACAGGTCGAAAGGGAAAGAATGGCTTAAAAACATATTCAAAATTCAAACTAATATATCAGCCACTAAGCGAGATATAAATTTCCAAAATAGATCAATTTTTTTTACTCGTCGGCACTATATGGGCGAGAATCGCCATCCAAGGGCGGAAATGGATCGAACTAAAAAAGCTATCTTGGCGATTGCCACAACGTGGTTATGCCAAGACATATTTCCTCCCAGATTGACGCCCAGCAAATTAATAAATGAAGCCAGTGGGATTGCGTGTCCGTCCATGACTATATCCGGTTCTGTAATGTTAACCTTTTTAGAGAAAACTGCTGCCTGGGTTTTTTAGCGTTAAATTCGACTTGGTCACTGTCACCCCAAGCCAAAATTTCTTCCAGGTCTTTGTTGAGGCGTGATACTTCATGCTGTCTGCGAAGATGTGCATCGGCAGCCGATGTTTGTGCATTCAAGGAGAAAGATGAGATAAGTGTACTATCGTCAGCAAAACAATAATCGGATTTTTTGAATTGGTGGAAACAGTATATTTGACAGATGATGGAAATAATCATAATCAAAATTAAAAACAGCTATTCTAGGAATAAAATCAAGCGTAGTTAGGTAGGCAGCATATTTTTATTCGCAAAAAAACAGTAAGACGTATTATACAGTAAATTAATTAAAAACAACCGAAACTCGTAAGGTAAAACATTATTATTTCGATAATAGTTGTCTAAATTCATCAATTAAACCTCAAGTCGACAGCCCAACGTATAGCGGATCGGTAGAGCATTATCCCGTTTAATGTAATTTAGACAGTCGGTTTACCTTTAGTAAGTGCTCCAGAACAATAGTCCGATTGTGTTAGTAACTAGTCCGATAGAAATTCGATCGCGAGTTTGAAACAACCTGGGTGAAATGGATAGGTTCGGTACCGGACCGGCATAAGCAAATTTAACTATAAAGCTTTTTAAAAAAATGTCCACGGACGAGTTTATTTTTTTTTAATGTGAACATTAATTAACTCTGTTCTCAAAAGCTAGTTACGTTCTGGTTTTCATCAAATAAATTTTCTCTTTTTTCAAGACAAGGTGAAACCAGACAAATCAGCCAAAGTCCAACCCTTACTCCACTAGTGTAACTTTCTTGAGCTAAACCGTCCTCTGTATAGTCCATATTTTCCTCCATGTGGCTTCTCTTTATTCAGAAACTTGTTTTACAGACAATAATCATTTGATTTATAGGCTAATAAGAATTTTTTCGGATGAAATAAAGTCAGTTCCATCGCAAAGGTGTCCTAAATGAATTAAAGTTAAGGGAGATTCGATTGAAAAATAGAATTATTAAAAAATCGTCAAATTTTTCTAGTGCCTCTTATTAAACATTTCTGAAGACGGTCCTGGCTATGGATACGTCGGACAGTGTAACTACGCCAATCAAACTGTTAACGCTTTGTACCCTTTTAAACCCAAAACCAATTTATTCTGAAAAGGGGTGAATATCGCATATTATTATAATCGATATATGTATGAATCGGTATTAATGAAAAATTTCTATTAGTCGTAAAGTTAATGAAAACGTTTATTACAACCGTATCAGAGTAGGATTTTTTATTCTCTTGCGGCAAGGAGGCATGCGCAGTACACCGTTCTCGATCAGCTGGCGAAATACGTCTTGCATTGCCAGAAATGGGTCTTGCGCCATTTTAATTGCAATTTCAGCTGCAATTCTGGGTGGAAATGGATGCTAATTCGGTAGCTGTTATTTTTAACCGTTTTATTTGGTCGAAGCAGCTATGAACTGCTAATAGCCTCGACGAAATTAGCAGTTCACATTCTTCATGAAGCATATGTACTGCCAGCTTTTTTTAAATGTGAGTTTTGATGATGATAGCACACTTATCTCATCTTTCTCTTTGAATGCACAAACATCGGCTGTCGACGCACATCTTCGCAGATAGCATGAAGTATCACGCCTCAACAAAGACCTGGAAGAAATTTTGACTTGGGGTGACAGTAACCAAGTCGAATTAAACGTTAAAAAAACCCAGGCATCAATTTTCTCTAAAAAGGTTAACATTACAGAACACACGCAATCCCACTGGCTTCATCTATTCATTTGCTGGGCGTCAATCTGGGAGGAAATATGTCTTGGCATAACCACGTTGTGGCAATCGCCAAGATAGCTTCTCAGAAACTTGGTGTACTCTTTCGAACCAGAAAGTTGTACACCCCTCAACAACTTTTGACACTATACAATGCCCAGATTCGACCATCACTAGAGTACTGTTCTCATGTCTGGAGCTCTGCACCCAAACATACTCTTCGGCTACTGGATTCCATCGAAAGGAGGGCCATTCGTCTGATTGGAGACTACGAGCTGACGAAGAACCTCGACAGCCCAGAACATCGAAGACAGGTTGGAGATTTGACTCTTTTTTTACAGATATTTTCATGGAAAGTGCTCGGCTGACCTTGCCTTCTTAATTCCGCCCAGAGCGGCGAATAGCAGAAATACACGACGAACCACTGCCGCCTATCCATATATGGTTAAGCTTAGTACTCCTCGAACTTCATTATTTAAGAATTGTTTCATCTGGAGGACTTCATCCTTATGGAACGACCTGCCCGAGGTCGTTTTTTCCCAACGAATATAACCTCCAACGATTCAAAACCAACGTGAATCGCTTTTTGCGCACACGCACCACTCCCAGAGTGCCCTAAAGGATTTTTCCTATAGTGCTTGTGTTTGATCATAAAAAAAATGGTATTTCTGAGTAGCAGCAGCTACTTTATCTATCAAAATGAACAAATGAACAGGTATGCCCATTTCTAATTCTGGGTTTTTTTATAGGGATTTTGACACTACCAACTGCTGTTCTGACTTTTGGCAATGGGCCAGCTGATCGCGAATGGTTTACTGCGCATGCCTTCGAGCAATTTTTATTGCTGGAGGAGAAGCATTGCCGCTACAACAGAAAAATTTGCCGACTGTAAAGTCAACTTTATACATTAACACGCTTTTGGATGTGACCTGCAGTAATGACACTTAATGATAATAACATTTGTCATGCAAACGTAATTGTGTGAACACATATTCATATCCTATCCTGTTCTGTCCCATTCTATACTATCCTATCTATTTTAACTCGATAGGAATTAGATATGCGAATTAGTTCTTTTCTTACTTAAATAAAATAATTATAAATTTTCTAAACCTTTTCCCTGACTTTCTTTTTAAATACAGACTCATAAGAACATGCAGTTTTTGCTCAGTTTCATGTGTAATTTGGCCGAATTTCAGCCCAATCCGATCTTCTTAATCGTATTTTCATGTAGACTAATTAAAATACATCAACGTTAAGGCACTGAGGAAGCCGCGAAATCTTTCTAATTACTAATTATAACTCTGTGTATTTTATAAATTGAGATTCTAATCGGCAATCATGATAATGAATTAATCGAGGACCTCGCTGGAAGTAAACCGGCTTTAATTACTTTCCCGTTTTCTAAACTTCTTTAAGCGATTATTGTCCTTTCTTAAGCAAAGGTACGTTTTGTCGGTCCGTGTTCTGAAAAAATCCTGCAAATTGCCTTGCTTTATTAACTTCTTATCCGATCCTGATCTCCTGCTTTTAAAATATTTTCGTGAATTAAAAAGCCTTAAATTATTGACTAAAGATTCGTCTAAAGCGTTTATTTTCTTATATCTGTTTTGCAGCCGTTTACATTTGACAAATAAAATCTACGAATTCTTAAAAATGCCGCCCAAATATTAGACTTCTATCAAAGTGTGGTACATATTTCCACGATAATCCCCTAAAAATATTCCAAAAAAAACGCGTGTATATATTCTCACAGGCCTAGTATATATTTTCCTTAGCATCACCAGACGCAGGCTGTAATTTACATCTTGATATAATCCAAAATTGTCATAACAATATATCTACCGCACCTTGCCGATAAAATTTGCCCCCAATTTTTTCGCGGCATCTGTTCCAAGGGGAGCTTTTATTGCTATAGGTATGAATACATTAGTAAAATTGCTTTTTCTCCATTACCGATTTTGTACCTGAAGGGGTACGTTCGAAATTTTTCTTACAAATAGCTTATTAACTGTAAGTAGCCCTGATAGGAACAATCAACTTGTTAGTTGCTAGTAAAGTTCTACGGGGGTAACTTTTGTCTCCGCTTGATGAGCACAATAGTCTCAAAATACTTAGGTATTGAAGAAAAGGCTGTGTTATATGAGGACGAGGGCTTCGTCATATTTTGAAGTGAAAGATTGGTTAAAAAAAGTTTCGGCAGGGCCGTGTTCCGTTGAAGATGATTCTACAAGTGAACGCAACAAACTCTGGCGCTTGTAGAACCGTCTACTATTTGACTGTATAATATGAGACAAGCCTTTTGACAGCACTAAATAATTCTAGGCAAGTTTTAACAAAGTGTGTTAGAAGGTTTCAACTCACTCTCGAACAGAAATTGCTTAATAGGCAGCACATTTCTCAAAAAATTGGAATCTATGGATGACACTGAGTTCCGCTCTGAGGCGATAATACTGGGTATCTAATCTAAGCATGAAGTAACACGCCTCAACAAAGACCTGGAAGAAATTCTGGCTTGGGGTGACCAAGTCGAATTTAACGCAAAAAAAAACCCAGGCAGCAGTTTTCTCTAAAAAGGTAAACATTACAGAACCGGATATAGTCATGGACGGACAAGCAATCCCACTGGCTTTATCTATTAATTTGCTGGGCGTCAATCTGGGAGGAAATATGTCTTGGCATAACCACGTTCCAACCATCGAAAGGAGGAGGATCATTCGTCTGGTTGGAGACCACGAGCTTACGAAGACCCTCGACAGCCTGGAACATCGAAGACTTGACTTACTCTCTTTTACAGATATTTTCATGGAAAGTGGTCGGCTGACCTTGCCCTCTTAATTCCGCCCAGAGCGGCGAATATCAGAAATACACGACGAACCACTGCCGCCCATCAATAAGTGGTTAAGCTTAGTACTCCTCGAACTTCATTATTTAAGAATCCTTTCATCTGGAGGACTTCATCCTTATGGAACGACCTGCCCGAGGTCGTTTTTTCCCAACGAATATAACCTCCAACGATTCAAAACCAACGTGAATCGCTTTTTGCGCACACACAATACTCCCAGAGTGCCCTAAAGGATCTTTCCTATAGTGCTTGTGTTTGATCATAAAAAAAATAAGGATTGGTTCGGGTTCATCTCCAAAAAATGAAACATCATCTTAGACTTGCACCTGACCGATTTTTTACATAAATTCTGGAACATATCCCAACGGGAAACAATGAAGAGAGAGTGTAACAAAGGCTCACAGGGCACACATGGTTTCAATCTGGCGTATATTTGGTAAATGTGTACGGGGAATTCAGAGTATAAAGTATTTTAACCGAATCTGAATGTTGTAATGTCGCTTCCTTACACCTGTTCTCGAAAAATGAAAATTTCCACCTACATTTCTTTTCGAATAAATTTGCTGGTTCATAAATTTTGTGGAAAATTAAAAAAGTTATAGACGATATTACAGGAACTGAATATAATAAAGAAGATTGCATTTTTATTGCAAAAAACAAAGAAAGAAAGCAGGAACAATCCTCTTTTACAAGCGTGTTAACTTAATTAGTAGTAATTTTTTGGACCGCTCTTAAACTATATATATATTTTTAGGATTTAACAATTTATTATTAAATCAATTCGACGCGAATTGACTAATGAAAAAGCTAGGTAAATCAAAGCCGCAAAGCTTTTGAAGTTAAAACTTTTAAACGAGGGGGGGAATTTTCCCAGGTTTTGTTTATTCGTTCGGGTTTTTATCCCACCTAGATTCGGGGGCAAATTGAATTTGCACATCGCCTTTGTTATTTCCTCATTTCATTCCATTTGCGGCTTAATCTTCAAGTGGAATGCGTCCATCTAATCTGCAGGTTTTATTCCGGTTGGAGCATTTTAAATTTGGATTGAGATAAGCGGCTCTAGATTTGATGAAAGGCAGGTATAATAAAGAATTAGCTGCAATAATTGAGATTATATTTATTTTTAGGGTTGTTAATTGAATCTTGAATCAAATCAAAGCGATCGCTGTTAGACTAAAAACAGAAACAGACAGAAGATAAAATGGATCGGAGATTCTAGCTGTAGAACTTTGCTGGGGTTTGTTTTTGAAAATAACAGGTGTCACTTAGACCTGTACAGACAAAAATAACGGGTCTATATTTGTGTCAAGTCCATTATTACCAACATAAATTTTAGACTTAAGAATTTAAATTTGGATTTTCTTTTAGAAAATACGTAAAATAGAAAAAATAGTATAAAGATATATTTTATAAAGCTACTATAGCCCCTAGTCCAGGTTTCTTCCTAAAATATGATTCTTAATAAAACTTGTTCTTCAATATACTATTATACTGGTGCACCTAGATTTTTCTATTTATCATTAACATATTATAACACATTGTGACGTCTTAAAAAAATGAGAATCATACATTCATATATTGAGTAAAATAGAAAAAGGAACTGTAGGGTATACGGCGCATATAAACACTATGTTCACCAGCTTGCTGGATAGATGAGTAAATTTCATTAGTCTGGCGACGCATAGGTATCCGGTATCCGTTAAATCCGTATAAAATCCGTTTATGACTTCCACGTAATGCACGACCAAAAACAATCAAATCGAATTTCGCACAATAACACAACGAATTTATAGATGTCATTAAATGCCCCGCGCTCTTGATTTCGACGATAAAACAAACCCACTAAAATTTGCAGATAGTAATCATTGAAGTCGAAATTTATCAATTAATAAATTTTGTTAATTAGCATTATAGGCAAGGGGATAAAATTGAATTTATGGGATTCGCGTTGTTTATTGGATGCGACTACCTACATTACAATCGTTTAACGATTTGATATATCGTAGTTCTTCTATTATTGGAGCTCGGTTGTCAGAATCATTGCAATGCATGTAAAACTGAATTAATTTTTTTATAAAAGCTTTATACGTAAACCATTTTGGGATTTAAACGTGAAAGCAAAATCACAAAACTCCCACAGTTTGGGCGATATAGCAAATACCAGCAAATTAAATTGTTTAGTAAAAAAGAAAATTGCTGGATAAGTAGCCAGGTAGCTTGGTGCTTTTGGGAACTCTGATATTCTGAATAAATCCTTACAAGTTAAGAAAAATAATTTGAATAGAAATAAAGAAATTGAAAAATAGCGCATTATATTAACCGACAAAGAAAAGCTGGAGATATAAACCTCTCGTCAGGTTTTTTTATTTAGTCACAACTGCAAAAAATGATCGGACGATTTCCTGCTGTCAGTCTAACGAGAGTAGCTTTCATTTCCAAAAATTTTATTTCTATTTTTTTAACGTGCCAACAAGGTATCTGACACGAAAAAGTTCGAAGATTTGGAGTATGTAAGTCTTGCATATGTATGTTACATTTGTACTATTTGCTATATTCTTTACGAGAGGTAATGACAATTATTAATTCATTCGATAGCGCCGACCTACCATTTGTCTGTGACATAATCATGAAAACCTAAAATGTATGACGTCTGTTTTATAGAAATTGAAGATAGATACCTTTTAAATTGGGTTTTAACCTATTAAAATTTAGATTACAGACTAATTTTGACACGATAATTTGACAGTTATATTATTTTTATGCGCTATGTTGGTAAATGTATGATTTTTTAGAGTCTCTATAAAAAAATTTTTTTTAAGTAAATATTTTCGATCAAAACGCAACGCTTTTGATAATTTCTGTAATGAAAGTTTTTCTAATAAGTTAATTTAATAATGTCTAGGTTAATAATAGTAGAAATCATTTCAGTCAAGCTGCCTATGATTTGAAGTTGCATAGAATTTTTGTTGTCAGATTATTATAATTTGCAATAATCGGGTTGCCTGTTTTCAAAAGTTTGATGGCTTGTTTTGCCAGATGCCTCTATTATTGAATAATGGAGGTAAATAATAATGATTTCTGGGCGAAGGTTAAGAAAAATGATTTCTTAAGCTCAAAAATAAGTTTAGTAATACGTGTGTAAATGGTTACTAGTAGAGAAAACGTTTTAAAATTAAAACTCTATAAAATACTTTTCGAAAAAAATCATCTAGATCCAGTTTTATTATTTGACTAGAAAAATCTTCCTGTGGGAACTCCATAATCAGTCCCCAGACTATTTTAAATATGCGCCTCGACCCGCCCAGGTATCTAAATAGACGGCGACTGCCAAAAAATGTTTCGTTTTATTTTGTTTTCATTCTACCTCAACTGAGGTGTTGGTGTCAACTTTATTAATGAGTTTTCGTTCTTACAAATGGGTTAAGCTAAATGATTTCCTTAGAACATTAACGCTGACGAATGCGTAGTGGAGATCATAAAAAGCTGTCGTGTGCGTGTCGGACTTGCGTAATGTTTTTATATCAGATTGATCGGAAATAAGCTTTGAACGGAATTAATTTTTATTAAAATTTGAATCTCTAAAACGTACACAAACAAACACCACTTGTATCCAGTGGATTTCAAAAAACATGCACCATAGCTCGTGTGGTAATCCCTTAAAAAATGATAAGATAAATAGTTCCCATGAACATGTTTGGACGATTGATAATTGGTAATTAAATTTAAAAAAGTTTCCGTTGTTATCAAGATATTTCAGAAACGGTTTTAGTCATTTTAGTGAAATTTGAGTTATGAGAACAGCGTAGCACATATTTTAGCAATAAAATTGTGCGATCAGGAGCTGTAATAATTTTTACGACACTGACCTTTCACGTTTAAGTATAGGTATAATTTGTTAGAATTTTAAATGACAAGAAACATCTACAGTAAATATTAATATTGCTTAAGCGCCGTTCCATTTTAGGTACCAAAATTGCACTAAAAACCCTTTCGGAAATAACTTGGAAATACCGAAAAAATAAAAAAATTGTATTACGCTGCTTCTGAGGCCCATGTTGATAGGCACTATTTGTCGAATTTCTAAGGAATCGCCACAAAAGAAGGGGCGCATATTATTTTAAACACTCTGTATATCGTGAAAAAAAAAACAAATGATGATGTTCTGTTTAATACATGTTTAGAATTTAACAAAATTTGTATTTTTATGGTTTCTTCCTTTTTCGTTGTATTTTTTAATTCCGCGCGAATCTGAAAATCTAAAGCTATGGTGCGCCGTTTAATTTATGTTCACATAAATTGTCAAATATTGTAATTCAAGGATTAGGTAAATATTTTAAAGTATTTAAATATAAATTCGAAACACGACCTGGAACATATTGTTGAAATAACCTATTTATAACAATTTTCCTGCGTATTTACAGAAACATCACGTATGTTTTAACGAACGTATGGATAATAAATATGATTAGCAAAAAGGTATTTAGCCCATTAAAAATTTATAAACGTCGGTAGTAATAAATGGAGTCACATAATTTCCAGAACAAAATTTAAAGTAGGTAATTATATTGGCATATTTTAACTTACATACATGCGAGGGAGTTAAAAGCGGCTTTACATGAAGTTTGCAGGTTTAAATCAAAGGTCGTTCTTTGATTGAAATGTTGGTGTAAATTAATCAATCAATTTTTTGGAACTTGTTTTGAAAATTGCTTGTTCCTGATTAGGGATTTTTGATTGTTGGCCAAATATTTATACCTAAGAATAGAATAATGCTTGATGTAAAAAACCAGGTTACTAAATTTCAACTCGTAAACCCAGTAATATATAATACATACGACAGACACCTATAAATATTTTGATTATCACATCATATACCAATTTGGCAACCCACCTTGTTTTTAAAATATGTTCTTTATGTTCCAACTTTAAAAGCAGGAAGAAATAAAATTATCTTTTAGTATCGCTAAATCAAAAGAAAATTGACGCCATGAAATGTCCAGGTTGATGCATAAAATATTATGAATATTTAGAATAAAACTAAATAAAATAATAATAAGTTTCAAAAAGTATCATCATACAATTTGGTCATAAACGCGCATAAAATATGCGAAAAAGATATTTCTTCTTCTTATTTATAATTTTACTTACATGAAAGATCTAGTTAAAATAAATTTATATCTGAAGTGGTTACTAGATATAAATATAGCAAAATGTCTCAGAGATTTTTTTAAATGTAATTATTGAACCTTTTTTGTATTGCAAGATAAACAGTTTATCACATAAGTTAAAAAAAAGTGTGCCAATTACTTTTCTCGCGATAGAAATTAATATATTCTTAAAAAATAAGAAACTTTCGGGATCCGTGGAGTGAATTGGGGTGCTGGGTGGGGTAAAGGCACTAGACCAATACTGCAATTACATATATTTGTATTCTTTGTTAATTGTTGGGATGGGATGTAATATAAAAAACTAATAAAGAATTGTTAGGCAACGCATTAAATATAATAACAACTAAATATATATAAAATGGAACTAAAGTTGACTTTGTTATTTTTCACTATATTATAAAAGGTTTGACGTTACGGCCGTTTCGTAGTACAACTATATCTTCAAGACGCTCACACGCTTCAAGACGCTCTCGTGTGAGCGTCTTGAAGATGTAGTTGTACTACGAAACGGCCGTAACGTCAAACCCCTTTTAATATAGTAACAAATAACAAAGTAAACTTTAGTTCCATTTTATATATTATTCAAAATGTATTGTCACAAAGGAACGGACGAATCAATCAATTCTATAATAACAACTGCTTGGGTAAAGTACCGATTTAGTTTCGATTTTACAATTATCAAGGATGCAGGGTAAGTAAAAATAATTTGTGTAATTAGAATCATCTTTATGTAGAGAAGAAATATAACTGCTTGTAGTGTTTCACAATTTTTATTCAGTTTCGACCTTTTCAGGTTGGAAACTAGGTTAGCACTTGAGGGTATTTCTGTCTGATTGTTGACAACATTACATATGTATATATAAGATTAAATACTATAAGATTAAAATGTATTCACCCTGTATTTAAACAGGGAAAAAAACCCAGTAATTAAGTCTATTACCATTTACAACTCTGTTCAGCCATAACATAAATACCCCTGTAAAAATCCATTTTAATTTAGTCTTTGTACTCCTTTGAAAATGACCTGAAAAGGTCGAAACACGTGTCAGGAAACTAAATAAAAATTGTGAAACACTACAAGCAGTTATATTTCTTTTCTACATAATGGAAATCGGGTTTCACGGACCAAGAATGTAGTCCAACTCAAATTAATTATTTATCTTAATAATAATTTCAATATTGTTTTAAGCAAAACCATGTAAAACGTTGATAATTAACAAATTAATGATATCTAACTCCATCTATATACATATTGAGGTTAGGGATGAGTTTTATTAATTTCTTGAAACGATGTATTTATTCAAAGTTAAGAATCTATTTACAAAATATCTAATTAAAAAAAAATAGAAACTATAAAGTTTCATAAACAGTACTTAATAATTAGCGTAAACAGGAGAAAACTATTATTTTTATTTACAACCAGATAAGTAAGTTAAAATGTTAAAATAATTCGGCATTGTATTTTCTCAAATTTACCACTTTCAACACCAGTTATGTAATTAATATACTAGGTCGCTATCCTTGTATTACAATAATATGTACCTATTCACTTTACATGTGTTTATTCTTATAGAGTACCCAATATACATATGCTTATCATCATTTGCATCACTTTAGCATAAAACAGTGGGGTTCTGTAATATTTTAGAATTAAACGATTTATCTTCTCACCTCGACAGGTTGAACGCTAAACCGTCAGTAATTTACAAGTAACGACTTAAGGGAATTAATAGTAGGAAAACTATTTGCAAATTTATATCAGTAAACATTAGAAGAAAAAAGTGCAGCGAGGTGCAGGCAAAGTTTTTTAAAAATTGAATAATTTTGATGGATCTGATGAAAAATATGAGAGGCATATTTTTGCTCCATATTTTTGAAATAAATGATCCAATCATTATTTTGTGCTTCTAATCCCAGCTTTAGTAATAAGTACTATTTTAATTAGATACTATTTTTATTGCTTCTTTAAAATGCACTACTGAAATTGCAAATCTTCGCAATCAAAATGTAAATAATTCGGGTACTTTAATCTAAGTAAGCACAGGGCAAATTAAAAATATTCTTCAGGTAAATCTCAAAGGAAACATAAAAGTTGTGTGATTGTGGCTTTAGAGGAAAGGCAATGATGACATAAGGGATTTGGGGTTTAAAGCTTTTACCTTGCTTGGGGAACGTCGTGATTGATGCTAAATTTAAGGTTGTTTATCTGCATAATTTAAAGTGCCACGACAAAAATCCTGAAAATGAAGAGGTTAAGGAGACTTTCTTGGAAGTCGGTGGTGATCGATGATGGTTTGTGATACCAGGATAGGTTCGATATAGTTTAGCTGTGACAAGACGAAATAATGGTTGGAATATTATTACCTATATTTATCGTGACGTCGACATCTATACATAGTATATACAGGCAGTGGCGGCTCGTGACCTATGATAGAGGGGGTTCACAAGTACCTATGGTGAAATTATTTTTAAAATTTTATTTTTGTGTAACGACCAAACAATTACTTTCTAGGCGTTTTAAATGTAGTAAGAAAATGCGTTAGGTAAAACATATTTTTATTTATTTTTTAATTTTAACAAGGAAATGCAACTTTTGGAAAATAACAAAGGTTTTCTTAGTGTGAATAGCTGTCGGATCTTAACGTCGTCGCGTGCAACCGGCGTAACAATATTTATACAGTCCACTAATAATACTACTAAAGCCATCTACGAGCTATCAAGAAAACCGAATGATGTCCAATACTACTACCGCCATCTACGAGTTATCAAGAAAACTGAATGATGTCTAATACCACTACGCCATCTACGGCTACGTCATTAGGCGCAACCAAGACGAGAACAATAGTTAACTGTTTTATGACGAGAATGAATCGAGCCACGTGACTGATAAGTTGGCATTCTTCATATTTTTAGTGTTTTTTAGTTTAAATCCTTAAATAAAATGGTTTAAAATCATATCGAGTATCATTTATCGAAATACACAACATTTGTCGATCCTAGACAATAGTGGTTAAATGTAAATTCCATTCTTCGGTTCTTAACTGTAGAAAATTGATCAATAACAGCCTCATTAAGTTTGGAATACCCTCTATAAATTTTTTTTTAATATACTTCATTTTTAAACTTTCTAATAAAGTCCCTAGATTTATCCTTTGTGGTATGCGTTAAATTAATTTCGGGTTTAGGTGTTCCCGCATTCTTCACTTCAATTTTTTGCTCCAAACTCAAAGAGCCAAAGTTATTTCTTAAATAGTCCACCGTCAACTATTCATTTTAACTTGATAAATATATAATATTAAAATATTAAAACCTACACGCTCGAATTTCTAACTAGATGCACGAACAGACAACAGCGCGGTGCACACAAAAACTGTGCGCCTTTTCCATGTTAAATCGCCATAGCCCCGCTATCCCCCGCTGTCACCCGCCACCTGTTACTACAGAGAAACTGCATTACTTAATCGCACGTGCGAGCAAGTCTCGTCATAATCGTAATTTACCTCGACCGAGGCACGGTTGCCGGATCTATACAGTTTGGTTTGACGGGATGATAAAATATAAGGGAGGGTCGGACTTTTTTAGTTTGACGGTACGATAAAATATTAGGGAGGGTCGGACTTTATACGATAAATAATATTCAATGAATATAAATTAATATTTTTTATTCGTTCAGGGTGCTAATATTTAAGGGTGTGATTCCTTAGGTCATTTTATAAAGAAAAGTTCATATGAACATATGTCCGCAACGGCTTAAATTTTTTTGCTACAGG
This sequence comes from Barypeithes pellucidus, assembly GCA_963991005.1. NCBI lineage: Eukaryota > Metazoa > Arthropoda > Insecta > Coleoptera > Curculionidae > Barypeithes > Barypeithes pellucidus. The sequence continues at coordinate 1,718,076 of OZ022559.1, forward strand.
GTGTTGAATTTTTATTTCTTAAATGGTTATTTTTTTAATATCTCCGAAAGTACTTCAGATATTATTTTCAATTTTGGTATGTATTAATAGGATATAGAACCACAAATTTTAGTTAGAAAAGTTATTCAATTGTTCCACCAGTGGCGTCCCTGCAAACATGTCCCCTGATATTTTTTACAAGAAAGATGCTACGCCACGGATATTTTTCCATGTGGATATTTTTTCTGATTACTTAATAAGTTATAATATATAATAATGTTAATAAGTTTGCATAATGACGTCACAGTAATAAATATAATATACCGTTTCTCGTTTGATGTTTTAAAATAAATGACATACTTAAAATTATAATAATTTTAATCATCGATAAATTTGTCAAATACCTAGGAACATTATAATATCAAATAATCTAACATATCAATTTGGCAATGTACCATAATTTTAATACTTTAGTTTACCGTTTGATCTGTAACCATAACCATTTGTATTTACGAGTCGTTATGATCTAAAAAAAAAATTTTTATAGAGGTCTCCTGCAACATAGATTTAATCTGAGATGAAAAATAAATCTTCACAATATTGTTTTGCTTACGCCATTCGTACCACCTATTCAAGTAAATCACTCACCTTTGAGGGGAATCATCAAGATTAAGAACTAATCCCTACGACTTAACGCTTTCGATCAGAAGATAAATAACGTGGCGTCAACGAAACCAACATGTTATTCCTTATAAATATGACAAGAATATTCTTACACCAAATATGTTAAGCTTTCTGTTTCTAAACAATGAAGTTCGAGGAGTACTAAACCAAACCACGTAAGGATGGGTGGCAGTGGTTCGTCGCTCTAGGCGGAATTAAGCGGTTTACCATGGAAATATCTTTAAAAGAGACTGACCAACTTGTCTTCGATGTTCTAGGCCAGGGGTCGGCAACCTTTTGAGACGGAAGAGCCAAAAGTTATAATTTACACAATTTCTCAGTTTTTAAAGAGCCACGAACGGCCGCAATTTGATATCGAAAGAGACACAACTTGACATAGAAAAAGCCGCATGCGGCTCGCGAGCCGTAGGTTGCTGTCCCCTGGTCACAGCTAAAGCACTGGTGAAGACGCCAAATTGTCTTGCGTCGAAAAAGAATTAAAACCTACATAGAAACATCCGATGACGGCGTCATTCGAGAGCTTTCGACAGACTAACGACGGTAACGACGCGTCACGGGGGAGGGGTGCGGTGAAAAGCGAGTTCAAGTGGCTGAGAGATAGAATCGGTGCCTAATCCTCGTTAATCGATTCAGAACGAATTTTTAATTTTTTTTTTCGATAAAATAAATAATATTTGCGTATGCAACGAAAGAGTCGCAGCTTCACATCCAAAGAGCCGCAGGTTGCTGACCCCTGTTCTAGGCTATTGGCATTCTTCGTCAGCTCGTAGTCTCCGATCAGACGAAGGGCTCTACGTCCAATGGAATCCAGTATCCATAAGAGTCTTAATCAGCTTCCATTTATTGTTCGAAACGACATAATCATAACTCTAGTCGAAAATAAAATATGTTGCAATAAAACTAATAAACAAGAAGCTAATTTAAAAGTCCATCAGTCAATTATTTATGCACAAACCTCACACGGAGCAGATTTCCGGTACAAAAATAAAATTTACCGGTGCAATAGAGATTGGTCGGTACAATCCTATTTACATTGTACAGGAATATAAACATCTGGCTTAAATGTACAGCCAGCATATTGATTTCAAAACAATAATTTGTTATTCGCGTAGAGTTACGCAGGAAAGAATTGGAAAGGTACTTTCTGCGATAATTTGTTTGTTGATCTCAACCTATGTCGAATGATTGCCAGGACTTGTGAAATATAAATCCATACATGAAATTTCGTCCTTCCTCTTAAATAATTTGTAAACATGCTTTTATTAAATTCGAAACTTTTGAAAAATTAAATTTTCCAAAATATTTGATGCTAAATTAATCAAACTAGCTTTTAACCAGGAATTTAAGGTGATGACAATTTAAAACACGACACTATGGTATGTTTTGACTTTCCAAAACGATATTTAAAGTTAGATCATGTATTTTACCACCACATCGCATCAGAAAAAATATTAATATCGAAATCCATTAGGAAAAGCGTTATAAATATAAAAAGCTATTTTTATAGAGTTGAAATAAAAATACGTTCACCTGCCAATGGTTTTTATTGGCAGATGGCTTCATACTTACCGTGAGTTTAGGTCATTTACACTGACCAGAGGAGAAAAAGAGAGAGAGAGTTTTTTTTTACACTGACTGATTAATAAGTTCTTATTTATACACATCAATCAAATTCATCACTCTCTGGGAGCGCGATATCCAGATTATTTTGAGAGAAGAGGATAAAGATACACATACACCACCACTTAACAATTCTTTTAAAACATAAATTCCTATTTTTTTCAAGTGTTCTATTGTTGCCGTCCTCGCAAAAATATAACCAATAAATAAATTTTTTATTACTCGACAAATAACTATTTAGTTCTAGTCTGCAGAAACAAACCGTTACAGATCAACAGTTTTTATGGTGACATTGGTGACACGTTAAGAAACATTTTTTTTATAGCCGTCCACATTTTCACGAAAATTTATTAGGTTAAGATTTGTCGGTAGATTTTGCGGATTTAAAAAAGTCGTTAACTGTTTGACATAAAAACAATAAATTCATAAGAAATGAATATGATACAGTATGATACAGTGGGGTTCTTTAGTGTCCCCCCTCCCACCATGCTAACTTTTGACCGGCTATAAATAGTAGTGTTGGGAAAAACCGTTGATTTTAATAATCGAGTACTTGATACTCGAGCGATTTTAATAATCGGGTGAATCCCTAGAGTGAATCGCTTGAAATTCCAATTCACCAAGCAATGAGGTCACCGACTGCTCCACCGACAGCCTAGCCGTTTACATGTGATCAGGTAGGGTATTTAGCAGGCAAGTAACTACGGGTGGGCACAGGTTTAGCTAAAAAATTGTAGTAGCCACCAAAAAAATTCCAGAAATTTATTTATTTGTGATTAATGAATTTTTACCACGTGTCTCGATACCAAACAAAAAAGTGCAAAAAATTACCCAAACATGTATTTATTATTGTGCTATTTTAACCTGAACAAAAAGTATTACCAAGAGTTATGTTTCTTCACATCTTTCTCAATCTACGATCATAAAATAAGTAGATATTTAAAATAGCTTGTCAAATTCTTACACTTTAAATTATCAGGTGCCCACTGTGTGCCCTTCAAAAATTTAGTCTCAGTTACGCGACTGGCAAAATAAGAAAATTGGTTATTATTTTTTTAAATTCATGTTTATAGTTACCTAAAAGTTCCTGTTTAAATTTAAGAATGTTTACTTTTGGTTACCACAAAATTTGTCGATACCTATGTTTTGTTAACTATTTTGCTCGTTTTCTTATTTTCCATTAACATTTTCTATAATGTATGTTATTTTTAAGAAGTCTTCTTGAGTTTAATAATAAAAAGTTCCTGTTTAGATTTAAAAATGTTTACTATAAGATTACCAACGAATTTTTCTACATATTTTGTTAACCATTTTGTTCGTTTTGCTATTTTTCATTAACAATTTCTATTATTATGTTATTTTTGAGAAGTTTTCTCGAGTTTATAGTAAATAAAAATTTAAAAACTATATATCCTTTAATTTTTTAATATTTACAACTAAACTACGCCGCTGGCTAGCCAGTTAAAACAAAACTTTACCAAACCCATGTCGCGATAACTCCGCTAAGGGATTTTGCATACTCTTTTATATGCATCTTCTCGTTTGTGTGCCTTTAAGAAAGGCGTATGTCGTATTACCTGCTATAACTAGAGTATTTCCTATCGAGCGAAAAACTGTTCGAATATACGAGCAGTTTTTTAACTCGATCACACTACAGCGGTACATTTCCGTCGGCGTCAAGCGAAGCGCGGGTCTCCAGTGAAAGATAATAAGTGACGAGCGGTTTTTTTCAATAATTGAGCGATGTCGGTTATTTCAATAATCGAGTAATCAAGCGGTTTTTCGCTCGAGCGATCACAACACTAATAAATAGTTTTTACGGAGATTTTTTACATTATTTACTATATTTTGGCTCGTTTCTCCCGACCCATCCTGTATATTAGCAATTACTATTGCAAATATTTCCCGTTCTCTGTGAATTGAGGAGACGGATGGGAAACTATTGAATGTTCCTAGAATTATACAGTCGCAGCTCTCTTTTAAACAAGAACATACCTGCTGATAAAATCCGACGGGTTCTCTGTTGCTTAAACCGCATTTTGAAACCACCAATGTTGTTAAAACAGATTTCACTAGCACAGGTCCACAAAATCAACCTTATCCAAGGGAGGAATTAAAAATCCACTTTAGTTCATTTTAGACACAGCGCGCTCGCGACGATTCACATCTCCGAACCGACAAACTTAGATTTAAAAAAAAAAACTTAATCTGGGTATGTAAAAAGTACACTAAAACACTATCAGCATCCATGACAGGTCAACAACACCAATAAACTGAATACAAACACTATCTCTCCGAAACCAATGGCGACGTTGAGCCGTAAATCTTTGATAACCAATAAAATTATTTCTTTTAAAATCTCTTATCTTCAGTTAATTAATGCTTTGTGAGGATCAATTCCTTACTCAGTTCATATTCATAATATACACACATCGTCTTTGATAAATTATTGTTTATCAGAAATAATTTTATTTACGAATTGGCATTTCGCAATACCAACGTGTGTGCCCAATTTTAATTAGGATAAAGTAAATCGAAATAAATACATTTCCTAATTTGATTTTATTGTTATTAGTTTTCGTAAGTTTTGAAGATAACTGTGACGACAGAAAACTTTTTTTATAAAGTTAGAGAATACGTTCATTTAAAGCCTGTACTATTTGTATCGATTTCCATAACGTACATGCATTTGGTTAGACGAAGAAGTTAATTTTTTCCCAATAAAATTTAACTTCAACCGACTAAAATGTTTCCACCACGTGCGCTTCACTTCCCCGTTCGTGTTTATTTTAACAAATACCTATTTCCACATCAGTAAGCTGCATAGTTATTTTCCCGACTAGCATTAATGAAAATTACATAACATATGGAATTTAAGTAAATTTAAAAAATACAGATAACGATTTATATGTTTCGGAAGAAGAAATCAAAATATTTTCAATGGATTTTCTTAACTCGAAGTCCAAAATGATAAAGTAAAGTTCATTCAACCAAAATTTATTTAAAAAGACTTAATATCTAAGTATATTTATTAGTGATAATTGCAAATAACAATATGTTAATGTAAATTATATAATTTTTACTGCTATAACGTCGGAACTAGAAGTTGTGTCATTTACAGAGCAGATCGAGCAAATGCCCAGAATGCTCTACCAGTACGCGAATTAATCTGATGGTTGCAATCAGTTGACAACCGTTACACTTTGCTATACGAATAACGAATTCTTGGTCAGGCGTCATAGATTTTGCTTCACTGACCACTTTAAGTCAACTGCGCATGCCTGGGGCAATTTCTGAATGCCCTGCGAATGATCCTGATGATTTTACTGAAGCATAATGCAAAAAACGAACGTGGCATATTTGCACCAATTATTTATGAACTACGAAAATTATATTTATTTCACGCACTGAAAACACCCTGTGCGGGGGACCCATTCAAAACTTGTTTTTACATTCAAAGTAGGTATATTTTAAGGGTAATTTAGGCCATAAACCAAAATTTGTCAATGCAAATTCCCGAGCCCCTTTTTTGCCTGTCCCAACACAAATTCAGATTTTCACCGTGCCCCATGAATGGAAATTATTTGATGATTGATTGCAGAGGTAAGCAGGCAAGGATAACGGTGATATTCATAATCTCTACCTTTATTCCCGCCCCTCTTGGAATTTAGAGCAACCGTCTTTTCATGAAAATATACTCGTTAAACATCAGGGAAAACAGCTTTATAAATTGGGTGCCATGTTTACATGTTTATTGTGCCTGTGGATCAAAATAAGTCGAGCATTTTATTATTTTTGAGGAAATTGTGCGGTATAATAATAATCCCAGAGCTTGCTTCATGATTTCTTTCGTTGTCTATCGTAAAGGTTTTTTTTTAACTTTTCATTACATTTTATTTAAATGAGTGAGTGACTCCTTGAGGGGGGGGGGGGGTCCGTTTTTTGGGCGAAGTCTTTCATCTGGAGGACGACCTACCTTCCTGAGGTCGTCTTTCCCAACGAATATAGCCTCCAAGGATTCAAAACCATAAAATATAAGCCTTTCGCAACGCCACAGTGATCACTAAATGGTAAATTACATTAACTACTGGATATACAACAGCGTCGTCTAGCAGGAATACTCTAATACACTATACCTGCTACAATGAAAAAGTCAATATCCTAGAAACGTGAACACAAGCCCTTTATCTTAAGATGATTCTAAATTATCTTACCTTCATAATCCACCTTCTTAGCAATTAATCGAAAAAGTGTAATCGCTCGCTGGGACCTGGGCCATAAAACGGTCTTAGCCGATATCTCCTGCTCGGCGGAAAAGCACACTTTCCACTCGGTTGAGTGCCTCATTACCTTTAGATTTTGTAGGTAGAAACCTGCTTAGTTATAGGCCTGAGCAAACCAGTTATGTACCTTATACATTGGAAACTTTATACGATCCTGTATATACCGGGGGCGATGCATCGTTGAGTTGAACATAGAAAATCTCATGTAATTTTTTAGGTGGCTAAATACTGGATCCCCTGTATATTTCGTAGAAAAACTGCATTATAACTTCTTGAAGAGGCCGACATGGTGGAGTTTGAATACATTTTGGTGAACAAATCCTGAGCTATTCAATTAAATGTTATGGCAAAACCACGACACCTGGTACAGCTTTTATGAATACTGAAAATCTTATACCTTCTCTTATTGAATTATTGTTTATAATTATAACAAAGTGACAATTGTTGAAATGTTCTACGGTGTTTAGAAGATAATATTAATATATGGACAATGATGATACAATGATACCTTTCAATGCACTCACTGGCTTACCAAGAGGGGAACCAGTTCTGTCATCGTGAATGTAGCTGCAGATAATACGACAGTCATCTTCGCTTTTTCTAAATATCCTTTGGAAGTGATTAAATACACACAAGAATGCTTCAAAGAAGATCCCAGCCTAAAATTTAGTCGGCCTTGTCGGAAACTGCCAGGAGTTCCTTATCGGCCGGCAAAGGTGAAACTTCGGTCCTTCGGCGTCGCTTCACCTAACCACTAATCCTGCAACGTCCACCGTTCAGTAACGGGACGTAATTCCTGCTATCTTGGATTGCAGGAGAAACGCCGCTTCACACTTGGCTGGTCGAAGAGACATTTCAGTATCCTTAAGGGATTTTAAGTCCCCGAATAGTGCGGACGATTGACCAAATTGGCTCGTTTCAAATGGAAACTTTGTCAATTAGTTTCGGTAATTGTTATTCCCAGCTTATTCCTTTAAAAAATCAGCAGCTTCGTTGTTGTTTTCATACGTTTTAATTTCTTTAGTTTTGACATGTTTTGGTTAAAACTTAGTTTCCATTATTCTTTAAATATCCATTCCAAAACGAAAGGCTAGCTCTAAACATGGCAGAATTGATAAACAATAAGCAATCGTCCCCAATCAAACATGAACATGAAAAACCCAGAGTTTGTTCATCCGAAACTCACCACAATAAACATCTTTCGATAAAGTTTCAGTGGAAATTAAGTAACAGAAAAGATCAATACTTTCATTGATCCAAATGATGCCTTAATAAGCTTCTCGCCAATCCGTTGTCCGTCCCGTCTATCGCTTATATATTTAATTTTTTCTGCGTTCGTGCCACATCTGGCGAGGTAAGTCCATTTCACGTTGGGGTGGAGAAGTGGAATTAAACACGGCTTTTGTCTGAATGCGTATGCATTGTGTTCCACCTCAAGTCACCCTCATCTGCCATCTGCCAGTCACCGGTACCTCAGACACCGTTAGGACTCCCCCAACGCGGATTTCGGATTCAATTTGGGGACCGATTGGGATCTTAGAAACTGGGCGACAATAAACTTTAATCGATAGTTACGTCGAAGATTTCGTTTAATATGACAGTAGTTTCTACATTATGAATCGTAATTCATGCTTCTGACTATCATTTAAAGCATTGGGCTCCCCTTGTACCGGTATAAATGAACTAAAGTCTGTTTCGTTGCCGTTGATAGCTCGATACCCTCATTAAAGATTCAAAACAAGGGCCCGGTGGCCTAAAATATTTTACCTATAAAATGGTCTTTTTACGTACATCTAGCATAAAGATGAAGAAATTTTGACCTATTCCACCGGGTAACAGATAAAGTAACAATAGAGCCATAAAATGAAATGAAAGGATAATGATTAAAACGGCCCATCATGGTCGGAGAGTTGGGTTTTTAATCTAACCGCTTATTATTTTATTTAAATGTAATAGATTTTATGATTTTATGAATTTATTTACAAGAAAACTAATTTATTTACAGATCAAAAAATATTGACAATTTCAATAATTATAACTCGATAAAATGGTCCTCAGAAGAATCTGAAGAGTCATCATGTCCTACGCTTATTACTAAAGGCTCAATTTCCATAGTTGTGTCAATTACGTTGTCAAGTTCCCACATTTTTTGTTCCTCTACTATAGCATGTTTTATGGCGTTTTGCCAATTTTCTGATGACACATTTGCTAAAGAATGAAGCAAGAGGTGTCGCACTTCTTGCATTTTAAAAGTTTTGTTATTTCTAGCAACATATCCTTTTACTTGAGCCCATATTAATTCGATAGGATTTAGCTCACAATGGTAAGGTGGTAAACGGAGCACTATAATACCTCGATCTCTTGCCATCTCGTCAATAACATACTTTTTATACTGTGATTTATGTAGCCTAACAATATCCAAAAGTTCTTTTTTTACCATGGTATTATCGTAACTCAATTCCTTTCGTTGTAACCAGTTTACGATTTCCGCCTTTTTCCATGAAGTTGTGGGAAGATTCTCTTTTAGCCTAGAGTGATAGCTGGCATTATCCATCACTATTACAGAATTAGCGGGAATGTATTCTATCATTTTAAAATATTCCTCGAAAACATCAGCAGTCATTTCTTCATGATAGTCTTTAGTAGAATTCAACTGGAATTGTAATAATCCTTGATCCAAAAAGCCATTTGAACTTCCTATATGAGTTATAATAAGTCTGCGTCCCTTTCCAGATGGTGGTCTAAGTCCTGTTGACCAGCCTTCCATGACAGCTTGTCGAGAACTTAGGACATTTTTATCTTGCCAAACTTTAGATACGGTGTGCCCTTCGTTCAGCCAAGTTTCATCCAAATAGAAAATGTTTTTGCCTTCGCTGCGGTATTTTCGGATGGACCTTAAGTATTGACGTCTCCAGCAAATAATATCTGCTCTATCAATAAGAAAAGATTTTCTGTTTTGCTTCTCCCATCGAAAGTTCATATCATGAAGTATTTTCCATAGTTTCGTTCGTGATAGCTGTGGTAAGTCCTCGTCGTAGTTAATGGCTTGTAAAATTTTGTCTATAGTTGGTATTTCCTTGGCAAAATAAAAACTATGTACTTTTCTTCTAATACCATTTTTAATGAAATTGTCAATTTCTAACGGTTTCTTTCCTGGGAGTGGTTTTGGCTCACTGAGGTTCTTAGATTTTCTTTCACGCAAGAACCTATATATAGTAGCCTCTCCAACTCCTACCATATTGGCACACTCTGCAATGATGCTACGAACATCACTTGCAGGTTTCTGGTACACTAGAGCATCATGCACGTTTAATATTAATGTCTTTTCTCGGAGAGAATATGCACTCTTGCTAATTTGACGAAGACACGTTGGCGAAAAACTTGAAGCCATTGTTACAAGTATAGGAAATAATTCAACTTTGAGATAATGCAGTATCTAAATACAACTAAATACATAGTTTGACAAACGCACATCAAATGGCGTAATAACATCCTAAAGCAGGCAAAAATAGGTAAATTAATTACCCCTGTTGTACCTACTTTAACCCTAATCCTACTTAACAATGGACAGAGGCCAATTTTCTTATTAAATAAGGTAATTACTATTGGCAACGCCTATGGTTTACGGTTGTTTTATGGCTTCAACCCTCGATATGAGCTATCAACTGCAACAAAACGGACTTTAAACATTGGCGAAACAGAATGACCGATTAATAAAACTATTCTTATTAGGCAAGGTTAGGATTTTGTTGAATTCAAAAACTGCAACACCCTCTTCCTCCAATGATGCAGTTTTAAAAATACGTTATCACCCTTAACAGTATAGGCAAAATTTTAATCTCTCTCTCTATCCGATCCCATAACAAACTTTTCCTCGATCGCAATAAGAGCCGCCGAACGGGATTAATGGATCGTTTATCAAAGTAATCAGTCCCCTTTACAACCGGGGAACCCCCTTTTCGAACAGACTGCGATTGTTTCCTTTGTCAGCGGGCCGGGGTGGGTCCTACACCTTGTCGACCACGTGATTAAATCCGACCGAGGACCGACACCTGAGTACATTGGCCGTTGGCTAAATGGCCAGTAAAACTAAATGAAATTGTTTGGGGGGGGGGGGGGGACGACAGTTTATATCTACCTTTACGGCGTTTAATTAAAAGAGGGGAAAACAGCGATTTCCCGCAGAATGCATATAGAATATTTTCTTTTATTATTTTCAACGTTTATAAATGAAGAGTACGCGGAAAAAGAAGCCAAGTCAATTATTGGTCGAATAAAGATAGCAGGGGCAACTAGTGGCAAATCTAGGTACTCTTCCAGTCACATATTATGTATTTAGGGGAAAACCATGCTGAGATTCGTAAAATAAATGCATACACGAAACAAAAGTTATCGCCGGTTTTGGGTAGGTCAAGTCATGGTAATCCAGATGTTTTACAGTTTTGCTTTCATTATAGATTTATTTTCAGTCTTTTCATACAAAAACAAGACCAATACATGGAAGAAAGAAATTCCAAAGCAATGAAATGGGCGAGTAGAGCTTGAGAATATAAACTATATTTTTTTGTCATTTTTATTATTGTTATGCCGCGATTACACCGAACCAACAAAACAGCAACATGATGTTTTTCAACAATTTAGAAAAAAATCGGCAACATTTTACCAACTTTTTACATTTTGCTTTGTTTTTTATTTAACAATTTATTGTCTTCCCGTCGTGGAGCGGTAAACATCAAAGGGCCTTGATTCTATTTCCGGCAACACTGTCGGTGCGGTGTGTACGTACTGTAAAACAAACAGGAAAAGAAACACAGCAGCACTGACAGGTAGAGGTTGAGAACGATCGGTAGCCGCACCATCAATAGTTTATCGATAGTGACTATCAACATCTAATCGATAGTTTTTAATTAATAAAACCTCCCAAAAAAGTCTCAGAAGCGCTAAAACATTGCTGTATTAACATTATGTCAGTCTACGATGCTACTGATGCGCCGTGATACGGTGAAATGCTTCTAGGAATGGATTCGTCCATCATAAAGAGTTTTGTAATAATTTATCCAGAACCTCAGACGTCTTATATTGAAATAAGGACTCGTCCGTTCTGAAAGATCGGGTAACTGAAGCATAATAATGACAGGAAAGCGGTCCGGGACACGCAAAGCAGGAGTGTTTGAACATCAGGTACATGTGCTAATAAGCGGCAGTCCGACAAGTCTCTTGCACGACTGACGCCTTGTGGCGATGCCTGAAAGTGTGGAAATTACCTCATTTATTAGGTGAGGGTGCTGCGACCCCTGTCGCTGACACCTCTCCTTTGCACCTGCTGCTCCTGCCGCCTTCGTCCTGGAGTATTATTGAGTTTCGGGAACAGAAAATCCCTTCGGCAGAACCGGATTCCGACGGTTTAAAGTCAATTAACGGCTATTTCCTTTGGTCTAATTGAAATTAAATGCTTCGATGCGAATCTAGGTGTTAATTTGTTATAATCGAAAATTATTTTGCGTTGTGTGGGTTTCGTGATGCATTGTAGTCTTTTGGAATGTATTTTATCACGGCATTTTATCAATGTTGTGATATAGTATATTACATAACGTGTGTTGAAAGTGGTATATTTCAGTCGAGTGCGGAAATCCGCTGAGTTTAGGGAAAGTAATTTTCACACTTTTTCCTACAACCAATTACAGTTAACACTCTCTTAGGCGGACACCTACTGGACCGTCTAAATGTGTCCGCCTAATAGAGGTGTCCGCCCATGGGAAATTTGTAATTAGGTAATATGTAAATGCAAACTTATTACTATGTACATGTATGTACAAATAAACATAACATAACAAAAATACACTAGTTTTAATTAGGATGTAGTACTAAAAAAATTTAATAACGTAGTTTGACGTGTTTTCGTTTTATACTTGCAATCTAGAAAATGTAATTCCAAGTCTGATAACAATTCCATTGCTGTAGAGTCACCTCTATTCTTTGCATACTCTTATAACTCCTTTACCATATTAATAGCTTGTTGATAATTGGTGACATTTGTTTGATTGCTGCATTCAACTTCTTCATCAGAGTCGTCAGATAGTGATGTGGTTTAAGTTTGGACTACATAATCGGTAGGAATGGGGTCACTATCATCTTCTAATAGCACATTGCTATCAATGTTAATGAACTCGCCCAAATCATTGTTATCAAATTACAAACTTCCACATCAATATTCTCTTTCAGACTCAAAACGCGACATTTTTGTGCCAGTGTGTACGATTTTAACCTTACAACTAACAAATAAACGGCGGACTGTCAGGGAATCACACATACTTTCATTCGGCAAAGTCCTTTCGCACTGCCGCGCATACGCGATTGGTTGCCGGTCTGTCTTCAGAGAGTTTTTGCACCGTACTTATTCGTCTGCCAAATACTTTTAAAATTTTTTTTGTCCGTTTAAAGGAGGGTTGTCGCACTCTTTGGATGAAAACAGCCTGTCCGCGTCCGTTATAAGAGGTTTCACTGTATTTGAACATTTTATCGACCTGGTTGTAAATAAAAATCTTTCCTCCCATTTGCTTACGTCAATTATTATGTACTTTGTATAAAATTATAAAGCTTCTGATTTTTTTTAAGACCATTAATACGTAAAAGAGAACTAATCTTAACTTTGTATAAATACATCGTTCCAAGACAATAATAAAACTAATAACCTAACCTCAATATTTATAGAGATGGAATTAGATGTCGTTAATTTGTAATGAATTGAATTGGTAAAACGATTAGAGTATAACCAATGCTATAACTGATTATGTATTTTTCTTAAAGTGAATAATTTTAAAGAAAAAAGATTATTATTATGAACGTTAAAATCTTCTGAAATTTTATTAATATAAAAAACATTTTATGATGCAATTCAACAAGGTTGAATTTCGTTGCGCCATGATTAGACGCAAAATTTACAATAATAGGCGCGCTGATAGGCAAAAAAATAATATTCTCTACAATAATATTCATCAAAATATTTCTACAGACCTTGTACACTTGTCTATGACCATAAACAGAGAACTAAGAAAAACAACCACGTGATGCCATTACTGGAAAACCTTTGGCGATAACCTTTACTTTGAACGCTCGTTTAAATTATTTATCAGTTACCTTATTTCATCATGCCACTAAATTATTAGTGTAGTTATTATTCTATAATTCTGATAATGTTAATATGATTAGAATTGTCCTAAATTAGGTAACGTTTGATACGTAGAAGATTTTTATGCTTATATATACAGTGTCAATTTAAAAATCAATTTTATTTTAAATCAAGGGGGAGGGACGCTCTTAAAGAATATTTTTTCTATTTGGGTTTCATAATGGCAACGTTATGAAATACAAAAAAATTGAATAACCTGCCACTTTATGAAACTGAAATTATATTTGTTTTATGTTGCAGCAAGTAGGGTTTGAATTTTAGGCTTACTTTGATTTCGTTGAAATCAGTTTTCTAGGCATTATGGATTCGACAAAAAAATTTTATAGAAAACTTTAAAATACTAACCTTTAACCGTGCAAATAGATCATTTTTACTAGGTATTTATCTGGAATACCTATACTCGGAAATATATAACATGCTGACGGTGTCCGTCAACTTATTTCTAGTCACAATTATAAAACAACATAACCTAAAAATAATAGAAGTATCTTCCAGCTTATGATCTATTTCTAAAATTTTATTCAATAAAGTAGTATTTTTATTTTTAATTCAATATAGTATTATACATATTACTTTATATATACATATTTATAGTTACTGTAGACATTTTCTGGGCATTAATTGTTATTCGACGAACCACTGCCGCCCATCCATATGTGTTTCAGCTCCGTACTCCTCCAACCTCATTGTATATTCTTTCATCTGGAAAAATGACCTGCCTGAGGTCCTGTCTCCCAACGAATATAACCTCCAACGATTCAAAACCCACGTGAATCGCTTACTCGCACCACCACTAGATTGTCTTAAGGGATTTTTTCCTATAGTGCTCATAAATTCATTCATAGTGCACATAAAAAACACCAGAAACTATCTCTAAAACATACGAAAAAAATCTGAGGCTGGAGAATAGTTACGAATTTTTAAAACTTATTTAAAGTCGGTTAACAAGAACATATTACCAGATTCACCGACTTTTATCCCACTATTTAATCTATCCTCGACAATCCGTATAAATTACAACACACAACTGTGTAATATGCAAGTGAAAAATCCAATTTTCCGATAAACCCAAAATTTACTGTTTTATTGCTGACAGATAACATCAAATTGAAGTTAGATTTATGTGAAACACCCCCTAAATTTTAGATTGGACACTAGCTATAGTTATATAAATAGACTTTATGCAACTTGTATGAGCCAACTAAAAAGAAATAAGAAGTTGAGATAGCGTTAAGTAAATGTAAAGTACCTATCAATCCTCTGTGACACAGTATTATCTAAATATTGCTTACTTAAAATCTTCACTGGGTGTACCATGTTGATCCAAAGACGGAAAACAGTTCTCGACTCGACTCGAAAGGTTTGCGCCATTCTATTTTGATTGTTACCAAATCTATTATCCCCAAAAATAGGAAAAATGATTTTCCCTGTACATATAACTCTACCAAAGTATTTAATTCACTATGTAAAGTACTTCGAAAACTTGTAAGCTTCGCAGAATAAACGCCCCAAAACACTCAACCTCAAAGTTAAAGTTGTTTCGGTCGACAATGATTCCTTCCTTACACTTAAGGTAACTTAAGGTAAGGTTAACTGAAGTTTAATCCCTCGGATTTCTCCATTGATTCAAAACAACCGGAGTAAAGTTCTCGGGACAGGCTTAAAGTTAAACTATCAAGACCGAGTCCGGCTAATCCCGAATCTAATGTTACGAGCGAGTCAGTCCAATGGGAGGAGTGGTCGTTGGTGATCTTCCACCTTGGGTTCGGTGCAATCGTAAAGCTTAATTGAATTTTACAGGGGTGTAGAGCAGACATGGACAAAATAATAGTTCCATATAATGAATAACATTACCACTTAATTTTTCTAATATATCTTATTATTGTCCAAGATGCTGGTCTGTATTCTCGTTACCCTTTTAGTGCCTGGTATCGAAAGTCACAGAGAAATTATAGGTCCGCATTGCTAAATTTTCTTTACATGGGTCCTTATAAAGGAACATTGAGGCAACCAGCAAACCAAATTTTGTTTGACTCCACCAGTGAACTTACCAAAGTAGAAATAATCTGTTTAACCTGTGCGACACAACTTTCCCATTTCGCGGTAGCGGCTTTGCCAGCCGTAGCATGGACATGGATCCGCTCCCTTTTCCTATAAGATTGGCTTTAGGGTATATAATTCAGTTATAAATGTCGTTAAAGGGGCCCCTCGCTTGATCTGGCGTATTTAGCTAAATTGATTATTTAGTAGAAAAAAATGTATATTCCAGATTATCATTAGTACGAGAGTTTCGTGTGAATTTCTAAATGAAATTACAAAAACGATGAGAAGGAGTCCATAGAAATAGTTGTATTTGTGAGTGTACCGTTCAGCGATAATAAAGACTTTAAATTAATGCCTAAAAACGTTATTTTTTATAATCCTTTTGAATACATTTTACATCTATTAAATCACAGCGGTTTCGCCCGCGGCTGCTGAAAAACAGCTGTAATGTAAGTAGCTATTTTCATATGTTTAATCATATTGTGGCATCCCTTTGAGTTTGAATCTATATTTCAATATATTCTATTTGGTTTGGATAGACAGAATAGCAAAAGATCGCATTTATATCCCCGAAACTGAAGATTGAAACCCAGCGTAATACTTCTAAAATTATCGGAAGTATTCCAGGCACAAAAATACGTAAACTAAATATAAATTGCTGCAATTTATTTAAACAACTTACACATGTATGTTTTTCTATTTGTCCTAGTTCGCCTCAAATTACCTGAAACCAAATAAAACAAACGAATTAGTTCAGTAAGTTTGCGGAAATTTGAACACTTCGAATTTCATCATACAAAATATATTAAGGCTGCAAATTTATTTTTTGATCATCAAGGTCGTATTTTTAGAGGAAACAAGCCTTTGTACGTTAGTTCTGTATTTTCTAGTCAACACAATTATATGAAATATATATACAGAGTAAAAATTGAAAGTTTCACAAATATTTATTGTAGAAATATTTCGTTTAAAATTAATTTTATCGGGGCAACAGTGTACATTTATAAACATCGCCTCTTACAAAGTTGGAAACAGTAAAATTCATACAAAACATGGGAAAATTTATTGGCAAGTGCGACCCCGTAATTTTCAAAGCGACTTTTCATGATTCAGAAACATAGTTTCTTTAACGATGTATTTAAAATGGTTTACGATTCACTTTGATAATAAAAAGTTGTTGGTGTTAATTTTTTCATGAATTATCTGAACGGCTCTTAGGAACTTTAATGTTTATTAAAATATGAATTTTTTTATAAAAGGTATAAACCTTCATATTTATAAAAAAGATGTAGAGTTGAATGTGGGCGGGTAGAGCGGCGCCGTTTTTTTTTTTTTGGTGATTCCTCTTAACATATGGTCAATTTTCTAGTATACGTACTTTTGCATTTCAGTAGATACCCGACAGATGGCGCTAGCATCGGTACAGACTATAATTTATAATTAGTGTTGAATTTATTGGAATCGCTAAATTATCCTAAATTTGTATTCTGGCGCAGTCGGCAGGATACAACCTCTTGCTATGACTATCTTTAAGGGGTCTGTGGGTGGTGATATAGTCATTGCCACCATACAGGTGGCATTGATATAATGATTAGTTCCACCAATTAATTGAAAGTATCATTATATATTATTAATTATATTAGTATTTGTTGTAACCTATCAAAATGAAGTCGATACCGGCGAGCAAGTATTTAATGCAATATAAGGTCATAGCGAACGACCGAGAAACCTACAGGACCACATTTTCTCAAACTATAAACGCTTTATATTTGGACAAAACCCACAATTCACAAAAACCCTTTTTACATAAAGCGGCATAAAAAGCGGTCGACAATAAAGGCTTTACGGCCATATGTGCGACTAAAAATTGAGCGCAAAAATATCCCGTGCTGGTTTTCCAGATGATTTATACGTAAATACAAAACAATATCCATAAAAGTAAAGGTATAGGTGAACCGTGAAGAGAAGAAAAGAATAAAAATACAATAGGTATGCGAAGGGACAAAGAGAATACTACCGGTCGCGTACGGAGGGCGGACAACGCGGGATAGATGAATTTTCACCATAGGTTTAGGTAGGCGAGAATAATAACAAGTAAAAAAACACA
This sequence comes from Barypeithes pellucidus, assembly GCA_963991005.1. Taxonomy (NCBI): domain Eukaryota; kingdom Metazoa; phylum Arthropoda; class Insecta; order Coleoptera; family Curculionidae; genus Barypeithes; species Barypeithes pellucidus. The sequence goes on from OZ022559.1 coordinate 1,735,981, forward strand.
ACTAACAACTGACGTATAAATTTCCTTTGTACATAATAAATTTTATTATCTAACTGAAGAACCGCTGAATGAATTTTAGTGAAATTTCATCCAGCATGTTTTTCATTTCAGTATTTGACTTAATTTGGCAAAAAAAATTGGTTCCTGCTGCTGTCAAATTTTGCTGTTACTTTAGGGAGAAAACTACGCCTTTGGTGGCAGATACAAATTGACTTTACCCTACAAATGCTACTTTTTACTAAAGTCAAGTAACTGCAAAATTTGAGTGTTCAAAATTTATTTATTTAAATTTATTCTTAAATTTTTTTTAAATAACATTAAAAAATTACATCTTAAAGGTAGTAATTTCTTCAGCAAATCTTTTCCATACCTGTGGCGTATTTCTCTTTCTCCTCTATTTTCCAAACCAAAGGCTGACACAGATTTGCATCAGTCCTTTTCCCCACAGTCATAATGCGGACCTTTCAGGACAATCATAAAACTACCCCTGAATCACTGTTTCAATATAGGTAAGCGATTCAAACAGTCGGAAGAGCCTCCGGATATTTAGAAGAGGTTAAAACCTCCTTCCGTAGAGGACTCGGTCAATATTTGAGTAGATGCACGTACGAATACTACTTACAATAGGCTTCCTGCTATAATATGATGGCACAAACCCTTTATTTGTAGTTCGAGGAGACGATTTAAAAAAATCGTTCCATGGATCATTTTTTCGTAAATTCTCCCGTAATAAGCGCCAACGCTGCCTCCTCCACCCCAATCACCTGGCCCTTATTATAGCCGTCGCTCGAGGCCTCAAAGAAAAATGCCACGTGGGTCTCCTGGGGTCACGTGACCCATTCATCGCTAAGTATTGCCATTGATTGACCGGCGGTAACCGCCTGAGGTAAGGCACAATGGCCGGTGATTATCGGCAGCGGCCGCCGTGCGCTCGAGGACTCTGTTTATCTTGGGCCCTTGGAAACCTTCCGTCCGTTACCTTATTATTGCTTCCAGCAGATATAATTTTTTGACGGGGACAATTGGTCTGGAAGGCTCTATAGAAAATTACGTTGCGATTGGCGGTAATTTGAAAATCAGATCAGTATGGGAGCTAGATTTTATAAACGTGACCGTTGTCTTAAAGCAGCAGTGGAGGTTTCAGAGCTTGTCGGGCCCCTATATTTTACTAAGATTACGCATAGGTCAGTGGCGGATTTAAGGAAAAAGGCCCAGTGGGCAAAATTTTCATCACAGTCGCCAATTACATAAAGCTCCAAGCTCAAATAATACAAAATTGGAGATTCAGAACTACATGGCGGCGAATGACATATATTTTGAAGAAAGTTATAAAAAAAGTGCTCTTTTAGACGTTTTAAAGACATTTTGTATAAAAAAAGTATATGTTTGTGACACATTGGCAGAAGAAATTGGACATACAGTGGTACGGCTCCCACCCTATTATTGCATTTCTAACCCCATAGAGCATATGGGGTACCAGTTAAAATCACTGGTTAGGTCTGAAAATATTTCTCCGACTTTAAGTTCTAGTGTTGTAGAATTAATACGAAAATGCTTTAATGATATTCCCCCAGGTAGTTGGAAAAATTCAGTCCGTCACGTAATAACTGTAGAAAATTCGTATATTAGTCTGGATCGTATAATTAATCCAATTATAATTAATTTTGATGAGGATAGCGATAGCGAAACAGAACTATCTATAGAATGACATTATAAATGTAAATAAATATGACTAGTCATATTTAAAAAAATGTAATTTCAGTTGATTACATTAATATAATCATATCATTACTTGTTTTCCTTAGTCCGTCCCTTCATACTTCACTTGTTTATTGCCAAGCTCTTGTCGACACAATGGGACCGACCCAGGAAATCATTAAGTCATATCCATTTTTCGTGAAACAATCTTTACAACTACATGTTTTTCCCCTGAGGGAAAATCTTCGCTTTTTAGACATTCCTCGTATTGCAGTTACGCGTTAACTTATCAAAAAGTTAAAAACTGATGTTGTTAGAGATTTTTACGTAAAGTCCAGCGGGCTAGACAGTTTTTCTCTAAAAAGTTTAGTTTTTGAGATATTAACAAAAGTTTTTAAATCGGGCACGCTATATATTATTTTTTTAAATTAATTGAGCATACTTTCAGCTTACAAGAATGTATAGCTTATACTTAAATTCAAAAAGAATATAAATATGTCATACTATTAATAATTTACGTTAATTATAACAGTAGGACATGGTCAGAAGCAAGTTCAAAATTTTTGACACCTATTCTAAATATTTAATTGGATTGTATGAAACATGCCATCATATAATATAAAAAGCATATTATCAAAACGTAAACGTAAAAGGCATTTTATAAATAATAAATAAGGGATATGTCAAGTTTTGACCATTTGCATTTGTCTCTAATAATTTGACCATGGCCTACGAGTAACGTAAATTATTAAAAATTTCGCATTTTTAGGTTATATTTAAATATAAATATAATGAACTATTGTAAAGCCTAAGTATATTTAATTAATTAAAAAAATAAAATATAGGGTGCTCCATTTAATCAATTTTATGCTTGGTAATATCTCGAAAACGAAACTTTTTAGAGAAAAAGTGGCTACGCTACTGATCGTGAAAATCTTTAACAAGATCAGGCTTTACTTTTTTGATAAGTTAACGAGTAACGAAAATACAAGGGGTGTCTAAAAAGAAAGGATTTTCAAAATCACCCAGTAGATTAAAAACATTTGACACAAAAATGGGACACCCCGTACAGCAATACGGTACTGCCTTAAAGTATACTGATTCTAAGCGTAAATAAAACTACAAAACTTCCAACCTCCAACTAGTACTGATCAGACTATACATCAATTCAGGATGATTAAAATCCTGGGCGACAAACTTTTCCTATGCATACACCTTTGCACGATTATTCTGTAGCAGGATTAAATTTTTAAAATTCAAAACTTACTTGTCGTAATGAAGAAGCTTAACTTAATTTAAAGTTTAGTATTCCTGCAAAGGAGATGAGAAAAATTGGACTTTATCCAGGGAAAATTAGCCACGAAAACCTGTTAACATGCTAAGGTAAAAGTTTGCAGAGGTCGCTCGTTATACCTATCATCTCTTCCCATGTAAATTAAATAATTTCGTAAAGTTACGAAACACTCGTTGGAAAGTTAGAAGTTTTTCTTCTCGGTATAGATTTATTTCGAAAGGAAATTCGCAACACATTATTTAGTATGCATATAGGTATTCAAAATTCACATATTCCAAACTTTCCACGTTCCAACGGCCCATAAAACACACCGCAAGTAATATGGAAGTTACTTTAAAGTTATTCTGCATCTGGAGGGATATTTTGTGTACTTAATTTCCGCCCAACAACGTGTGTATGCAGACAAACTTACGACACGGTTCCGTATATAAACGAACCGCTAATAAGCCGCATACAAATACCGAGTTAAGCCGAAACAAGTCGCTTTAAATGGCTAGAAATGGCCAATAAAATAGAGAATCAAATCAAACGCAATTATACGCCAGTCCTGATAACTTTATTAACGATTACGGATAATGTACACTGAGAAAATAAAGTTCTAGCCAAAAAATCATTACTAGGATTATTTTAGCTGGGATAGTATAGAAATCATTATCTTTATAGTAAACTGGAACAGAAATTCACATTACTCTGATTAAATAAAAATTTCTTTGTAAGGCTTGCTTTTTTTCATTGGCACAGCAAATATTTTGATTCGAAAACGACATTCGTCGCTTGCTCGGTTACTTTCGGCCGCTTTCGGAGACCAAAATATCCGTTTCAGCAAATTCTAGTTTTCTTTCATCAGTCAGCATTTAAATCCAAGAGCGACTGCACGTAATCCCACTGACTTCATCTATTAATTTGCTGAGAGTCAGTCCGGGAGGAAATATGTTTTGGCATAACCACGTTGTGGCAATCGCCAAGGTAGCTTCTCAGAAACTTGGTGTACTCTTCCGAACCAGAGAGTTGTACACACCTCAACAACTTTTGGCACTATATAAAGCCCAGATTCGACCATCACTAGAGTACTGCTCTCATGTCTGGAGCTCTGCACCCAAACATACTCTTCGGCTACTGGATTCCATCGAAAGGAGGGCCATTCGTCTAATTGGAGACCACGAGCTGACGAAGAACCTCGACAGAGTAGAACATCGGAGACAGGTTGGGGATTTGACTCTCTTCTACAGATATTTTCATGGAAAGTGCTCGGCTGACCTTGCCCTCTTAATTCCGCCCAGAGCGGCGAATATCAGAAATACACGACGAACCACTGCCGCCCATCCATATGTGGTTAAGCTTAGTACTCCTCGAACTTCACTATTTAAGAATACTTTCATCTGGAGGACTTCATCCTTATGGAACGACCTTCCCGAGGTCGTTTTTCCCAACGAATATACCCTCCAACGATTCAAAACCAACGTGAATCGCTTTTTGCGCACACGCACCACTCCCAGGGTGCCCTAAAGGATTTTTCCTATAGTGCTTGTGTTTAATCATAAAAAAAGAGCGCAGAGTAGGCACTGACTTCAATTTCATAGCTGCAGTCTGATAAAGAACTTTATTGTTTCTCTTCAGTTTTGCACATCAAAAACAAACCTGTTTGGCTGGTTGATGCATCGTTTCAATTAAGTGTGCTGTGTTGTGAGCTATTTTAAGAAACAAAACAAAATCTTTAAAAGAGTTGTTTGGTTGTTGGTTTATATTAGCTTTGCAGCTCGGTTTGACATGTGGTATATAAACTGTTGGAACTATAACCAAACCTATGATTTATAGTAATCTTAATAACTCTAAACAGGGAATGATATGTATATGTTGTATTTTGAACACGTTTTGAATAAAGCAGTTCAAAAAGTTATCAAGCATAACCTGGTTTTAATCTAGGCGTAAGAAAATACCTTTATTGTTCAAGCAAAGTATTTTCTCAATTGGTGGTAAGTGGCTCTATAAGGATAATAATTTTCCTCTGATGTAACTGCAGGATCATATTCTTAAAGCGACTTTACTCCTGCAGCATTGATAAAAGTACCTATTTTTTTTATTGTCCCCTATGTACACTGAGGAAAATGGTTACTGAAAATCGACTTGCCACAGCTAGAAATCGTAATAACATAGGGGACAGATGAGCACAGTTGCTGTGGTTACAAAAATAAAAATGCTGGTCCATCTGACTTATCACAAGTAGAATCCACATAAGTCGATTGAGCTTGTTGTCGTTACTAAACAATTTTGCTGCTGTTACTAAACAATTGTTTTGCCGTTACAATAAACGTTGTTACCGGTAATATTACTTTTAACTGACGCAAGTAATATAAAAAAATAAATTGCTGTCATAAGTAGTGCGTTTATTTGTCACAACTAATTGTTGCTCCTGCTGTAGCAACATTCTCGACTTAGAAAATAAAGTTAAAGTTTGCGTTTTTAGGTAGTTTTTGCACTACTAACGTAATAAATAGGAATCTAATACTGGATAAAAAAAATTACGAATTTTTTGAAAAACTTCATTTATTCCTGAAAGCTTAATAACTTTAAATAATATATACATATATGTAACAATGGATTATACAGGGTGTAAAATGAATTCTTGAAATTGGGGTTAGGAACATTATTGGCTCTACTAGTAACCAACTATAACCATATCTATTTTCAATAAATTGAAATTTAAAAAAATATCTGTAATCGTTCTCTCAATATTTTTAGTGCACCCTGGATAATCATATTATTATATTTTTAATGCTTAATACAGAACTTAACATATTATGAGATAAAAAAAATCACTGGAAATACGACAGGCCTAATTATTACATAATAAATAATTACTGATAATATATACAATTATGCAGTGGCGTATATAGGGAGCCCCCCCCCCCCCCCCCCCCTTATACTCCACTGGTCATATGAACAAAAAATAATTTATAACATAAAAATGTGCAATGGAATTCTTTATCTCACTGATCCTTTTCTTGAAAATGAGCCGCGGGTCACTTTTCATCCTCATCAATAATCATTAGGGGAAACCTTTCATCGTCGATACCTTCTTCTATAATAGGTTTTTTTTCTTTGGAGGTTATATTCGTTGGGAAAAACGACCTTGGGAAGGTCGTTCCATAAGGATGAAGTCCTCCAGATGAGTGAATTCTTAAACAATGAAGTTCGGGGAGTACTAAGCTTAACTACATATGGATGAGCGGCAGTGGTTCGTCGTGTATTTCTGCTATTCGCCGCTCTGGGCGGAATTAAGAGGGCAAGGTCAGCCGAGCACTTTCCATGAAAATATCTGTAAAAGAGGGTAAGAGAGAGGTGTAAAAAAATAAAATAAATAAATAAATAATGGGACGTTGTCTCAAGCATTTATTACGTTCGAGTGCCTCAACGTATCTGTCTAATCCCCATTCTAGTAATGTCAATTTGTACGCCATTGCGAAATTTTAAATAAATCTAAAAATATAATAATAAAATAACCACCAATTCCTTGCTATTTAAAAAAATATATATTCACCATCCCAGGAAATGAAACAACTGGATAATATCAATTTGTGTTTGTGCATCAACTTTCAAGCGATTTCTGTGGTTTTAAAGAACTACGTAACTCGATCACTCACAACAACAGAAACTCAAGATATTTACGAGTATGTAAAATTGCAAAAACTTCCTATATTTAACAGAAAAGCATACAAATACTCACACCCATGCACACACGGTAGTATACTCGTATATAAAAACACGGTTGGCCATCTTAAAACATCGTTATTTTTTATTATATTTAGAATTTAGCTAGAGCAGTGCATTTTTAACATATTTTAGTACCCAATTGACTATTTTTTATATTTTTATATAAAAACTTACCTTAATTCTCCACAAAAGAAATCACAAAAGCGTCTTACTCTCTTTGCGACGGAAACCTATGAGTTACTAATTATTGATAAACGCGTTTCCCGCCAGCAGCACGACTATATCCCGACTAGTCCCGAAAATCTCCGAGCGACACATAGCTGCGATTTTTAGTTCTCGCTACTCGCTATTTTGCTGTCGCTACTACTCTTCGACTTGTGACAAACCTGGTATATACTTGCAGTAAGTACAATAATATTAAGTTGGGTATTCAAGTAACTACAGCAACATAGTAAGTTGTGGTAATTGAATAATAATTTTCAGTTGCTACAGTAATAAGAATTAGTATTAATCATTAATAGGTGGTTTCAAATAAAAATATTAGTAACTATAAGTAATTCGGTTTAGTTATAGCAATTAAAATATAGCAACCATTGCAATCATTTGCTCTGTGGGTACTAAAAATTTTCAGCATAGAAATCGAGCTGGTCCAATTTTCTCAGTGTAGGTGGGTATTTTTGTTGCTACCATAGTTAAAATTTGTATAACGTTAGTAAAAATATTCTCCCAGTGTAATAATTACAAAACAGTATCAAATTGTATAACGAGCATGTATGCTTCTGGCACGGGAACGGGAGACGAACATTCCTGATTGGTGGATTTTGATTATTGCCATATCTTTTATCGCATGCGATTATGTCTGTTTTATTATTACAATTACTATTATGTGCTAAGAAGTTCAAAACGTGTACGATCTAAAAACACTCCCGTGATTCACAGGATCTATAAATTATGTAATGTAGCGCTTGTATTTATAAAACAAATTAAAATCCCTGCCCATCCCATCATACTCGTTACACATTTAATATTCCTGCTTGGAAAAATGTAAATAGATTGTTTATCCTAGAAATTACTTTGCTGTCCTGCCTCTGTCTGGATATTCGACGTTCTATTAATTTCAGTCACGTTCCTTAACGTCGCCCACCTTGATGTATTAGAGATGACAGCGAAATTGACAAGACTTTAGAAAAAGAAGATGAATTATGTCGGTGTAAATTAAAATTTTTTTCGACACTAACTTCAAGGGCTTTTAATAACGCGGCGCCTTTTGTTTTTGTGATTGTTATCCGCGACAATATCTCAGCGCCCCTCCTGGCCTAAATTGTTTTTTAAGTTTTTTTCGAAGTGTTTCTCGTACTAGAAAACTAGCACCATCTAATGTGAAACTTAAAAATTTCTACAAATTCTCATTTCTCTCTCATAAAAGCATCATGCGTATTTTCTGGTCTGCATGGTGGATACTCCAAGAAAGTCTTCCCATTATTGTTATACTAATTTAGAAAATAAAGGTAGAAGAAACCGTTTTCTAGGCGTTTTAAATGTAGAAAGAAAAAAGTAATAAGAAAATGCGTGAGGTAAAACATATTTTTGTTTATTTTTTAATTTTACACAAGGAAATACAACTTTTGGAAAATAAGAAAGCGTTTCTTAGTGTGTATAGCTGTCGGATCTTAACTTTGATTCTTTCTTTTCTAGTCTAAGGTTCTTATCGTCGTCGCATGCAACCCTCGTAACAATATTTATACAGTCCACTACTAATACTACTAAAGCCATCTACGACCTATCAAGAAAACCGTATGATCTCCAATACTACTACCGCCATCTACGGCTACGTCATTAGGCGCAACCAAGACGAGAACAATAGTTAACTGTTTTATGACGAGAACGAATCGAGCCATGAGACTGACAAGTTGGCATTCTTCATATTTTCAGTGTTTTTTTAGCTTAAATCCTTAAATAAAATGGTTTAAAATCATATCGAGTATCATTTATCGAAAAGCACAACATTTATCGACCCTACACAATAGTGCTTAAACGTAAAGTCTATTCTTCGTTTCTTAATTGTAGAAAATTATTCAATAACAGCCTCATTAAGTTTGGAATACCCTCTATAAATTTTCTTTCATATATTTCATTTTTAAACTTTCTATTAAAGTCCCTAGATTTACCCTTTGTGGTCAGTGTTAAATTAATTTCGGGTTTAGGTGTTCCCGCATTCTTCACTTCAATTTTTTGCTCCAAACTCAAAGAGCTAAAGTTATTTCTTAAATAGTCCACCGTCAACTATTCATTTTAAGTAAATAAATATATAATATTAAAATATTAAAACATACACGCTCGAATTTCTAACTAGATGCACGAACAGACAACAGTGCGGTGCACACAAAAACTGTGCGCCTTTTCCATGTTAAATCGCCATAGCCCCGCTATCCTCCGCTGCCACGCGCCACCTGTTACTACAGAGAAACTGCACTACTTAATCGCACGTGCGAGCAAGTCTCGTCATAATCGTCATTTACCTCGACCGAGGCACGGTTGCCGGATCTATATACAGTTTGGTTTGACGGGATGATAAAATATTAGGGAGGGTTGGACTTTTTTAGTTTGACGATACGATAAAATATTAGGTAGGGTCGGACTTTATACGATAAATAATATTCCATGAATATAAATAAATATTTTTTATTTGTTTTGTTTTGGGGTTGCACGTGCGCATGTGCTATTGTGGAAGAACCGCCACTGTTCTAAAACTGTTGTTCCCCTTCTTTGACTGCTTCCATTCGACTTAGACTGGAAGTCAGGAACCTAATTAATCGAGAAAACTGCAAAACGACGTTCTCAAATTATTAAATATCCCCTTTTTCGATTAAAAACTTCTCCCCGTCGTCGACGGGTGAACTGCTTCTGACAGAAAACATAAAAAATCCCGCCTCGTGTCGAGGTGCTAATGTTTTAAGTTGCCTTTTGTGTCTCCGAGAAAATTCCGCCAGGAAATTAAATTTTTCCCGTAAAGAAATAAGGTGAGGTGTTCTTTCTGTCTGTGACGTCCTGAGTGACGCTCCTAATGGAAGAGCAGATGGTGTGAATGAGCAATTCGGTTTTAATTTTCGCAGGTGCTATACAACAAGAGACGCCGGAGTCGCTCTTGTCAAAGCCATTCATAGGGAAATTCCCTTTTTAATGTTATTTACAATTCCAGGGATTCTGCCGAGCTTTGCGATGTATGAAATTAAAAGGAAATTTGAAATAATTTTGTAAACGTCAATCATCCTTATGGTAAATAGGATGATTCAAATTGGGGTGAGCTTAAAAAGAAAAAGCTTTGTAGTAGGAAGTAAAGAATGGTACGCATATTTAAACGAGAAGTTTTCTTCAGCTTATTAAAAAATATCAAAATCAAAAATATTAAGAGGATTCGCCTCTTTGGCTGTTTTTTAGTTATACTTTTTGCAGAAAAATATCGAAAATTCCATGCACGTAAACAATAACTTTCATTACCGTTCGCGAATAAAATAATATTACCTTCCTGCATCCCTACCCAGAGTTAAACAAAATCAAATTTGAAATTCAATACGATCCAAGGGTGGAACTCCTGCCGCGTGTATCGAAAAGTGTACAAACTAAACAAGTGCATCTTGATTGCTTTGATCTGGCCTGCACACACGCAGATGCTGCAGTATCCGGTAACGTTAATAGCAATAGGTAACAACCCCTCGGTCACGGTGACTCATTCAGCAATCAAGGGGGCTGTGTGTGGAAACTGAGGTATTGCAGGAACGCTACGGTCGGAGACAGGCCGGAGTCAAAAATACAAATTTTTGCTATGCATTCATTAACAATCTACGTATATGTATTGTAAAGGCATATGAATGTTTTATATAGTTTTCAGGATTATTCAGAACTGTCATACTTTACCTGTGGAAAGTACATTGGTGAACCAGAAGTTCTATATACATTCATTTGTCTGCGACCGTTTTTTTTACGCAAATGAATTTCTTAACAAGTTAAAAAAATGCCGTAATGTGTAATTTTCTCACTTCTTTCTGAATGTTTATAATATCAAGTTGTCATGCAAACAGCATCCGTGTTGTTCGTTGTCTGGACGCTGCATTGTTATTATTACCTCACAAATGTCAATAATATTTGAAAACATCAAAAATGGAAAGAAATAAGGCCGATTCTTAAGGAGGAAATTCATTTATTGCGTTCTGGACGAAATTATTAATAAAGCCAATGAAGCAACATAAAATTTATTGCCTGAAATATCGAAAGAAGTTTAGAAAAATGGAATATAATACGTTTATTAAATTGCATTGTTATTATTATACATCAATATACATATACAGGGTGTACCGAAATTAAGGGGGCAATACTTTACTACCATATTCTCCGGCTAAAAATAATAGAATTTTGTCATATGGGCATAAGTGCAGAAATGCCTGCTAAGGGGGCTACGACACTTAGAATGGGGAACCTGAAGACGTTGTTTTCTAAATATTTTCGAAACCATTCATAATAAAATTTTGAAATTAGGTATGGTGTATAAACTTTTGACGATAAATCAGTTTCTGAAATCAGAATATCAATATTTTAATCATAGAAGTCACATACTGGGGTGGTTAAGGGTTAAAATAATCCCACTTTTTTAATTAGTCATTTTTTATTTAAATTTCTTAAAAATTATGAAATATCAAAGTATTTTACGTAAAAATGGCTGTCTGAGTTCATATTGATAGGACTCACAGTTTTTGAGTAAAATCGTTTTGAAAAAAAAATTACACAACATTTGCTGTAGAGCTAGACTCCGTAACAGAGAAAATGAAGGTCTATTTGAGCACGTTCTCAATGAGTAGTTCTTGTTTTAAATTTCTCTTTCAAGGTGAGACTTGACTAGAATTATTTAATAAAAATAAAATTAGTAACTTCGTTACAATTTTTTAATATTATTAATGAACTCTTTTATGAACGATTTTCTTTTTCAAAACGCTTTTACTCAAAAACTGCAAGTCCTATCAATATGAACTAAGAGAAAAAATGACTATACTTTATGAATTGTTATATAAATAACTATTTTCACATATGGAATAGCAAATTAAATCTAATAAATTTCATTATTGGTTCAAAAATAAATAAAATAAGATTGTACTACGGCCCGGTCATCAATATAACAAGTCGAAACAAAGACCTTGTATCTGATCACCTCTTAATGGCTTCTGGCTACCCCGGTATGACAAGTGGATTTCGATTAAACGAAAAGAGGTTATAAATGCAGGCATATACATCATACAGGATTAAGGTACAGTTTTCCATTTGCAATGCAAACACCATTTTGTGTTTGTGCCTTAAAGGGTTCAGCTCCAATTACATACTTCAGTTCAGATGGCAAATTTGAATATTAACTGTTTCTCGTTATGGTACGGTCGTCCACAGATGGCTTATTTATTTGTAAGTGTTTGAAAAGTTAAAATACCCATACGAACTAAGAGAAGAAAAAAAAAACAGGAAAATTGAAATATAAAATAACCGTTATTTTTTATCGATTCATGTAAAAGTTGAGAGAATTTGGAAAAGACTCGTTGAAGAACGGTCACCAGGATAGCCTCTATTTCAGCACGGATGCTCCATTTGAGTTCCTCTAAGGTTCTCGATTTCTCTTCATAAGATGATCTCATATTAATAATAAGAGTTGCAACAATTCGATAGTCATCAGCTGAAGAATCTTGATTTTCATGACGTTTTAGTCGTTAATTAATAATAATGTTTTTTAGTTAATTTATTGATATTTAAATTGTCTGATATGTTGACTGTAGTATCAGGTTTACATTATATATTTTTTTTAATTTTCAATTTTCTCATACCGTTTTTCGATCCTTTAATTTATTAGATTTAAAAAATTTAGTATACAGGGTGGCCCATCGAAAACAGTGCAGCAAGGTTTACGGCTGTGTACGTGAAAATTAAAAAAAAAACTCGAACCCGTAAACTTGTGTTTTCAGGGGGTCACGTTTCACTATTATCATCCCTGTAACCTCAACCCCCCTAGCGGGGGCGGTTACTGCCCTTGTTTTTTCAAATGGGAATCGGTATGTTGTGATACATCTTTTTAGAGGGCATTAAATTCTCGTTAAAATGGCGCTCCGTTTTGTAAATTTGAGCTACGCGCCGCCGAGCAACGGAATTTGAAACATTTCACTGCACCTCTCATCAAGTACACAGGTTTGTGCGTAAACAATTTTGAATGTCAACAAATTACACCAGATGTTCTTCACAATGTCCGAGAACACTTTGAACAGTTGTTGTACTATTGTATGGAGGTGAATGGCGGACATTTTCAACATTTAATAAGATAACATGTAAGTATTACTCAATAAATTTACATTTTTTAAAACGCAATTTCTCGGCGGCGCCTAGCTCACATTTACAAAACAAAGCGCCATTTTAAAGAGAATTTAATGCCCTTTAAAAAGATGTATCACAACATACCCATTCCCATTTGAAACAACAAGGGCAGTAGCCGCCCCTGCTAGGGGGGTTGAGGTTACAGGGATGAAATTAATAGTGAAACGTGTCCCCCTGAAAACACAAGTTTACGGGTCCGAGGTTTTTTAAATTTTCACGTACACAGCCGTAAACCTTGCTGGCCCGTTATCGATGGGCCAACCTGTATTTGGTTAAACTTTCACATAAAATAATGTCTGATTGGCAACCTGTGTTAATTATATTGTATTGAGTTAAATTTAAGAACAATCTCGACACAATAAATGCGCCGATTTAAAAACAAACGCTCCATTTGTTTCCCACGTCATTTTAATTCTTACCTCAATAATTCCTTGTACAATTTTAATAACAAAACAAACGAAAAATTTCAATGCAAATGCAAACAAATCTGAAGCACATGGAAGCAAATTATTTCACAACGGAACTTGGACGTAGAACTTAATATGTTATTATAGAGATCGAGACGTTGTTAAATTAATAACAACTGGATTTGACACCATATTTATTGAGTACGGAGTCGCCAATTTAAAAATAATAAACCCCTTCCACGACACCCTGTATACTGAAGAAAATATAGCACTTGATCTGCTTTGATTACTTGGGGGCAACGATTGTAATGCATATTTGACCGTTTTGCAAAGTTCGTGTCATTTCTCACTGGGTGCTTTTCGCAATTTTACAACGTTAAATATAAATACATACCTCATTTCAATTTATTTTAAAATGGCTCTAGGTGTGCCAATAAAATAGGTCGAACCGGTTAAGATAAATCGATCAAAAGCTTTTATTTTTAAATTTGAAAGCCGGGTTTTTTATCTACAATCTTAAAATACCCATTTATAAAAGTCAATCATTAATTTAGATTAATTCGCCTTTGAAATTTACAGGTTTTCATAATTAACAGCATTTGGGTCACGGCTTCAATGTGGAAGGATTAATGGCAGTCACGTTTACAAATTGTCATTTCTTTAGTTTTTATGTTTTTGGTCCGTACGTCATTGTGTTCATATTTATCAAAACGCACAAGAAACTATCCGAGTGCAACCTTATTTTATGGAACTAAGATTACAAAATTTTACCGGGTGATGCGTCGTTATAGCACGAAACTCTCATAGTTCAGATAATACAGCAAACATCCGCAAATAATTTCTATGACACTATTGCCAAAAATTGACGTAAAGCTGACCATAACGAATAATGTAAAATATTGTCATTGACACTAATTATAAATTTAATTTGCTGGTGTTTGCTGTATGATCTGAACTATGAGAGTTTCGTGGTTTTGCCATCACGATTAAATGAATAGCTTAGGATTGGCCTTCCAAAATGGAGTCAAACTCGCAGGGAAGCCAATATTCAGACATCTCAAAAATTACAGGGAATACGTTTAACTTAACCATGCATGGCCCGGTATATTTGAATCGAGATAATATGCTTAGTAAGAAATATACAGTGTGGTGTGGATGGGATTATTTTGGCAGATGTTCGATAATGATTTTAGCTGTACTTAAAATGGCTTCAGTCAAAACAACATATTATATGCCACCATGCACCAACATTTGACGGCATTTGTATTTTAATAATAATAATAATACTTTTATTGTCATAAAATTTTTTTATTTTTCTTTATGATCTAACACAAGCACTATATGAAAAATCCTTTAGGGCACTCTGGGAGTGGTGCGTGTGCGCAAAAATCGATTCACCTTGGTTTTGAATCGTTGGAGGTTATATTCGTTAGGAAAAATGACATCGGGAATGAAAGAATTCTTAAATAATGAAGTTCGAGGAGTACTAAGCTTAACCGCATATGGATGGGCGGCAGTGGTTCGTCGTATATTTCTGCTATTCGTCGCTCTGGGCGGAATTAAGAGGGAAAGGTCAGCCGAGCACCTTCCATGAAAATATCTGTAAAAGAGAGTCAAATCCCCAACCCGTCTTCGATGTTCTGGGCTGTCGAGGCTCTTCGTCAGCTCGTGGTCTTCAATCAGACGAATGGCCCTCCTTTCGATGGAATCCAGAAGGCGAAGAGTATGTTTGGGTGCAGAGCTCCAGACATGAGAGCAGTATTCCAGTGATGGTCGAATCTGGGCTTTGTATAGTGTCAAAAGTTGTTGAGGTGTGTACAACTTTTTGGTTCTGAAGAGTACACCAAGTTTCTGAGAAGCCATCTTGGCGATTGCCACAACGTGGTTATGTCAAGACATATTTCCTCCCAGATTGACGCCCAGCAAATTGATAGATGAAGCCAGTGGAATTGCGTGTCCGTCCATGACTATATCCGGTTTAGTAATGTTAACCTTTTTAGAGAAAACTGCGGTCTGGGTTTTTTGAGCGTTTGACTTGGTTACTGTCATCCCAAGCCAAAATTTCTTCCAGGTCTTTGTTCAGGCGTGATACTTCACGTTGTCTGCGAAGATGTGCGTCGGCAGCCGATGTTTGTGCATTCAAGGAGAAAGATGAGATAAGTGTGCTATCGTCAGCAAAACTAAATATCGGATTTTTCATTTTCACTAGAAGGTCGTTAATGTAGAGTAAGAAGAGAATGGGAGACAATATGGACCCTTGAGGAACACCGGCATTGATGGTGAATTTGTCTGAGAGAAATCCGTCAATGGCCACTTGCAGAGAGCGGTCCTTAAGAAAGTTAGCCAATCATGCACAGAATCGACTGGGCGTACCATAGGATCGCAGTTTACTTAGAGGTCCCTCATGCCAAACACGATCAAATCAAATTGGTAAGGTGTCACCATAGATAACATAGATGCTTATAATTCAGCGTTTGACAAGGCCTATAGCCAGCAGAAATGCTTTTCAATTCCTTACTGCATAAAGCATCGTCAGGTGGTTAGGTGGACATGATTTATTTACCGATAAATAATACCCTTGCGGATATTTTTTCAAATACAATTTTTATGAGTTTGTTAACATGCTGAAATAAAACACATAATTCGTAAACTAGATTCCGTTGGCAATTTTTTATACCCGCAGTCTAGAGGTGTTTGGGCCTGCAGCCAATACTGTCAGAACGCGTTTCTTTCTCTATTTTTATTTTTAAACAATTATTTTGTCTGGTAATCTAATGGGCTTATTAAGCAGACAGTAATTTGTTTTCCAGTTATTTGTTCGGGTTTGCATGTTTACGAGAGCACAAACCTAATAAAAACTAAAAGAAAAGGCTTTTTTTTAGTGTTTCATATGTATTGTCGAAAAAGAATCTCTCGAAAAAATATAATTTTATATGAAAAGCTTTGACAATAGACATAACAACGCAATTTTGTTGATCACAAATACAGCGTGACCCCTTTCCCAAAAATTTGCGCAACCAAAATTAATTCAGATAAAAGCTATTCCACACAAATAAACGTCAAAAAATTAAAATTCAGGTTAATTTTGTTGGCTAAGGTAAACATTTTTGCGTGGCGATAAATTCGAAAGAAAATTTACGTTTTTTTCTTAACCTGCATTTTATATTAGCAGACACATTAATTCGGAAATAAAAATAGAAAAGATTGCGTTCTGGCAGTTTTGGCCGAAGGCCCAAACACCTATAAGCTGTGGCTGATAAAAAAATTGCTAATGTAAGCCAGATTACTAAATATTTGTTTTGTTTCGATGTGTGAATAACCTCATAAAATTTTTATTTTTAGGGGAATATACGAGGGACGGTAGCGAAGGTTTTGTCGCTTAATTGTAATATTCGGATTTTAAGGGTACGTCGTAAGAGTGGCGTGCGCAACCCTTAACGTCCGTCCGTTTTGCGCTCGCTCAAAGGTAGGCAACTCTAACGTTCTCCTAGGGCGCGTTTTACGTAAGACTTTTTCGATAACCCCTGTATAACCAATTTTCCCCTTAAGTTTCACTTGAATTTAATTTAATCAGATTATTAAGTAGATGGCTATTTTTGGAAATATAATTTTGTTCCCATTTTTGAATTCTATCCAGAGGTGAATTCCCCACCCAGGAATCATTTATTAAGAAAATCCTCTTGAATCAGTAAATTTTGAAGATGTAAGAACTGGCCGACACTATCAGTAATGTTGTCAGTCTTAGTAATTAATGAAAAAGTCATCGCAACCGAAGACGTTCCTACTTAATTAGGCTTTCGACTTTTTCGCTCGATTTATTAGTTCCTATGGCAGGGATGCCAGCCGAGCCAGTCGTTCTGAAATCGTCCCCAAGGTGGTACCGGCCGAGATCTAATAAGAAATACCGAATTTATCGTCGTTATTTCTTGGTAATAAGCAAGGTTAAATATAAGCTGATGGGATTAACAGAAATACAATCGAAAATATAGCAGATATATATTATTTATTAGAACCCTACAACCATACAACAGCAGCGTACAGACCATCCACGTACGGTATTCAACTTTCCGGCTCGACAAACTCGCTTTTTGCACGCGTCCGCCGTACCTACAATTTGCAATTTACCTACGCCGTGCTACAACAAAATGACGGTGCATTTAGCAAACTGGACGCACATCATATGCATGACAATGCAGAATTATAAATTACATTCAAATTAAACTATGTAATTGCGAAACCAGCGAATACATTCATTACGCGAGGGCCGTATATTCTATTTGGCCGTTTTGTTTGGAAAGAGTCGAGCACCTAGCTAAAAAGGTCTAAATTTGGGCCTACTATGGCGCCTCTACTAGAAAAATAACCGCTAGCTAGCTATAGCGTGATATTGATGTGTACAACACAGATAGAAATATCGGGCCCATGTTTGTTTCAAGTCGATGGTTACACATCTTTTATGTAGCACATCTATGAAAAACATGTACCTTACCATCTTTCGTATGGTGATTCCGTACCCAAAACTAAGACAAATACACATAGATACAAATAGACTAAATATTAGTTCATTGATAAGTTTAAAATAAAAATCAATGAGTTTAAAAAATTTTTATTTTACGACCTTCCAAAAAAAAAAACTTAACAAAAGTAAAATTTATTTATATTGTATAATTTGTGCAATTTAAAAAATATAGTTTCTAATAAAGTGTATTTCCTCCTCTGGCCTCAATGCAAGCTTGAAGACGTCGCCGCATGCTGGGCGTAAGGTTAGCAGTCCGTTCTTGTGGAATCGCCTGCCATTCCTCGGAAGCAGCGATGACAAGCTCTTGGATAGCTCTAGGGGGATTTCTTCTAACGCGAACTGCCCTAGAGAGCATGTCCCAAGCATGTTCTATCGGGTTCATGTCAGGGGACAAAGCTGGCGACTCCAAGCGATTGATTCCCTCACTTTCTAGATATTCATCCACAGCTCTAGTACGATGGGGCCGGGCATTGTCGTCCATACAGCAAAATTATACCAACAGCCCCTCTCCACGTTATAACATAAGGATGTAGAATATCCCTAATGTACCTGTCGCCAGTCATTGTGCCTTGAACGTGGACTAACTCAGTACGCTCGTCAGACCTAATACCTGCCCAAAACATGGCGCTTCCTCCGGCGAATGGAGGCAAGGGGCGAGCATGGGGCAAGTTGAGCGGCTCTTGTTGGTTCTCTCCAAACACGAATTCAGCGACTATCGTTTACCAGGCAAATCCTGGTCTCGTCGGAAAATAGGACAGAATTCCAAAATTCTTCGGGTAAGCGAACGTGCGTTTCAGCCCACTGCAGTCGAAGAACTCGGTGGTCATATTGTAGTTGGGGAAGTCTTACTAGTCGCCGACATCTTAAACCGGATTCAAGAATTCGTCCTCTTAATGTAGAGATGGATACGCGAGCTCCAATTGCATGTGTAACATCTATCTGAAGTTGTGGGACTGGCATAGTACGATTTCTCCAATTTAATATAGCGATTCTACTGTTCATTAGTAACACGCCTTCTACAACTTCGTTGTCTGTCTCGCACAGAATTGGTCTCTAGATAGCGATTCCATATGAGAGAGACATCACTTTGAAAACCCCCTATTGTTTCAGCAACAAACCTTTGTGAATGACCTTCTTCAACTAAAGCGCTACTATTCTTGCACGATCAATTTCAGATATTACTCGGCGATTAATTTTTACACACTGAACCGAAAAATTTAACTGGCCAGTGCCAACAAAATACAACACTAAAAATGTTATCTTAAACAAATGTCTTGACAATGTTTTTTTTTGCTACAAAAAATGGTATCGTTTAAACTGATAAACATAAATAAACATTTAGACAAAAAATTCATTCCTGAAATTATCTTAACATGCCAAAATCAGAGTGATGCAAAACTTTTGAATCTATGTGTGTTTCCTATCAATATGAGTCCGCAGATGTTCTGTTTGAAAGATATATTAATATGGTGTTCAAATTTTAAAATTTTTTCGGTGTTGTCAATATATTTCCGAAACTGCTTTAGTAATTTTAACGAAATTTGGGTTACGAAAAGTACCTAAAATATCATATATTTTAGCAATGAAAAAAGGTTCGCCAGGGGCGTGCGAGCGATCAAGCGCTCTAATAATGTTTAACAAAAAACGACACTTTGATAGCACTATTTGTTAGATATTTAAATGACTAAAAACAAACCTCTTAGTTTTTATTTATAAACTCTCTGCGCCTAGGCATGTGGCCTGTTGATCCATATAGTAGGTTCTAGCTCTATTTGTCACTGACTTGTTGGTTTAAATTTTATGTATTGTGGACAATTTTATTTACTGTCTGTTTGACTTTCGTTTTAATTATTTAAATTTCAATTAGAATGACACAGACAGATTTACATAACAATTTACGAATCTACCTGCGAGCCGGAAAATTTTCTAATTAATTTGATGAAATTTCGAATTACAGTTTTTTCGGTACTTTAATTAAATGAATTTAAATACGTATTAATTAAGGTAATGACTTTGTTTTCTTGTAATTAATATTATTCTAATTTTTGCCCTAGAGAGAAGATACTAATCTCGTTGTTCAGGTTTAGCTTAAACACAACTTAAAAAAAAAAGTTTTTCGAGATGTTGTCCATCGACAATAAAGTAGGAAAGAAACTGTTTACGAGGGAGGATCACGATGTTTGAGTGAAACAAAAGAGTACAGAGTGTCCAATCTTCGCCACTATCGCGGGGTAATAGAGTTATTTTAAAAGATAGAATGTTGTCCCACTTTTTAACGAAACGAAAGAATCTGGTCTCAAATTTCTCTTGGCTCTTAGTTTTCAGGGTGATTTTCAAAATCTGTGAAAAACCGCAACATTCTATCATTGATAATAACCACCAGAATATATGGAAAATGGGAAGGTTTGTTCGAGTTATTTTAACAATAAAGATGTCAACTACCTACATTTCATTCAATTCGGTAGTCTGGAAGGAGATTTGTTCTTTTAGGAAAAAACACAAAATGTGCGTTTCTATTAATTACTGATCATATCGTATGTATGTCTTACCAGATAGATAAGTCGAAAGTATCTTCCGAAACCGAATAGAAACAATCGGGTCGTAAATCAGCATATCTATTTGTTTTCCCGAAGGAGTTCCTGGGGGAAAGTCGGGACGATTTCTAGAGTCGAATAAGGAACTTCCTGGTCAGGGGTCAGTTCCGATAAGAAACGAAGGGGGCATAACTTAGACGTAAATCAAAGAAGCCCTAAGATATTTTCGTCTCAATATATTTACATCAAATATACGTATACAGGGTAATCGATCCGTGCGGCACAGTACAGTCGCGTTCATAAAACTGACAGGTGCGATATTTTATATATTTTTTCATGTGTCCTGTCACATCTCCTTTTTGTACGCGTTTTTATGAACAATAGCTCCTTTGTTACCTAGAACTAATAGGACACCAATACGTCTGATATACGAGGTGACTCAAAAAAGCGGTAAGAAAAGAAAATTTAACTTTATAGAAAATATATACAGTGAGGACGTAAAGTAAGGAATAAATTCATTATCTCGCAAACTACAATTCTTTAAAAAAATCGCTCGGACCCTTCGATTTTGTTTTTCGAACGCGCATATTCTGACATAAAATGTAGATATACAGGGTGTTGCAAATAAGAGTGACACAAAAATTTTTTTTTTCTTAAATAGAACCCACTGTATATTATTGCATGTACGGATTCTTCGGAAAATCCTAAACATTTTTCATGTAGCATGTGCTATACCTTAGCCCAAGCGTTTTGGAGTTATTCTCATTCAAAATTTGAAAATCAGATATTTCGCAACAATCAAGACTTGCATTGATTCATGCACGCTGAGGAAAACCTGTAGTCAGCATGCGTGAAGCGCAAGAAAAGTCAAGTAGGCTTTGGAGTTATGATGCAAGAACCAAAAGAATTAATGTCAATAGTTACTGTTATTGTCAGTTTTATGTGTATTTACCTAACGTTTTACTAGTTTTCAAAAGACCCATTTCGTTTTTTCATAACTAAATTAAATTAAAATGCGACTCACTGAGAAACAGCGCATAGAGGTTTTGATGATGATGGGCTACGGTGATAGGGTTAGAACACAGCAAGAAACTTATGAGTTATTTAATCAAAAATACCCCAATCGTCCGCCAATATCACAATCAACAGTAAGCAAAATTGAGTACAAGTTTAGGCAATTCGGTCATGTAAGAGATATCCCTAGATTTGGTCGTCCTCAAGTTGACGAAAATCAACAATTAGAAGTCTTACTGGCAGTTCAAGATAACCAGCATATGGTGTCTAGGCAGGTAGCAAGTGACGTGGATATTGGAAAAACAACAGTTCTTAAAATACTGCATACAAATAAATACCATCCTTATAAAATGCAAGTTCTCCAAGAACTTTTGGAAAGGGACTTTGAGAGGCGCCTTGAATTTTGTGAGCGTTTACAGGATATGTGTTTCGTAAACAGAAATTTTTTTAAAAATATAATTTTTTCCGATGAGTCCACATTTGGCTTGAATGGTGACGTAAATACCAAAAATTATCGATATTGGTCCGATGTAAATCCACACTGGATGAGGGAAGGACACACACAATTTAATAAAAAGATCAATGTGTGGGCTGGCGTTGTCGATGACATTGTTATAGGGCCTTTCTTTTTTGACGGAAATTTAACAGGCGAGAGATACTTGAGTTTTTTAGAACAAGAACTTGTTCCAGCCCTGGCCATCCTTTTTCCTGAGTTAGAACGTCCCGATTTGCCACATCATAATATGGGAGTTCGTACATATTTGGACGAGGTGGTTATATTGAGTGGCCGCCAAGGTCACCCGATTTAACACCACTCGACTTTTTTTTATGGGGATACCTTAAGGGAAAAGTATTCAAAAGCCAGCCTGCAAATTTAGATGATTTAAAAGATCGCATCCGGCAAGAAATTCGGCAAATTACACCCCAAATGGTTCGAAATGTTTAGCGAGAATATGTAGATCGGTTTACTTTAGAAAAATTATTTTTAAGTTCACCTAACTGTTTTTTCGATAAATAAGACATTTTTAAAATAATTTTATTCTTTGTTTTCTCCATGACTTTTTCCACTTTTCAAATTTTGAATGAGAATAACTCCAAAACGCTTGGGCTAAGGAATAGCACATGCTACATGAAAAATGTTTAGGATTTTCCGAAGAATCCGTACATGCAATAATATACAGTGGGTTCTATTTAAGAAAAAAAAATTTTTGTGTCACTCTTATTTGCAACACCCTGTATATCTACATTTTATGTCAGAATATGCGCGTTCGAAAAACAAAATCGAAGGGTCCGAGCGATTTTTTTTTTAAATTGTAGTTTGTGAGATAATGAATTTATTCCTTACTTTACGTCCTCACTGTATATACATAATATGGTCAATATACATGTTCTTCAAAAATAATAATATGTTATTGAGATATTTTGAAGAAACACCTTGACACGAGGATAACTAAAAATTGTTTTATTTACATTTCAACCAAAAACTATTTACTAATTAACAGCAAAAAACGAATCTTAATTATATCAAAAATAGCAACGTTGGAGACTCCACCTAAATCACCTTTGTTGGTTAATGCCAAGTAGACTGTATGCGAAGATATTATTTTAATTTAATGGCTTTCTGCCTCATAATGGGAGGCAATCCGGCTAATTCCGTCCCATCAAATGCCATTTAAAAACAAAGCTCTTTTGTTAAGTTCGCGCAAACAATAAATTTTGAGAAGTAATTTATTAGGTGCAAGAGCGCAGTTTATCTTTTCCGAAAGAACTATTTAGATTTTATTGGTTCCTTGTAAGTTAAGGATACAATTTTTAGGCATATTTATGAAAATTAAGAACTTTGTGGTGGTTTTTGCGAGCTACACACGGAAAGCAAAACCTTACTAAATTTACTAAAAAACTAATGAACTTAACCGTAATTTATGGCTAGAGAAGTTAATTTCAGAATGTTTTTTTTAATTTTACAAAAATATTTTGTAAATATTTTGTAAACTGTGAAAAATAATTTTATTTACAACCATGCATGTAATAATGACATTTCATCTATCTTTGAAAGGTGGACAGTTACATATTTTACTCTTACTTTCCACCCGGGTGGGTATTTTTTTGTAATTTTATTAAAAATCGATATCTCAAATTAATATACGAACACACCAACATGTCTACTTTTTCCCTAATTGATAAGTGGTCCTCAGCATTGAATATTGTGACCAAATCGTTGATACAAGGACGTAAAAACCACTTTGAGGCAATGAACAAACTAATCTAAGTTTTGTCCGAAGACAAACAACACTTTCTTGTATTTGTTACAAGTTACAGTTTTCTCCAAAAAGGTTAACATTACAGAACCCGAAATAGTCATGGCCGGACACGCAATCCCACTGGCTTCATCTATTAATTTGCTGGGCGTCAATCTGGGAGGAAACATGTCTTGGCATAACCACGTTGTGGCAATCGCCAAGATGGCTTCTCAGAAGCTTGGGGTACTCTTCCGAACCAGAAAGTTGTACACATCTCAACAACTTTTGACACTATACAAAGCCCAGATTCGACCATCACTAGAATACTGCTCTCATGTCTGGAGCTCTGCACCCAAACATACTCTTCGGCTACTGGATTCCATCGAAAGGAGGGCTATTCGTCTGATCGGAGACCACGAGCTGACGAAGAGCTTCGACAGCCTAGAACATCGAAGACAGGTTGGTGATTTGACTCTCTTTTACAGATATTTTCATGGAAAGTGCTCGGCTGACCTTGCCCTCTTAATTCCGCCCAGAGCGGCGAATAGCAGAAATACACGACGAACCGCTGCCGCCCATCCATATGTGGTTAAGCTTAGTACTCCTCGAACTTCACTATTTCAGAATACTTTCATCTGGAGGACTTCATCCTTATGGAACGACCTTCCCGAGGTCGTTTTTTCCCAACGAATATAACCTCCAACGATTCAAAACCAACGTGAATCGCTTTTTGCGCACACGCACCACTCCCAGAGTGCCCTAAAGGATTTTTCCTATAGTGCTTGTGTTTGATCAGAAAAAAAAAAAAAAAAAAAAAAAAAAAAAGTGAGGAAGATATTGAGTACCAGCAATATGTAAATTTGGTAGCACAGCAGCAATAAACCATAGTCCAAGATCTGCTTTTATACGTGTCCTAATAACTTTTCGTTTCTACGTTACGTTACTGCGCTCTTTCTACCTATACTACAGTATACGTTCTAATATTATTCTTTCTTGGAAAGAACGTCTAATTTAATTTTTGGTAGGTTAGAAAATTAAAAATTAACTGTCAAATGTCAGTCTAAAGCAACCTAGTTAACCACGATGGTAAAGTAGTTCATCTGTTCTGTGTCATTTCTGAACAAACCTACAAAGCTAGGTTTATTACAGCCTAGCTTCATTTTAGACGGCTGTATCGAAGTTAAACGGAACATAAATTTTAACTGTAGCTTGATCAAGCCAAGCAACAAACTATTAATTTGTAATACATATTTTAATTTAAATTTATGTAAGCTTCCTATCTTTTTTAAGATTAACTTGTGTACTTGGATCTATTCATTCAAAACCTCCTGTGTAATAATAATAATAATAATATTAATAAGCAATTTATGCTAAAAAAAATTGAACTGCTTATTAAACTTTTATGTATAGCACCTTCAAAGAAAATTCATGGCTCCCACAAGTCGTCCTTAATTTATAAATAACTAAGCAGTCACTGAAAAAAGTTAACGCAAGTTTACCGAAGATTAAAGCCGAAAAATTGTGAAACCTGAAAGCGTTCATAAATAATTCATCAAAGCTCACCTTACTTTCTTTACGCAAAAGACTAATTAACCTCTGGTTAAAAGTTAGATTAAAATCTTGTTAATAAATGGTCACATTATGCGAAAAATCTTACAAGTGATCAGGACCGCATTTAAAACATTTGTCTATGCCAAGGTCCAACAATTTTTATTTATAAAATAAAATTTACCATATCAATGAGCTTTAATCAAGAACTGACGAGAAGAAGAGGTCATTTTTTACAATCCACACGGAAAACTTCCAATGGCGTACCATTTTTATTTAAATATGAGATGATATGTTTGCAAGGACGCCTCTCTAAAATATGTTGTAATTTATATCCTATTAACACATACCAAAATTGAAAATAATATCGATGCATGCATCGAATAACATTGTAAGTGACATTCTGACCAATTTCAGAGTTCAAAATAAACTTTAATGTTTCAAACCTAAGATTTGGGTTGTTAGCTTAATTTTTTTTATGCCTCTTTCATCCCTTTTGTATCTGATTATTTTGGCATTTTGCATGGTAAAGTAATATACCCGAACCTGTTATGTCTTCGCCTGTAAAAACACGATTTGTCACTTACAATGTCGATGCATGTATCGATATTTAAAGTACTTTCAAAGGGAGATATTAGATAATATCACAAAGTTCTCTTTCAAATAACAATCAAAAGATACAAAATGGCCCATTTTTTATTTCACGACCAAATCCACGTAGCTTAAAAATCGATTTATTATTTTTCTAACTAAAACATCATAATTACATCCTCCTACGTCCCTCCAAAGTTAGTTAACATGGTCCTTTTCTCCATCAACCAAATTACACCGTCATAAAGAACAAATTTCCAGGCAGAGTATAAGCAATATTCCTGGCGGTAACTTGCAGGAACTTTGATAGGGCGGCTTTAATCCCATCATCAATCCCGAAGGTGCGCACACCTCAAGCACATTGTGTTCGGCCAGTCCGCCGTACACAAGCAGATTACAGGCGCTGATTAAGGTACACACAATGCGTCACGGGGAACAAAGGACCCGTTTTTGCCCGCAGGGGTGGCCATTTAAATTGGACCCAAATTGGTTCCAGGATTGACAGTTAGCGATGGGCGTTGAAGCGTGCCAAATTCCCGTCTCTGAATCGGGATAGCTGTTTTTACCGCACCGGGATTATTGGTTTTAGATAATACGTCATGCAGCTAGGGTGTTTTTATAGCGAACAATGTGTTTAATTTTATTCCCGACTTTTATCGGAGCGGCACGTGATTTTTGAAAGGGAGACGAAAGTTGATATTACTCGAATATCATTTTGAATGTAAAAAATTGACGATTTTAACGGAAAGTTCGTTAAATATCTGGTGTCTTTGAATGGGAAACACTGGATCACCACTAAATGGTCACCTGGCCGGACACGCAATCCCACTGGCTTCATCTATTAATTTGCTGGGCGTCAATCTGGGAGGAAATATGTCTTGGCATAACCACGTTGTGGCAATCGCCAAGATAGCTTCTCAGAAGCTTGGGGTACTCTTCCGAACCGTTAAAAGTTTTTAAAAAATCTCTATTTAAATAAGCGGAAATTATAAATCATTGATGTTTTTTTACCTTTCAAGGTAAGAAATCTTTATTGTGTCGCGTTTAGAATCGCGCTAAAATTTATGAGCATACTGTATGAGATATAAGCTTTCAAATGATGTATTTAAAATTTATTGTATTTAAAAAAAAGATCGATGTCATATTATCTTTGACAAATGTCTATAAAAAACAAACGATTAACGTCAAAATCTGAGCATATATGAAACTAAATTGACGTGTCCGAGCGTATTCCCCAAAAGTTACAGGTTAAGGCTATATTAATTTAATTCCGGACTTCTGGGCAACCCTGTATATACGTGAACGTGTCTACAGAACAAACAACCCGCTAAAACGTATTTGATTAAAACGATCCCAGCCAGAAAGTTATATTTGTTTAAAGATACTCGACAAACACAGTTTTACTTACCTTTGCTGCTACTTAACGTCGCTTCTTTACTTTATCACCCTAGAACATTAGACGGTGAATGCGGAACGTTAAATGCAATGCTTTAAGACAATTTAGAATTGCTAAGTAAATAAGTGAATAAAGGTACTTTATATTAATTAAGAAAGTTCCCTATCGCCGACAATGTCACGGAAATAATTATTATTTGCCGAAAATTTCATAATTTGTCTATTACTGCCTGATTTTCGTCGTTGGATATTAACTTTCCAATTATATTTACTCCGTGGGAGTTGAATAAGATTAATATTCCTTAAAGTACACGTTATGAACTCTATTTAACCCCATTTTGTATTATTTTTACGTAAAGAAGTAAAATACCCACTCCTGTCGTCCCTTTTTGGCCTTGCTGTTCGTTTTTATTGCTTCCCTATAACTCATCAATGCACCGTTGGACTTATTTAGGCCGCTTTTATGCATGTCGTGGCGTCTCATATCGCGGCGTCTCATATCGCGGCGTTTTCTAAACGCATTGTTCTATAAGGCCTCTTTTATACACGCGTTTCTTGAAAGCAGAAGAAAGAAATAGTACAAATGTGTTGCTCCCTTAAAGAGTGCCCTTGCGTTGGTTGATTAGTGAATTTTTTGATGTGACATTGTCCACCAGCTATAGCTATATAGCCCAGGCTGAAATGTGAAATGTTAACGCATGTTTGTGCTGGTATGATGGACAGATTATTTTTACCCTGACATAGGCTACTTTTAGAATGTTTTTATTGCATTTCTCAATGAACACTTCACTTTATCAATCAAATCATGTTTGTATCTCTGTCCAATTCGAATTGATTTTACCTTTTATCGGCCCGTCTATAAATTTCATCTACAAACAAGAATATAGTATCTAATGCGTTTCAATCATCAAAACGCATCCGAATACATCACGTCTGAAATTAAATATATGTGATATAAATAGGCATGTATTTGTTAGTATACATTGACGAATAACATCAAGACTTACACGAGGAGCAGGTGAATCAAATTTACCGGCTGCCTGTTAAAAATCAAAATGTAAAAATATAAATAAAATATGGCAGCAGGTCAACTTCTTCTAAAAACCGGAATAAATTGAGCTTGTTTTAATAAATTGGTAAATTATTTTCGGTGATAACGTAATTTCATTTTAACGGAGGTAGTATAACGGAATTCAATTACTTTAAAAATATTAAATAATATAAAAGAATTATAGCTTATGATATTTAATAGCAAATTTTCATGCCAATTTTTTTCTGTATCCATATACCAAAAAATATCGCAAATGAGCACATTTTTAAAGGTAAATAACCAATTGAAACATACCCTTTCGTGGTCGCGGTCATCATAAATCTTAAAATGAGTTAAATTAACTAAACTGTAAAAATAGTATGACCGAATAGATAGATAGACCGAAGAATATGTAACAGAACTTAAATATTCTAGTAAAGCTCTGCACCCAAACATACTCTTCGGCTACTGGATTCCATCGAAAGGAGGACCATTCGTCTGATTGGAGACCACGAGCTGACGAAGAACCTCGACAGCCTAGAACATCGGAGACAGGTTGGGGATTTCACTCTCTTTTACAGATATTTTCATGGAAAGTGCTCGGCTGACCTTACCCTCTTAATTCCGCCCAGAACGGCGAATATCAGAAATACACGACGAACCACTGCAGCCCATCCATATGTGGTTAAGCTTAGTACTCCTCGAACTTCACTATTTAAGAATACTTTCATCTGGAGAACTTCATCCTTATGGAACGACCTTCCCGAGGTCGTTTTTCCCAACGAATATAACCTCCAACGATTCAAAACCAACGTGAATCGATTTTTGCGCACACGCACCACTCCCAGAGTGCCCTAAAGGATTTTTCCTATAGAGCTTGTGTTTGACCATAAAAAAAAGAGGGATTTAACGTGACAAGATTTTAAATAGTAAAAAAACTTGTTGTTATATGGAATAAATCACGTGCCACTTAAAAAGTTACCCCTGATTGATAATGACCCAACAAAATGAATACAGAACCTGCAAAACCCCCAATACCATTCATTTCTACCTGTTTAATATAAAATTCCGCCGGTCCAATATTTTTTTCAACAAAACCAACGAACAAACCGCCGCTTTGGCACCGCTGAAATATTGTAATTCTATAGACCTTTTACCCAGTGTTGAACTAATTTCATTAGATTAAACATAATATAATTTTAGAAATTTTTAACGTTGGTACCGCTATATTTAATAACGTTATTTACTAGAAGAA
This sequence comes from Barypeithes pellucidus, assembly GCA_963991005.1. Lineage (NCBI taxonomy): Eukaryota > Metazoa > Arthropoda > Insecta > Coleoptera > Curculionidae > Barypeithes > Barypeithes pellucidus. Next base: position 1,765,616 of record OZ022559.1, read on the forward strand.
ATAGGTAGGTGGTGCAAGTTTTAATGTTACTCCTCTATGGTTTAAGCGAAATGTTAATAGTTAAGGTCGGAAATTAAAATCTGTGCGGGATAGTTTCAATTAAAACAGGAAAACATCCTATAACTATGCAGGTGATTAAACAATGACATTTAATTAAATATTGATGTTATTTCGTGATGTATAAAACATTTTGAAGTTGTTAATGTAGCAGGAAAATGTTAGGCCGCCTACAAAGTTTTGAAAATTCACAAAAGTTTTATTGCTGCGGTGGGAAGCGAATCGAACACGCAAAAAAACATTTCATAGAGAAAAATAATCTTTATAAGTTAATTTCTATACAATTTCCAATCGTTCGTGTCGAAAGTGTTTCCTTAAGTTTATTTTTTTAATAACGTGCCCCTAATTTTCCAATTCTAAATATTTCAAAATATTTATATAAACTTAAGTACCAAAAAGCAGTAGAATTTATTATTTATTTCCTCGCAGCATTAGCTTACGGAGTTCCATTTCTTGGTTTGAAAGTAAATTTTTAATTTTCTATTTTAAGCGCATAGAAAAATAACTGAAATATAAAACTTTCAATGAAATGTGTAAATGTTTTTGGTTTTTTTTATATATTTGGACTGGTCATACCATTTTAATACTGTTTCCAGGAAAGTCAATTCCGTATGTTATGGCATAAGATTAACCAGCAAGTGCATGAATGAAAACACACTTAGAACACTGGATTTCGCCAATTTTCAGTCCCTTATGAGTTACGGAATAAATTTTTGGGGAGCACACACCCAAACTTAGAATTTATTTGTAATACAAAAAAAAAGGGTAATGATTAGGATTATCAAAAAAATGAAGTACCTAGAGACTTGTAGAAAAAGGGGATCCCGGTGTATCTATGGCCTATACATTTACGAATGCCTATTATTTTTCTTTAAAAAGAGACAGCTATTTGGTATCTCATCCAGTGGCGGCTCGTGACCTATGATAGAGGGGGTTCACAAGTATGGTGAAATTATTTTTGTGTAACGACCAAACAATTACTTTCTAGGCGTTTTAAATGTAGAAAGAAAAAAAGTAATAAGAAAATGCGATAGGTAAAACATATTTATATTTATTTTTTACTTTTACACAAGGAAATACAATTTTTGGAAAATAAGAAAGGTTTTCTTAGTATGTATAGTGCTTAACCGTAAAGTCCGTTCTTCGGTTTGTTCGTTAATTGTAGAAAATTTATCAATAAACAGCCTCATTACCGTTTGGAATACCCTCTATAAATTTTTTCTCATATATTTAATTTTTAAACTTTCTAATAAAGTCCCTTGTGGTCTGCGTTAAATTAATTTCGGGTTTAAGGTCTTCACGCATTCTTCACTTCAATTTTTTGCTCCAAACTTAAAGAGCTAAAGTTATTTTTTAAATAGTCCACCGTCAAACTATTCATTTTAACTTAATAAATATATAATATTAAAATATTGAAACATACACGCTCGAATTCCTAACTAGATGCACGAACAGACAACGGCGCGGTGCACACTAAAATTGTGCGCCACCTGTTACTTCAGAGCATCTGCATTATGCCCCGCCTACTTAATCGCACATGCGAGCAAGTCTCGTCATAATCGTCATTAACCTCGACCGAGGCACGGTTGTCGGATCGAGAGCCTATAATATACAGTTTGGTTGACGGTACGACAAAATATTAAGGAGGGTGGGACACTATACGATAATTATATGTGTTTAAGATTATTTAATAAGCTTCCCAATAGTCTAAAAATAATATACACCGAGAAGAAGTTCAAGCAAAAAAAAAAATTATTGATTAGCCTGGAACCATATACTGTGGATGAGTTTGTGAACATGTAGGGTTTTGGTTTTAAATAGCTTCGAAATTGGATGTAGGAATTGTAACTTTTTGATGAATGACGTAACCTCAGTGGCGTGTGTATTGTATACATATGTCATGTGAGATTTCATTTGATAAATAAATAAATAATTAAAAAAAAATTCCCTACGATTTCCGCGTCCTCATTCAAAATCTACCACTTTCAATACTCGTTATATAATACGCTATTAAGTGATTAGCAACTACAAAACAGTATTTTCATTATTCCTCATCCATTATCCAATGAGAGGGTTCAATTGAAATGAATTACAAGATTTTCTAGCAAGCCTATAGCACTAACAATGCCGCCATCTCCGATTTTGCATCTAAACGAATCGATTTAATTGTAAATTGTATCTAAAACTGAAGTAAACTTTTTAAAAAATGTATCGAACTGGCAGTTTACATTTTGTAAACATTGGACACCTTTCGGTCCGCTTGCCAAATCGAACGGAGTCGTAAAATATTTTGAAACAGAAATTACAATGTTTTATATGCGGTAGACCGTTAAAATTTACAATAAATATGCTATGGAATTGGGTTTATGTAAGCAACGTTATAATATTTGAATTTTTTGTTTTTCTAGTAATTACTAAAAATAAATACAAGTGTCCGGCTGGAAAAACGATTGAATTGAATAATTGGGGACTTTTTGCAATCGTTTAGCGGAAATATTTGCACAAAAACTTTAATTTTATTTCTTATGTAGTTCCGCTCTTCGTAGCGCCGTCGAATGGCACTGAAATCTATCTTTACAGTAGCGTGAAACGCTTTTGTGTTTTTTCTATCAATTTTATGATGGATCAGACAATAATTAGAAATAAACACTTGAAGAGTTCTGTGGCGTTCCTTGAAGGTAAGGCTCATAAATGTATCGTTGTTAGTCCACGCCAATGATTAACGATTGTAAACACCCAAGCACGGCTAATAACAGTAACCTTTTCTACAATATAGGAGCCGATCGATTCTTGTCCCCCCTATACGTCGCACTTTCTTTTTAAGCAACCCCTCGATATATATCGCCCCTTTACGCACGGCCCTTACACCTGTCACCGATTCTCTCCCTTCTGAGAAATACCTGCCTATACGGGGGTGGACGCCATATTAGGTAAAAGTGCAAGGGGGTTGAATGGGGTGAATATGAACCTGCGAATCCCTTGGGGAAAATCTTTTGTGTTGATTTTAAGTTGGTAAGGGAAGAGAGCATAGAAAAGTTTAAATTATAGTTTGTATTAGAATATTTACACTACCATTCAATAGGTCATTCAAATTACATAGTCTGAAAGGTTTTTTAAAGTGATTTTTAAGGCAATGACGCTTAGACTATGACCTCATATTTTAAGAGTCTTAGAAATGGCGGGTAGAGGGAGGCATTGTTCTCTGTAAAGACAACAGTTCCAAAAATAAACGGGCAATCAGAGTTTCCACTCGTCATTCCTTTGAAACATACCTTTAATTTATTACATAAAGTAAAAGAGAGTCCGGGAAATGATCTCAGCAAAACCACGCAAAAGGGAATTGCCAATTAGAATGGTAACAATGTAAATTGAAAATTTTAAGAATGCAAAGTGCTCGGAAGCAATCTAATGGAAACTTCGGGGGCTTTGGCGGCCCCTATAATAAAAGTTATATGTTTCCTGGAGTGTAACAGAGATTATTCCCCACCTGTGTCGCAGTTCGGTCTCCGGGTCATGCCGTCGGCCGAGAAGAATTGAAAACCATTACCGCTGATGAAAGAAAAGTTTTGCAAGTTTCGAGTCTCTTTTGTCCCTTCCAGCGACGTTTCTTTACTTTACCTCCGTTTGATTCCGCATCACTCGAGTAATTTTACCTTTGATTTTAACTGCTTCTTTCGAATATCATTTTACAATTATTGTTCTTTTTCGGGATGCTTTTAACGTATGAAATATCGTATTTCATAAATCTCTACAGGATGTCCCATTTTCGACATTTTCTGGGGGGTATTAGAGTTATTATCAAGGATAGAATGTTGCAGTTTTCACTTCAGTTAACTTTCATTTATCAAAAAGGTGAAAACTGATCTTGTTAGAGAATTTAACGTAAAGATCAGTGACGTAGCCCGTTTTTCTCTGAAAAGTTTAATTTTTGAGATATTAACAAAAGTAAATCTTTTTAAATGGGAAAGCCTGTAAGTATATTATATTTTTATTAATTGAAAATACTTTAGGCTTTACAAAATTGTCTAGTTGTTTATATTTATCTTCAAAAAACAAGCTAAAAGTTCGCTATTTTTAATAATTTATATTTATAGCAGAGGTCATGGCAATTTATTAGAAACAAATTAAAACGTCCAAAACATTTTTCATTGGATTGTATAAAACATACCCTATACTTTTAATAATAATTATTAAGGGCCATTGTTAAGAATAAATAAATAAATAAAATCAAAATTTTAAGAACTCTAATAGTAATAGCTAAATAATAAAAATATGATAGATATGAGCTCTATCAAACTAGCGGGCACTCTGTAGCGGCGCCACCGGGTCTTTTGTAGCTTTTTTGTTACGCCGGTCGCGCATAATATGTAGCTTGAGCCGGGTCCAAGAAAACCGCGGATCCGCTAGTTTGAATCTTCAGGTTCAGACCCAACTGGTTTTCCGTAACTTTTTTGTAGCTTTTTTGTTACGTTGGTCCTATTTTTGTAGCCCTTACCAGTTTTGAGCGAAACGCGGAACCGCTAGCTTAAACTTCAATTGTAGCGGCACACTCTGTGGCCCTGGGTTTGTTCGGCGTAACAAAAAAGCTACAAAGGAGCTACAAATTGTAGCTCCGCTTTTGTGGTGCCGCTACAGAGTGCCCGCTAGCTTGATAGAGCTATAGATATGTTCAGTTTTGGACACTTGCATTTGTTTCTAATAAATTGACCATGGCCTAATATTACAAGTAATGTAAATTATTAAAAATATCGGATTTTTAGGTTTCTTTGTTGGAAAGCCCAAAGTAGGCTTAATTAATTAAAAATATAATAACAGGGCAGCCCATTAGAAACATTTTTACTTTTGTTAATATCTCAAAAACTAAACTCTTTAGAGAAAAACTGGCTACGCTACTGAGCTTTATATAAAATTCTCTAACAAGATCAGTTTTTACCTTTTTGTTGAGTTAACGCGTAACGGATATACGAGGGGTGTCTAAAGTGAAAACCGCAACATTCTCTTTGATAGAAACTCTAATACGATCGATCTACGATTACGATTTTCAAATTGAATGCAGAATTGCAAAATCAATAAAAAAATGTCAGTGGCGTACCAATTGTTTTGGAAAAAAAACCAATATCAGAGGACATGTTTGCAAGGGTGCCCACTGGTGGATCGATAGAATCTACCCTAAATAATAATTCTATAATGCTGCTATAGATACGGACCATATTATACAAATATCAGTATATTATATTAACTTACCGTCCTAGTATAATGACACCTTAAAAGTGATTTAGAGGCAATTAAATTTTCTAATTCTAAGATTCCTGTTTGGACGATACAGTCCACAGGATTTATGGATTCAAAAAGTCACTTGTGTCATTTACCACGTTTCTAGGTGCCACTCTCTTATAAGCGGTTTTTTTGTTGTGGGAGGTCCGTAATTAGGACAAAAATGTTTTGCAAAAATAGTTTTGATGTGTTTCTAAACGACTCTCCGAGAGTAATAAACATTTATCACTTCTAGGCGCTTCATTTAATTTATTACACCTGTACAACGGTACGACTAGATCGTTCCCAATTTTAATTCAGTATAATAGCGTAATATTTTAAAAATAGCAACCAGCAAATATATAGTATAGTTCTAGCCAATTGCCGACCGATTTAAGAGCCCATTATCGCTGGTTTGATTTGTTCTTTTCGGTCATTGTGCTCTACATTAAACTATTTAAGTACCTCCTCGCTTATATATTTTTTTCCATTTAATAATAAAATTTTCCTAAGAAAAAATATGTAAAAGATTGTAGCAAATATTAGGTTCATTCTCACAAGCAGTCAGAAACAATTCCTGACTATCCGGAATCCGCGCAATAAACCAAAACAAGAAGTTCAAACTGTTCGAAATCAGGGATGCCAGTCTATTACAACTGTAATAGACTGGCATCTGGATCTATTACTATTTTAACAATTCTATTGCCCTATTACCTTACCAAATCTATTACTATTTTTACGTTTCAGTAATTACACTACGTCATCATGATCAGGAGTTTCTTTTTGTAATCCTGCGTTCCAACAACAGTCTGAAACTGATCAAGAACACGAAACTTTTGAGAGGTGCGCAGTGGTGCCTGTTTGTGAACTGTTGAAAACTTGTACGAGATTTGGTGTGGAAACAAACCTTACACGTTTCAACCTTATATGATATCGATTAAATGTCATAATTGTCACTGTCACTGTGAACTCCAAGACTGTAACATACGGACGAACGAAAGCACACAAATAATACCTGCATATAACTCTAAAAATTACCAGAAATATTTGCCTAAAAGAAAAAGGTTTTAGGTTAAGGGATAAAAATTGGCTTTGAAGTGAAAATAAGCCACAGAATTCATCTTTCAGAGTGAAAAGTAAAAAAGCTCGCCTTTTTACCGTGGCGAAAATCGATTAGGAAAGAATAATGGCGTTAGGTAGCTGGTTTTCTGTTCACCTTACACAATGGCCGAAAGGTAGAGAAAGTCGTCAGTGGCATCCATTAGTTTCACAGTTGTTAGAAGCAAATGACGTAAGTAAGCTAAAGGAGAGATATAAAAACTTAAAAAGGGCGGCGAGGTTTATTATCATTTCAGTGCCGCTTTTGGTCCTGAGAGTGTGATTTCTCTTTCATTTATTTTCTTTTCTAGAACTTCAGCTCTTTTGTATAGTTAAAAAACAATTTCCTATTGTTGTATAATTTCTCAACATTTTATACGATTATATACTTTGCCTTTTTCGCCCGATTAAAAAAAACTGTCCAAGGAGGTTTGTTGCTTCCTCCCTTTCAGAATGCTGCGGAGATGAGTTAGGCACGACCAGTTGCAACTTGTGTGCAGCGTCGCAGATGACCGCTCCTCGTATCCCAAATATCGCTCGTATTTCAAAACCAAACTTCGTTCGCTCGATAGCTCGTATCTCAAATAACTCGTATGTTAGGGCACTCGTATCTCGAGGTAACTACCACTGTATATTAAAATACAAGTTTCGTAAGGCTACTAATTGCCGATTGAACGAGTTCAAGATTTTGAATGAACGAGTTATTTTTGTGGTTCAAGTCTTTTGTGTCGTAGGGAGAGGGACTTTTTAAAGACTCTCGTACGTATTTCCATTTTTTAGAACCGAACTAAACTCCTGGACAAAATTAACGCAACATCATAAATTTCCAATATTTTTTATGCTTTTTTTTTCTGAATTTATGATCCGATTTGAATGATTTTTTTTGCATTGTAGGTTGGTTCCTTGACAATGTCATAGTTTTCGTTGTTTATGATAAAAATTTAATTTTCGATTTATACTGGGTTTACTAAAAATGCTATGTTTTTTTCCGAAAATTCGCATCACCCTGTGGAGTATATTAGCAACCGAAGCATATTGCCGTTGACATTAAACGGTAGGTCCATCTTTCCCCAACATTTCCTTTTTTGGTTTACTTCATTATCTCTGTTATTAAAGGAGATACACCGTTTTATAGCGTAACATGTTTTTATAGACTTTAACATTCAACACATTAATTGTTAAATGTTTTCTAGTAGGTTTCAAGATTAAAATACTCGTCGGGCAACTGGGCATACGAAACGAACGTTTAATAAGCAGTTTCCGAACAGTTATGGCGAATTTTATTTGACTTTTGTAACTTTAAAACACAACATCTGCTGACACATCGCTTGCAATGTCAGAAAAAGTCCATAGTCTACTTGAAAACATTTAACAATGAATGTGTTGAATATTAAAGTCTATAAAAACATGTTACGCTATAAAACGGTGTATCTCCTTTAATAACAGAGATAATGAAGTAAAACAAAAAAGAAAATGTTGGGGAAAGATGGACCTACCGTTCAATGTCAATTGCAATATGTTTCGGTTGCTAATATACTCCACAGGGTGATACGAATTTTCGGGAAAAAACATAGCATTTTTAGTACACCCAGTATAAATCGAAAATTAAATTTTTATCATAAACAGCGAAAACTATGATATTGTCAAGGAACCAAGCTACAATGCAAAAATAAAATCATTCAAATCGGATGATAAATTTAGAAAAAAAATAGCATCAAAAATATGGCAAATTTATGATGTTGCGTTAATTTTGTCCAGGAGTTTATAACGGTAAATTTGAAAAATAAGGCGGTAAAAATGAAATCCACGCCAAATCTTTCTTAAGCTTTACTTGCGATTAAAGAAATTTAGAATTTTAGTCAAAGTAAAGAGGTCTTTCTTTAAAATTGATAAAAATAAAAGAATGCAGGAAAGGGATGTAAAGTAAAACATCAAAGCAGGTTGCAGTAAACCTATGCGGTTTAATGGATTAAGTGCATATCTTTGGCAAGCCAAGCCAAACCAAGGATAATTTACTTCCTTGAAACTCGAGATATTTGATTAAAAACTCTCAGACAGTAAAGTTCTAGTACACAGGGTTCATTCCTTTTAAGTTTTTTACTTACCTTCCATTTTATGCATGTAATTAATGGAATTAACTTGCTAAAAGTGAGATTTTATTTTGTGAGAAGCGAAATTAACATAATAAAAAGTAATTTTCTCTTGAAATAAGTCTAAAATTGAGGAGAACTGACCGGCTGATGACGATAAATCTTATCTCTTTGCGTAGAGACTGATTTCACGACACTTTGATGAAAAAAGAATATATTTTAGTCCGATGCTGGTTAGCAAACTATATTTAAGCTGTAGCGTCGTCTTTGTCACTGGAATTATCAGGTTATATTTAGGTTTCCGTGTATTTAGGAACAAGGTTAAGAGTGCTCTTCCTAAAAATACACGCATTCATCAAATTAAATGTAACGCTCAACCATAGGCTCAACTCATTATAGACCGACATACTTAAATATGTGGTTTGAATTTAATATTTATTGGACAGGTTAAGTTTGAGAGGTTAAATTAAACAAAGTACAACTTTAAAATCTTACAGAAGAAAACAGAAGTAGGCTTTGATGTCAGGTGGTAATATCATATACATATGTAAATAAAACCTACAGGTGTATTTTGCTAGATATCAAAATATTATTTCGGATTGAATGGTACAGTACGTTTCACGAAAATTGGATACGACTTAATGATTTCCTGGGTCGGTCCCATTGTGTCGACAAGAGCTTGGCAATAAGCAAGTGAAGTATGAAGGGACGGACTAAGGAAAACAAGTAATAATATGATTATATTAATGTAATCAAATGAAATAACATTTTTTTAAAATATTACTAGTCATATTTATTTACATTTATAATGTCATTCTATAGATAGTTCTGTTTCGCTATCGCTATCCTCATCAAAATTAATTATACGATCCAGACTAATATACGAATTTTCTACAGTTATTACGTGACGGACTGAATTTTTCCAACTACCTGGGGGAATATTATTAAAGCATTTTCGTATTAATTCTACAACACTAGAATTTCTTCTGCCAATGTGTCACAAACATATACTTTTTTTATACAAAAGTATTTAAAACTTCTAAAAGATCACTTTTTTTATAACTTTCTTCAAAATATATATCATTCGCCGCCATGTAGTTCTGAATCTCCAATTTTGTATTATTTGAGCTTGGAGCTTTATGTAATTGGCGACTGTGAAAGCTCGCATTGTCCATTACTATCACGCTATTCTGAGGAATGTTTGGTAAAAGACAATTCTTGAACCATTCCTCAAAAACTAACAAATTTTACCACAAAAAGATATTTAAAATATAAATTAAGCAACCTAACCTACCTGATGTGCCTATATTTAATTATAATTATTACAATCAAGTCCTTTCCACATAAATAACAAACGGTCATAAATAATGGGATGGCCCAGGTACTTTTACGGCAGTCATTTAGTTATATCCATTTTCCTTGAAACAATCTTTACCTACTACCAAGAAAAGGAAACCCTTTCCATTGGTAGGGTGTCATCACCTGCAGATCGGTTTCGAACTCTTTTGTCCTCGTCAGTACAGGATAGGTGTCCCATTTTCGATTCTTCCTGAGGGTAGTATCCCACTTTTTAACGAAACGAAAGATTCCGGTATCAAATTTGGTATTGCTCTCTTAGTTTTTAATCTACAGGGTGATTTTAAAACGCTTCGCTTTTTAGACAACCCTCGTATCTCTGTTAGGCGTTAACTTATCAAAAAGGTAAAAACGCTCTTGTTACAGATTTTTACGTAAAATTCAGTGGCGGAGCCACCTTTTCTCGAAATAGTTAAATTTTTAAATGGGACATCCTGTATATTATATTGTTAATTAATTGGGCATACTTGGGCTTCACAAAAATATATAATTCTTCATTTATTTTCAAAATTTGACTTTTTACCTTGTTTTTTTTTATGATCAAACACAACAAGCACTATAGGAAAAATCCTTTAGGGCACTCTGGGAGTGGTGCGTGTGCGCAAAAAGCGATTCAAGTTGGTTTTGAATCGTTGGAGGTTATATTCGTTGGGAAAAACGATCTCGGGAAGGTCGTTCCATAAGGATGAAGTCCTCCAGATGAAAGAATTCTTAAATAATGAAGTTCGAGGAGTACTAAGCTTAACCACATATGGATGGGCGGTAGTGGTTCGTCGTGTATTTTTGCTATTCACCGCTCTGGGCGGAATTAAAAGGGCAAGGCCAGCCGAGCACTTTCCATGAAAATATCTGTAAGAGAGAGTCAAATCCCTAACCTGCCTTCGATGTTCTAGGCTGTCGAGGTTCCTCGTCAGCTCGTGGTCTCCAATCAGACGAATGGCCCTCCTTTCGATGGAATCCAGTCGCCTATGAGTATTTTTGGGTGCAGAGCTCCAGACATGAGAGCAGCACTCTAGTGATGGTCGAATGTGGGCTTTGTATAGTGTCAAAAGTTGTTGAGGTGTGTACAACTTTCTGGTTCGGAAGAGTACACCGAGTTTCTGAGAAGCTATCTTGGCGATTGTTAATATCGCGTAACGGAACGTAAGATTTTTAAAATCACCCTGTATGTTAAAACCCAAGAGACAATGAAAAATCTGAAAAAAGGAATTCACGCTGTATTATCAACCCAAATAGACATAATACAACAAGCAGCGCCATCTCGTAGTAGCCCTAAACAATCTGAGCAGAGGTATGTACACCGACCCTGTACTGACGACAACAGAAGGGTTCGAAACCGGTCTGCAGGTGGTAACATCCTACTAAGAGAATGAGCTTCATTTGCTTTCTAGTTCTATTCAATAAGAATTAATATTTTGATATCTGACGATGTTATTCATTTCGACCGATGAATGAAATTCTGAAGAAAATCTGCAATATTTGTTTTCATAAAGAAAATGCACTTCTATATTGTAGAATCTCGAGCAATATGTTGTTAATCCCTGACAAAATCTCTCGTCGGCTAAGATACACCCCTATAATCACCAATCAACTCCGTATTCACCTTAACTATACGACGCGATGTAAGGTGTACTTAGCTTTGCTTGACATCGTTTCCACAGACTCATTACCTTTAATCTCGCAAGTAATTCACCTCTATAAGATAACCACCGCTTTCAATTATGCCCTTAATTTTGCCTATATAGCGTCTTGGGTTTATACCTAATTATTCTATTCAGCTCTATCAAAACACACGTCTCCAAGTTTGCATAGTTTGTCTATCTTTGTCTATCTTAGTAAATTTTCGAGAACTTATTAAATATGGTGTGTGATTACTGATAATTATTAGGGAGGACTTTGTTTCAAGGCATACGAGGGGTTTTGGGAGATATTCCTCCATGGCGCACCCAGCCGAGGAGGGGGCTCGTCCCTTTTTTCGGCTATTTTCCAAAAATCAAATTAAAAACTATATTGTTTTTCGCTTTTCAGGTTTTCTCAGTAATTTATTTAATTTTTTAATGTTAACTTTCATATATTTATAAAATTCTTCTTTCTTCTGCTACAGATGGTAAGATATTTACACTTTTTTCCTCCACCTTAATTTTCTGAACTTTCAGTAAACCTTTTTAATGTTTCCAAAATCACAATTTTCTTCCTTACATAAAATATGCTTAAATACTTAGGTTTTTCCTGTTTTACAGTTTGCCTTAAAAATGTCTGCTGTTGTATAATTTTTCCAGTGTAGATGAGGGTATCTGCCTTCGAAACATGTATGGAGATTTAAAATTGAACTTCTATTAAACTAGTGGAGCTCCATTATTTCACTCCACTGAGAAATGGACTATTTCAAAAAAAAATACGACGAAATTTGAAAAAATAAAGGGGGGGGGGGGGGGAATGTGATTGTTGCTGCTTAACCCTAAAAATAGGATAAACACGCCGTCGTTATAACTTGAAATTGACTCTTATCCGTATTCTATCGGACTTAAACTTGGTTTTAATAAGTTATAAGCGAGTTATAAGTATGGTTTAATTTAACTTACATTAAATACTTTATTGCCTTCCTTATTCAGAATTATTCTTCCCCAACAAAACAAAATGTGTTTCGCTCAAGAAGAACAGAACGCTCGTATCGACAAACACAAGCGATTGTACCGTTATGAAAGCAAGTCCTTCACGTATGTGATAGTGTCACAATGGACACAGGAAAGTTAGAAAATGAACGGCTAATATAAACGGCCACAATGGAAAGCAATATACCGCTGGAGAATGCCAGTTGTTGTCTGTTGGTTAAGTAGGTAGACAATAGCGAAATATTAGAGAATATTGCCATATAGTGGATCTCCAGCTGTCAGCTGGCAAGATGAAATTAAATTATTAAACCTACAATACTTGTTCCATGTGCGATAGACAAAAAGGTCGTTAAAGAATCTAAACAATATACCTACTATTTTCATCATAAACTTGAAGGGAAACTAAAAAAAACTAATTATAAGACAAAAGTTGGTGGACTTATATAGTTATCGTTTTAAACTCCGTTAAAACCTAACAAACCTGAACAAATTCAACTGTCAAGTTAGGACCCTATTTTCCTTGTATGATCCCCCCCACCCCCAAGTTAGACCCACCCCGCCCCAAACGAAGTTTTGGATTAGGTAATTTAGATAGCAAAGTAAATCGCTATTACGATATTTTAGAAATAGAGACTAATAATCAAGATGCAACCTTGTATATACGTAAATTATAAAACTACATAGTAAGTACCTCATATCATATCTTCAGTCAAATACTCTGGTAGCCATAAATATAGTTTTGGGGTTAGCTATTCTATTCTTCCCTTTTCACTCACTCACTTTTATTAGCAACTTCACTATACACCAGTCAATTATTCAATTTGTCCCCTGTCCTGTCATGTTCTTTCCACTTTTCTAATTAAAAATACGTTCGTAAAACCGCAAATTCTTAAATAATAATTAATAACTTCACAACAAACACGCAATAAGACGCGACCGCTGCCCTAACTGACGCCACAACTGCAGGTAGGAGGTAGGTGTGTGTCACTCTGATGCTACCGAAGCCGCCTTTGTTTATAGCGGCAAGTCATGGCACTCTACATAAAATGTCTGAGATTCCTGCTTACAGATTTTTCTCAATTGATTGACAATATTTTATGTACATTGTAATTGTTTAGTTATTAATAAATTTAAGATAAATCCCCCCCCAAAAAGTCCCCCACTCCTCAAAAAAACTGTCAAACCGGTATATTTATGTAATTTTTCGTGTTCCACGCTTGCTTTCAGCACCACTAAAATTGAAAAGTTATAATATAAACGGACTTATGAAACTATTTATAATATTGTGATTAAATATAAATAATTAATACCTAAAATATTATCAATCACAGAGTAAAACTTGTAACCCAGCAATCGCATACATTTTATGTAGAGTGCCATGATTTCCCAATATAAACAAAATCTGCTAGGTCAGTGACAGTAGTGAGAGTGACACCTGCATTAAAAGTTGGCGTCATTTGTTAGGGCAGCGGTCGCGTTTTATTTCGTGTTTGTTATGATTATTATTATTTAAGAATTAGCGGTTTTATGAATGTATTTTTAATTAGAAAAGTGGAAAGTACATGACGGGACAGGGGACAAATTGAAAAATTAACTGTTGTGGAGTGAATTGCTTATAAAAGTGGTTTTAATGAGGAAGAACAACTAACCTCAAAACTATATTTTTGGCTACCAGAGTATTTGACTGAAGATATGATATGAGGTACTTATTTATGTAGTTTTATAATCTATGTATACACAATGTTGCGGCTTGATTAATGGTCTCTATTTCTGAAATATCGAAATAGCAAATTTGACTTTTCCTATAATTAGAACGAATGTGTGGAAGATAAAATTATTGTATAAAGCGAGGTTAAACAGATTTGTATAGGTACAGGAAAAACACGATCGATATTTTGTCGTAGAGATAGCCCCAAACTTTGTATGCATTGTAAGCATGGAAATGAATCTCATTTCAATATTTAATTATAAATGTAATAATAGAAGTATTCATTGAAGGGTTGTAAATTTGAATGACAACTGTAACAACTCAAATCTATAAAGAAAAAGTATTTTAGGATGGTGCAGAAGCTTTGAACTTGCTGAAATTCGCTATTTGATTATACATGGTGCGGGGATATCAGGAAATATGTAAAATTAACCCGGAGACAGTCGTCGATGCGATAAGTAAAATGTTTCGTATGTCCATTCGTTAATAAAACTCCAAAATACGTTTATCACATACAGCATTGTCTCTAACCTTCAAACAAATAACAAACTAATATACAGGGTGGCCCATCGAAAACAGTCCAGCAAGGTTTACGGCTGTGTACGTGAAAATTAAAAAAAAACCTCGGACCCGTAAACTTGTGTTTTCAGGGGGACACGTTTCACTATTAATTTAATCCCTGTAACCTCAACCCCCCTAGCGGGGGCGGCCCCTGGCCTTGTTCTTTCAAATGGGAATGGATATGTTGTGATACATCTTTTTAAAGGGCATTAAATTCTCTTTAAAATGGCGCTTTGTTTTGTAAATTTGAACTACGCGCCGCCGAGAAATTGCGTTTTAAAAAATGTAATTTTATTGAGTAATACTTACATGTTATCTTATTAAATGTTGAAAATGTCCGCCATTCACCTCCATACAATAGTACAACAACTGTTCAAAGTGTTCTCGGACATTGTGAAGAACATCTGGTGTAATTTGTTGACATTCATTAGTAATGCGGTTCCGTAAATTTTCTAAGGATTCGGGTTGGGTGGCATAAATTTTGGATTTTAGATGACCCCACAAAAAGAAATCAAGGGGAGATAAATCGGGCGATCTCGCGGGCCATTCAATAGCACCCCTCCTCCCAATCCATCTATCAGGAAACGTTTCATCCAGAAAGTGGCGTACAGGTAATGCATAATGGGGGGAGCCCTTGTTGAAATATTGGATTTTCTTCCTGGTAACGTTGGTCGTTTTCCATAATTTCCATCAACGCTGGGTTGACAGCATTCTCCAACAAGTCTAAATATGTATCTCCATTTAAATTTCCCGGTAAGAAAAATGGTCCAATTATGTGATCACCGAAAATACTAGCCCAAACGTTTAATTTCTGAGAACTTTGAGTATGAACCTCATGGTAAATCCTTGGATTCGTGTCGGACCAGTAACGTCGATTGACAGTGCCATTAAGATAAATGGAACATTCATCTGAGAACAAACGTTAAAAAGGTAGTTCGGATAATTTAATACTTGTTCTGACATTACTTCACAAAAGTGTAAACGGCGGTCATTATCATCTTCATTCAATTCTTGGGGAAGTTGAATTTTGTATGGGTGCCATTTATAATGTTTCCAGAATTCTCTGTACAGTGGTCCGCGAAATTCCCGATACATCAGACATTTTTCTGGTACTTAATATTGGATTCATACTAACTTGACCCAGAACAGCTACTTCTACTGGTTCATTTCTTACCGGATTTTCAATGATCCTTTTTTTATTTGCCACACCAGTTTGCCGAAATTTTGCCACTAATTCTAGGATATAACCGTGATGTACGTGTCTATCTGGATGTCTATCATTAAACAAAGTTGCCGTGACTCTTGCACATTGATTGTTTATAAAATACAATTCAATAATTACCAGTCTCTCCTCAATAGAATAAACCATTTTTCATGTCACGATCAAATCAAAAGAAAATAATAGCGCCGAAGTAACGTATGTAGATCTGGATCAACCACTTTACTGAAGATAAAGTTGAATTGACTGATACTTATTACTTTAAAAAAAAATTGTTTACGCACAAACCTGTGTACTTGATAAGAGGTGCAGTGAAATGTTTCAAATTGCGTTGCTCGGCGGCGCGTAGCTCAAATTTTCAAAACGAAGCGCCATTTTAAAGAGAATTTAATGCCCTTTAAAAAGATGTATCACAATATACACCCATTCCCATTTGAAAAAACAAGGGCAGTAGCCGCGCCCGCTAGGGGGGTTGAGGTTACAGGGATGAAATTAATAGTGAAACGTGTCCCCCTGAAAACACAAGTTTACGGGTCCTAGTTTTTTTTTTATTTTCACGTACACAGCTGTAAACTTTGCTGGACTGTTTTCGATGGGCCACCCTGTATAGTTGATATTTTGTTGTCTGATCGAAAATCTATAGAAAAAAAAATATTTTTTTGGGCCACGCCCAAAAATCGCAGTTAAATCTGGTCAATAATTTATAGTAAATACTAGAATGGTGAGGATTTGTATACTACATTAGTGGTGAATATTCCAGATACAGAAACCAAAGTCGTATAAGATTTTGGTGCGATGCTGCTCTTTACGATAATTTAGATAATATTTTTCGTAATAAATTAGGCCAATTTTTATTCAACGCGCACCCTCCATTAAAGTCTTTAAATTTACTTTACATCCTTAGTCGTGTCGCAATAAAAAAGCGGTTCACGTGAAATCGACAAACTGTCACCCACCGCGACCGGTGTAAATTTTATTAGGAGCTAAAAAGGCTGACGAGCAATGCCTTCGCTGACACGAGAATGACAAGATTAGGTATTCTCCGCTTGTTTCGCCCAACCATATTACTAAAAACGTTAAAAAGACTTCGATACTTGAATGTCTAATTAATCACATTTCCCTGGTTACCATAATTTCCCTGTAAAGGTGTATTTTCTGCACCCCTCTTTACGCCGGACAAGCTTTGAATAAATTATTGAGGAGGTGCTTTTTTCTTCGTTTTTATTGCCTCGCGAGTTAGGATAATGTGGTAAGCAAATTATCCAATTTTTTCTTACGCTTATCGTTCCTTTGTCGGGTACAATTCTAAATTTTATTGTTTTTCTCAGAATATTTTTTTCATTCATTTAATTCGCCAGTCAAAATTAGGATTTTAACAAAAATTTAGTGGTATTTGTTGCCGTAGCTACTTTTTCTGTCAAAAACGTATTTAAAATTTTTATTTAATTATATCAATAAAATATAATACTTAACACGTTCGCTACCGACGACCACTATAGTTACCGATCCTCCGTGGTGAACCGCGGCCGCTATAGCTATAGTGGCCAAGAATTCACACTCATTTTTATGCACCACCACCACGCTCGGTGGTTGTGCACCTTTGTGCGGTCTGTTGTCGGTCCGTTGCCACTATTTAAACGCGTGTAGATAAGATCCTTGTGCATTGCTGATAGTCTCAATTATATCTAGTTTTATACATTTATATGCATTTGGACCGCTTATTTTCTTTACAAAAAAGAACAAACACAAAGAAAAGTATTTTTGATTTCCGTGACGAGATAATCAAAGATCTTATAAAAGCTAAACGGTCAGAAGTAAATTTTCAAGGACACCATTTTCCGGACGACATATCTGGAGAAAAAAATTTAAAGAGGTGTCGTTTTTGCTTCAAAAGTAATGTGCGGAGTTCCCGGTATCATTGCCCAGACTTACCTGGTTTTAGGTTGATCCGTGCTTAAAGAACTTTTTCCAATAAAATACAATTTTTATAACTAAATATAATATTATTTAACACTACTTACAGGAAAGAAAACAAACTTGTAACTAACAATTCTTATAAATCGATTTTGATGATTAAATTCTATAACAGCAAAGTATGTACTTTAGAAACTTGAAAATTTTGTGAACCACACGAAACACAAAACATAAATGTCAAGATATTAATTTTGCAATTTCCGTGGAATATACAGCTATTTTTCTAGTTTCATCTATACGGGGTGTCGCGAATTTTACACATGAAATTATGAAAATTGGTAATAGTAGCAGAATATGAAAACTTTTCGGATATTAACAACGAACGAAATCTTTTAATATTCATAGTACACAGGTAAATCGTAAACTGGGGCGCCATCGACCTATAAAGAAAAGGCCAGCTCGATTAAAAATCACCTCCACGTATGACTCTAAAAGTGATTCCGTGTAGCAATCAGGCTGAATCAGCTTCTCCTCGAATACCTGAGTGGGCGCAACCTGTAAAGTTATTGAAAAGGCACGTTCGCTCCCATCTTAAATCATGCCCGCGCGAGAACAAAGGACACGTTACACGTCGCTAATGGCGGGCGCCTCTTATCGTTAGACAAGGACAAGAGGGCAGGATGCAAGGCTGCAAGGTAAGCAGTCTACCTGCTGCGTAGGTGGAAATGGGGTCAGAATAATGGGGCCTCGCTTCTAAACGACAATAAATTCACGAATTAATTCCTTTTTATGCTCAAACACTGGCACTAGCACTATATAAAAAATCCTTTAAGGCAGTCTGGGACTGTTGC
Organism: Barypeithes pellucidus; assembly: GCA_963991005.1. Taxonomy (NCBI): domain Eukaryota; kingdom Metazoa; phylum Arthropoda; class Insecta; order Coleoptera; family Curculionidae; genus Barypeithes; species Barypeithes pellucidus. The sequence goes on from OZ022559.1 coordinate 1,784,335, forward strand.
GTGTGCGACGAAAACAATTCACGTTCGTTGGCAAGCACGATCTCAGAAAGGTCGTTCCATAAGGATGAATGACGTTATTCCGATGAATTCTTAAACAACGAAGTTCGGGGAGTGCTAAGCTGAACCACAAATCGTCGGCCTCATATGGCAAATGTATAAGTTCAAACTTATCAAATTTCGGACTTGTGCAATTGTCATATTAAGCCGACGATATGGATGGGCGACAGTGGTTCGTCTGCTATTCATTGGTCTAGGTCAGGGGTCGGCAACCTGCGGCTCGCGAGCCACATGCGGCTCTTTGGCTGTGAAGCTGCGGCTCTTTGGCTGTGAATCTGCGGCTCTTTGGCTGTGAATCTGCGGCTCTTCAGTTCCATACGCAAATATTATTTATTTTATCGAAAAAAAACATTAAAAATTCGTTCTGAATCGATTAAGGAGGATTGGGCACCGATTCTATCTCTCAGCCACTTGTACTCGCTTTTCACCGCACCCCTCCCCCGTGACACGCGTCGTTACTGTCTTCGGTCCGTCGAAAGCTCTCGAATGACGCCGTCGTCGGATGTTTCTATGTAGGTTTCAATTCGTTTTCGACGCAAGACAATTTGGCGTCTTCACCAGTGCTTTGGCTGTGACCAGGGGTCGGCAACCTGCGGCTCTTTCGATGTCAAGTTGTGTCTCTTTCGATATCAAATTGCGGCCGTTAGTGGCTCTTTAAAAACTGGGAAATTGTGTAAATTATAACTTTTGGCTCTTCCGTCTCAAAAGGGTTTGTTCCCCCGACCCCTACTCTAGGTGAAATTACGTGGACAATGTCAGTCGAACATTTGCCATGGAATTAGTAGTAGTAGTAGTAGTAGTAGTAAAGTTTCATATATTTTCACGATTTTATAATTAAAATTCTCAAGAAAAATAAAATGTAACAAAAAACAAGCAGGAACACTCTCCTTCCTGTTACACGAAACACGTCAGGCAATTTGTTAAATTTCCCGCCCGATTGAAAAATATGGACCATAAATCCACTGTTTGAAATTTTCCTAAAGCAGTCCGGTAATTTAACTTATTTATTGCGGCGTCTGAACAAGAGTGTAATATTAATTAAGCTCTCGACGAGGAGCTCTATCTATCTTTCGGCGAGAAGGAGCTCCCCCTCTTACCTGGCAAACAAAAAAGATCAAATACATTTGCTAAGCCAAATAAATTAGTCGGGAGTAAATATTCTACTTAGAACATTAGTCAAATTTTACTTTTACCGGAGTATTGTTTGTTGCGAGAAGGTTATAAAATTAGAATGTACGGAACACGACTATAACAAATTATTATAGTAAAGATTTTATTGTATGACAATCGTTCTGAATACGCATTGTAGTAGGTCCCCCCTAGATGTAAAATAATAATAGCTATTTATGATACAAGTGTGAAAATGCATTTTTAATACACACAAAGTTTAATTCATGCAAAGTGCCTTAAACGCATTTTTCTGCGGTCAAACTATATTTTTTTACGCAAATGAATCCTTAAAATTGGTAATTTTTAAGTTAAAATAAGTAATTTAGCTCTAAAAAAGTACCGAAATGTGTAATTTTTTCCACTTCTCTCTGAATGCAAATAATATCAAGTTGCAATGACAACAGCGGGCGCCGCATTGTTATTATTATCTTCTTAATGTAAGTAATATTTGAAAACATAAAAATAGAGAGAAATAATTTCGATTTCGAAGAAAAACACTCATTTCATTGCACTCCAGACGAACTAATTAATAAAGCCAATGAAGCAACACAAAATTGATTGCCTGAAAAAACCTACTCTTGATTTTAATTAATATTTTCCATGCTACTAAAGCACACTCGCACTAATACTTTTGACACTAGGGCTTTAAAGTGAAACTGTTCAGTCGTGAGTAATAAAAAGATCATTTATTTTGTGTTAATTTATTTTCGCTGTTCTCCTTACGTTTGTTAGCTGCTAATAATAATTTTCACCGGCATTATAACATTAACACACGTCACATAAAACCTGAAAATAAAGTAAAATTACCTGAAAGCACTTACAAAATTATCCATTCGATCCATTTCAGAGTTATTAAAGACTCGTAAAAAAATCGTTAAATTCTCTATTTATAACATTTAATGCCTAAACACCGAGTTCAAAACGGAAAATAAACATGCTTTACATACCTGAACGACGTGTTATTTATTTTTGGTTGAACGTGTTTCCAAACAGAGCAACATTAAAATCGTACGGGGGTGCATTTAGAACATTCCATTTACGTGAATTATGTGTGCTCTAATAGACTGAGATTAGTTTGCCGAACAGCTGAGTTGTAAAAAATCTAAGCAATGTTTTTGATAAGAATCTATGCAGGAAATCTTTGTTATTTCGGACAATTTTAATGAGAAAATGTCCATTAATTCATAATATGACCAAAGGAATCACAATCAATCTGACATATCAGCACGCCATTAAGGATCACCCTGTAGTAGAGGCGCAGAAATATTATCTGCTGATAAAATTAGATACCCTGATTGTATATTTATTAAAGTAATATGCAAAAGATATAAAACAGCGAAGGTGGCGAGGACCATAAAACAAATTTACAATGTAACATATTGACGATCCAAAGAAAAGCTGAAAAGTCACTTTTCCCTGAACCACCCTCACCGCAGCTTTTATGGCTTGTACACCTGACTCATTCATCTTTCCTGCAGTGTCTCGAATCTTTCGAATCCAATTCCAGCAGGAATATTGCGACTATTCATCGGATTGCTTCCCTTGCGGTAAAATAAAATTGTGGCCTACTATACAACAATAACGGAAAAATCCGGAAACATCATCGAGTAAATTGAATTGTGAGAAGTAATTAAATGGTTTGCCGCTATTAACAGTCGAGCTGCGAAATGATTACTTGGTCAGCAAGATTTCACAATTGGTCAGTAGAAAGAAACATGTCTAGAAGCAGTTACTTCAGAGCTCCCAGGGCACTGTCAATTTATGTAACTTTCTTGTGTTTTCTTTTGCCGAATACAGAAGGAAATCGGCTACAAAAGGTGTAGCGGGGGCGGGTTTTCTCTTGTTTTCCCAGGGCACTGTCACGATTCAGAAATGTTTGATGTCCATAGGTTGCTGACCAACTAGCCATTATGGCTGACCGATTTTTCTGTTCGCAAAAATAAGAATATTTTGCTAACCAGTTAAATGATACCCTTTTATAAATAAGAATTTTATTATGAGATGAAAAGACGAATTTGGGTTGGGAAAAATTTATCGCATGTGAGGAACTAAAAAGGATTGAAGGTTAGGTTTTATCGACTTTTATCTCCCACATTACCTTACCTTAGACCAAGCTTAATGACTTAGATTATTGCACAATAAGTTTAATGCACTTTTCATAGGTGATTGGTCAGTAGGTTTAGGCGTACAACGGCCGATCAAACCAATCATAGGTTCTGTATATTTACTAGTGCGGAATATTATGAATGTTGAATGTTACATCTGTATTCTATACAGGAGAGGTTGTTTGCAGGAACACATCCCGTCGCACTTAGGTCCCGAATTCCTGCCGGTTACTTCATAAATATTGACAGTGCATACAATAATAACACACCGTTACGATTTAAAAATTTATATTTAGTTCTGCATATTACGAACTATACTTTAAAAATAGTAAAACTAACCATAATTTAAGGCTCTACAACGTGTCCAAGATAAGGAGGGCCAGTACAGGGATCTCGGAAACCGTAAGAGATACGAAGTCGGATAAATGGAGGTAAAGTTGCGCATTTACGTGCCTAATAATAAACGCTTTCAAACTATCACAATGGGAATGTCAAGTAAAACAAATCACGCGTCACCATCTTAATTTTTTTGTTTCAAACGCCTACTTTTCTTTTAAATCCCGAATCAACAGAAGTTCGAAATAATGTTTCTGTATTTTGTTTACTTATTTGTGATTTATTATTAAATTATTTGTCATTTATTGAACTAGTCCAACATAAGTAAAAATTTAGAGCTTACGTATGAGATATTATTTAATTAGGAGAAATACAGGACCGTATCCCAAAATTTCCTGATGTTGTTCGGAAAACCCTCGAGACGTCATTAAACCACTCCCAGAGTGCCCTAAAGGATTTTTCCTATAGTGCTTGTGTTTGATCATAAAAAAAAAAAAAAAAAAAAAAACCACAATGTGTCATACATCGTTGCATTCGGAAGAAAAGAAGCTCTCAAATTCCAATATAGGGAAAACAGAACCGTATTTAAAACAAGAAAGTTGATAATGGCCCTTCGAAGACGACTCGTCGGATTACAAAACAATTAACGCTGTTAGATAGAGCGGAAAAAGTGGCAATGTAAAAGTGCAATTTACTATAGAATTCGATCTCAAAAAAACCCAGGAAAACAATAAAACGATTTTTCAGAATTTTGTTTTTTCCGGATATCTCTGGAACTACTCGGAATTTTTAAACTTAAAACGGCATATTATTAGGCACGTAAATGCGCAACTTTACCGTCATTTAACCGACTTCGTATCTCTTACGGTTTCCGAGATCCCTGTACTGGCCCTCCTTATCTTGGACACGTTGTATATGTGACTGGAATAAGTTTTATTAAGAACTGCCATAATATTTAGCAAAATTTTAACACAAATTGTCAGTAAAAATCACCAAAATATTTATATTTTTGTAAAATTTACTAAAATGTGTTGTAAATTTACGAAAATTCTTTGCAAAATTTACTAAAATATTTTGTAAAATTTACTAAAATGTTTTGTAAATTTACGAAAATTCTTTGCAAAATTTACTAAAATGTTTTGTAAACATTTTGACACATGGTATTCCCAAGCGGTCATCCATTCAAGTACTAACCGTGCAAAACGTCGCTTGATTCGATCGATTGACAGTATTTGTTCCCTGTTAAGTTCCACTTCATTTAAACTTGGTCATTTTTACGAAAAGAATAGAATAATAGTTGTCAGAAAAATGTACCATACATTTAAAAATATTTAACTACGTTAGAAGTGAATAAATTATTTTCACTACATTCGTTGTAAAATTTACAGTAAATTTTACTTGATTTTACTAAATTCATTAGAAATGCTAACCATCTATACGTTTTATAAATTATAGGTATCCACAATATTATTTTGTAATTAACAATATATTTTATAACAAATCGTACAATAAAATCTTCATTATAGTGTTTGTTCCGTGGACATTGTGGAAAAATTTACAATATATTTTAGTAATTAATACTTGATTTTACTTAATTTCTTAGAAATCCTAACTATAGTTTTTTGTAAATTATATTTACAATATTATATTATTCTAAAGGAAGACGGCGCGATTCCAACCTATACCAAAGAAAGGTAAGAGAACCCTGCCTAATAACTATCGACCAGTCGCGTTGCTTTCAGTTATATAAAAAGTAATGGAGAAAGCTATTAACCAACATCTTCTAAAGTACCTGGAAGGCTTCAACGTTATCAGCGATCATCAATATGGTTTTCGGAAGTCCAGATCAACTGGAGATCTTCTAGCCTATGTCACCCATATTTGGAATAACGCAATCGAAGATCATGGGGAGTCTCGGGCTGTTGCACTGGATATTTCTAAAGCTTTTGATCGTGTTTGGCATGAGGGGCTTCTAAGTAAACTGCGATCCTATGGTATGTCCAGTCGATTCTGTGCATGGTTGTCTAGCTTTCTTAAGGACCGCTCTCTGCAAGTGGCGATTGACGGATTTCTCTCAGACACCTTCACCATCAATGCCGGTGTTCCTCAAGGGTCCATATTGTCTCCCACTCTCTTCTTACTCTACATTAACGACCTTCTAGTGAAAACGAAAACCCCGATAGTTAGTTTTGCTGATGATAGCACACGTTTATCATCTTTCTCTTTGAATGCACAAACATCGGCTGCCGACGCACATCTTCGCAGACAGCATGAAGTATCACGCCTCAACAAAGACCTGGAAGAAATTTTGTCTTGGGGTGACAGTAACCAAGTCGAATTTAACGCTAAAACAACCCAGGCAGCAGTTTTCTCTAAAAAGGTTAACATTACAGAACCGGATATAGTCATGGACGGACACGCAATCCCGCTGGCTTCATCTATTAGTTTGCTGGGCGTCAATCTGGGAGGAAATATGTCTTGGCATAACCACGTTGTGGCAATCGCCAACATAGCCTCTCAGAAGCTTGGTGTACTCTTCCGAACCAGAAAGTTGTACACACCTCAACAACTTTTGTCACTATACAAAGCCCAGATTCGACCATCACTAGAGTACTGCTCTCATGTCTGGAGCTCTGCACCCAAACATACTCTTCGGCTACTGGATTCCATCGAAAGGAGGGCTATTGGTCTGATTGGAGACCACGAGCTGACGAAGAACATCGACAGCCTAGAACATCGAAGGCAAGTTGGTGATTTCACTCTCTTTTACAGATATTTTCATGGAAAGTGCTCGGCTGACCTTCCCCTCTTAATTCCGCCCAGAGCGGCGAATATCAGAAATACACGACGAACCACTGCCGCCCACCCATATGTGGTTAAGCTTAGTACTCCTCGAACTTCACTATTTCAGAATACTTTCATCTGGAGGACTTCATCCTTATGGAACGACCTTCCCGAGGTCGTTTTTCCCAACGAATATAACCTCCAACGATTCAAAACCAACGTGAATCGCTTTTTGCAAAGACGCACCAGTCCCAGAGTGCCCTAAAGGATTTTTCCTATAGTGCTTGTGTTTGATCATAAAAAAAAAATATTGGTACGCATTACTAATATATTTTAGGAAATTTTACAATACTATAATTATTTTACTATAATCTTTTTTCCGTACAGCTACATAAAATAAATATGTCATCGTTGCGTTGAGAATATTCTAAATTAAAATATTTAATTTTTTAATTATTTATCATCAGCGCATAAAATTGTTAATTCAATTTAAACCGCCCTCCTCTTATCCTAATTAAAAATATTTACCTTCGCTTCATCCGGAACTTTATTTTCACTTAGTAAATCCAACAAAAAACTTCTTCGAAGTAAATTAAACTAAATTCTTACGGACTTTTCTCTAAGTAACTTCCACTTTTGCAAGTCTTGAAGACGTTTTACTTCCCTCTCGTTGAATCGACCCTTAGTGCATTATCACACAGATTACCCACCTTGGAAAAGCACTTTCAGAGCTCAGAGTTGTTATTTACACAATAAACAGAAAGGTACACCGTTAAGGGCCATTCGAAGAAGTAAAAGTTTTATTCATGGGCTCAGAGAAATAGCCTGTGTTTACTATCAAAAGTTTTTAAAGGGTTAAACACATTTCGTTCAGTTCTATGAAACCAGCTCGGTGTCCGGCTGTCGGTCAGTGTATCAGCGTTCTTTTAGACAATATTTAATATAGAGAGCTGGCTGGAAATTTTAAGTTCTAAAATGTTTGCTTCCGAAAAAATAATTTTAAACAAATTATTTTCTATTAATTATAATCGCCAATCTACCTGAACTTCCAGAACCATCTCCGCATTACACCTCAGCCATGTATTTTCATTTTCAAACACGATTTAACGTCTACCTTGCCATCAAAAGTTCTTATCACCTTTCCAGACGAGTGCGTCTGTGGCGTCCCGACGCCGTAACACGGCGGTAACTTTCCTCATTGCGATGCCTTCAGGTAGAAAAGGGCTAATGTACGGCAAGGTGAGCGCTGCGCCGGTTAAATGGGAGATAAACTTGATTGCGGGTTAAACTTGTGCCCTTGGGGGGTTTAAAAGGCGATGGTTTCGTCTTTATTCTAAATTTCAGCTTTAAATGTAGATGGTGACGTAATAGTGACAAACTGAGGAGGAATAAGTAATTTGCGGCATTTATAAATAACCCAAAATACCTCTGGAACCAAATACCATTTGAAGTTGCCACACGAAGAATTTAGGCAATAGTTCAAAACTTGTTTTTTTTTGAAGAATTATTTATTTTGCTCTATAAATGACTAGAGTAACGTATTTTACGTTTATACGAATCTGTCATCGAAAAAGAGAGTAACAGCTTCGTATAAGCAGTTAAGTGCGTTCGTAACCTGCTTAAAGTGATTTACGTTGACCTTAATGCGACAATCGGTCTCCAAGCGGGTGGGCTCTATGGGATTCCCCCCTTTGTCCACTAGAGCCGTAAAAAGCACTTCGGGTTTAGATATAGAACTTGTGTATAAACATTTGTAACAAGATGACAATTATTAGCGGAAAAGGTAAAATCTTAGCATTGATTAACTATTTCGAAAATTAAGAAATCTCGCTATGGAAATAACAGATTTGTAGTAGCTATATTTCAGAAAATATGCTTTTTAACACACTTTTGTGCATACTAAAAAAGTTTCTTTAAATGTGCTTGAATTAATATCTAACGGATATATTTCCTAATCAGTAACTTGTATAGGGTGACCTATGATAAAGGGGGTTCACAAGTATCGTGAAATTCTTTTTAAAATTTTATTTTTGTGTGACGACCAAACCTCCTCAACGCTGCGACCAAACAACAAACAGGAAAAACAAAACAAACGGTTACCAAGACCGTCTGGCACGTGCGTGTCAAGTCGGCAATGGCATTAATTGCCTGGCATCCCTGACGAAAAACACCTATTCGATTCGAAAAATCATAATTGAGAAAATTGCGTTCGAAAATACTTTAAAAGTAGGAGCGTCTGTCTCTAAATTATGATGAATTTTTCATTGAATATCAATACTGGCGACATTACTGATAGTGTCGACCAGCACTCACACATATATTCAAAATTTAATGATTAAGAAAGTTAAATTGGCCCTAAATAAGTAATTCCTGGGTGGGGAATTCACCTCTGGATAGAATTCAAAAATTAGGGACAAGATTAAATTTCCAAAAAATAGCCGTCTACTTAATAATCTGATTAAATTAAATTCAAATAAAACTTGAGGGGAAACTTGGTTATACGGGGGTTATCGAAAAACGTCTTACGTGAAATTGAATATCAATACTGGCGACATTACTGATAGTGTCGACCAGCACTCACACATATATTCAAAATTTAATGATTAAGAAAGTTAAATTGGCTCTAAATAAATAATTCCTGGGTGGGGAATTCACCTCTGGATAGAATTCAAAAATAGGGACAATAGCCGTCTACTTAATAATCTGATTAAATTAAATTGAAATAAAACTTGAGGGGAAACTTGGTTATACGGGGGTTATCGAAAAACGTCTTACGTGAAACGCGCAGATAAGGAGAACGTTTATACTTACCTATGATTTATTAAGCGCAAAACGGACGGACGTTTCGGTCTACGTACTCCACTCATATCATGGTATAATGTGCGTACGTTCCGCTTGAAAAAATTCCTTCGTGTCTTCTTTTCTCAATTCGGCGACACTAGCTAGAAGGTGACAATATTATAAACTGGATAAAATGTTGAATTATGTCAAAATTACGAAGACAAGTTTTAAATGCTCCGTCACTGGTAGCTTGAATTACCACCTTCCCTGTTACAATTAATACCTTCAGTAATAAATTGTTACCGGCAGTTTATTTACAGAGAAATACGTAAATACGCTTTTCCGTCGACTTGTTTCAAAATTATTAGACTTGAGGTTTGCGGTGAAATTTCAACGGTTCTAATTGAAATTTAAGGGGCTCTCGCACCTGATAAATTGTCGCGTTTGTTTTTGGATTATGAGGATTAAAATGATTAAGTAAAGGTAATAACTTTCTTCCGTTTGATGCGGTTAATAGAGAGTCGCGTTTGTATTTTTTAAAATTCCTCTGCAGTTTCACGAAGAATTTCATCGGTATAGCTGATGCAAACATTAAATATACATTAATGAACCTTTAACTGACGTTATCGCAAAGATGTTCCTTCTTTCTTACTTTTCAATTTACCACAGAACAGAAATACAAAAAAAAAGTTAAAAATCTATCAAAGATAATTAAAAACATTTCGAGACGACACCCGACCGGACTTTCCGACTCCATTGCAGAAGGGTTGCGAATAAATCTAAAGGAAAGTGACATTATCAGCGTTACCGCTGTCGATTTTCCTTTTACCGTTTCTGTCGTTTCAGCGAAAAAGGGCAAGCAAGGGCTGTCCGATTGACTACTTCTGCCTATTCGAAGCAATAAATGGGGAGATATATGGACAGGTGCAATCAGGGAGCTCCTGAGGGAGACACGTCACTATAAAGAGGGATTCAGACGAATGGCGAAAGGGACCGAGATGTTTTTAAATCAATACTTCTGAAATTCGATAAGAGTTGCTTATTGTTGTTGATTGCTTTTATACGGACCGAAATCATTATAGTCGATGCTTGGAGTTTTTAAGAATTTGGAATAGTTAGCACAAAACGAGAGTTAAATTTTAGGGAATGTAGTCGATGATTATCTACCGTTAACCCAATAAATTAAAACGTTCACGTTCTTTAAATCCTTTATTCTATTACTTTCGTTTATAACCACCCTATGATATCATGCAGACAACACATCTCGATTAATTGCATAAACCAAGTAGGGGGATGGAGTAAATTAGCCGATATCTGATCGTACGTATATCTCGAGCCATCGATGGCGTATTTGAAATTCCAAACGCCCTATTGTCTGGTTTATAGGTGGCAAACACAGAGAAAATGTGCTCGAGCAGGTTTATTATCGGATGAAATGGAAGGCGAAAGCAATTTCCAGATGAGTTATAGGGCATTATCTACCTAACGGAGAGCGAAACTAGCGTATTTTTGCAGGTGTATGTAAGAAACGCGCGAATATCTTTAGGGGAAGCGATCGTAAATAGCGTCGGTTTATGTCCTTCGTCTGTTAGCTACAGCTTTTCTTTAAGTGCAGGAATGGGAAGGCGGAATATAGAGGAGAAAAAAGTGTCGCGAACAAACCCAATCAATAAGACAATCAAAAACTTTTTAGAGGCAATAACAATAACATACTATAAACCTGGTAAAAGACTAAGAAGTAACTATTCAAAACAGTACGAATATTATTTCAAATTGCTTTCAAATAAAGGAAGTGATTGGTTTGCTAACATGCTACTGCCTATACAGTATGAATGTTATTTCAAACTGGCATTCAAATGAAGGAAATGATTGGTCTGCTAACAGGCTTCTGTCTATATATACAGTACGAATGTTATTTCAAATTGGCAGTCAAATAAAGGAAGTGATTGGTTTGCTAACATGCTACTGCCTATACAGTATGAATGTTATTTCAAATTGTCATTCAAATAAAGGAAGTGATTGGTTTGCTAACAGGCTTCTGTCTATATATACAGTACGAATGTTATTTCAAATTGGCAGTCAAATAAAGGAAGTGATTGGTTTGCTAACAGGCTTCTGGCTATATATACAGAACGAATGTTATTTCAAATTGGCATTCAAATAAAGGAAGTGCTAACAGGCTTCTGGCTATATATACAGTACGAATGTTATTTCAAATTGTCATTCAAATAAAGGAAGTGATTGGTTTGCTAACAGGCTTCTATTTATATATACAGTACGAATGTTATTTCAAATTGGCATTCAAATAAAGGAAGTTATTGGTTTACTAACAGGATATTGTCTATACCTAGACATAGGCTAGGTCCATAATGAGTCCGTAGCATTTGCATGCAATTTGCCGGAAAAATCGAATGGAGCTTACAAAAGGGAATATAATACGTTTATTAAATGGCATTCTACCAAAGGCAAGTGAAGAGTTTCAGCGAACAGGTATGTTTCAACGTATTTTCAAGAATGGCAAGCCATTTTTAAATCTTTGACTGTGTGGTCATGCTATTCCAAGCTAAAATCAACATTAATTCTGATAATCAAGTAGATACAAACAAATACCCCAAACTTATTGCGTATGTGACAGTGAGTTGGTTATACACCAATATATATTTTTTAATTTCGAAAAAGAAAACTGATACGATCGATCATATTATTATATTGTATGTTTTTATTACATAAATAACTAATTAGTTTTTGTGAGGTATGAGCGAATTTACGAAATTACGGAACATATCTTTCTAAAATACGACAAAAATTCAATAACCTTTTTTTAATATAATGAAATTGCGACTGCAGGGTGGCAGGTGATTTTATAATAAGAACAAAAGAGAGCTAATGGAAGAATTTTCCGTAAAAATTGATTATCTCCTGTTAAAACGAAGCTGCTGCACAAAGGCTTTTTGAGGTAAAATGTCATTTTTAAGAGTGCCTATTACCAGTAGCAGATAAAGGCCACTACCGATAAAGGGTTGCTAAATACTGATTTTAAAAGGCCAGATAAAGGAATTATAACTGAAATGGACGACGGCGGTATAGATCGTAAATTTCCGCTAACTCAAATTTGGGGGCTAAAGCGGCCATTTACGAAAATCAAAATTTCTTTTCGTCTTCGTAAACAATTTTCATTTATCTATAAAATAAAATATTAACTGTATAAATACAGTGAAACCTCTCTTAGGCGGACACCTACTGGACCGTCTAAATGTGTCCGCCTAATAGAGGTGTCCGCCCTTGGGAAATTTGTTATTAGGTAATATGTAAATGCAAAATTATTACTATGTATATGTATGTACAAATAAACATAACAAAAAAAAACACTAGTTTTAGTTAGGATGTAGTACTAGAAAAATCTAATAACGTAGTTTGACGTGTTTGCGTTTTAAACTTGCAATCTAGAAAATGTAATTCCAAGTCTGATAACAATTCCATTGCTGTAGAGTCACCTCTATTCTTTGCATACTCTTATAATTCCTTTACCATACTAATGGCTTGTTGATAATTGGTGACATTTGTTTGATTATTGCATTCAACTTCTTCATCAGAGTCGTCAGATAGTGATGCGGTTTCAGCTTGGACTACATAATCGGTAGGAATGGGGTCACTATCATCTTCTAATAGCACATTGCTATCAATGTTAATGAACTCGCCCAAATCATTGTTATCAAATTACAAACGTCCGCAACATCAATATTCTCTTTCAGACTCAAAACGCGACATTTTTGTGCCATTGTTTATGATTTTAACCTTACAACTCACAAATAAATGGCGCACTGCTGGCGGGGAATCACACATCGGCGAAGTTCTTTCGCTCTGCCACGCATACCCGATTGGTTGCCGGTCTTTCTTCAGAGAGTGCACCATTCTTATTCGTCTCCAAATACTTTTAAAATTTTTTTTGTCCGTTTAAAGGAGGATCTTCGCACTCTTTGTATGAAAACAGCCTGTCCGCGTCCGCTCAAAGAAGAGTCCGCCCTAGAGAGGTTGATTTTCATGGAATTTCATATACCTAGTTCCAGACTATGAAAAAATGTCAGCTTAACAGAGATATCTGCTTATTAGAGGTGTTCGTTAGGAGAGGTTTCACTGTATGTACTTTTGTCGTAAATGAAACTATTCTTCGGTAACTATGTAAAAAAATATCGCTTTTCAATTTTATGGAATGCATTTGCCCCTATATATACACAAAAGCTTCCAGACCAATGTCCAGCAAAAAACCCATTCTACTTTGCAGAAAACAATCCGACCTCGGCTACCGCTGGCAGGACATTTTCACGTGTACATGTAAGCCCAGCAGGCAAGTGAAAAAGGCCGCTTTCCTGCAGCGTGCTAAAAGAAATCTCATCGGGACTGAAAACTGAGCGTAATAAAGTGCCGGCGCATATTTTACGTCTTCTCTCAGCAGGAACTGTACACCTACCGGTAACTGTCAATTAGGTGTGACTTACAGCGCTTCTCAGCCCGATAAATGTTTTTTTCTTTACGAGTACGCCGAGGTTTATTAGCCATCCCTGGGAAAATTAGACCAGATATTAAATATGATATCACCTTGATAAAGCTCATAAATCTGAAGATTATAGATCGCTTTCTTGCCATTTTATTTTCGGAACAGTGTTAGCGGTAATTACTGCTTAGCAGTACTAATTTCATCCGTATTGTTTGAGGCAGCATATAATTAAGTACAACATACTGTTAATTTTACGTATTTTTAAAACTTCTGCAACGCACAATATCGTAATAAGCTGTTTCATAACAGCGGGATTTTGTGGCAGGAACTTTCTTCCTATATGACAACTACTACATACCTTAAACTTGCTAAAGAGGTTCTTATTCAAAGCCAACACAAACAACTTGTAGCATACGAAGTTTTCCAAGTCTTCAGTTTATGAATTCAAAAGGAAACTTTGTGTTAAATTGGCTCAAGCAGTTCAAATACACAAGGATGTTACGTTAAAGCGGAAGTTAACTCGCAACCAGAAGTCAGCGACGCGGGGACGAAAGATTTATAACATTTGTAAGATGCAATCCACTATAAAGTCTTTACTGGATAAGGCTTACAGCTTTAACAATGGATCCTTAGTAAGGTATGCGAGGTTTTTGGTCTTTAACCTGAATTAATGGATGATTTGTGGTCTTTATTTGTGACTGGAATACTGTCCCGTTTTTATGGAAATTTATTGCAAAAAAGATTTAGACGTTTAGAAACCTACATCCTATCGGTACCGCTGGGTAAGTGATGTACAACAATTTTTAAGCAACAATAACATCATTTCTTTATAAGTTAAGCAAAAATATAGCAGTGTTTGTAGCGTTCTTTTAATGGAATGTAGGTAATTACAATTGAAACAAACTCTAAACAAGGTTTTACAAGTTGACCATTTTTATGTGCAATAACGGACATAAAGGGATCATTATAGTAATTTAGAAATGTAATTGTATTTTCATTTGTATTTTTATTTTCAAAACTCTCATCCCTAATCGCTTTGATGCCGAGAAATAGGCTGGATTGAATTTTTTACAACTTTGTATCTAAGTTGATTACATACAGTGGCGGTTCTTCCATAGGAGCACATTCGCACGTACACCCCCAAAACAAAACGAATAAAAAATATTAATTTATATTCATTGAATATTATTTATCGTATAAAGTCCGACCCTCCCTAATATTTTATCATCCCGTCAAACCAAACTGTATAGATCCGGCAACAGTGCCTCGGTTGAGGTAAATGACGATTATGACGAGACTTGCTCGCACGTGCGATTAAGTAGTGCAGTTTCTCTGTAGTAACAGGTGGCGGGTGGCAGCGGGGGATAGCGGGGCTATGGCGATTTAACATGGAAAAGGCGCACGCACAGTTTTTGTGTGCACCGTGCTTGTTGTCTGTTCGTGAATCTAGTTAGAAATTCGATCGTGTATGTTTTAATATTATATATTTATTAAGTTAAAATGAATAGTTGACGGTGGACTATTTAAGAAATAACTTTAGCTCTTTGAGTTTGGAGCAAAAAATTGAAGTGACGAATCCGGAAACACCTAAACCCGAGATTAATTTAACGCAGACCACAAAGGGTAAATCTAGGGACTTGGAAAGTTTAAATATGAAATATATGGAAAAAAAATTATAGAGGGTATTCCAAAGTTAATGAGGCTGTTATTGATCAATTTTCTACAAATTAAGAACCGAAGAATGGACTTTACGTTTAAGCACTATTGTGTAGGGTCGATAAATGTTGTGTATTTCGATAAATGATACTCGATATGATTTTAAACTATTTTATTTAAGGATTTAAACTAAAAAACACTGTCTATATGAAGAATGGCAACTTGTCAGTCTCGTGGCTCCATTCGTTCTCGTCATAAAACAGTTAACTATTGTTCTCGTCTTTGTTGCGCTTAATGACGTAGCCGTAGATGGCGTAGTGGTATTAGATATCATTCGGTTTTCTTGATAGCTCGTAGATGGCTTTAGTAGTATTAGTAGTGGACTGTATAAATATTGTTACGAGGGTTGCATGCGACGACGTTAAGATCCGACAGTTATACACACTAAGAAAACCTTTTTTATTTTCCAAAAATTGTTTTTCCTTGTGTGAAATTAAAAAATAAATAAAAATATGTTTTACCTAACGCATTTTCTTATTACTTTTTTTTCTTTCTACATTTAACACGCCTAGAAAGTAATTGTTTGGTCGTTACACAAAAATAAAATTTTAAAAATAATTTCACCATACTTGTGAACCCCCTCTATCATAGGTCACGAGCCGCCACTGAGTACATACTAGAATTGTGTTCTCTTTAATGACAAGGATGAAACCTTGGTTTGTCCAATCAGAAATAGGGTTGGCTTGTTCGTGTGTGTTATTTGCTGCATAGGACCAGCAGCCTGAAGACAGCATACGAATAACATATAAGATATACAGGACATATAAATATTTAAGTTCACATTTATTGTGATATCGACGTATCTAATCTTTAACTAAAACATTCCATTCTTGGATATAAAAATAAACGAAACGTAGTTTGTGTACTTTAAAAATTAATAATTTCGACCTGAAAAACACACGAAACGTACGGCTGAAGAATAATACACAGCAACTCAAAAGGCACCAGTTGTGTACGAATGTCGGGTTTTTAATATTCACCTCGCAGACAAAAGCCTGTTATTGCCTACCTTTCGATATTTACGAAGCAATATTGGATATCTTGCCAATTCTAAATATTTTATTTTCGGCGGCGGGCAAAAGAAGTTAGTTTACATATGTCAGACGTGATATGAAAGTGATTTTATCTCCCCGAGTTTTATCGGAAGTTTATTCTGGATTTTTCAACTCGCTTTGTATTTTGTTTCCATTTCTGTCTTCAGTATATTGTTTTATGTAGTTTTTATAAACATCTAGATTAGAGTGATTTGAAGATGGCTGCAGAAAAACCTATATTAAAAAAAAATTTAAAAATATTTTGTCCCGTTGTAAAAAGTATATACACTGTATGAATCCCAAGTAGAAAAAATGAACGTATGCACCGTGTAAAACTACATACCTATCCTAGCATTCGTCGTCACGTCTCGTGCAGCGTATTTTAAAATCAGCATTGGGGTGGCTTTCATCCCTGTCCACCACCGTGGCACAGAGGCGTCCATGTGGACTAGCGTCTACGTCATTACAGTCAAAATTTGGCGCGTTGCCAAATTGTATTAAAAATCCCATCCCGTTGAGCCGTTAGTTGCTATCCTTGTCTCTTATAACAATACTTTAGATATGTTATTATAGTTAGTAAATAAATGTATTACAATAAGCCAATTAATTATCGAATATTCAAAAATTCACGTCCTAATGAATTAGATTTCATTCTTTACTGCAGACCAATTCAGTGGCGGCTCGTGACCTATGATAGAGGGGGCTCACAAGTATGGTGAAATTTTTCTAGGCCTTTTAAATGTAGAAAGAAAAAAAGTAATAAGAAAATGCTATAGGTAAAACATACTTTTATTTATTTTTTAATTTTACACAAGAAAATACAACTTTTGGAAAATAAGAAAGGTTTTCTTAGTGTGTATAGCTGTCGGATCTTAACGTCGTCGCATGCAACCCTCGTAACAATATTTATACAGTCCGCTACTAATATTACTAAAGCCATCTACGAGCTATCAAGAAACCGAATGATGTCCAATACTAGTACCGCCATCTACGAGTTATCAAGAAAACCGAATGATGTTTTATGACGAGAACGAATCGAGCCACGAGACTAGATGGCTTTCTTCATATTTTCAGTGTTTTTTAGTTTAAATCCTTAAATAAAATGGTTTTAAATCATATTGAGTATCATTTATCTAATTCACAACATTTATCGACCCTACACAATAGTGCTTAAACGTAAAGTCCATTATTCGGTTCTTAATTGTAGAAAATTGATCAATAACAGCCTCATTAAGTTTGGAATACCCTCTATCAATTTTCTTTCATATATTTCATATTTAAACTTTCTAATAAAGTCCCTAGATTTACCCTTTGTGGTCTGCGTTAAATTAATCTCGGGTTTAGGTGTTCCCGGATTCTTCACTTCAATTTTTTGCCCCAAACTCAAAAAGCTAATGTTATTTCTTAAATAGTCCAGCGTCAACTATTCATTTTAACTTAATAAATATTTAATATTAAAATATTAAAACATACACGCTCGAATTTCTAACTCGATGCACGAACACACAAAAACTGTGTGCTTTTCCCATGTTAAATCGCCATAGCCCCGCTACCCCCGCTGCCACCCGCCACCTGTTACTACAGAGAAACTGCACTACTTAATCGCACGTGCGAGCAAGTCTCGTCATAATCGTCATTTACCTCGACCGAGGCACGGTTGCCGGATCTATACAGTTTGGTTTGACGGGATGATAAAATATTAGGGAGGGTCGGACTTTTTTAATTTGACGGTACGATAAAATATTAGGGAGGTTCGGACTTTATACGATAAATAATATTCAATGAAAATAAATTAATATTTTTTATTCGTTCTGTTTTGGGGGTGCACGTGCGCATGTGCTCCTGTGGAAGAACCGACACTGGACCAATTACATCCTGAAATTACTACTTCTTCTAAACATGTTATATTGTCGAAAAACGCTTCGTCGGATCATTTAGAAAATATATTCCTCTGAATAACAGCTGAGCTGGCAACGTGGCGAACTCGTATAGCAGTTAAATTTGTGAATGTCAACCCTTATACGAAAGTTCCGTGTGGCAGTTGTCAAACCACGCGCGTGCCTTTTGTGCCATTTCAGCCTGATTTCATACCGGCCTGGCTTCAATGACAAACACGTTATTTATTAAAGGAAAGGCTATTATTTTCCTCGTGTGGCACGTGTTTTCATGCCGGAAAAAGTTAATCTTTGATTATTTTTCGGATTTAGGATGTATTGTGTTTATGGCGGACTAATGAAATATTCTTTTTTCATTAAGGCTTCTGGGCTTCTGAATGTTTCTTATGTAGGAAAAATGCGACTGCATGTTTATATACAGTTTATAGTATTTTCTTTTATACCGGGAGATGAATCGTTAAGTTGAAAATAAAAATCATATGTAACTCTCGAGATGGCTGAATATTGGCTCACCTGTACATTTTATAGAAAAACTGCATTATAATTTCTTGAAGAGGCCGACATGGTAACCTAGTTTGCATACATTTTGGTTAGCCAATCCTAAGCTATTCAAATCTAATATGTAATGTTAAATTCCCACAGTAATTTGGGGTCATTACTTTAACTAAAGCAGATTGAGCAAAAAGTATCCCCAGATGGCAAATAAAAAGAATATTTAAGCACTAAATATGCTTTTAAGAAGCATTTAAAAACTTTAAAAAGCTTTTTCCTTTTGAAGTGACGAAAAACTTCTTTATCTTTATAAGTGAACTTTTATGTAAAAATATTTTAATGCCTCCGTTTTCGATTAAAACCTCAATCTAATTAATCTCAAGAATTCTTAAGTTTTCAGCGAGACTGTGGATTAAAATAAAAGAATAACCTGTTATAAATGACCGATCGTGCAGGTTGCCTGAAAACTTTTTCACGAACACAGTCTAAAATTACGAAGTTCTAATTCTTTTAACATTTTTAACCTGAAGCAAAAATATTATTAATGGATTTCCTAAGTAAAAATGAAAGCCCAATATCTTACACCGTCTTGCTTTTTTGTCTAAAAGTTTTTTTTGAAGCTTTTAAAAGAAGTTTCTTTGCTCGAAGTCAAATACATTTGTCAAGCCGAGAAAGAAAACAACTTTTGATGGAGATAAGGCTCAGGAAAACTATATACATATATATATAATAATATGTATATATATACGGAAGAATGAAAGGGGTGTTTTATCGACCTCTGGCTAGACTGTCCACCGATCGGGGTATATAGGTAACAATATCCTCTATTTTCTCCCCTTGGACAACTTTTCCGATACCATTCCATTTTATATATAAGGTTACTTTTGCAACCCCTACGGCGCCATATCAAACCGGTTTTAAGTTTTAGTATTTTGAACAATTTTTTTATAGTGTTCTTATACGCTGACGAATACTAGTAGCCAACCTAACACCCAAGGAAATACTTAGTTCCTATAAAAATACTTACACTAAGCATAATTTATAGCTCTACAAGGTGTTATGGAAATTACATATTATATTTAAATGGGTGACTCCTTGGCTGTCCTAGAGAAGCCCTACATATTTAATTTTTTTTAAATCGACCGTTTTAGAAGTGGGGTTACAAACACTCTTACTTACAGGTCAGTCCGCGCTACTGTACAACATTTCACCCAGACCCAATGGCAATGTTGCCAAACTTAATGTAAAACTGAAATTCCATATAAAATTATAAAAATAAATTATTTTCTACCTATTTGTTTTTATCTTTATACCTAAAGAGCGAGGAAATCCAGGCACAACACACAATAAGTTTTTTTCATGGGAACACTCCTGGAAACACTTTATGTACATACAGTAATAGTGAAATAGAACCGATAGTTAGCTTTAGAAAATACAATAATACAGATTATACTACAGATTATTAGATTTTATTACAGGTGACGATATTTGACGTCCAGAAGAAATGCGTCAATAAAAACAATATTCAAAGATTATTTATGGACGGGCAAGATACACGCGTAAACCGAAAAAACAGAGCGGATTGCTGAGAGTGTGTTGGTGATCGACGAGACACAACGTATGCGGCCGCTGGTTGGTCTTCAACTAACAGCCCGCAAACGTGCGGCGCTATGTGAACACAGCCGATGTAAGGCGTCAAGAGGTCATTGGCATTTGACCTAGTGACGTACGTGTCTATTTCAAACTTATTTAATACTATTCCATATGTTTTTTCGGGTTGTTCAAAACATAGTCCGTCGTCAATGTTCTTCAATTAATTGTACAAAAAGGTGTTACAGAATGGAAGTGTTTAAAATATTTTATTTGGTCTAAAGAGTTTAAGGTGTACATATGACAACACCGGCCAGAATTCCTTGATTGCTTACATGTATCGCAGTGCCACACAGGTGTTTTCTGGTTTGACGTCAGGTCACTTTTACCGCTGAATGAATTGAAAGCGCCATTTATGGGTATTTTTCTTCAATTTGTCTTTATCTCAGGAATTGCCGGTTTAAATATAATACGTCATTTCCCCAACACCCTGTATATGAACTTTTATTAAGAACTTCCATTAAATTATAACAAAACTAACCCTACATATTTAGTAAAAATTACAACCATTTATAGTTTAGTTTCTGTAAAAGTTACTAAAATCTTTTGTAAAATTTAATAAAAGCTTTTGTGAAATTTACCAAGATTTTTTTGTAAAATTTACTAAAATCTTTTGTAAAATTTTACTAAAATATTTTGTAAGAATTTTTACACATGCTAGTCCCAAGCGATACAATCAAGAATATTAATAACACCCTGTATGTAGCAATCAAACATCATCTGTGCTGTAAACGTCACTCACCTTTCCATTTATCCGCCGGTGTTCTGCCGAGCAATTATTCGTAATAACTCGGCTATTTTGCACCATGTTGTTTTGGTGTTTCTCTTTTAAAAGTTCGTTCGGGGTGAGTTCGTGTAGCCGCTTTTTACAGACGATTAATTTTTGTGTTTACCTGGAACAAATAAATGAAGATAAATGTCAACAAGTCAAAAATTAATGATATCCTTCGAAAACGGCTCATCCCAAAGTAATATAACCAAAATAAGGACAAATGCTGTTTTCTGAGGAGGACCACTTTATCATTATGATAAAAAGAAAGATAGAGAGTTCACGTCTTTCACTTCATATTTCCAACATTATGGTATTTAATAGTTCAACTAGAATAACCTGATTTGTTGGCAACAGTCGGTCAAACCCAAAACATTTACGTGTAACCTTAAAGGTGGGACCGCCAAACTAAGTGTTCGTTTTGGTTTTCCAGATTTATATTTATATTTGTTTTCCCCCTCTCTCTCTCTCTCCCTAAACTCAATGCTGGAAATTCTCTTCCTTTGTCTACCGTTAACGTATCTCGTGTCTCTCTTCCTGATGTTCTAAATAGAATTTCAATGAGTTGTGCAGTCACAAATCACGGCAAAACAGTCTGCGTCTTTACGGGGCGACAAAAAAAACAAAAGATGAAATAGCCACATGCATCACAAATCAAGTTACCTGATTCTGTTGCCAGAAAAGAGCTGTCAACGATTGCGGACACGGCAAGGTGAAGTAAATTGGTCGTATCTCATTTTTTTATTAAAGATTTATGACCGTTTTGTCTGGGGTGTTGTTTCAAAATGGTGTTTTGTTTATTTATGGATTTTTTTAATTACCAAGAATTCCAGGCCCAAACTATATATATACTGAATTTTATAAAATTATCAGAACAACTTCTCTGTGTATAGTATGCCAATAAAGTGAAACGAAGAAAGTTTAATCGATAACAACATAACCAATAATTTATGACTTTAAAAGTAATTTTGACACAGCTTAATTTGGCAATTATTGCTTTTGTTAGCTCGCTATATTGAAACTGTTATTCGAATGACTGCTTGATTATCGTTAGAGAGCCAGAAGTAATAAAAATGAAACTATAAGATATTACTCACGGGCAGTGTTGTCAGATTATTGATTGATTTTGAAAAGTTCTTCGTAATTCTGCAAGAGCCACCGTTTTTCCCCCCGAATGAAATGTTTTTAGAAGTTCCATTCTAAAATGTTTCAATTAGGCCTCGATATACTAGTGAACATCTACAGAAGTGGATATTTCACTAAAATATATGTTTAATTGAAAAATTCTTCATAATTTAGTAGTTTTCGTAAAATATTCTTCTTTTCTTCATTGCCTATTTTTTTGGCTAAAATTCTTCATATTGAAGAAAATTCTTCAAATATGGCATCTGCTCACCGGCCCTAATTACCTTTAACTTGACGTATTGACTAATCGAAAGACTCAGGAAACAAAGAAAATCTCTGTAAAATATTTTGCGATTTTAGCAATAACAACGACAGTCGTGGCATATGAAATGAACTAAATACGGGAAAACTTCTTGAAATCCAATGGCATATTTTAAACAATGCAGGAAATTTAAATTTATACAAGTTTTAAGAGAATCAATCTGTTTACTACTAGCAGTTTTATAAGGGAATATTCAGAACATTAAGCATTTTCAGTTCGCCTGTGTTATTTGACTTTAGCTGAAGTTTTATAGCTAATAAAATGGCGAATTCTATTTCTAGTAATAAATATCACAATCATGTATTCTTACTATTTTATATATCTTGCCATGTCGGTTTTTGGCAATTATTTCCATCACCTGTCAAATATACTATCGCGACCAATCAAATTGTTTCATTTACGCCATTCACGTGATTATACTGATAAAATTTGCATCTTGCTTACAAGTGGTATAACAATCCTATTTTATATACTTAGTAGTACACATTCTATCTCTTGTCATGTATTTTTAAAAAAAAAAATACCATCCAACTAATTTTTACGGCTTCCAATGGGGTCGTAGAAATGGGAAAAATTTTCTGTTCGATCCATTTCGGCCCTTGGATGCCGATTTTGGCCCATGTTTTGCCGACGAGCAAAAAAAATCGATCTACTTTGGAGAATTATTTCTCGCGTAGTGGCTGATATTTTAATTTGAACTTTTAATATGTTTTAAAGCCATTCTTTCCCTATCGACCTGTGAAGACCGCAGGTTTTTGGAAATTATTTCAATGACCTGTCAAATATACTATCGCGACAAATCCAATTGTTTCATTTACGCAATTTACGCCATTCACGTGATTATACTGATAAAATTGACATCTTCCTTACAAGTGGTAAAACTGTCTCATTGGCTCACAAAATTTTTAAAACGCGTTTCTAAGTAGGCCGAGTACTAGAGAATGAGTTTTAATAAATGTCAAATTTGAATGACTTTTTTTGGTATGCAGATTTTTTAGATTCTCCTTATTATTTATCCAAGACAAGCGGAAAACTACGGTTTATTTGCAATGTATTTTCCTATTTATATTGTCGACTGATAGATATTCTTCTCCTTGAAATTTTACTCACATAACCTTAAACATACAAAACGTCAAAAGGTTTGAAGGTTAGAGTAGAGAGCATAACCTAGTATCGATATCGACGACTATCGATATTGCATATATTAAAAGTAGTTCTCGAATTATTATTATATGTAATTTAGGTTCTGGAAATAATCTTATCAAATATCACTCGAGCGTCAGAAATTATCGTTTATATTACGGGTAGAAGGCAATACAATGTTGGTTCGTTAAAAAGTATCGTTGCTATGATTGATTAGATAATGTTTGAGATGACATTCTCTACCAGCTGACTGTATTATAGTCCAAGAAGCTGATGTTAATACTTCTGGCAGAGGCTGACATGAAATGTGAAAATAGCGTTTGAGGGAAGCGGAGGGAAAAATGTATCCTGTAAAATCCTAGCTAGCGACTACGCCTTACTGAGAAAATGAATTCCATTTTCTTGGTGTTATTCCATCAATTCATTTCCTATTTTACCAGCTAACAAAGAGAATAGGCCGGAGAAGAAGAGAGAAAATATCAGGGCAAACTTCATTAACACGATAGCAGATAAAGTGGAATTATCAGCGGAACAATCTTAACTTTGGCAGACAATCAGTCTAGATTAGGATGGTATTATCCACCTTGTTTTACCTCTCTCTCCCCGTTGGAGTTAATTTGCGGACCCGATTCTCTCCTTCTCCCGTCCTGACGCTTGTTTAAATTTCGTTGAACACGTGCTGGCAAGCTTTGTTTTATTGCCGTAGTAATTTAGGGACTTTCATAAAGACACT
Source organism: Barypeithes pellucidus (assembly GCA_963991005.1). NCBI lineage: Eukaryota > Metazoa > Arthropoda > Insecta > Coleoptera > Curculionidae > Barypeithes > Barypeithes pellucidus. The sequence continues at coordinate 1,808,942 of OZ022559.1, forward strand.
CTTATAATAATTAATATTTATATTTGAAGCCTTGTATTGACTATCCTGCATTAAAATTTGGAAGTTTCATTATGTATTTAAAAAAAACCTCTATAACAGTTTTATATGATATGGTATTTGTTTTTATTCCTGCCAAGTACATAAAAGCACCTTACAAGTAACTAGCCCATTTGACTCCACCAGCGAACCGTGTGGTCGTCAATCTTGGGACTTGGCAAGACAATGCTCCTATTTTACTGCCGCGTTAAGATTTTCGCCAAAAACCAGCCAGTAACTAGCGTAACTTGGACCGGTAAGAGCCTGTGACATGTGAAATATGGCGACAAATCCTATTTTATATACTTAGTAGTACACAGAAAATCGTAAATTTAATCGGGATTTATTTTGATTCGAATCCGGCCATATTAGCAGTTCTTATGAGTAGAAATAGCCCCCTACACAATTAAATTCCCATTAATAAGATTACACATTTCAGTTTATGGAATACATTCATAAACATTTTTAAACAGGAAATTACTCTGGATGAATAAATCGAAGAAAAATTGCATTGCATAATTTCATATTGCAGAAAATATATTTTCTAAAAATACCTGAACGTGAAGCAGTAACTTTTCAGCGTCCATAATGTTAAAATTATGACAAAGTAAACAAATATGTTATGCAGAAAGAAGGTGAAGCTGTAGCATATGCACAAAATAAATCTCATGTTTATTCGAATGTTCGAAATGGTAAACATGTTAAAGAAGAGTTGAATTTCGGAAATTACACGGCAAAATTTTTTAAATTTTTTGTAAAATAATTTCTTTTTAAGGAGAGCTATCTGCACTACGCAGAAGATAGATGGAGCTTGAGTAACCATCCCTCTGACGTTAATGACATCCCATATATATATATATACATTATATTGCCAATACGAACGTTCCAAATTACAAAAAGTATCCCCGGTATGGGAGATGGCTTGGCACCATTGACTTTGCGCAGTAGTGTGGAAATTTTATCGATCGCGTCAGAGCCGGCCCGACATTATTTGTTTGTTGTTATTCGTCGCCATCTTTGGTTCTGGATGCTTTTTCCAATTACAGAATAAAAAGTGGTTCATTCACATTGTTGTCGGTATATTAGTGCTTATAAACTTTCATTACCTAACAACAATTTTTGTAAAGGAGTTTTTAATTTGTGGTGATTCGATTCGCAGTTTGTTCGGTTAGTAACTTGTTTTGTTTAAGATGATAGGACACAAGTGCATGGTGCTTTCTTGCAAAAGTCGTGGATCAATATCAGGTATAAAGTATTTCAGGTATGTACATATATACGAAAATATTTTGCTTATCACATTCTCCCATCTTCGGAACCGAATTTCACTAAAAAGCTTGTAAAAAAAGAAGAGAGTGTCACTCGTCCACAATATAATATATATGTGGTCACTACCTAACCTTAAAATTAATGTATTTTTAATTTGGTGCATTAGTAGCTGATAATAATTCCCAAAATAGTCAATATAGTCATTCATTCTTAATTTTTGGCTTAGAAAAAAAATGCGGTTAAGAAACATACGACGTTGGATGACAGAGTTAATATAAAGTTCATCGTGTCGATTGTTACAAATATTCGGACGGAATTTGGCACCAAAAGTTTACACCAATCAGGGCCCGCCGGATCATCATATCGTCAGAAATCGTATGCATGGAACGCTGTCTTAAATAGAAATTTTGAGTGCAATATTTTTCCTAACTAACCAGCAAAATTTACAATAAAAAAGTTGAAATCCGGTCCTGTCGAATGTTTACTTTCACAAGGTAATTTCCGAACTGCGCAAACTCACTATTACCCGGTCGATGCCCATAGTGGGGACATAATTGCAGATGATATTAGCAATATAATGGTTATATATATGTGGTTGAATAGAAGACGTCACTAAGGAATTGATAGGTAAGTTACGATAATTCAATATTAATTTTTGTAACGGAAATTTAACACGTTTACTAAAATGTAATACATAATAGTACATACATTATTAATACTAATAATAATATCATTAATAATGATTTTATTAACTCGATGCGGCCCTGTCCCAATCGAAAATTCCCAAGGGAAGACTAACTACTCCAGGTGCTGATGGGAATGTTTGTTGTTGGGAATTCGGTCACGTGCCCACACCTTACGGGCTGAGAAACAACGCGCAGTTGAGCGATTAAATAAAGAATGACTATTATTGCCTTCGATTCTGGGGATTTGATGCGAAATTGGGGTTTTATTGAATTTGATGAAACTCTGCTAATGATGTGTGAGAGTGAGGGCGAGTTTTACTATGTGCGGGAAAAGAAAATTGAAATTTAAGGGTCAGGAAATAAAAAATGGCATGGTAAAAGTATAAATTACCTTTTTTAACTTTTGGACCATATTTTTTGTAGATAACGCTGATTTTCTTCAACATCTTCTGTAGTTGTTTTGTCCAACAACGAAATTACTTGCTCTGCGCTTGCATAAAATAGTATATTTTTGCGTAAAAAGTCCGTTCCCTTTAAAATATAAAACACTTATCACGAGTATACGTGTAAAGTGGCCCGACAACGCCATTATAAAACCAAACCGCGAATCGGTCCGGTAGGACGACGATAACGCTACCTCTGTGGAATTGTTTATCGTTGTACCGGATCCATACATAATGTGTTTATCTGGGATGAATGTTCCGTGTATACCGGTCCGGCCATGTTGCACAAACACTTGACATGATTAATTGTCGCACTGTTGCTGCCATTAGCAGAAGTAGCAGGCAGGAGTCGCAGGATTGCGGCGGCCGACTGCCCGACACCTATGTAGAACTCGCGAATATTCCCGCTTGTACACTGTTCGCTTTTAAATCATGTAGTTTTTGACATTCGGTTAAGTTTCAACATCATCCCTCTTAATTTTCTAAATATCTTTTTTCCCAATTTTTAAATATTTTTCGCTGCATTCATAAGCAGACCCAACATAGTTTAGTTCACTTGTAAAGTACGTTTCACGAAATTTGGATACGATTTAATGATTTCCTGGGTCGGTCCCATTGTGTCGACAAGAGCTTGGCAATAGACAAGTGAAGTATGAAGGGACGGACTAAGGAAAACAAGTAATGATATGATTATATTAATGTAATCAAATGAAATAACATTTTTTTTAAAATATTACTAGTCATATTTATTTACATTGCCACATATGCTCTATGGGGCTAAAAATGCAATAATAGGGTGGCAGCCGTAGCACTGTATGTCCAATTTCTTCGGACAATGTGTCACAAACATACTTTTTTTATACAAAATGTGTTTAAAACTTCTAAAAGATCACTTTTTTTATAACTTTCTTCAAAATATATATCATTCGCCGTCATGTAGTTCTGAATCTACAATTTTGTATTATTTGAGCTTGGAGCTTTATGTAATTGACGACTGTGATAGCTCGCATTGTCCATTACTATCACGCTATTCTGAGGAATGTTTGGTAAAAGACAATTTTTGAACCATTCCTCAAAAAGTTCGGCCGTTGTATCTTCATGGTAGTCCACACAAGAGTCTTTAATGTTTTTTGCAGAAAGCCACAAGGCATTTGGAACCCAACCGTTTTCTGACCCAGCATGTAAAATGCTGATTCTTTTTCCTTTATTTGACGGAGCTTTTGTTTTACACTTATCGGAAGAATCAGGCCAGCCTTTGGATGGTGTTTCATGCGTGTCAAACCAAATCTCGTCGAGGTAAATTATAGGACGGTTTTCAGAACGGAATTTCCTTACAGAAGTTATACAGGGTGCTGATAAAGTCTGGAATAATCGATTTTTCTTGAAAACGCAAAACTTTCTCTAAAAACGCTCGTACCCGTCGATTTTATTTTATTCTTTGAAATTTTTTGGCGTTCTTCAATATTATACCGGATGCGCCAAAAACGCTAGGCAAGTGTCAACTTCACTTTTTCAAATAGAACACCCCTTTTTTTCTCCAATATTCAGATTCCTCTCTAAACTCTAGACAAGTTTCATATAACATATTGTATGGCTAAAGTCAACAGTAATTGAAATACAGGGCCCACAATAAAAATCAAGGTATAATTTTAAAGCTTGTTTTCCATGACAAATACTTAGGCTAGAAAAAAAATTCTAACAGGAAATTGGTAATACAGTGAACAATCTAAAAAATTATTTGAGTAAGTGTTGAAAATGGTGTCCATTTACGGCTCTACAATGTCCCAATCTCTCAACAAATTCTAACTGTACATTATGTACAATTTCTGGGGTAATTTGTCTTATGGTTGTTGTTATACGCGTTTTGAGAACATCAATATCTTCTGGTTTATTTTTGTAAACCCTTTCCTTAATATAGCCCCACAGAAAGAAGTCCAATGGCGTTAAGTCGGGGGACCTCGCAGGCCACTCTATTTCACCCCGTCGACCTATCCAATGATGATGAAATAACTCATTCAGGTATCTACGGACTTCGACCGAATAGTGGGCTGGTGCACCATCCTGCTGAAACCACATAGTTGTATCATGTGAGTCAGGAATGTTCCGATCGGGAAATAGGGCAATCAACGCTGGAGCGAGGTCTTCTTCAAGAAACTGCAAATATCTTTGGCCAGTCAAATTTTCCTCAAAAAAATAGGGTCCTATAACAGTATCCCGAATTATTCCTGCCCATACATTAATTTTTCTCGGCCGCTGGGTATGAATTTCTCGGAACCAATGGGGATTTTCGCTGGACCAATACCGGCAATTTTGACGATTTACCATGCCATCCAAGAAAAAAGTAGCCTCATCGGAAAAAATTATGTTACTCGGAAATAATGCATCGTTAATCAAGTAATTATCCATGAGAATTTCGCAGAACTCATTCCTTCTGTCAGGGTCGCCTTCCAAAAGTTCCTGTACTCCTTGACATTTATATGCATGCCATTTTTCCTTTTTCAGGAACTTTGCCACCGTTGAATCGTGGATATTTTGAACATTTTGAGAAATGCTTCTTGTGCTCGAATGTGGTCTCTCTTCCAACGAAACTAGAATATCAAGTTTGACATCGTCGGAAATTTTAGGTCGTCCACTTCTAGGTTTATCCTTAACGTGACCAACTTCATTATACTTCTTAACAATTTTGGAAACAGTTGCCTGATTTATGTGTTCTCTATTTGGATATTTATCATTAAAATACTCACAAACTTCTATTTGTGTTCTCTTTCGATCTCCACATCCTACTATTATTAATATTTCGATTCTCTCAGCTTCCGTTAGAAACATTTTTATGGGTAAAAGTGACAACTTTGGAGTAAATATTAAATGTTTTGACATTTACGTAACTAAGTTATTATGTAGAAACCGGTAAGAAGGTAAATACCTAGACCTTAAAATTATACCTTGATTTTTATTGTGGGCCCTGTATTTCAATTACTGTTGACTTTAGCCATACAATATGTTATATGAAACTTGTCTAGAGTTTAGAGAGGAATCTGAATATTGGAGAAAAAAAGGGGTGTTCTATTTGAAAAAGTGAAGTTGACACTTGCCTAGCGTTTTTGGCGCATCCGGTATAATATTGAAGAACGCCAAAAAATTTCAAAGAATAAAATAAAATCGACGGGTACGAGCGTTTTTCGAAAAAGTTTTGCGTTTTCAAGAAAAATCGATTATTCCAGACTTTATCAGCACCCTGTATACTCCTGACGCCATTTTTGTAAACGGTGTGATTCCATGAGTACTTGCCTTTTATCAATTTTGCGGTATCTGAATCCTATTTCTGACAAAACTCTCCAAATGCTAGTGCGGCTACAACTTATTTGGGTTTCATCATTGGTGAGCCGTTGCTTCAGAGAATCTAATGTAGGTACGCGTTGCTCTTCGTACATGGTGTAGATTTTTCGCCTGACCAAGCCAAGGGATTTCAGTCGCAGCAGCACTAGCATAAAGTCCTCTGTTGAGTAAAGAAGTATATACTCTTTTTACAATTTCCCTAACATCGAGAGATAAATGCATTTTCTTCACTGCCACACGAGAAGAAGCACCATCAATGTTTTTCCATGGACGCCACATACTGTTTTTTTATACGTTTGGTAAAATAATATCGGTAATACAACTAAACTCTTCCAGCAAGAAATAAAAACTAACAAATTTTACCACAAAAAGATATTTAATAAATTAAGCAACCTAACCCACCTGATGTGCCTATATTTAATTATAATTATTACAATCCGGTCCTTTCCACATAATAATAACAAACGGTCATAAATAATGGGATCGCCCCAGGTACGTTTACTGCAGTCATTAAGTTATATCAATTTTTCATGGAACAATCTTTATCTATCTATCTTGACCCTCTCTACGCAATTTAATTAAACTTAAGGTGATCTACTTGCTAGCCCAGAATTTTAGAACTTACGAATTAAGTGTACTTCGCTAGTACTGTGAATGTGATCGAATTTGAATCATTCCCCTAGATATTCCATTATTTTGTGAAATATACATTTTCTTTTTCATTCCTTCGTCAGAATAAGTGCCCCTATACTGTTTTTTGCTTTCATTTTAACCTTTCAGGCTCGGAATCTATCAAAGCTAACACCATTCTCATTTACTGTTTCTTTATCTTATGTTCATCACCATCTTCGGTCCCTCTGGACTTACCTTTGTCTTGTCAAGGCCTTTTACAGCAAAGGCTTGTCTTTTAGCAAAAAATAAATATAAATAATTGTATATGTATATTGATTTTAATTTTTTTTTGTAATTACTGCTCAATTAGCTATTCGACCTTACATAAATAATTAAAAAACTTCTTTGACAAAGTATATGTAATAATTATGAAAAAAACTTATTTAAGGAAAACAATTATGCAAATAATAAATTTAAAAGAAGACAGATATGTTGTTGTTTTGATAGGGCTCATTCTTATTTGTAGTAAGTTGGCAAAATCAGGTAAACTCAAATATATTACAAACTATAGATAGAAAAAATTTCTAGCCTACGCAACGAATACAAACAGTCTTTCCCACCTCTTTCGGTCATTATTGCAGCATGACATATTTAACGCAAAGGTATCTTGCAAAATCCCAATTAAAAATTTGTTAATTTGACAATTACAACTGGTTTAAGGTTAATCCGCAATTGCACTTAAAATAAATTAACTTCCCCATAATTTTACTATAAACTGTGAAAAGGCGATGAGAGATTCTTTATTCTTATATTATTATACTTATAAATATCAAACGAATCTTGAACTAATCCAACTGCACTCTGGCAACATCTATTTCTATTTTACTACTGCGCGCCAGGAGCCAAAATATGAATGAATACTAATCTTCTCGTAACATTACAACGTTGGCGCTGTTATTTAACGGATTGTTTATATATTTTGGTTGGTTTGTGTTTTTTCTGTGAATATTGGTGAAAAATCGTCTTTATTATAAACAATCGTGGTTCATTCATGTGTTTTAGTGGATCATTTAAATAAGGATTTATCTTTTCATCGGTAAGTGTGGTTATGTTTCAATATTTAACTATCTGATATAACCAGACTTCAAGCATTGTTGCCATTCAGCCAATAAACATGTAGTTCTCTCTTCCACCCACTACTGATGTTCAATAACATTTCACACAATCACAACTTCACTTTTCAAGAGTTTTATAAATGGATTATGAGATCTGCAGGTTACAATACCTTTGGGTAAACTATTAGGTCAAAAACTTATCATTCTTAAAACAAAATAGCAAAAATTACTACGGTCTAAAGAATAAATTAGTGTATTTCCTGGGTGCAATCCTGCAACATAGTCTGCCCTGCCGCCTCGCCGATAAAATCCAATTTAGGCCTGAAGACGTTGTTCCTGACGACGACGAACGGTTGACAGCAGCAGAGTCCTGCAGGAACAGCAGCGGGCACTTACCGAGCCGCACCGCATCACAACAATGAGTGTTTATGATGGCGCCTACTCGGCTATCGTCATGGCAACGCCGGACGTGAAACACCTAGCCGGTATTTTAGTGGAGGAGGCATTTGTGTTTTTCTATTTGGATGATTGTTTTTTTTTTGGGAATTTTTTACTTATATTGTATTTCCAATTGCAGATCACGCTAATATTTATCATTATTTTTATATTTTATTGTTATTATTGTACATAATATGACGGTGTTTTTCTATTTGGGTTTCGTAATGGCTATATTATGAAATACAAAAATAAATTTAATAACCTGCCACTTTATGAAACTGAAATAATATTTTTTTTTTGTTGGCAGCAAGTAGGGTTCGAATCTTAGGCTTACTTCGATTTAGTTCAAATTAGTTTTCTAGGCATCGACAAAATTTTTTTATTGAAAACTTTAAAAGACTAACCTTTAACCTTGCAAATAGATCATTTTTACTAGATAGTTATCTGAAATACCTATATTCGGAAATATATAACATGCTGACGGTATCCGTCAACTAATTTCTAGTCACAACTATAAAGCAACATAACCTAAAAATAATAGAATATCTTCCAGTTTTTGCTCTATTTCTAAAGTTTTATTCAATAAAGTACTAATTTTTATTTTTAATTCAATATAGTATTATACATATTACTTTATACATACATATTTATAGTTAGTGTAGACATTTCCTGGGCATTAATTGTTATTCCTGTCAGATTCCGTGTCGACACAATATATTGTTCAATAGTATTATTTATTATTTTGTTTAATATTTTGAACTTATTCTGCTCGCATCATAACTCAATGTTTTGCATATTCTTTTTAAAAGTTTTTCTAGATTATTTTCTGCAATTTCTCGTATTTCTTACGGAGTATAACTCCCTTCCTGACTAATTTTTATTAACTTTAATAATATATTTATTTTTTTATTAATTATGACGGATGGGAAGAAGCAATTGTTTCTATCATGGCATATTTGATACTTGTAACATTTTATTAAATTGTAAAAGTATTGCCAACCCAAAAATATTAATTGAAATGGAAAAATCTACTATATTTTTTAAAGTTTTTAAGACTTTAAAGACCCAAATAGAAAAAGTATTATAAAATACACGGTTCATAAGACAATTAGAGCATTTGTACTTTAGAAAACTCCCCGCTTCGCGGGTCGTTTTCTAAATTATACGCGTCCTCTAACATAATGTCTTATGAAACTTGTATCTTAATATACTATTTTGATGCCAACTGAGTATACCTAACTATAACAACAAAAACAAAAATATTCTCAATAAGGTGCTTATTTGCATTGAAGTTAAGTTTTTTAGTGATGAACGCCTGATAAATTATAGGTGTGATAGATCGTTGTATTCAGAACATAAAATGGAATTTACAAAGCATAAAATAAAATGTTACTTCTATTTAAAAATCAAAGTTGGTGAAGGTTGCGAAAAAAACGTAACGTCGTATTGAAAATTCAATTAAATTATCTTATAGAGGGGGAAAAGTAGCAACGAGAATGTAAAATTTATTTTCACATATCTCTTCAAGTAGTATCAGAAAGCAAAAAAACCAAATCGTAAAAATTCGGTTTTATCCAAATAACTTCATCCTTATCCGGGACAGGCCTGTATGTTGTATGTTGAATTTCAAATACAACATTTTCTCAAATAACAATAACCGTCTCCACTAAATCCAACCTTTGTAGTGACAGAAACTAGGCGCACCGGCTCTCTCAACTTCGTCCCTTTTAATCAAAGTTTTCCACAAGTTTCGAAAGATATTATTGGACCCTTGCTGGCCCTTAAGACTATTTTCTTTTTATATGGGACAGTCGGGGAGCAAAACAAAATATCTTTAAGATATTGTCTCTAGATAGGTATAGTCTCATAATCTGGCTAGATTTATCTTATGTTGCTAAGATATAATAGAGCCAGGAATGGGGGGAATAACGAGGAGTGCGATATAAATAATATTGGCCAAGTTTAATAAAGAATATTCGAGTTATATAGGATCTCCCGAAATGAATTCGGGCCAGGGTAGAAATTCGGATATACAGGACGTTTCACAGTAGGCTCGTTCGTTTTGCGCATGTTCGGTTCTGGACAAGTTACTGGTTATTGTTTTTTGGCTCAGTGAACGGACTTTGTTTAGAGTCAACAATCAGTCGGTGGCGGTTCTTCCAGAGACAATATGGACCCTTGAGGAACACCGGCATTGATGGTGAAGGTATCTGGGAGAAATCCGTCAATCGCCACTTGCAGAGATGCACAGAGTCGATTGGGCATACCATAGGATCGCAGTTTACTTAAAAGCCCCTCATTCCAAACACGATCAAAATCTTTAGAAATATCCAGTGCAACAACCCGAGACTCCCCATGATGTTCGATTGCGTTGTGCCAAATATGGGTGACATAGGCTAGAAGATCTCCAGTTGATCTGGACTTCCGAAAACCATATTGATGATCGCTGATAATGTTGAAGCCTTCCAGGTACTTTAGAAGATGTTGGATAATAGCTTCCTCCATTACTTTTGATATAACTGAAAGCAATGCGACTAGTGGATAGTTGCTAGGCAGGGTTCCCTTACCTTCCTTTCGAATAGGCTGGACTCGCGCCATCTTCCAGCAAGATGGAAATATTGGTGTTAGTTCATCGACGCATCTCTTGAGAACTATAATAGAAATTTCGTCTGGACCAGTAGCTTTTTTGACGTCGCAATATTGCAACGTTGCAATATTTTTTTGTTCAAAAATAATACCTAATTATGTAACAATAACAATACTTGTTTATTTTCTTAATAAAAATATGTTATTTTGTTAATAAAAATATATAAATGTGTGCTTACCTTAAAGTTTACTAAGTGTTCCAAATTCAGACTCAATCCAAAGTGCGATTCTGTTATTTTATAGTGGTATTAGGTTTAAATGTACCTATTCCAAAGTGCGATTGTATCATTTGATAGCGGGTAAGGTTAAAAGTTAAAATGTATCAAATCCAAAGTGAGTTTGTATCTTTTTATAGCGATTAAGCTTAAAGTGAAGATTTAATTAATGCAGAGTGCAAAACTGAAATTCTATAGTTTGCAGGCACAAAGTCGGAAGAATTTGTCAAGAGTGAAATTATATATTCCCTGTAAACAATAGGATTAGACCCATCGCCAAATAAATACACTAGAACTTGGACTTTCCCACAATTAAATAAATCTATATTAAATGTTCCGGCAAGGTAATCCTCTTTACTCTTACTGTAAATCCGCGAGTCTTTATTCAATTTGTCAAAATAAACTGGAAAATAACTTTAAATTAGCTAAACATATCTGGAGTGACAGGCGTGCACCTGCTCTATTCTAGTTATTAATCAGGATATAAATTACGGGAGAAGTGCAGCAGTCATGTGATCTTTACATTATTCACTTGTAGCGGATTTCATGTATGTCGGCTTTTCCTGTTAACTTTCCATTACCTTCAAAGTGGCCAGGTAATGTCGTAAATATCTTCTAATTATCTGATTTATTCTTGTCAGTCACCTGGCTACTACTGAGCTAATTGAAAACCTAACGTAGAGAGTGAATTTATCGAAAGCTTTGGGAAATTTTCACCTCTAATAACAATTCAATCAATGGGCCAAATAATTTTTTTTTATGATCAAACACAAGCACTATAGGAAAATCCTTTAGGGCATTCTGGAAGTGGTGCGTGTGCGCAAAAATCGATTCACGTTGGAGGTTATATTCGTAGTCGACCTCGGGAAGGTCGTTCCATAAGTAGCTCTTGGCGGAATTAAGAGGACAAGGTCAGCCGAGCACCTTCCATGAAAATATCTGTAAAAGAGAGTCAAATCCCCAACCTGTCTTCGATGTTCTAGGCTGTCGAGGTTCTTCGTCAGCTCGTGGTCTCCGATCAGACGAATAGCCCTCCTTTCGATGGAATCAGTAGCCGAAGAGTATGTTTGGGTGCAGAGCTCCAGACATGAGAGCAGTACTCTAGTGATGGTCGAATCTGGGCTTTGTATAGTGTCAAAAGTTGTTGAGATGTGTACAACTTTCTGGTTCGGAAGAGTACCCCAAGCTTCTGAGAAGCTATCTTGGCGATTGATACAACGTGGTTATGCCAAGACGTATTTCCTCCCAGATTGATGCCCAGCAAATTAATAGATGAAGCCAGTGGGATTGCGTATCCGGCCATGACTATATCCGGTTCTGTAATGTTAACCTTTTTAGAGAAAACTGCTGCCTGGGTTTTTTTTTATCGTTAAATTCGACTTGGTTGCTGTCACCCCAAGCCAAAATTCCTTCCAGGTCCTTGTTGAGGCGTGATACTTTATGCTGTCTGCGAAGATGTGCGTCGGCAGTCGATGTTTGCGCATTCAAAGAGAAAGATGAGATAAGTGTGCTATCGTCAGCAAAACTAAATATAGGATTTTTCGTTTTCACTAGAAGGTCGTTAATGTAGAGTAAGAAGAGAGTGGGAGACAATATGGACCCTTGAGGAACACCGGCATTGATGGTGAAGGTGTCTTAGAGAAATCCGTCAATCGCCACTTGCAGAAAGCGGTCCTTAAGAAAGCTAGACAGCCATGCACAGAATCGACTGGGCATACCATAGGATCGCAGTTTAATAATGAAATTCTATTCCGATAAATCAATAAGTGATTGGTGATTGATGATAAAGTGTCCTTCTTATCTTAAAGATATGACAACATCTTGATGGTACATATAGCTAGATAACAGGTGCACTGGTACCAGAGATACGTTAACCTACTTTTATTTACAACTTTATTGTGACAAGTTGGATATAAATTCGTGCCAATTTACAAGATAGGGAGATTACCTTGTCGGAAAAATTCTAGAGTGATTACCTTACGAAAAATTGTAATACTGTGACATTTCTAAATACATTTTCCACTTCTATTTTGTTTTATCATATACATACATACATTCGCATTGACACTATGATTTAGCAATATACAGGGTGTCTCATAACTTATGGTTCATAGAGCAAATTAGACCGATTCATAATAAGTTTGTTCGAAGTGCTTCTCGCTCTAGAAATACAGGGTATTAACAGTGATTTTCGAAAATAAACCGTAATTTGAAAATGGTTCAATCTATTGAAAGTTGGTGGTCTGATGTTTTTATGAGTAAGAAATGAGAATTTGTAGAAGATTGGTTAAGTTTTACATTAGATGGCGCTAGTTACATACACTACTGGGCTTAATAAATGTATAATTTTATTCGTACTTTTTATTAAGTATTTTTAATTCAGGATTTTCAACGAAGGGCAATTTCTAAACTAAAAAGGTATACTTGCCTCGAACTCAATCTCTCTAACCCTTTTCGAGATATTTTCATTTAAACATCACAATGCATCAATAACAAGCAAAGCAAAAATGGAAATATCTCGAAAATGGTTAGAGATTTAAGGTCTAGCAAGTATACTTTTTAGTTTAGAAATTTCCCTTTTTTGAGAATCTTGGATTAAAAATACTTAATAACAGGTAAGAAAAAAATCATAGATGATGATAGGTCATAACCCCCCCAAACCATCAATTTAACATGAAAAATACCATATATACCGGTTCGACTAACGGGTATTACTTTTCGTAACTTTTCCATGCATGACCCACCCCAAAACGAAATTTGATCCCCCCCAAACCGAAGTTCTGGATCCCGAACCGAATAAACCCGAGCAAACCCCAACATACTCTTCGGCTACTGGATTTCATCGAAAGGAGGGCTATTCGTCAGGTCGGAGACCACGAGCTGACGAAGAACCTCGACAGCCTAGAACATCGAACACAGGTTGGGGATTTGACTCTCTTTTACAGATATTTTCATGGAAGGTGATCGGCTGACCTTGCCCTCTTAATTCCGCCCAGAGCGACGAATAGCAGAAATACACGACGAACCACTGTCGCCGATCCATACGTGGTTAAGCTCAGTACTCCTCGAACTTCATTATTTAAGAATTCTTTCATCTGGAGGACTTCATCCTTGTGGAACGACCTTCCCGAGGTCGTTTTTCCCAACGAATATAACCTCCAACGATTCAAATCCAACGTGTGTTTTTTTTTATGAATCGCTTTTTGCACACACGCACCACTCCCAGAGTGCCCTAAAAGATTTTTCCTATAGTGCTTGTGTTTGATCATAAAAAAAAATCCGCCCTTGGGGCATGTAACCGTGAAACTTAAAAATCAATTCTACAAATCCTCAACTTTGAAACATTTTCAAATTATGTCTTATTTTCGTAAATATACTTTCACTTTCAACGCCCTGTATTTCTAGCACGAGAATCGAAAAAAAACTTATATGACTTAATCGGTCTAGTTTGATGATTTGGTATCTCCAGTTGCTCCATGACCCATAAGTTATGGGTCTCCCTGTATATCATATTAAATTTTAACACACACAGGAATACCATCACCGATTTCGATACTTTCTTGTGTACTTTTAGTAGCAATAACAAAAATTAGATATCTATTCAGTATTCATTAAACTTTTTCACTTAAAACTTAAGCAAAAACCGCGCTTCTTTTTTCCCCGGGTAATAATAATTTCAATAAAAGCCACGAAGAAACTTTTAATTGGTCCGACCAAAACTTCTAAATGGTCTATAAGGTACGAATTAAGCTTTCAACCATTCCTGCGACGAAAATCCTTTTAATACCGATTTCGGCTTGTTTGCACGATTCACGTTTCAATTAGTGGTTTAAGTGGCCTGTCCTTTACAAGCTTCGGCAATGATTTCTTCTTAATAATTCAAGCTTGGCTTTCGCCTGTGACCAACTTCACTCCGGCCGAGACCGGAGGGAAAACTTATGTTCAAAGGTTTGCCTCGAGGGAGAAATGGACAACGGTCGCCAATTCAGACCGTTTATGTATTTTAATCGAAGAATAAAAGGCCTTTTGATGTTTACTTATTGGGAAATTAATATTGTAAATGTTCGCGTTTTGGTATTGAATTAAAAAATAATTATTAACTATATTGTTTGAAAATCTTTAAAAACACAGCTTTATTGAGAAGTTATTGCCACAGCTCCCAAAAAGAAATCAATTTCCATTACTTATTTCTCAACACAACAAAAAAATCAGAACTTCTAGCGCTCTTAAAAGAATTATTTTTCTAATTTCTTCGTATTATATCGTTCTACGAAAGCAAATCTGCAACTGTAGATGAACATAGCGTCAGGTTGTCGTGAAGGAAAATTATATATTTCTCGAAATCTTTTACCTACGATCACTACCGTAAATATAAAAAAACATACTATCTAGGAGGAAATATGTCTTGGCATAACTACGTTGTGGCAATCACCAAGATAGCTTTTCAGAAGCTTGAGGTACTCTTCCGAACCAGAAAGTTGTACACACCTCAACAACTTTTGACACTATACAAAGCCCAGATTCGACCATCACTAGAATACTGCTCTCATGTCTGGAGCTCTGCACCCAAACATACTCTTCGGCTACTGGATTCCATCGAAAGGAGGGCTATTGGTCTGATCGGAGACCATGAGCTGACGAAGAACCTCGACAGCCTAGGCCTAGAACATCGAAGACGGGTTGGGGATTTGACTCTCTTTTACAGATATTTTCATGGAATGTGCTCGGCTGACCTTGCCCTCTTAATTCCGCCCAGAGCGACGAATATCAGAAATACACGACGAACCACTACCGCCCATCCATATGCGGTTAAGCTTAGTACTCCGCGAACTTCATTATTTAAGAATTCTTTCATCTGGAGGACTTCATCCTTGTGGAACGACCTTCCCGAGGTCGTTTTTCCCAACGAATATAACCTCCAACGATTCAAAACCAACGTGAATCGCTTTCTACGCACACGCACCATTCCCAGAGTGTCCTAAAGGATATTTCCTATAGTGCTTGTGTTTGAACATAAAAAGGAAAATCTACTATCTAAGTGAGTTACTTTTACACACTGTAAAGTAAATCGCACAGCAAACAAGGCAGCCTTGTTCATTTTCAACAAGAGTACTACACATTGCATAGCAACGCTCTCTCAATATGGGTACTTGAGTTTATGAGAGAGTCGTAGACGGCTGCTATCACAAACGCTGGGGAAAAAGGACAAATGCACTAATTATTTTCAAACGTGAAGTTATTAAAACTACTTAAGTTTGCTGTTGAAAAAATACTAAAGATAAATCTTTTTAGTTTTAATAAATATGATCGTAGGTAAAGTATGGCACGGAATTCGAGTTGTAATGCAATTACCCATTCCAAGGGACTTTTCCATTCGTACGTAATATGTTATTTACCACACTCATTACTTAATATAATATTAAATAACAGGTAAAAATAGTACACATCTATTGCTTCGTAAAAAGTACCATAGTTGATTAGGGAATGTTTGAGATGACGTTGTCTACCAGATGGGTTTCAAAATTATATACATAGGTCTAAAGGGAAAAGAGCATTTTGTACCCCTTGACAACGTCACTGATCCCTCTTTCCCTCTTTCTCTATAGGTGCAAGAGCAATCCATCATTACGTTGATTGTTTTTGTCGTCACACAACGAAGGTGTCTTCGCCGAACAGGCAGGGGTCAGCAATTCCCCAGGTCCCAGGCCAAATTTGGGAGATAATTACTGGAGAGTATAAGGGCAATGGCGGTAGACAGCTCCGATAATTTAGTTACCTTGAGCCTGAAGTTTGGACCTCTAACAGAATTTTCATCTTCCCGTCTCGCTCTTTCTCTTTACCGAATCGAATAGCTTACACAATCATTTTAATTGCTTTATAATTTTAATTGTTTTTATTGTTTCCTAGTAGTTATTAAAACTTTATTAATATTTTAAGTAGTATATTAAGTCACCATCTAGGATTTCTGCCGGCAGCGTCGTATTTTTACCTTCACTTTTACACTGCACAATAACAAATTTAGTCGCATACTTCTAATAACTTTCTGGTCCCGTACGATGTCAAAAAATCTATAAACAGACACAGTTAGATTATCTCGAACTAAAATATAAAATAAATATCTATACATTCAATTTTCGCGATAAAATCACTAAAAAATAATAAAAATTTCATAAACGCAGTCGTAACGGTCGAGAAATTGCTAGTTAATGTAGATTCGAAGTGCACTTTGCACTTGAAAGTACAATCCTGAAATACAATTCCGGTAATGTTATGTGTATAGCGCAGATCCGGACTAACAGAAATTTAAATATTAGTATTAAAAAATTTAGTGTCATAAGTTTATCCTATTGCTGTTAAAGCCGCATGCGGAAATCTTTAGTTATGGGCGTGACAAGAGGTGCAATTCTGTAGAATTTATCTCAAATATTTTTTCTATTTGGGTTTCATAATGGCTACATTATGAAATGCAAAAAATTGAATAACTTGCCTCTTTATGGAACTGAAATTTTATTTTTTTCATGTTGGCAACAAGTAGGGTTCGAATTTTAGGCCTACTTCGAGTTCGTTGAAATTAGTTTCTAGGCATTATGGATTCGATATAATTTTTTTATAGAAAACTTTAAAATACTAACCTTTACCCTTGCAAATAAATCATTTTTACTAGATATTTATCCGAAATACCTATACTCGGAAATATATAACATTCTGATGGTGTCCGTCAACTAATTTCCAATCACAATTTCTAATACAACATAACCTAAAAATAATAAAAATATCTTCCAGTATTTCTAAAGTTTTATTCAATAAAGTACTATTTTTATTTTTAATTCAATATAGTATTATACATATTACTTTATATATACATATTTATAGTTACTGTAGACATTTCCTGGGCATTAATTGATATTTCTGTCAGATTGTTCTTCAGAAACACGATATTTTGCTCAATAGTATTATTTAGTATTTGGTTCAATATTTTGAACTTTGTTCTGCTCGCACCAAAACTCGCATATTTTTTTAAAAAGTTTTTCTAGATTATTTTCTGCAATTTCTCGTATTTCTGACGAAGTACAACTTTCTTCCTGACTCATTTTTATTAACTTTAATAATATATTTATTTTTAATTATGACGGATGGGAAGAAGCTTTGTTGTGTTCAATTGCTTCTATCATGGCATATTTGGTATTTGTAACATTATATTAAATTGTAAAAGTATTGCCAACTAACATTTTATTAAATTGTAAAAGTATTGCCAACCCAACAAAAAAAATATTAATTCAAATGGAAAAAATCTACTATATTTTTTTAAGTTTTTCAGACTTTAAGGACCCAAATAGAAAAAGTATTATAAATACACGGGTTCATAAGATAATTAGAGCACTTGTACTTTAGAAAAATCAAAATTATACGCGTCCTCTAAGATAATGTCTTATGAAACTTGTATCTTAATATACTCTTAAAATTAAAAGTTCCTGTTTCATTTAGCATTAATAATAAGTGTCCATTTCTAATCCGTTTTCATGAATTGAGCAGGCTAATCAGGAAAGAGAAGGATAGAATAACTGCCCAACTACCAAAACTGAAAATAATATCTAAAGTACTTTCGGACAACCTGTAGCAGAAAATATTCTTCACTTCATGAAATATCAGCACGTCAATATGGAACATCCTGTATACTACTACTATTACTACATATTTGTATGAAATTAAGAGAACTCCGGTCCACATATGCCCATTCATTTCGATATATCGATAAATACTGTCAAATAGTAACTACACGTACTGAATGGGTTTTTGAAATGTTCTTTCCACGATACCAAGGTAATAGTGGGAAAATATTAAGTGACAATGGCGCTATTTTCGTGAAATATTACGGACAGACATCCGATGCAATAAGAAATGCACCTATAACGTGAAGCAGTGAGGAAATGTAATGTTTTATCAATAGTTGGAAATCGAGCAGCAGATTATTTTCAGGGGCGGATCTACTTAGGACTTTATTGAGAAGTTATTGTGCCACTTTTCCAAAATATCCATTAATTCCATCCAACCGGCATATTTTTAGTAACGAATCGGAAATATACGCCACAAACGGAAATTGTTATAAAATTACTTGTCTAGGATGCAGGAAAGAACGAGTTGTGCTCTTTTGGGTAAAACGCCCTCAGAAAAGGAGAACATACAAAGGGGCGGACACCAAAGTGTTCAGATACGGAATGCTTAAAACGTCTTCATCAAAAAATAAATCATCAATTTCCTCAAGGTAATTCCCCATGCATTTCTTTCACTAGGTCGACCTCGGTTGGAAAATCCATCCAAAACATATACACCAATATCGATATAAAACCAGTTGAATTTATGAACGTCAAATGAATCGACACGCGGCTTTGTGATTGATTTATTGTGACATTGATTGATCTGTTCCACCGTAAAAATACATTCTTGCAAATCGTGCACAATACTTTTCTACCTAATCGATTCTTTATTATTGCATTTTCCTTATTTACTTCTGTACAGGTGTCGGAGCAAAATATTAGTTAAATTATAACATTTTGAATGGTAGACTAGACATAATTATTTGCCAAAAAGAAACGAGAATAATTTAATAAATGTATCCAGTCGTTATTCGGCCAAATTCGTGTACGGTAACTTATTACGAAAAAAAAAAACTATTTCCACCTAATGTAACACACAGAATAAACTGACTGTTATTCCCGCTCGCTCTTGATGACCATCAAGGCCATATCAATCAACTGAAGTGGATTAGCTTGTTTAACGTTTGCCAGACATAAATGGCAGACTCATACTTTTAATTTAACCTGGAGGTAAAATACCTCCGCCATTACCGTAAATTTTACTTGGAGTTGTTGACTGCATGACCAGTCGTTTGCTTTTATTTATCTGCATTAATACAGGGTGCTTCAATAATTTTTCTGTTTTGACGATTATAGTGAAAATTAGAATGGTATCGTTGCTTGAGAACCTTCCAAAAGTATTGGCATTGGCTACATGGGCTAGACGTCCAGCTGCTGGTATGTAATCTCAAGCATTCCCGAGTTGGTTGGTTAAAGGCGGGGGTCGGTTTAAAGGCCCGAACTTCAAATCACTGTATCCTTTCGGCTTATTGTGTACCCCGATCTTGTTAGAAGATGTTTGTTCCTTATGAGGCCCAGTAACCTGCTACCAAGCTTGTCATGTGGGAGGTTGTCACCACGTTGTATGTTCCCGAAGATATTTTGTCTTGCGGGACAGCGCTACGCAGCGGTATATTATGTGTGAGGCGGTTTCATCCTCTTCGCCGCAGAGTCCACATTCAATGGATCCGTTGTTTGTGTTTTCACAAGTGGCAGTGGCCTGTTAGCAGACCCATCACTTGTTTCAATTGGGCCGCGTCAGGGTTAGCATCCCATTCGATAGTATTTTCGATGGTTTTCCCATTACGGCCCGTGCGTGTATTAGACCAGGTAACTCTTGCCATCGAGATAGGTGTTGTTTTTTCGACCATCTATCTAATGTTGTTTTTGTTGCCTGTTTTGATATTCCAAAGGCCGGTTCAGGGCCCCTGAGACTTTGGGCAGATCCGGCTCTCGCTAGTTCATCCGCTTTTTCATTTCCTAATATCCCGTAGTGACCAGGGACCCACAAGAGTTCCACCTTGTTCCCCCTGGCCGCCAGTACTTTTAGGTTGGTATGACACTCCAGTGTAAGTTTTGAAGTAAACCGACTGGAGTTCAGAGCCTTAAGAGCAGCTTGGCTGTCCGAAAGGATGTAAAGCTTTTGGTCGTGGTAGCCCTTTTCAAGATTTTGTATGGCATGAACTTCCGCTTGGTATACTGTAGCGTAGGTCCCCAGAGGAATGCTTATGTCCATGCTGGGCCTTTCCCCAAATATACCTGCGCCCACACCGTTGGCGGTTTCTCGAGTTAATCATAGCAGTGGCTGAACGAGTTGATTCGAAACGGGTATTGCTTCTCTTGTTCGAAAGGCAATGTCCTCAACGTCCGGGTATGGGATATGAAAAACATTTATGTTTACATATTTAAATAATACGTGAAGCAATTAATGTAGATGTTAATAAAAACGACGTAAATGTAAAATGAGAATAGCAATAAGGAACTTACTTACTTAAACCACTCAGAAGTAATTTGCGAACGTATTACTGTAAGTCGTAAAGACTCGCTACCTACGTCGTGTTACACAAAATCAGTTTAATTTAAAAGTACCTACTTAAACTATTAAAACACATGTAGGTAACTTAAACTATATAATAGATTATTATATTACGGTGAGTTAGCCGTTTCCTTCCAGCCCCATCTTCTTATTCCATAGGAGTTTTTGCAGTGTTGCACAGAGTAAATTCGAAATTTATAATCATCATACATTAGAAAATAATGAATGTTATTCTTGAAAGAGCAATAAACAGCATAATTGTTTTCTATCACATTCCCCAAAACCAACTTGGCCAAGGTATGGTATGGGTATTGATATTGGCGAGATGAATCGACTTCCCAAGTATGTCGCATAACCGTTAGGTAAAGTACGTTTCACGAAATTTGGATACGACTTAATGATTTCCTGGGTCGGTCCCATTGTGTCGACAAGAGCTTGGCAATAAACAAGTGAAGTATGAAGGGACGGACTAAGGAAAACAAGTAATGATATGATTATATTAATGTAATCAAATGAAATAACATTTTTTAAAAATATTACTAGTCATATTTATTTACATTTATAATGTCATTCTATAGATAGTTCTGTTTCGCTATCGCTATCCTCATCAAAATTAATTATAATTGGATTAATTATAATATCCAGACTCATATACGAATTTTCTACAGTTATTACGTGACGGACTGAATTTTTCCAACTACCTGGGGGAATGTCATTAAAGCATTTTCGTATTAATTCTACAACACTAGTATTTAAAGTCGGAGAAATATTTTCAGACCTAACCAGTGATTTTATGCCATATGCTCTATGGGGTTAAAAATGCAATAATAGGGTGGGAGCCGTAGCACTGTATGTCCAATTTCTTCTGCCAATGTGTCACAAACATATACTTTTTTTTATACAAAATGTCTATAAAACTTCTAAAAGATCACTTTTTTTATAACTTTCTTCAAAATATATATTATTCGCCGCCATGTAGTTCTGAATCTCCAATTTTGTATTATTTGAGCTTGGAGCTTTATGTAATTGGCGACTGTGATAGCTCGCATTGTCCATTACTATCACGCTATTCTGAGGAATGTTTGGTAAAAGACAATTCTTGAACGATTCCTCAAAAAGTTGTATCTTCATGGTAGTTATTCTTTTTCCTTTATTTGACGGAGCTTTTGTTTTACACTTATCGGAAGAATCAGACCAACCTTTGGATGGTGTTTCATGCGTGTCAAACCAAGTCTCGTCGAGGTAAATTATAGGACGGTTTTCAGAACGGGATTTCCTTACAGAAGTTATATACTCATGACGCCATTTTTGGAAAACGGTGGAATTCCAAGAAATAAAAACTAACAAATTTTACCACAAAAAGATATTTAAGTATAAATTAAGAAACCTAACCTACCTGATGTGCCTATATTTAATTATAAATATTACATTCCGGTCCTTTCCACATAATAATAACAAACGGTCATAAATAATGGGATCGCCCCAGGTACTTGCCCTTCAATTATGACCTGTATAGTATATCGACATAGCTTTCTCCTCCCTGTTCCGTTTCTACGTCGCCTTGGAATCATATAGTGTTATGGTTATGGGGCATGTTTTCCAAAATGCATTTGTCATTACCAAAGATCTTACAAACTCCAGATAGAATTGTTTACATGTGAAGTCGACGTAAGGACTGTAAACGTGCACTCCCCACCTTGCTGTTATGCTTGCAGCATAGCCAAATTGTCCTATTTATCGCTAAGGTATCCCAATTAAAAATTTGTTAATTTGACAATTGCAACTGGTTTAAGGTTAATTCGCAATTGCTTTAAAAATAAATTTATTTCCCAATAATTTTAATATAAATTGTGAATAGGCCTTGAGAGATTTAGGAAAAAAATATTATTATTATACATAAAAGTTTGAAATAAACCGACTGCACTCTGACAACATCAAGTTAAAAGATAGTACGCTCGACGGCAAACGATCAAACTTTATCAATGGAAGAAGAATACACTGTTGCTACTCGCTGCTAACCGCTTTTAAGGGAGTGTTTATATACTTGGTTGTTTTCATTTTTTTTTGTGAGTATTGGTGAAAAATCGTCTTTATTATAAACAATGATGGTGCATTCATGTATAGTTTGTAAAAGAGTGGATCATTTAAGCAAGGATTTATCTTTTCTTCGGTAAGTATGGTTATGTTTTAATATGATTGTATTGATATGATTTCTGACTAACCATTGACGTTTAAAAGGTTATGGACCGGTCCGTGGTGCTAGTCCGGGCAAAAAGCAGTCGAGTTGGTTTATTTCTTAATATAAATCTTGCATTTACAAGATGGTTGAGTCTTGTGCGGCCATAAAACACTTCACTAGAAGATGCAATGGTGTTAAATTAAAATTTAACAGGTTAGTAAATATATTTAGAAATTTGATTTTGAGTTTGCATCCGTTTCTCCCTCCTTATGTGAGCAGGTAATAAACTAAAGATAGATGACCAGAGTGCAGTTGGATTATTTCACGATTTATTTGATTCCTTTAAGTATAATAATATTATTTTAAAGAATCATCCTTTTCACAGTTTATAGTAAAATTATTAGAAATAAACTTATTTTAAGAGCAATTGCGGATTAACCTTAAACCAGTTGTAATTGTCAAATTTACAAATTTTTAATTGGGATTTTACAAGATGTCTTAGTGATAAATATGATAATCTGGCTAGAAATATACACTTTTATATCTGAAGAGTATCATCCAGTAATGAATACACCAAGAATATTGATGCTAAGCATAAATAGTTAAATCCATCCTTGGATACACTGTATATAAAAACTGGATCAATATTTCTATCTTTTTTATAAATATCCAATATTCGAAACTACACTTTTTGAATAGATAATATAGTTAAACGTAAAGAATCTCAAAGTAAATTATACGCCCTTGTTGGGCTTTTTGCCCAGACTAGCTCCGCTCCGAAACCATGAAGACCGCTCCATAACCTTTTAAACGTTATTGGATTTAACCTTGTAAGATCTTTGATTTAACCAGACTTCAACATTGTTGCCATTAGCGAGACCAACATGTTTTATCACTCTTCCACCCATTACTGATTTTCAATAACATTTCAAACAATCACAAACTCACTTTCCAACAGATTTATGAATGGAGTGTTGGCCCTGTGGTCATTACCATAGTTCTTAGAGAAAATGATAGCGGACCAGTATTTGCGTTAGTGTGTGTAGAAAGTGTAGAAAAGAATTAAGTTCTTCGTCCCCTCGTGGTCGACTAAACTACTAACGTTCCGTTAATGAACATTTGCAGTTTACATGCAAAAACTACTCAAAATTTTGCAGATAAAGTGGGTATACGCGACGAGGTTAATTGAAAGCCATCTACCTCCATTATAGTCTGTACCTGAACTATATAAAGCACGGGAACTTATCTCGTATTAGCTTATGTATACAGTTCATTTAAATGTAGTCGTCGTCGGGAATATCTTAAGGTAAAATCTGGAATTTAGGGGAAAGTTAAAATTAATACTCTGGAAGCTTAAAGTGTTTAAGGTGGATACATCGAGGAAATTTTGTATGTATTAAGTGATGCTGTATAATTTCGAAATGTTTTATTACATACCTTTTGTAAGGTGATCAGTATAAAAGGGCTTGTATATACAGTATGTCCACGCATGGGGTTAACAAGAGGACAAATGGACTGAAAATTGAAAGATATGGAAAAAAGTCACTCTTAATAAACGTTTTTTCTTGTCTAGAAAATACGATTCATCATAAGAAACTTCAAGTTTTTTATACAGGGTGGATAAAAACTGCACAAATGGTATTTTGCTTAAGAGTAAACATACTTTATTTTGAAAGATACGAAAAAAAGTCACTCTTAATAAACGTTTTTACTTGAATAATGAATAGGTGATACTTGTTGTTAATGTCTTTATTTAATGAAGTAATTATAATAATAATAATAATAATAATACGAACATTTTTATTAACATGAAAAGAATACGATAACGATTTCATAATTCATAAACTCCACCCTCATACTCTACACATTTTTCTAATTGCTTTCTCAAATAAGTGAAAGAATTTCTGATTTCTTCCTGAGATATCGATTGGACAGCCTGGATAATTCTGCCCTTCAGCACTTCAATGTCATTTGGTATTGCGGTTGCAAAAACAATTTGTTTTAAACGGCCCCATAAAAACATATCGGCCAAGGTTAAGTCGGGACTTCTTGGAGGCCACAAAACTGGGCTATTCCTGCCAATCCACCTTGGACCAAACCTGCGGTCAAGCCATTCTCTAACCTCACGAGCGAAATGGGCTGGACAACCATCGTGCTGAAAATACATATTTTGTCGAAAATTGAATGGTAGATTTTAGAGTTCATCATTGAAAAATGTATTCAGCATTTCTCAATATGATAATCTATTGCAAGTGTTATCAAAAAAATATGGCCCTATAATGCCATGGATGGATATCGCACACCACACGTTCACTTTTGTGAAATATTGTCTTCTCGTCATAATTCTGAATTCGGGATTATCTAAACGCAAGTACCTAACGTGCTGGGTTGCAACGGTTCCATTTGTTGAAAATGTACTTTCATCAGAAAACATGATACATTTTTAAAAATCAACATTTCCACTTAAAATTTTGTCTCCTATCCACAGGCAAAATTCAAGTCGTTTCGCGTCGTCTCCCTGTTCCAATCTTTGATTAAAGTGAGGTTTATACGGATACAATTTATTTGCTTTAAGGATCTTCTGAATTTGACTTTTTTTCACAACTTCCAACTGAGTAACACGATTTCTAAGGGACGTCATAGGATTTTCTTCAACAGAATGAAGAACTAAGACTGTAGCAGCATCATCATGGTCGTATTTCTTCTTCTTTTTTTTTTGAGGTCCAATACCGAACAAGTTCTCTTGAACTTTTTTATTAACTTGCAGATTGCCATCCTAGTTATTGGGATTCCTACAAATTTCTCGGTAAATTGATCCCCATGACGTAGCGGTATGAAACTTGACCATCCCCATAACATTGTATTACAAAAACTCTTTGTTCAGTAGATAGCATTTTTACTTAAAAAATAACTTCATTAAATAAAGACATAGACAACAAGTACCTATCACCTTAAGTGTCATTATTATTTTAACTAGGTTCGCCAGTCAGAGAGGTGTGCCAGAGAATACTTTTTAGGAAATAATTTTTACATAGGTAAACCTTTTAATGAATTGTTCTACTTCGGTTTGTTGTGTAGAAAACACATTCATTCATTAAGAGTGACTTTTTTTCGTATCTTTCAAAATAAAGTATGTTTACTCTTAAGCAAAATAACAGTTTTGCAGTTTTTATCCACAACAAGTATCACCTTCACCTATTCATTATTCAAGTAAAAACGTTTATTAAGAGCGACTTTTTTTCGTATCTTCCAATTTTTAGTCCATTTGTCCTCTTGTAAACCCCATCCGTGGACATACTGTATAGAAGAGATATAGAATTTATTAAATTTTTAGATCCTTTATTGAGGCTGTTTGTCCCGACTATTTGGCAACCTTTTAGTTATTTTACATTTGACGTCTGTTGCGTCGCTTCCTGAATCATATTACCTCTATATTTTTTTTACATAAAAAATATCGTACCTACAAAAAGAAGTATGCTAAATAAGTACAGCTGATACTGACGTTTCGCTTCTACAATAAATCAGTGACGTGTTCGGGCATTCGGTCAACACGGCATCGTACACATTAAACAGAGCGGAACGTGCGATCCGCAAAAACACTAATTACTTTTCGACCCCGCTAGTGGCGCGGCGCTTTTGCAGATTGCAGGTGTGCCAAATGTGCGATATTAATGATTCGGATCCGTGTGGGCATCTCTAAAAACTTCCGGGGATTTGTTTTAAGTCTTGCTAATCAACACGCAAATTAGCGTCGATTATTTTTCTGCTTAAAAAATCTTCTAAGCATTAATAAGCGGTGGAAGGTACCTTCTTGTTTAAAAACAGTAACAAAATTTTAAACTATCGTAATTCACCTGAACTGAAATTATTCACTTTCAAATACACTTTAAACGATGCTTAACATCCGTTTCAATGAAGTAGAACCCCGGTAATCTATCTACCTACAATTTTCAAGCAATAATTCACCGATCAACATGTGATCTGAGAGTTTGTTTTTCGGATTTTCCATTTCCGGCACGTGGAACGGGCAAAACGCAAATCTCCTGCAATAAATCAGTATCTGCATATGTGAAGTTGAGTTGTCGTTGGAAGTCGGAACTCCCTGCAGGAAGCATATTTTATTGTTCGCAAATTCAGAAGTTACTTTTTATTCGGGAGGTTTTTATTTCAACGATTTGACAACGATTTGCGGTGACAATGGACAAATGTGGAATAAGAATGGAGTTTTTGCATGCAGAAATATAATTCTTGAACTAACGTATGGGTTTGTTCATAAACAATGCTTAAACTAAATAAGTGAAATAATTGCTTGCCCAGGTCACATTTGTATATTCTAGGTTCGTTCGCAGAGCAATCGGAAATAGTAACAAACTGCCCGAGAATAAGAATTCTTGTAGGTTAAGTTTCAAGTCAATTCTCAGATTTGACAGGTGAAGGTTTGGCGTTTGTACCCGTTTACAGAGACGAGAAGCCGCAACCAGTTAGAAACGTGTCCACAACATACTTCTTCCCATTCCTATTCCGTTAGTTATTATATTTCTTAAGGAAAATGTTCACTGTCCCTTCATTTTCTTCGACATAAAGTTAATTTAAATTTCCCCTCGGTTACCGCCACTCACTCAAACGACACTTAACCGGAGCTCTACAAACGGCCCTCAGCTTCTACCCTTCGGTCAAAAGCTGCAAAGGTGCGCGAAAGTACAGGTCATCAGACCGCAACTATTAGTAACTATAGCAACTCTTTAATTAAGTCTCCTTGTGTGTCCCTTAGGAGGGACCGGTCGACCTCAAAGTCTGGCCCTACTGGCCCTTGTCTACCGTTTCACACCTTTATGTGGCCCTAACTTAATTACACGCCAACTTTTATTTCCTTTCACCTTCACCTTTATTATCACTATTATACTTTACCTTAGCTTCGTTGACGCTGGACGAGCGAAATCTCTTGAGGGATTTCGATATTATGTTTGGTTGGAAAGTTTCTTTTAGGTGGAAGATGAAATTACGTTTATTATGTAATCTTAAATATTATGTGAGTGAACAGAAACATTCATGGGGATGGGCGAAGTGTTAGGTAGCATGGGGGAAATGAAAATAGATTAACCATTCAATTGGGCCAACGACTCAAATGAAAAGGATAATGGATTACAACACAATTATTGCCTCACTTCAGATGTTCTTAGTTCTTACTTTCCTCCGTAAATGACCTAAAAAAATCACACTATGAAATATAAATACGTCATCAAGGAACACCCTGTATAAACGTCAGTTTCTAATAAACAGCTTGCAAAAGGTAGACCCTTCAGAGATGTCAGAAAAGGGGTTAATCCCCCCGAGTGTCCAACAATCTTGAAAGTTTGAATTACGAGAATTGGATCGTCTTATTCGAGTAATGAACATGTCAGAGAAGTAATCAACACGCCTGGCCGTTGGAAAGGTGATCTGGACCTGTCGACCTGGACGGCCTTTTCGACGCTTTCCAGGTTTCGGAAGCCGCAGGCGATTAATGTATTGCGGCGGATTCGCCTGTCCACTGTCGCACAATCTGAAGGATGTTTTTGGATGAGGATTTACACAGCGGGCCAATTCAAATTCGTTCTTAACAGTTTGGTAACTTCTTTATTTGTCATCCGAATTTAATTATTTTTGGGTATTATGATGTGTTCTCTGTGGAAAATGTTCGGATATGGGTCATTCTTTTACAAACCGCACCCTTTTTACATTTTTGTATCGTCCGAAAATTTTGTTACAACTTATACAATTAGTTGATACGTATTTAAGGATTTTGCTGAAAAAAATTATATTCCAAAATATCCACATATGATTGATAATTCGCTGGATTTTCTCCAATCTTCTCATTGTTGAAATTTAATATCCCCAGTTGTACTGATGGTATCAATGTCGGTCAAAACCCATTTTACTAAAAAGTGGCCGTTTAATTTTGTAAAATTATTGCACATAGTTTACATAAATGTTACCTTATTAGGTACAGTAATATTTTCATTTATGACCAAAGAAATTATGTAAATTAAGTAAACTTACCTAGCAACATCTGTTCCTCCTCACTTAATGTAACGAAAGTTTCATTTACCTAAGCACGAGTATCATAAGTTATTTGTCAGGGGTTAAATTTTGCGTCTTATTTTGCAGTTGGAGTGCGGTTTCGGCTGTTACAGGCAAAATTAGCTTCCATGTTACTTGTTACCTCGTCGAGCCACTTACTTAATTAATCTATTAAATTAACATGCCGTGTGCGAGTGTTTGTGTCACCTTTGGAGGAGACCGCAGATAGAAGTGCCTATTTGGGGGTTTATTTTCGTAAACTTTACTGTGATGACTTTGTGGCAGTGAAATTTTAGCAGGAAGCTTGTCTGTACCGCAGCGCATGGTCGTGGGTATTTTTATTTTTTAAATTAGAACCGTTGTTTTCTCCTTAAATTTATACGTTTATGCCTTCATGATGTTACCTTTAAAATCTTAAATAGGAAGGCTCTTTACAATAAAATTAACGTGTGTTTCCTATTTTTGACACATACTGTATACTGCACGGGCGCATCCGGAGGGGAGTGTACCCCATAAGGCATTGAAACTCATTCTCTCTTTATAGTACAGGGTGTCCCTTTTTCGACCCTTTTATAGGGCATCTCCGTAATTGTTAGTGCTATCAAAAAGTAATGTAGGTGTCATGTACTCTTTTTGGGTCATGATAAAATCAAAATTTTCGCTCGCTTAAGAGATATTTTCTTAGTTAAAAGAGATACAGAAAAATGTTTTAAACACAAGTTTCTTTATAATGATTTTTTAATAATTTGCCGTATTTAGAATAAGTATACGCGGTCAGGTAAAAATGTTATCGGACCTAACCCCATTTTTTTAAAAATAGAACACCCTGTATATTTTAATTTAAAAATATACCATTTTAAATTATCTTTTCAAATATACACAGTGTGTAAAAAGTCCCGGAACAGTCAATTATTTCAAAAATGGTG
Source organism: Barypeithes pellucidus (assembly GCA_963991005.1). NCBI lineage: Eukaryota > Metazoa > Arthropoda > Insecta > Coleoptera > Curculionidae > Barypeithes > Barypeithes pellucidus. Next base: position 1,839,070 of record OZ022559.1, read on the forward strand.
CACAATATAAAAAAAACTTTCTGTATAAAAGTTGTTGGTCTTAAAGAAATTTATTAAACTTAGATCCCTGTAATTATACAGGGTTGCCCAAAAAGTCGTGGTAACCGAAACTTCATTTTTTTTAAATGGAATGACTCTTTTTTGATCACATTTTCTGATTCCTCTAAACATTCTAAACAACAATTATAGAACATGTCATATAGCTAAACCTATTAGTTTTAGAAATAATTTGAGTTGAAGGACATAAATGCGATAGGTACGATATTACCTTTTGCATTTTTATAAGCTGGTACTAGAATTTTTTTGCGTCACTGTCAAAGTAAATTCTCAAAATGTCGCTCAGCGAAAGGGAACGTATAACTTTACTAATAATAAGAGGTTTTGGAGACCGACAAAGATCAGTTATCGAGACAAAGGAATTATTTAATACAACTTTTCCAAACCGACAGCCTATATCAAAATCTACAGTTGTGAGAACAGTTCAAAGGTTCGAGGTAACCGGTTGTTGCAGAGATAAACTTCGTTCCGGAAGACCAAAGTCGGAAAGTAGTGATGAAAAAAAATTAGAGACATTACTTCATTTTGTTCAGAATCCACATTTGTCACTCAGAAAAGCTGCTACCCAAGTTGATGTTTGTTTTAAATCAATTGACAATATTTTAAAAACCAGTAATTTTCATCCCTATAAAATAACTCTTGTCCAGGAATTATCAGAAGACGATTTTGATCGTAGATTGGAATTTTGCGAAGTAATGATGCAAAAACATGAAGAAAATAACAATTTTTTTAATCAAATAGTTTTTACGGATGAGGCAACATTCATGTTGAACGGGTCTCTCAATCGCCATAATTGTCGTTACTGGGCTGATCATAATCCACATTGGATGATAGAAACACATACTCAACACCCCCAGAAAGTAAATGTGTGGGCTGGAATTATTGGCAACAGATTAGTGGGGCCTTTCTTTATAGAGGGGAATTTGAATGCCGAAATGTATCTCCACATGCTGCAAAATTAAATTGTGCCAGCAATAAACAATGAAGTAGGACCACTATTACGCAATACGTGGTTTCAGCAGGATGGAGCTCCTCCTCATTTTGGACTAGCTGTTAGAAATTATTTAAACAACACTTTTCCTAACCGCTGGATAGGACGAAGAGGCCCCATAGAATGGCCTGCTAGGTCGCCAGACTTAACGCCCCTTGATTATTTTCTTTGGGGACACCTAAAAAATAAAGTATTTGTGACAATACCTGCAGATCTGAATGAATTAAGAGGAAGAATTATTGAAGAATGTGCATCTATTAACCAAGAAATGTTACAAAACGTCATCGACAAATTTTATTATAACCTAGCCCATTGTCAAACTGTGGGAGGAGGACATTTTCAGCATTTAATTAAATAACGACTTACACTTAATTTTATTTTTGTTCTTTTCAAGTTATTGTTAATTTTACTGCTTGTATTTAATAATTTAGTTGTTATTAAAATTTTGACACAACTTGAGTGAGGTTCATTTTACACGAGTTTAATGTTTTTTTTTTAAATTTTAACGTAAAACATTTGAGCCGACTCGAAACAATGCAAAAGGTAATATCGTACCTATCGCATTTATGTCCTTCAACTCAAATTATTTCTAAAACTAATAGGTTTAGCCATATGACATGTTCTATAATTGTTGTTTAGAATATTTAGACTAGAGGAATCAGAAGATGTGATCAAAAAAGGGTCATTCCATTGAAAAAAAATGAAGTTTCGGTTACCACGACTTTTTGGGCAACCCTGTATAATTACAGGGATCTAAGTTTAATAAATTTCTTTAAGGCCAACAACTTTTATACAGAAAGTTTTTTTATATTGTGCACCATTTTTGAATTGACTGTTCCGGGACTTTTTACACACTGTGTATAACATACCATGGATAATATTGGTTTCCTAGGCGATTTATTTAAACTATATTACTTTAAACCACAGTAGGCCCTAAAACAAAAGCTAATATCCTAGGGACAACTATGTTGACATTCTAGTTGTTATTAACCTTTAACGTCAATTTCATTTTTACATATTCATTTACGAAAATGACTTATCAACATTTTGATAAATTTGATATGATATCTATCATCCATGGTGTGTTATAAATTTGAAAAGAGAGTTTAAAATGCTATCTCTTTAGATTAAAATGTACAGGGTGTTCCATTTAAAAAAATGAGGTTAGGTCCTATAACTTTCTTACCTGACCGCGTATACTTATTCTGAAAACGGGAGATTATTCAACAATCATTATAAATTTAATAAACTTCTGTATAAAACATTTTTCTGTATCTCTTTTAACTAAGAAAATATAGGGTAATTTTGAAATTGTAAATTTTTTATTTTCCCCTGTATCTCTTACGCAAAAGAAAATTTTCAAATTTTGATTTTACCATTTTAAGTTTGACCCAAAAAGAGCACATGACACCTACATTACTTCCTAGCACTAACAATAGCGGAGATACCCTATAAAAGTGTCGAAAATGGAACACTCTGTACAATCTACGATATAAATAAATATAATAAATATTTCTTTGTCTTTTAGCGCACCCTCCTCGTTAAAGCCAATATCTGGATCCGCCCCTGGAATACTGTATATGAAAATTTCGCAGTGTAGCGTTTAAACAAAAGGTTGTAAAAAGTATAAGGTGTAAGGATGAAGCACGTGTGTCAGCAGATGGTGTTAATGAAAATCTGAAGACAACGGCGTAATGGCGGAAAAAGGGGCGCCGGCTTGTGGTCAAAATCGCAAAATGAACGTAATATTGTGCCGAGCAGGTGTAGAGAGACGGCGCCGGCGGTCTCACTAATATTGCTTTTTCAGCACCTTATGTTCGCTTTTTTTATAGCTTGTAAGGAAGTTTAACGACTGTCAGACAGAAAAAGCTATTTTAGCAATAAAATTATTATTAGCGAAAAGCGGCAAGTGCAAGTCCAACCCACGTCATTCCAGTTCCATATACAAGGTCCTACAATAGTGTGTCAGGCTTCCAGAGCTCCTATACGAATTAAGTTAGGAATGTGTGGTAACATAATGCTATCTTTTTTTAAATGGGACACCCAGTATTTTATTACATAATTAGGTTGGTATTAGTGTCCTTTATAAATGCCTAAAGTTTTATTTCATTTGGTTATGTAGTTTAAGAGTAATAAATTAAAAATGAAAAAAAAAAGTTTTGGAGTCTTAGAAAAAAATTCAAAAAAACTACCTAAAATAATTTTTTTAACCAATGCATTGGGTGGAATTTAATTTAGTATTAATATTTTCAAATTTCTTCCTTCTGAGCTGCCCGAATGGAAAAACGAAGGAATCGCGTGTCCTTTGTATGTGACATCTTCGAACCTCTGGGCTACCTCTTGATGATTCCCCCAACGGTGGGGGATTTATGCAAACGCGATAATGAAGTGATATAATTAGTTATGTTGTAATGTAATGATCTTTTTGAATGCCACTAAATAATTCCGTCAGTAGGTATATCTACACAGAATCCTAGTAACGTATTTAAAAACTTCTTCCCATTTTCCCTTCCCGAGGGTCAAATCCTGAGCGCCAGGTTCAGCAATAAGTCAACTTTTGCAGTGCGGTTATATTTCCCGCAGGTAACCTGGGTCCTCCGGTCCTTCTCATACATTATGCATGGAATATTTTCGTTTATACAAGAAAACAGTCACCTACATAATTTTCCCCTTGATCAGTGGCGACTCGTGACGTCGGGAAATAGAGGCATCAGCTTTTTATGAGTCAAAATTTGCTAGGTTTGTATTTACGCCGTTAAGAGCACTTATGAGCGACGAAGGTAAACAGGTGTGACAAACTACAAATAAATTATTGGATAGAATTTGTTAAAATTTTAAATTTAGCTTCGAAATATGGTACTACTTGAATTTTTGTCAAAAAGAGTTTTATTCTTTTTTTCAAAATGATAAATAACGTTTACATTGAAAAATATGGTTATACGGTCATTTTTGAAAGTCTCAATTAATTTCATAACTTAGTTTTAATGCAAAAAAAGTCACACACCAAGACACCAAAATGTATTCAAACTAAATAACAAAATGTACGGGGAAGCCGATGTATTACATGGAATTTCTTACTACTAGTTCGCGTCGCACTTGACATCAACTCTCCTTCTTTAGCTTTACCTGCTGAGGCGCCGCTGATGTTGTACAACTTTGTTCACAACTTTTCCGACCCGTAAAGAAAATTCGCAAAGAAAATGAAGAATTACGGTCCATGTCGCCGAGGAAAATTGTTTTATTTTCATTGCCTTGTAAATAAGGTGGCGAAAAGTTCTTTTTATATCGAGGCATAAAAAATTAGGTATAAAAATTAGGGGAGAATGATGATACGGTGGACAAACTTTGTTTAAGTATGATATTTATTTTTTAACTGAAAAAGTTTCCGGGTTTGCATTTTTGTTAAAAAAGTGTATTTGTTTAATAGACGGCAGCAAGGATCTTCAAGATGGTTATATGCTAATAGGTCATTTTTCTATGCAAAAAGTTCATATGAACGAATAAAATGTCCGCAAAATATTTCGGAACATATTTATATGCAGATATTATTTTCAATTTTGATATGTGATATTAATAGGATATAAAAACCACATATTTTATAAAAATTGTAAATTTTAAAGCATTCCCATTATGTGAGTTTTATTGCTTATGAAGGAAACACAGTTTTCTCTCTTACAAAATGGCCAAACAAATCATTAAAAGGCCCAGATTTGCAAAATTTCAGTTTCCTTGGTCAATAATGCCCTTTGAGAAGATAAGCTCTAATAGAAATCAAGTTAATTTATTAAATGTACGGTTTTTGTCGATAGCGCACGCGCCTAAACTTTTTGCGCTGATTTATGTTTACACAAAACAATTTCCGATTTACCTTTTGCCAAAAATACTTTTAATTTAGGTTAGGTGTCCTGTTTGTCCGTCGTGTTTATTTTGCAACACTGTATGGATGCAGTCTCATAAATGTGTTAAAGGTACGCAATTGCGTGCAAACGGATTTATTTGTTTACGGGACGAGAATCCGAGGTGACCGGTATGTAAATTGTTTTTATTAAGTATAGTTTACTTCAATTTATGTTTCCTTCTATATTATAACAGGTTTTATTTGGCATTGGAAACGTCCTGCACCCACTAATTAGCATATTTTTAAGTCCATTGATTTCCCGGTTATTACCTTTTCTTCAAAATCAATTATTGATTACTGTTTGCAGAATGACGTCGAGATGCTTGATCCGATTTCTGAATAAAAAAGGAACCAATGAGAAGCAATCACGGACCTATATATCTATGGATAGTCAACTAAAAGCAAAAGTGGTAAATTTATGGCCTCGTGTATGTAAGCAAAGCTGATCAGCATGCGCAATGCTGACTGATAAGCTATTTACCTTAACCGGTGAACAGGACCGTACCTCGCCCTCAATGAAAATGATTACGCGACAATATTTTGGCAGATCCAGACCTTCTTTACTGGTAATTAAACAATTGCATACAAGAAGGCCTTGTGGCGATCACTGAAAAGTCACTTTTAGAATTAATTTTGATATCTGTACGGTCGTCGTTGGTTGACAACCAAACCGGCACCAATACGGCGGGGTTGCCTATATGACGGCGTTGTACGTATCCATAGTTATAGGTCGATGGAAGCAATACGTGGGTGATCCAGCTGAATACCCAATTTTTGTTTGTCCGTAAAAAATTATATTATACTTATTGCATATTGATAGATTTCCAGTGCAACCACGTAAAACATCAGTTTTAGTTTTATATCTATCTATATCTATTATCCAACTAGTGACGTAATGCTTACCTATAAACGCCCGATATTATTACGAGGATTTAAACAAATCTACTTTCCCGAGTTTACGCGGTCATAAACTAATTCCCTTTTAACGTTAACACACACTTTGTAGGTTTTATGTGTTGTCAATGAGTTAAAATAGATCGCACCTGCCTCTATATTTTCAATTTGTCGAAATAACCCAAGCCACAAATTCAATGGGCAATATAGTTATAATTCTGACTGTGTTTACATCGCTAATTGTGCATGATAAGGCGCAAAAAATATTTAAAATTTTACATATCCGTCCATAGATGAGAATCCCTGCTGGAAAGCTCAAATACACCTAATTCCCACAAAAACACTTTTTATATGAAGGAAACCAGCTCTCAGTCACTGTCAGATAGTGTCAACAGTGCGAATCAATAACTGACTATACATTTGATGGCAAATTACGCGTTACACTTTTTGAGTGTCATTTACCAAGGGAATTTTTGAATTTTTAAACCAGCATAAATGGTTAAAATGTATTTTTAAAATTAATGTAGTGCTTGCGAAACAAACACACTTAATATTTAGAGCGTAAGAAAACGTTCGAGGAATAGTCTATAAATTAATTTTATAACCCAAAATTCTTCTTGTTTTAATAATATTTTATCGAATTTACGAGAAATTTTTGACATTTTACGGGATTAAGTAAGTCCTAACATTACATTACAAACCGCATAACCAATCGCATAACTTTATAGTTATTTACGTTATTGGTCCAAAAAGCGATTATTTATTAGAGCACGCACGCAATTTCTATGAGATGCAAACATTTCCTGACAGGTTGCAAGTCTGAGAAGAAAACTATACAGAAATGACGTTAATGGCGTATCCGATCAAAATGTATTCTTTCTTTTGTTGCCGTTATTCTTCCTATATAAAAAAAAACATAAAAACTAATGCCCTCTTTTCTATTTAACTACATTTTAGATTTTTATGGGTCATGCAGTTAAAAATAAAATAGTAAACATACATAATAAAAAAATTATGTCATTAGATGATTTGTTTAATTAAAGTTTTTTTTTTGGCTTGGGGTGACAGTAACCAAGTCGAATTTAAGCTAAAAAAAACAGGCAGCAGTTTTCTCTAAAAAGGTTAACATTACAGAACCGGATATAGTCATCTATTAATTTGCTGGGCGTCAATCTGGGAGGCAATATGTCTTGGCATAACCACGTTGTGGCAATCGCCAAGATAGCTTCTCAGAAACTTGATGTACTCTTCCGAACCAGAAAGTTGTACACACCTCAACAACTTTTGGACACTATACAAAGCCCAGATTCGACCATCACTGGAGTACTGCTCTCATGTCTGGAGCTCTGCACCCAAACATATTCTTCGGTTGCTGGATTCTATCGAAAGGAGGGCCATTCGTCTGATTGGAGACCACGAGCTGACGAAGAACCTCAACAGCCTAGAACATCGAAGACAGGTTGGGGATTTGACTCTTTTACAGATATTTTCATGGAAAGTACTCGGCTGACATTGCGCTCTTAATTCCGCCCAGAGCAGCGAATATCAGAAATACACGACGAATCACTGCCGCCCATCCATATGTGGTTAAGCTTAGTACTCCTCGAACTCATTATTTAAGAATTCTTTCATCTGGAGATCATCCTTATGGAACGAATATAACCTCCAACGATTCAAAACCGTGAATCGCTTTTTGCGCACACGCACCACTCCCAGAGTGCTCTAAAGGATTTTTCCTATAGTGCTTGCGTTTGATCATAAAAAAAAATAATAATTAAACCAAAAAACTACCCTAACTAACACGAGTTTGTTCTTCACCAGGGTTCACTGTATAGTAAACTAATAAACAAAAATTAATAAAATGATATTTTTAAAACATTTCTTAAAGAACTGTAAAACTTATTTTCGTGGAATAAAAGACTAAATTAAGAACTCACGGTAATTACTCACTTTTACAATTTTATGTACACAATTCCAAATATCCTGTGGAAGTAAAGCTTCTCCCATACCTTTATGATAATATACAAATTACTAACAGTTGGTCCATATCTACCTTTTGTATATGTCTGTGTAAAAATTACTAAGATTCTAAAATTAATACACAAGATGAATGATATGAAAAATATCGACTTGATATTTACTTTTGCCGAGAAATACTCTTTAATTTTGTTACAAATATTTCAATAGTTTTATTTTTATACTATTGTTATTAAAAAGAAAAATAAATTTGGCGTGTAGCGGCAGAAATAGAAGAGTAGAATATTTATTTCTTTATTATAATTTCGATTAAACAATTTAATTTAGTTAAACATTTTTTCGTATATTCAGGATTCATATGTTAGAATATTAAATAATCGTTGTTGACTTTGCTATGTTGGTAGAAACATTTTCGGCCGACTTGATTTATTTATTTGTGGTAAAATAATGCCAAAAACTAATTGTAGAGAAATAGGATTATTTTTTAAGTTAGTTGGCACGTAGCTTTTATATATAGGAAATATTTTGTGCATTTTTGTCTAAAAGATGATTTTGATACTTAAAGGCACTGTTGAATGTACTTAAGTGTTTAATTTACGTCAACTGATAACATGTCCAGGGTTTCCCATTTTCGACACTTTTATAGGGTTTTATAGGTTGTTAGTGCTATAAAAAAAGTAATGTAGGTGTCAGTCATGTGCTCTTTTTGGGTCAAACTTAAAATGGTAAAATCAAAATTCGAAAAATTTTGCTCGCTTAAGAGATACGGGGGAAAATCAAAAAATTGACAATTTCAAAATTACCCTATATTTTCTTAGTTAAAAGAGATACAGAATAATGTTTCATACAAGAGTTTCTTTATAATGATTTTCGAATAATCTGCCGTATTTAGAATAAGTATACGCGGTCAGGTAAAAAAGTTATCGGACCTAACACCCTGTATATTTTAATCTAAGAAGATTGCATTTTAAATCCTATTTTCAAATATATAACACACCATGGATAATATTGGTTTCCTAGGCGATTTAGTTAAACTATATTACTTTAAACCACAGTAGGCCCTAAAACAAAAGCTAATATCCTAGGGACAACTATGTTGACATTCTAGTTGTTATTAACATTTAACGTCAATTTCATTTGTACATATTCATTTGTGAAAAAGACTCATCAACATTTTGAAAAATTTGATATGATTATCTATCATCCATGGTGTGTTATAAATTTGAAAAGAGAGTTTAAAATGCGATCTTTTTAGATTAAAATATACAGGGTGTTCCATTTAAATAAATTAAGTTAGGTCCGATAACTTTCTTGCCTGACCCCGTATTTTTATTCTGAAAACGGCAGATTATTCAACAATCATTATAAATAAACTTCTGTATAAAACATTTTAACTAAGAAAATAGGGTAATTTAGAAATTGTCGATTTGTTGATTTTCCCCCGTATCTCTTAAGCGAGCGAAAATTTTCGAATTTTGATTTTACCATTTTAAGTTTGACCCAAAAAGAGCACATGACACCTACATTACTTTTTTGATAGCACTAACAATAACGGAGATACCCTATAAAAGTGTCGGAAATGGGACATAGTTAAAAAAAAATATATATATATATATAAATCTAGAATTTTAAACCCATAAGCTTGAAATATTGTTCAATTCTCCCTCTAAATATTTTCAGATCCAGATATTAAAATCGTATTTAACAGAGATATCCAGAAAATCAGCTCTGACAATGGAATAATGGGCAGCGACCCTCACCTGCCAAGCCACGTAGCCGTTACCATGGCGACAACTAATAGCAATTTACATACTAAAATCTTTGTCATTGCTAATTGTATGGAATTCGACCGCCAACGGCGAACACAGGTATATAAAGTTACAATTTAGCTGCCGTGGAAATAATGCGATGCATTTTTAGGTATACCGGGTGATCGTGTCGTTAAATTGAACATAGCCGATGCCGCCTTTTTATCCCACAAATTTTTTTCTCCACAAAATTTATTTACAGTACATTTGCTGTTAATGTTTAATTTATGCCCATTTGCGTTTAGTGACCGATCGGCCATCATTAAAATGTTCACGACATAAACAACTTAAAAGTGTATCGTGTTTACGTGCCGTCTAGGTGGCGCCACTCAACCCTTCATAAAGCAATCTTAAGGCCTGTTAATTTATCATCCTCACCTAAACCGTTTCCCAGATTAATTTCACCTGCTTCATCTTGTTTACTTTAGTAATGGACCAAATTCAGCGCCCGTTATAAAGTTATCATCGTAACAGAGACGATGGGAGAAGTCGTTTTATCATTGTCACTGACAGATCGACTGGAAAATACTATTTTTGACTGTTTCGCTCTCTCGTTGGATAATGTAAAGGAACGCATTCAAGCAGATTTGGTTAACCCAATGTGGATGTCTAGGGGTATTAGTCCCAGTATGACTTCCATTGCTGCAGTGTGTGTATAATAGTAAATTTTGGAAAAATAATTTTCCCAAAAATCTTATTTTATTTCCAAATAATTTTTGTCCAAAGATTTTATTTGACAATTTTCTTCAAATTTTTTTTAAAAAGTAATCGAAAAATGTTTATTTTCCAAAAACCTTTTAAAAAAAAATCGTCCAAATTCACAAAATCGTCAAAATTTGTGTTGTGATGTTGAAAAATCAGTTTTTGAAAAAAAAAATTTAAACCAAATGAAAAGATAATTTTGGAGTAAAATATTTAGATATTTAAATAAAATAGTTTGAAAAATAATTCATTTTTGGAAAAATTTTTGTAAAATTTAATTTAAAAAAAAAGATTAATATGGATGTCTAGGGGTACCTATTAGGACCAGTATGACTTCCATTGCTGCAGTGTGTGTATAATATATGCTTATCTGACTTTAGTTTTGTAAAAATTGTTGTATAATTTTTAGCACGAAATATATTTTGAATTTGAATTGAATTAGTTTAATGAGAGCAGGATGCATTTCAACAATTTAATTTGTAATACGTACAGTTCAATAAAGCACGTAAACTCATTAGCGTTACGTCCATATTTATAGTGTCTACCTCGCTCCTGTATTTATCTAAATCGAATTTAACAAACAGTATTTACCAACAAATAAATCGTCTTGTTTGAAGGACAAATAATTTGATAATTTACGAAAAAATATTCCGGAATATAAGGTGATTTGTATAGGGTTGCCAGATGGACAATGTGTAAAAGTATGACAATTGCATAAAAGAAGAAAAGAAAGAAATAAAACGCAAAGACATATGTCGGCGTCAATTAGTGAAATCCGTCATTTCACGTAGTGTCACTCTACGTTTGGTACACCGTTTGCCTAAGAGTATCAGGCATTCCCTGTAATGACGGAATTCTTCCAGTCAAACGATGTACTTAACTAAATGATTTAAGTTATCCTGTTTGCCGGTTTCAGTCAATCATTGTAATTAGGACAGTGTTGCCAGTAGTGCATGAAAAATAAGTTATTTTACATTAAAAGGTTTGTAAATAACTGATTATTATCAGGAATTTCCTTAAAATTGAAAATAATTTTCTTACCTCCGTTAATTCCGTAATATTCCAAAGTTTTTTCTTACTTTGATTGGAGTAATAGTCATCTAACTTCTTATAAAATAATTCTGAATGCTTCAATATTTCATTTTCAAAGAAAAAAAAATCACTACACAGATGTTAACAACAATTACATCGTTCGATGAAAACCGGCAAACAGGGTAACTTAAATCATTTAGTTAAGTACAGCGTTTGCCTGAAAGAATTCCGTCATTTCAGGGAATGCCTGATACTCTTAGGCTAACGGTGTACCAAACGTTAGAGTTACACTATTTGCCGGCAATACGTGAAATGACTAGGCATTTTAGGGAATGACGGATTTCACTAATTGACGCCAACATATACCTACGACAAACACCAACGAAAAAAATCTACTATAGTAATCACAACTAGGTATAAGAAGTTTTCCTGGTACTATAGAAAGAAATAAAAAATTTAAAATAACAAGCGATTTCGCGTGGTTGACCGGTTTGCTCAGTTGCTACGAAAAGCTGGACGGAGTTTGCAAATTCCCAGAAAAAGAGGACATGTCCGGCTAAAGCCGGACGTCTGGCAACCCTAGTTTATGTAAGCAAAAGGTAGCACATCTATACCTACCTATATTAGATGATCCAATCCCGGGATCCAGTAAAAATATGGCTGTTTTATTTACATTTTTAGATTTAGCAGAAATTAATACTGTCTTCGTGTTTGTTCGGGTTTGTTGAAAATAGGAAGTCCCATATAATTTTTGGCTGAATATTGACTTCCTTGTACATTTTATAGAGAAATCGTATTATAACTAACACTAATTTTCATTTTGTCAATGTCAAACTTTAATTTCCTGGTGTTTGCTGTATTACCTGAACTATAAGAGTTTCGTGACTTTGCCATCAAGTTGAATAGCCTAGAATTGGCTCACCAAAATGTATTCAAATTCGGCACATGGGTTTACCATGTCGGCCTCTTCAAGACGTTATAATGCAGTTTTTCTATAAATTGTACACGAGAGTTCATATTCTGCCACTCAAAAATTACATGGAATTTCCTATATGTTCAACTCTACGCTGCATCACCCGATATATTAATAAAATTAATGATTATCTTAACTGAACCTGATATGCCTTTGCATATAAACAAATTAAATTTTTACTTGATTTAAGAATTTTTGCCATTTTTTTTTTCGGGTATGTCAAAAAATGACAATAGTTCCACATGGAGCATACGACATTCTATGTGCCGTTCCTGCCACAAGCATAGAGCGAAAAGATGTTTCAGGGCAGCAGGATTGATTTGAACAAAATTTTGTTGATGTGTGTCAGATTAAACACATGATAGTCTCAGGTTTTTAAACTTATTCTTAAATCCATTTCCGTTTTTATAGGAGTTTGTTCAATAAGACGCTGGCTAATTTGTAGTAACCTTACCATGCATTTTCACTTTGTAATAGCGACTTTTAAAGTTACCTCATACCAAAATTAACTGGAAAACATTCAAGACCATTCCGCTTCTAAACTTTCCCCCTTGTCCTATCAATTTTGTTTAATTTCTCTCGAAAAGTAATTAACGAAGACTGTAACAATAACCATCGAATTTATCTGCGCGAACTCTCCATTTTAATGATGACCGTTATTAGATTAAGGCATCATAGCAACGCTTTAAAAGATTAGGGAGTCAGTTAACGACCTGTGGTGGAAAACAGGTAAGGGCTTTTTAATCGAATTTGCCGTAATTTTACTGCCAGAACGGTAAAACTTTATTATTGGGGAGCTTTTAAATTTTCGGGTAATTATCTAATATGGAAGTCTAATATGAATTTGAGACGGCGCACAATTACATCTAAACGGGAATGTTAAAATTATAAATGGACCCCGTTATGCAATATGGGACCAACTAACAAAAACATGTTTCTGAGTAAATTAATAAAAACAGTACTTTAGTTATTACTTAAAACAATAGCCCCTATGAAAGAAGAAAGCTGTTTTTTTTTTAGCATTTTATTTACGTATGAGTATATCAAGGTAACAGTAGAAAAATGAACAGAAAATTTTCAATATAACAAGAAAAAAAACACTTGGTTCCTTATTGCAAAATATTTTTTTGTGAGAATCAGTCATCTTCTATTTCGAAATCAAGATCTGCGTTATATCCCTCTAGGTCTTCCTCGATTGTATCATCACCAATAAGATTTACATAAAATGGATGGTCCGCCAGAGGAATTAAGTGTAGGTAGCTCTTCATATCTTTGAGTTTAGCGTCTGCTATAGGCTTTCCATCAGGCCAAAGAGGAGTTAAATGTCTAGAAAATGGTGTTTTCTGTGGTTTCCCTTTTCCTTTTTTAATATTTATTTCTTTATAGTCGTCGGAGTCTTCATAGTTTGTTTTGATGAAAATACTATAGGGACTTTCTTTTAAAACTTTTATCTCTTTAATTTTAAACCAGTTGATCTTCTCTTCTTCGCAGCTTTTTTTTCTGTTAATGATTTATTTTTCGATCATCTTGGTGCTCACAAAGTTTTTCTTTTCCATGGATACTACCTCAATGGGATGCTTCCTTCGGCAGGATTTCATAACCTGGATGTAATCCTCTGGAGAATACATTTTAGTGTGCCTTTTGAGAACGCATTCTACATCCCCAAAATCACTGTCATTGGGCAGGAAACTATGCCCCGATACTAAAAAGCGCAGCTCTATACTTTCGAGATGTGTAGATACTTCAAGAGCACATTTTAACAGAAGCACCATTTTGATATTGCGGTTTTGTCCTCCGCAGGAGTCGCTCCACAATATAAGGTTTTTAACGGTTTTTGAGATATTATTTGCAATATACAGAAGCAAACAAGAACCCACTTCTTGGGCGCCGCGACCCGCTTGTCCTTCAAGCCACAAGTTAAAAGTAGACTTTGTTTCTTTTCCTGCAAATATCCCGCAGTTATAAAGCCACAGCTGTCTTTTATAAAATATAATGTTTGTACTAAGGCGTGGTAGCGGGAGTGTTTTTTCCATATCGAAAGTCAGTGTTTCTATTTCATTGTTATTGATTGCTTCTTCGATGTCACTGTTCATCTTACTTCTAGCTTTCTCTGCTTCCGCCAAATGCACGCTATGCTCCAAACTGATTTTATCGTTCTCTTCTCCGGCAGGTAAATTTTTTATTTTGGTGTCAAAAGTGTCGCACTTATTGCAGGTATCTTTCTTTGGTTTTTTGACTTTTAAATTAAAATCACGTAAAAATATTTTCTTGTAAGAGGAGAAGCTGACTAAATTATTTACATTTTCATCTTTGTAAAGCTTGTACATAACGGTAAGTGTCGTTCCTTCTGTTAGGTATTCCTGGTTGTCTTTGGTCATTCTGCAGTAGTGAGACTTATAGCGGGGAAATTTATTAATGTGAGTGATAATCAAATTTTTTTGCTCATCAGAAATTTTGTTGTGACCACCAGCAACACCTCGGCAATCAAGTGTTGATAATTTTCTTACCTTGCAAAGCGATGTATTAATGCGTTTAGTTGAGATTTGGAGAGTTTTAACAAACATATTTCTACAAACAAGATGTTTGTTGATAAAGTATTGCCTGGAAAATTGTCGCTTTTCTGTATTTCTGGCAGCAGTATGTGTCCGTTTTTTATTTTCTTCCCTAACACATGTCGATAAGTAGGTTGTTTGAACGTTATAGTCTCCCAAGTTCCAATAGTGGTCAAAAAACTGTCTTCTCTCTTCAATGGATACTTTTTGGTGACATTTCATGGAACATGCACATATATATTCAACAAATTCTTTTGGATGAACCACTTTTCCTTTAGCTGAATAATATTGCTTATTACTGTTTGTAAGTTTCTTCCTTTTTGCTCTATCCTGTCCTTCATGCCTTATTTTTCTTCCCTTTTTCGGACGCCCCTTATATTTTTCGAGTACCGTGATATTGTTATTTGTTGCTGTTTTTGTAATTTCTGGTAATTGTACCTCTTGCTGATTGAAATTACTAGCAACGTAGGATTCATCTGAAGCGCTTGGATCATAGTCCTTGTCCTTGATAGAATCGTCGGAGTCTTCGAACTCTTGAATATCATCAACTTCAATATTGTAATTTAAATTATTATCATCACTAAATTTATCACAACTCTTTTGATGTTCGAAGTTTTTGTCTTCACAATTTCCTAGACCCTGTAAAAAATATACTATTATAATAACTATAGGTACCTGAATAATTACCAAACAGAACAAAAAAAAATATAAAATTGAATTTCATTACCTGTTTAACTAGGTAAAATGTGGATATAACTGAAACTAGCAATAGGGAACCAACTGCGTTTTTTTTATAGAAGAATAGATCTAATCAAAATATGTAAAAAGTACGTACATTGGTTAATATAGCTATTAAGAGTAGTCGATTATAAACAATGTTTTTTCTTTTTACACATAAATACAAATACTTATTTTTTAAAATAAAAACAAAAATAATAAATTATTTGAGGTTATGAATACGTAATATAATAAAATAAAACACACCATGATAATTTAATTCAACTTACCGAAGTGCCCGGAATATCTGGCGAAATTGCCATACTTCTTTCTACCATTAATATTGTTCTTTTGGAATACATAACGACTACTAACATCCACCACCCACATTCAGTTCTTCACTACCTAAGATGCATATGCAATACTGAAATGACACATTATACATTAAGCAAAAAGGTTCCAAGGAACATTGGTTCCCCAATAATAAAGAAGTTTTAACTGATATCTTGCAATAAGAAACCAAGTATACTTGGATCTTCGTTGAAAATTACAGATCCCCTAATTTGGAATTTTCAGTTGGTTCTTTGGATCAATAGATGGCGCCACTTGTGATTGTAAACTTGGTTCTGTGTTGCAAAATAGGGGAAACCATATTAAAGTTTGAAAGAAGGGACAAACTCATTCTTAGGCAAAATGTAGTTTGGTTCCTTATTGCATAACGGGGTCCAAATGTAATAGTGAAAAAAGGGGGAAACGCCAACAAGAAACCATCATGGAGAATTACGAATTACGAAAAATAATCGACTATAGTAATTGGTAAATCAATTTGACGTTGGTAGTCCCATGAAAGTAAATTTGATCTGATTCTTTTAAATACTTTTTGGCTTAATGGCATAATGGCTACATTATATACTATGAAACTAAAATTTTATTTTTTTTATGTTGGCAGCAAGTAGGGTTCGAATTTTAGGCCTACTTTGATTTCGTTGAAATTAGTTTTCTAGGCATTATGGATTCGACAAAAATTTTTATACAAAACTTTAAAATACACTAACCTTTAACCTTGCAAATAGATCATTTTTACTAGATATTTATCTGAAATACCTATACTCGGAAATATATAACATGCAGACGGTGTCCGTCAACTAATTTCTAGTCACAACTCTAAAACAACATAACCTAAAAATAATAGAAATATCTTCCAGTTTATGCTCTATTTCTAAAGTTTTATTCAATAAAGTACTATTTTTATTTTTAATTCAATATAGTATTATACATATTACTTTATATATACATATTTATAGTTACTGTAGACATTTCCTGGGCATTAATTGTCATTCCTGTCAGATTCTGTGTCGACACAATATTTTGTTCAATAGTATTATATATTATTTTGCTCAATATTTTGAACTTTGTTCTGCTCGCACCATAACTCAAAGTTTTGCATATTCTTTTTAAAAGTTTTTCTAGATTATTTTCTGCAATTTCTCGTATTTCTGACGGAGTACAACTTTCTTCCTGACTCATTTTTATTAACTTTAATAATATATTTATTTTTAATTATGACGGATGGGAAGAAGCTTTGTTGTGTTCAATTGTTTCTACCATGGCATATTTGATACTCGTAACATTTTATTAAATTGTAAGTATTGCCAACCCAAAAAGAAAATATTAATTCAAATGGAAAAAATCTACTATATTTTTTAAAGTTTTTCAGACTTTAAAGACCCAAATAGAAAAAGTATTATAAAATACACGGTTCATAAGACAATTAGAGCACTTGTACTACAAGCCCCGCCTTGCGGGTCGTTTTCTAAATTAAACGCGTGCTCTAAGATAATGTCTTATGAAACTTGTATCTTAATATACTATTTGATATACATAGATGGTATTCCAGATTTGAATGCACGAATTTTTACGATTTCGTCATTTTTGATTCCTGATTCTATGTGAAAATAAATTTTACATTTTCATTGCCAACTATTCTCCTCTATAAGATAATTTAGTTAAATTTTCAATCCGGCGTTTCATTTTTTCGCAACCATTCAACATTCTTTCAAATAAATGGTTTTTTCATATTTCTCCCTGTATAAAATTATGACCCATTCAATCTTATTTATTGCAGGTGAAAATATTTGCTACATCCGCGTCACACGGTTTTTAAACGATGTCAGCGAAACGTGTTTCCACCTTGCTGTCGCAGCATCTGACTCGAATAAAGGTAATTTTCTTGGCACTCTTCGATAAGAAGCAGGTTATCGCAGGGGCATAAAAACAAATGATTCTGGGAAGCTTTGACTTGCAAGATGTAGGCCAGTTTGATGTTTTGTTTTATCGTCAGTTAAATGCGACTATTATAAATTTTATTTAAGCAATTTCATCGATAAAAGGTGAAAAATTATATTTATGGACTCCATTATTCGTTTTGTTAGTAACTTAAGAAGTTCTGACCGACGTTTAAGCCTTTTTTGACATTATCCATAAAAAAAGCAAAGCTTTTTTTTTTTATGATCAAACACAAGCACTATAGGAAAAATCCTTTAGGGCACTCTGGGAGTGGTGCGTGTGCGCAAAAAGCGATTCACGTCGGTTTTGAATCGTTGGAGGTTATATTCGTTGGGAAAAACGACCTCGGGAAGGTCGTTCCACAAAGATGTAGTCCTCCAGATGAAAGAATTCTTAAATAATGAAGTTCGAGGAGTACTAAGCTTAACCACATACGGATGGGCGGCAGTGGTTCGTCGTGTATTTCTGCTAATCGTCGCTCTGGGCGGAATTAAGAGGGCAAGGTCAGCCGAGCACCTTCCATGAAAATATCTGTAAAAGAGAGTCAAATCCTCAACCTGTCTTCGATGTTCTAGGCTGTCGAGATTCCTCGTCAGCTCGTGGTCTCCGATCAGACGAATAGCCCTCCGTTCGATGGGATCCAGCAGCCGAAGAGTATGTTTGGGTGCGGAGCTCCAGACATGAGAGCAGTACTCTAGTGATGGTCGAATCTGGGCTTTGTATAGTGTCAAAAGTTGTTGAGGTGTGTACAACTTTCTAGTTCGGAAGAGTACGCCAAGTTTCTGAGAAGCTATCTTGGCGATTGCCACAACGTGGTTATGCCAAGACATATTTCCTCCGAGATTGAGATAGATTGATTAGATACATACCTAATATTGAATTTTCTAATCAGCAATAGAACTATGGTATCCGTGTGGTTGTGACGATGGAAACTCCATGTAGGTTGAAGGAATTAAAAACTTAAAACTATAAACTTCTTATAATCATTCAGGAAAAGGATAAGAGCATCTGTCAAAAACGCTTCCGAGATCTTGAATCAGAACAGAACTTTATTAGCGCAATAGATAAACAAAAACATGAAATTTACGATCTAAAGAAAAAAATAGAATAAAAAGGGAAAGGTCAGAATCATTTCCAACTAGGTGCTAAGGAAGAAAAAAATGATTGAAGAGATAAATAACTTGAGAAGGAGTATTGCCTTTGCCTTATTTCACCTTTTGCGACGTAAATATAACAAATGTTTCCAATTTTTCAGGTATTATTTCCAAAAAATATATTTCTGATATTTTACACCAGTCTAAACAGTAAATTCCACAAAGACCACGAATCCATCCGTGCTACATAACGTCGAGATCAAGGATCGATCGAAAAGGTTATCTCCTAGGTGATATATTCCATTTTTTTTCTATTACATCAACATTAGCATTAAAATATATTGACGTAAAGACCTCGTTGTCAATCCGGCGCAGATAAGCTTACATAAAGGTATTTTCTTTAGCTTCAATGGACCATGGCAAGGAATAATTAAATCGACTAGATAAGGCTTAATTGCCTGAACAGAGTAAACAACTAATTTATGTTCATAAATTTCTAGAAACCGTTCGAAAATAACCTTTTGTGATGAAAGTGAGTGGGTGTCGGATAATTAGTTTCGGATTTCATCGACATTGGCCAATTAGATACCTAATAATATACATGATCGGCCATGTACCTACCTACAAGGTGAACGAGAGAAGTTTTTCCTTAACAGTGATTTTTTTTTGATTTTAAATTCTAAAAAATAAGGGTGTTCCAAAAATAAGACAATATCAACCAACATATATCCGCAGATGCGCTGTTTCAAAGATACAGAGTGATAAAATGTATATTTTTTTCGGTGATTATTTCCGAAACAGCTTTAGTAATTTGAGTAAAATTTGGGTTATGCAGCGTATCATTTTATCAATAAAAATGTGTGAACAGGTTTACCAGGGGCGTATATGCGATCAGGGACTCTAATAATTTTTGACAAAAAATAGGTACGACACTGACTTTTTCACATCATTGAATTTTGATTTAAAAAAAAATCACGACTTTTTCGAACCCTATATGTTAACAAATTAAAATGGCCAAGTATACATGCCGTCTGAGCCAGGCTTTAGGAAAAAACCGTTGCTACTCTGCTACTAAAAAGGTTATTTTTGCCTATTTAAATAGACTGAGAACATCTAAAAAAATTTTTACTTTATTCTTTCGTAAATTATTCGTAGAAATCCTTTGCACCTGAAACTTAAACCAAACAATAAATCTAAATCAAGTGCGCTTAGAATCAATTACTCAACACCTTAAAGGTGATCGACTAATTGAATCAATCAACGAGTTGCTCGTTTAAAACAGCTGGGAGTCGTATTATAAACATACCTTCGCTTTGATTATAAGGTGAGAATTCCGTGAAGGTTATTTTAGACGTTTTAGAGAGTAAATAAATAATTCAGAGGCGTACCGCTCGTTTCAATACACCACAATGTTATTTGCTATTATTTAATAATGTATCGAAGAAGAAATGGCTTTGTTTGCGAAAACATGCAATAACAATGAAACTCTTCCCGTTCCCTTGCCTTTGGGCGAATTAACTTGCACATACCTGTCTTAGCGTATCTTTTCTTGTGATGAAACGTCAGTACATATGAAATAGTATATTAAGATACAAGTTCCATAAGACATTATCTTAGAGCACGCGTTTAATTTAGAAAACGACCCGCGAAGCGGGGAGTTTTCTAACGTACAAGTGCTCTAATTGTCTTATGAACCGTGTATTTTATAATACTTTTTCTATTTGGGGCTTTAAAGTCTGAAAAACTTTAAAAAATATAGTAGATTTTTTCCATTTGAATTCATATTTTCTTTTTGGGTTGGCAATACTTTTACAATTTAATAAAATATGCCATGATAGAAACAATTGAACACAACAAAGGTTTTTCCCATCCGTCATAATTAAAAATAAATATATTATTAAAGTTAGTAAAAATGAGTCAGGCAGAAAGTTGTACTCCGTCAGAAATACGAGAAATTGCTGAAAAACTTTTAAAAAGAATATGCAAAACTTTGAGTTCAACGGTGGATCCAGAACTTCGGTTTGGGGGGGGGGTAAAATTTCGTTTTTTTTTGGGAGGGGGGGGGGTCATGCATGGAAAAGTTACGAAAAGTAATACCCTGCCGCGTTAGTCAAACCGGTATATATGGTATTTTTCGTGTTAAATTGATGGGGGGGGGGGGGGTCATGGCCCCACGACCTCTCCCCTGGATCCGCGCTTGTTTGAGTTATGGTGCGAGCAGAACAAAGTTCAAAATATTGAACAAAATAATAAATAATACTATTGAACAAAATATTGTGTCTGACACCTGACAGGAATAACAATTAATGCCCAGGAAATGTCTACAGTAACTATAAATATGTGTATATAAAGTAATATGTATAATACTATATTGAATTAAAAATAAAAATAGTACTTTATTGAATAAACCTTTAGAACAAGAGCATAAACTGGAAGATATTTCTATTATTTCTAGGTTATGTTGTTTTATAATTGTGACTAGAAGTTAGTTGACGGACACCGCCAGCATGTTATATATTTCCGAGTATAGGTATTTCAGATAAGTTCTATTAAAATTTATACTAGCTATGTGCACTGAAGCATAATTGAGATGGGTGCAGTCGTGCGTTCAGTTTTGCGCGATATTAGTAATTCTAAGCTTACATCTACTTAACAAGGGCTTCCAGATATTTCTTAAATCTAATGAAGGTTTACTAAAACAGCCAGGGTTCTGGTGTATGGTAGCAGCTTCCTTGAACTTCCTCTTCCTCCAGTGTGGTTCTTTGAGCAGAATTTCGGCTTCTGTCCACCTGATGTGATGGCCGTGTGTCCAGGCATGGTCAGCTGCACCTGATTTTTCCGTTTCTCCTTTTTGACTGTTGTTTCTGTGTTCTTTAATCCTTGTTTCCAGTGGCCGTAGTGTTTCCCCAATATACGATCGGCCACATTCGCAGGGGATCTGGTAGACACAGTTTTTCCTATCTTTCTGGCTAGTTGGTTTCTTCTTCGTTAGATGGCTTCTTAAGGTGTCTCTCGAGCTGAATACCGTTCTGATGTTGTATCGTTGTCCTAGTCTTCTAATTCTCTCGGATATTCATTTGACATATGGAATGTTGAGTATTGGTTGAGCCTCTTTGGTCTCTCCTTTTGGTGTATTTGGCCGAGCCTTACGATTTTCCAAAATTTTGTCAACTAATTTCGGGGGATAGCCATTTTGTTGAGGTCGGTCTTGATGTGGTCAGTTTCTGTTTTGAGTGCTCCATTTGAGTTGCAAATGGTGATTGTTCTATCCACAAGCGTCCTTACGATCCCATGTTTTGTGTTGTTTGAGTGATTCGATGTGTAATTCAGATATTGACCTGTATGAGTAGGTTTCCTGTACACTGAAGTTTCGATGGTGTTGTCATTTTTCTTTACATTGACATCTAGGAAAGGTAGTAGTAAAGACAATAGATATAGAGACTTCGTTTCATCAAATAATAAACCAAAACATTTTAATGCCTCATAAATTTTCTACCTTTACTTTTATACGGACATATTAAATTGGAACAAAACCCCGAAGGCCATTGAAAGAAAATCGAACTTTCTTTTACGTCGTCCTTAACCACTGGTAAAACCTGGAGTTAAATTATCGCTGTCCTCCGGAAAGTCAGGTCCGATTTAAAATCGATGGCACCTTAGACCCCACTTATAGTCCAGGCGTGCAGGTATTTCGTACTTGTACCAACGGTGATAATCAGTTTTATGACGCCTTAGTGTTTTATTATCAATAATTTAACCTAACGAACGAACAAATCGAATGTAATTTTTGAGGAGGCTGAATATTGGCTCCTCCGCTGTACATTTTATAGAAAAACTACATTATAACTTCTTGAAGAGGCAGATATGTGTTAAATACGTTTTGGGTGGGCCAATCGAACAAACCACGAAACTCTTATACTTAATTCAAGTAATACAGCAAGTACCAGGTAATAATTTCTATGAAGCTATTGCCAAAAAATGCCGTAAAGCTGAACATAACAGATTAATGAAAATATTGTCACTGACACTAATTGTTTTGTCAATGTCAGAATTTAATTTTGCTGGTGTTTGCTGTATTAGCTGAACTATAACAAGTTTCGTGGTTTTGCCATCGCCTTTAATTCAATAGTTTAGGATGGCTTTGCCATGTCGGCCTCTTCAAGAAGGTGTAATGCATTTTTTCTATAAAATGTACAGGGGAACCATTATCCACCCAGCTCAAATATTACATGGGATTTCCTATGTTCCACTTAATGATGCATCACCCGGTATATTACTAAAGTCCTAATTAGTACAAGGTTTCTTTTCTATTTGACGTGAATTTCCAGGGTAGTTTTACAACTAGACTCTAGACTCATTCCATACTCGAACAGTATGGAATTGAAAAAGACTATTTTTTATAACTTTAGAACTTTTACTAACACTGGGTCCGTTAGATATAAACGATGACCGCGCCTCGGTGAGCTGATCGGATTTCATATAAAAGAGAGCGGCTCTTTACAATTTGATAAAGGCGGTTAGCCCGATCTCATTGCCCCTCTGAAGGTATAAAAAATACGGTCCACGGGGAGCGATGCCCAATTCCGTGCGACCACAACGAATTCAAATTGACATGCTTGGAAGACCTCGATTGGTTGCAATTTGTTGTATAAAAGGATTAGATTTGGGAGATATTCAGTGGCCTTTTTGTCGATTGAGGAAGGTAATCAAGTAATCACTAATCAGAATTGGAACAATTTCTCAACTGATTAGAATATCTATCAATGATGTTATCTAAAAACCGTTTTCGGTGTCATAGATACTGATGTTTTTTTTTCAATGTAGATATAGGTACTATAGTTATGTTTAACTTAGTGGCGGAACTTCAAAATTTGCCCCCCCCGCAAAATTATTTATTAGGCCCTATAAAATGATTTATTTAGTTAAGCTGGAATAACGTAAATTATGTAATATTATTCCAAAACCCATAAAAAGTGACCAATTCTTTTCTGAATAACTTTATTGTTTAAAATCACTTTTAAACCAAATTTCCAGGAAATGTTTACAAAAGTTCTCTTAAAATTAATTTAAAAATACATAATAAGATCGAATAATTAGAATATCATACAGGGCAGGTTAAAATTGGAAGTTACTTTAAACAAGCAAAAAAAGTTTTTTTCTTTCCTCAAATAATTTAGACTTACTTACATGTTATTATATTCTGAACAAAAAATATGTTAAGAGATGTTTTGATATTTTACTCGATTAACTAATTTTCTGACCAAATGTTTCTAAGCAGTTAATAACTGAATATCACAATGTTTAGTCATCAGTTAGCCATGGAAACAATTATTGTATAAAATTAAACATAAACGATATTTGAAAGAAATGTATTTCAGCTTACTAATAATAATAATCTACAAAAAAAATTAATTGAAAAATTGTTCAATATGACCTCTGGTTTGTTCAATGCATTTCTGTTAACGAATTTTCCCTAAATTGAACCATTGAACAGCTTTTCAATTAATTTTGTTTGTAGATTAGTATATTACTAGTAAGTTATTCTTTTGATGTTAATAATGTTTTTCACATATTATTTAAAAAATTAAAGATACATATAAATCCCAATTATTTAAAAAATAAATAACTTATTTTTGCGACTTGTTTAAAGTAACTTAACTTCTTATTTTAACCTGCCCTGTATGATATCCTAATTCGATCTTATTATGTACCTTTTCCTTCAAATTGATTTTACGAAAACCTTTGTAAAGATTTCCTGCCAATTTGATTTAAAACTAATTTCAAACCATAACGTTATTCAGAAAAGAATCTTATACTTTTTTGGCCTACCCTGTATATAAAAGTAAATTAATATTGAAAAAATCATACGTGTATATTATGATATAAATGATTTACGTAGCGCTTTTACTTCATCAAAATTTGTTATTATATCTTTTAATTTAATAATTTGTTTGCCTCTTCAGCTTCCACGGCTAAAACTGAAAGACCACTAAGTCGTTGTTCAAATTTTTAGATTCCGTAATTTCTAACAAATATACCTATTTCTACCTATATACTCTCTAACAGTTGTTAACCGACTTAAGACTCTCTATGATGAAAAATACAAGTTTTCAATCCATAACCAAATTTTCAGTAAGAAATAATTCTTTGAAAACCGCCATACCGCCAAATAAGTATAAAAAATATTATTTATTAGACCGGTTTCTCTATCGGTCCGAAGTACAAAGCTGTCGGGCGCGTCAAAGGAGCGTATCAAAGAACACCTATTTCGTCGCGATAGGGATATTTTATATTTTAAATTCAATTTCCTTAAATTATTTGTTTAGGAATAGGAAGTTTGCATTCAATAAAAAATACCTACGGTGACATAAAAACTTTAAAACGTTGTAGTTGTTAAATCCTTGTTACTATAAACATTATCCAGGACCTATTTTCCTACTAGGCCCGATGGGTCTGGACCTGGGGCCCCCCTTTCAGAGCTCAGCAGTTGGCTTGCGCGATACTACTCTTATTCAACACAAACAAGACAAAAACTTACTTTATTTGCAAATATTACAAAAAAAAAAGTCAAGGTTCTTAAAATCTAAGGCGATCGGGAGATGTGTAAGAACTCCTTTTCTTGAAGATATATTAAATCATAATAAATTAGTGTTGCGTAAGAAAAAAACACTTTTTGAAGTTAAGGCCACTTTGGGCCGTGGGCCCCCTGAATGTCTGCCCCCCCCCCCCTCCCCTCGCGTTGCATCGTCTTGGTGCATAGTAGTTCCGCGCCTAGTTCAACTACACAGCTTGCTAATTTCGGATGTAGATCTTGATAATAAAATGATGATTTTTGTACAGAAATATGACACTAATAACAGTAGATAATAATTTAAATTTATCATCGAGACAATGAAACAGATATTGCCATAATCTTCGAACCGGTAAATTAAAATGCAACCAGCTATAAGTAATCGAAAGGAGTTTCACGTGGCTCAGAGACTGTAACTGTAGATTACAATCGAAATGTATTAAAACAGAGTCCTTTCTTTCCTGTATACCTATCTTCGCGACTATTAACCGTATCTCTGATAAGAAACTAGACAAATTTGGCTTCTATAATCATGCTCCCCTGAGCCAGAAGTGCTATTTCAAATTTCTGAATAAAAAAAGTTAAATGGAGACAAATCCGGACAATCTGGTGGTCCCGCAGTTCGCAAGGAAAAGAGAAAAATATTTTTAGCACAAAAGTTTTACCTTCCTGTAGGTAGAAAATCCGGTATGCCGGATACACGTCTACACCACTTCAGTCAGTCGACCAGATGGACTTTATTAATAGAAAAGCGAAGTAAGGCAGATGATGAACGCCGCATTTAGATCGTTTTAATGCATATTGCGTTTTGTTGTAAAGGTTTAAAGACCGGTGTGCACTTTGACGTTCCAGCGCACGTGGCGAACGTGTCATTTCATAAATTTACCTGGGAATCGATTACACGGCCGTTAGCAAAATTAGTGAAGCGTATGGTAGAAGGAAAGTGTTTTTCATCTCTGGTCTATTATTAAATCGTGTTTCTAAACGTATTTCTAGTTGGACAGGTTATTTCTTAAACTCCAAAAATTGGAATTTGAATAAATGTTATCGGGGTTTGAACCATTATGTTCATAACAGTTCAGTCACACCATTTATAGTAACCGAGATACTGGGTGTCCAAAGGAAAATTTTATTTTCTAATTTCATAATTAACTGACTTTTCAACCAATATTTTTTCATACAATTTTGTGGCTCTTGAGGCGAGAAATTTGAATTTGTTAAAAGTTTCAGCGTAGATTGCAGAGGGCGCTCGCGGCAGCACTCTGGGTACATAGAAAAAAGTGCAACTTTTTTGCGATTTAGTTTGTTTATGTTTCTATTAAAAATCAATCAATTTTCTCAGCACTTTAACCCAAAAATGGTGTACCTTGTTAATGTCGCTCCGAGCTGTTTCGACAGTTCTGCATTCATAGTGCCCAGTGAGTTTTTTAAAATATTGAAATAACACACTATTACATTACAGGGTATAGAATTTAACTACAAATAATTCAGCCATGTTCTAACTTAACTTATATATTTTTTAAAGTATTGGGTATTAATTTATTAATATTTTTAAATTTATGAAAATTCTAGCAGACTACTAAATAATAATTAATATAATAATATTTTGCATAAAAACATATATAAGCTTGAATGATAGAAAAGTTTTGGACTTGCATTGTCTTTATTTCGTTTAAATCACAACGTTTCAACTGGTAAGTATCTCCAGTCGTCTTCAGGTGAATACTGTAGTATTAACAAATAAAGACAATGCAAGTCCAAAACTTTTCTATCATTCAAGAAACACCATTGTCTACAACCTTCAAACATAAATAAGCTTATACTAAAAAGTTACACTTGTTTCTATATGCATCCGGACTGGCGTAGCAAGCGTCCTCTACATTCGACATCAAATTAGTAACAAATCCAAATTTCTCACCCCAAGAAACCCACAACGTTAAAAAGTAAGTTAATCAGGAAATTAGGAAACAAAATTTTCACTTGGACACCCTGTATCTCGGTAATTATCAACTTTTGAACTCTTACCCAAAGAATCTGAAATTTTACTGTGCACTATTAGTTTTGGGAGACCCTTTCAAAGAATGCGCACTAATTGTAACTGACACTGCACGTGTCTAGCTTCTGCGTATGTGCAAAAATGGCCAATGCACTCAAAGCATGCGCACACTGAAATTACACGTGTCAACTCTGCATTCGGAGCATGCGCAGAAGCTGATAACGCACGTGTATCTATCTAGTAACACTCCTGCTATTCAAAATGACGGTGCTACTGAAAATCAGGGTCCTAAAATTACTACTTTATATATGTCTTATTGCCTTAATTATGACTACCTTTTCGTTGCGGTTTAGCCTGCTTTCGCCTTCCTGTACCCCCTTCCGCCGTTGACATTCTCCCGACGTTTCGAGCTTTCTGCCGACTCCCATCAAGCACCACAATGACAGCAGTCACGTGTCAACATTAACATGCGTATGTGAAACGAAAACAATAATCCGCCACCACCGTCACTTTTTATAGGTTAATTTGTGTGATTCACGTCCAAAAACAAAAGACCGCGAAGATATTTTTCCGGGAAAGCGCGTTCGTACACCCCTCGCATACGCCAGTCTCGTGAAAACTCACCTCCAGGCCGTCGTCGGTCTTCGGACATAAACACGGCCGCCTATTCGCCATTGGACACGACCTGTACGATCTTATTGGTGCACCTGACACAGGTTACTCCTACCTGTGCACGTTGTTTCACCTTGCCACCCGCAATTACCGGCCAGGTAACGGGAATTACGAAATTGCCCGATGAAAAAACCCGGGTCGAGATGGACGGCAATCAGCTGATCGGCCAGACGATCGACATTTTTAGAAGTTTGCAGGCTGGTTCCGAGCCCGAGGACCGCGTTTTAGCGGGGGCCATGTGGCCGAGAGGCGAGAGAGAACGAAAGGGGGCCGGGTTTGTGCGCGGGAAGACAAGCGATCGGTAGTTTACGCCTTGCGAGCTAGATGGCGTTGTCAAATTTGTTAGAATTTCCCGCCAAACGGCTGACCGACAGTGGCAGGGGAAGGACAAAGAACATAATAATATATTAAATTTTGTTACGCCGCATGGTTATTGGCGCGTTCTTCGAACAAATTTTATATTCACCCGTTTTGGATCTACGTAGACTGCCTGTCAATTGCCCAAAAAATGATGAAATAAGAATTTCTTTAGTGGCAAAATTAAGCGGAGTTTACCTATAGTATTTTAGTATACTATAGTACAGGGTGTAACTAAATAAGTGTAAAACATTTAAGGGGGTGATTCCTCATCGAAATAAAGAAACTTCATTGGAGCATCCCTTGTTAAGATACAGCCCCTTAAAGGGGGTACATAAAATTTATAAATAAACAAAACTAATTTATTAATAACAAAACATACAACATCTAGAAATCATAGTAAATATTCAATATGTCTACCTTCAGACATTACGCATGCGTCTAGATGCATTGAGCAACGTATTCGCGCCTTTTATGGGCGATATGTATCTTGTTCGTAAAATAATTTTTTGCTGCGAACTGGTTTATTTTGGGCAAAAACTTCAAGAGACATTTTTTGTTTAGAATGAAACAGGCTATCGGAAATAAATTTTTAGATGGTAAACAAATAATAAGACAAAAACTTACATTGGAAATAAATTTTAGGGGTTGCGTTTTCCACCCTTACAACCATGGGGTAAACCGAATAAATTACTGGCTAAGTGTCTTTTTGGTAGTAGAAAATGTCAGGTTAATTTCAATATTGTAACTTTTTTAGTGCTTGTGAAAAAAATTGTTAAACACATTTTATGTACCCCCTTTAAGGGGCTGTATCTTAACAAGGGATACTCCAATGAAGTTTCTTTATATGAAAGATCCTATCTTTTTTTCGATGAGGAATCACCCCCTTAAATGTTTTACACTTATTTAGTTACACCCTGTATATTTCCTTCAAACTTGAACAAATAGAATGAAAATAGCTATGTAAGATCTCAAAAACTAAAACATGTTTGCTATCTACGCTGTACCTACTAAAAAATTTAAAAAGTGGTCCGGAACCGTGACTTTAGCCACACTAGTAAATTATTGTAATAAAATTAAAATTAAAAATTGTTGAAACATATTATTATTATTTCCTTCAGCATGGGCTTCAACAGAAATACTAGGCACTAAAATATTTTCGGAAAAATTAATTTTATTAATTTACAAATAATACCTATCACAAAATAGTCAATTAAAGTTCGAAATTAAACATTACGGGTTAGCACAGCACTAAAAACGTCCGAAAATCAGTTTTAATTATCCAAAAAAAGCAACCGAATCCGCCTCCCTACAAATTTAGGGAATATCGAAAGTTGTTGGTTAGGTGCAGTCCTGCAGCATTGGTATAGTCGGTATTTTATTCTCTGATCTAATTCCAATAAATAAGAATATTATTTTTTTTTGCGAGCAGATATAAAGAAGCCGACGGCGCCTCGTAAAATAATAGGATCGATGTTGCCCTGGCGTGTAAAGAAGCCGTCGTAAAAAAATAATATTGAAAATAAATGATTTAAGAGACCATTTTTGTTCCGATTGGAATTCGATCAGAGAATAAAATATCGACTATAAACGAGTTTACACGCTCTCTTTTAGCGATTCTGGATAAAATGAATATAAACTGTGAAGAAGCGTCAATGCCAAAATTGTTTAACTATTCTGGACGCAATGGCGAAGGAATTTACACTAATTTTGATTGGTTTGCTTTACCTGCAAAAATAAAACATAAAAGAAATAAACCATAAAGAACTCAAATTATTGTTAAGTTATATTCTATCGCACTTCTACTACACAATTTTCAAGGCAAATCATTTAATTTCACCGCCGTCGGTCGTAGTCCGTCAGCCAAAGATCTGCCTATCGCGCCCTCTGGTTGCAATCACAATACAAATCCATCAGTTACATTAGGCATACGCATGGCCGCGTATATAAACCTACTTGCTGTAACGGTCTAAGATAATTTCTACCGAGAAATTGTAGCCTTATTATTAAGTTTTTAGAATCACCTTTTAGTTCAAATAATATTTTCTTATAACTTTCCTCTTACTGTTTCCGAGATAAAAAAATTATTTCTGTCTAATATTGCGCAAAACAATACAATACCTTAAGTAAACACTTTTTAGTTAGTTATGTTTTATTTCCTTTACTTCTAAAAAAGTGGTGGTCAATGGGTGTTTTTTTAATGGAACCCTGTATATTATTTTTAAAATTAATAGAAGGTTAAATTTGCTTTGAAACGATATATCATATCCCTATACGTAAATCGTAATAGAGCCAGTTTTTTGGAAAATTATCATCTTTTCTGAGGTTTTTCCATATAGTCATGGTATTTAAGTATTATGGCTTCATCTATTAATTTGCTGGGTGTCAATCTGGGAGGAAATATGTCTTGGCATAACCACGTTGTGGCAATCGCCAAGATAGCTTCTCAGAAGCTTGGTGTACTCTTCCGAACCAGAAAGTCCTACACATGTCAACAACTTTTGACACTATACAAAGCCCAGATTCGACCATCACTAGAATACTGCTCTCATGTCTGGAGCTCTGCACCCAAACATACTCTTCGGCTACTGGATTCCATCGAAAGGAGGGCTATTCGTCTGATCGGAGACCACGAGCTGACGAAGAACCTCGAAGACAGGTTGGGGATTTGACTCTCTTTTACAGATATTTTCATGGTAGGTGCTCGGCTGACCTTGCCCTCTGAATTCCGCCCAGAGCGACGAATAGCAGAAATACACGACGAACCACTGCCGCCCATCCATATGTGGTTAAGCTTAGTACTCCTCGAACTTCACTATTTAAGAACTCTTTCATCTGGAGGACTTCATCCTTGTGCAACGACCTTCCCGAGGTCGTTTTTCCCAACGAATATAACCTCCAACGATTCAAAACCAACGTGAATCGCTTATTGCGCACACGCACCACTCCCAGAGTGCCCTAATGGATTTTTCCTATAGTGCTTGTGTTTGATCATAAAAAAAAAAAAAAAATGACAGTTTGAAAAATTTGACCCTCAACTTTTTATTGACCTTTTCTAAAACACAAACCTTCTGAAAATGAACGAAAATAGTTACACAAATGAAGTTTGATGAAACAATTTATTTTCCAGGGCAATTCCTCGATAGCGGAAAAAATTAACTTTTTACACCGTATATTTGTGGTTGTGAAATAAAAAATGGGCGGTTTTGTTTCGAGCAATATTAATGATTCTGGATCTACGAAATTAGGCCTGCTAATGCAATTTTGCTCGGGTTCCATAAGACAGAAAAACCCGTATGAAAGTATAAAGTTGCAAAATAATTTATTATTTGTTAATACAATTGAGTCAGCTACCTGCTGACCTATCTACAATAAAAATCAGTCATACAAGAATTCGAAAAATTAGTATAGTATTCGAAGTTCTCGAGCAATCTAAAGTCAATTATTTCAGGAGTTTTCAGATTGATTGATTGGTCTAAAAAACAGTTAAAGATTCACGTTCTTTCGTTAACTTTTTATCTATTATTGTAAGTACACCAGCTGTAATAAAACCAGGTAAATTGCAAGAACTGTAAACAGGGTCGGCCTTAATGAAATAACAAATAAATCATGAATGATAGACGTGTTTCGGACTTCCATTGTCTTTATTTCGTTTAAATCACAACGTTTCAACTGGTAAGTATCTCCAGTCGTCTTCAGGTGAATACTGTACTGTACTGTACAGTATTCACCTGAAGACGAAACGTTGTGATTTAAACGAAATAAAGACAATGGAAGTCCAAAACACGTCTATCACTCATGATACAGCATTGTCTCTAACCTTCAAAGAAATAACAAATAAATCGGTTTCGTAATCAGTGTATTTATAATTTCGATCGTGTACAGGGTGTTATGCCAATTACTATATTAAATTTAAACCCGTAAATGCTGAGAAATTTAAGAAAACTATCCATCCGACACTCCGACTCTGAGAATATTGAACTACGGTAATTACCATTTTGCCGCAAAGCAACGAAAGATCGTGAAACGTACTTTACAACATATATCGCTCACACAGAATATCACAATGAATTTAATTAAATACGCGTAGTGTAAAAATGCTATAAAAATAAGTCACCAACAACACCATTCTGCCCTTAGGCCATTTTCGATCCTTTAGGTTTGGCGTCAACAATATCGCTTCCCAGATGAGGCAGATCGTCTGGTCTTAAAAGTCCTTTCGGCAAGTATCCTATCAGGTTTTTGACGTGTTCTTTTAATAGTGTTATGCGTTCTTCTTCTATAATCTTCCATCTAAACGACAAAAAAAAACTCTATCAAGTGCTAGTCGCGAAGAGCAGAACTAGTTACGAAAGTTCTTCCTTAACGTGTTTTATATAATACAGTAGAGAATACGGACTTTTTCTTTCAAAAATATCAATATTTCTTATCGATTTAGGGCATATATTTTCCTATTTCATCACTAGTAAAACAATATATCGTCGTTGAAGTACTAATACCTCGTAACCCACAAATACTCGAAATTGCGTTTTTGGTGGCATTGGGTAGTGTAAAGGCCGTATTAGACTAGGCAATTTTTTCTCTTGCGCCGGCAATTATAATGGCACGTATTCATGCGCAGTAAACCGTTTTCGATCAGCTGGAGCATTGTCAACGGTCAGAACAGCAGTGGGTACTGTCGAAATCCCTAAAATATCCCCAGAATTAGAGATGTGCAAACCTGTTCGTTTTGATTACCAGTTAAAGCAGCTACTGCTATTTACAAATAGGAGGTGCAAAAAGTTGCTGAATTAGCAGTCCATAAGTTTAATAAAGAATGTAAACTGCTAATTTAGGTACCAGTGTGTTTAAATGGCCATTACCTGTTCATACCTGGTTCGGCCAAATAATAAACAGTTAAAAATAACAGAATAATCCATGTCTACAAAATTGCGCCGGCAAGGGCAATTAAAATGGCGCCTGCTCCATTTCTGGTAATGAGAGACAGCTGATCGGGAATAGTGTACTGCGCGTCATTTTAATTGTCAGAAGAGTAGAATTTCTGACTGTAGTACGGAGAACGGTGTACTGCGCCTGAATCCTTGAATTGTAATTACCATTGCTGGCGCCATAAAAATTCCCAAGTGTAATACGGCC
Organism: Barypeithes pellucidus; assembly: GCA_963991005.1. NCBI lineage: Eukaryota > Metazoa > Arthropoda > Insecta > Coleoptera > Curculionidae > Barypeithes > Barypeithes pellucidus. The sequence continues at coordinate 1,872,783 of OZ022559.1, forward strand.
TTAAGCCAAATTCTATAACTTCACTGCACTGAATATTTAAGATTTCTAATGCCTTGTATTGCAAATGCCCATATTATGTGTAAGACAACATCAATTTTCATTTGTGGCTTACGAGATATTATTCACCGATGATATAATTTTCGTCAAACAATTAAAAATACTACCACGAACCTGTCTTCCATTTCCTTATCTTCCTGATCTTTCAATTTGATAAACAGTTGCATGTCTTCGGCTTTTTTCGCTCTTCTGTCGTTCATCATTTGCTCGACGTCTCGTCTTAATTGAAGCATCTTCATTCTTCTCTTTTGCTCAGACATTTGCTCTATTCTATGGTCTTCGGCGAGTTTTTGCATCAACTGAATGAAATACAATCTGTTACAATACTTTTTAACTAACATGGCAGCTGCGATCGCTCGAATTTAATACGACTAATTGGACTCAATTTTCTTTTTTTTTTTTTTTTTTTTTTTTTTTATTTGTGCTGTTCTGACTCCTCTCAATGAGAGGAGTCAGAACAGCACAAATAAAAACTACTTACTCGAACTTATCCGTAAAAAATACTTATTTATATGTATAACAAATGCATCGGGATCGCGTCACTCGCCTTCGGCTCGTGTTTACTGACAGCAGCAACTTTATGCATAAGCTTCATACCCTATTTTTTCTACGATAGTATCAGTTTTCTTTTTTGAAATTAAAAAAATATATTATCTTGGTGTATAACCAACTCATTGTCATTTAAGAATGCAATAAGTTTGGAATATTTGCTTATATGGACTTGATTATTCAGAATTAATGTTGATTTTACCTTCTACCTTCGTTTGAACAGAAACAAAAGTTATAAAATTTCCACAATTTTTATTTAGAAAAAACCGTAACATGTTTCGGCACACGGTGCCTTCTTCTGACGGAATAAATCCGTGGTAAAATTTGTTTTAAATATCTTAGTAGGTGCAAGATGGAGCGAACGATTTTATGGTATGGGGTTTACACTAATCTTAATAATTATACCCAACAGAAGGGTAATATTGATGCTAATGTTACAAATAGGTGTAAATTCCTAATCTTATTGTGTAGATTTATATAAATTCAGTAAAGGTGAATAATTAGTGTCTAATTGTTCATTCAATAATAAACCCGACCTTTTCTTTTTGTTAATCTCCATACTTTCCAAATAGTTTAATTTCTTTGATTTTTTTCTCAGTGTGTAAAATTTTAAAATCTTTGGAAAAATTGTGCTTCTCTGAATTTAAATGTAAGGCGTAATGTGAAAGATTATTGTTTTTTAGGAAACTAGATTCGTGTTCTTTGATTCTTGTTTTGAAAGATCTGCCTGTTCGTCAAATGTACATTTTAGGACACGAACCACATTCTAGCAAATATACTCCTGATTTAGTTAGTTTATTTGGTTTCGATTTGTTGTTTTTAATTAGTTTACCTAGATTATTGTTGGTTCTAAAAGCGGTTTTTATTTTGTTTTTGGAGAGAGTTTTGGAAATCTTTTTCGTAATATTGCCTGTGTATGTGATAGATTTAAATTTCTGGTCGAGTGTATTATTGGTTGTTGGATATACTAAGTTTATTGTTTTCTTATATGCTTTTTTCTTATCTAAATCATCCACCATACCCGCATTATATCCGTTATTTACCGCAACCTGTTTGATGATATTTAGTTCTTTTTTGTAATTTTCTGATGATAATGGGACATTTAGAAGTCTGTGCACAAACGAATTGAAATATGCCATTTTATGGGAATATGGGTGGTTAGATTTATTATGAATAACTGTGTCTGTATGTGAAGGTTTGTGGAAAATTGAAAATTCATGACTATCATTTTTATTGGTGATGGTTAGATCTAAGAAGTTGATAGATTTATTATCTTCTAATTCGACCGTGAACTTGATTTTAGGATGTAAATGATTAATAAATGAGAGGAACTGATCTAGCTGTCTATTAGTGCCTGAAAAACATGTTATGATATCATCGACGTATCGATGCCAGTAAAGAAATCTTTTGCTTAATGGATGGTTAAAAATTTGTTTTTCTAAATTATCAACAAAAATCTTTTGTTTCTGTTCAAATTTATAATGGATTTCCATCAAGTATCGGCTAAATCAATCACTTTTACCTTCGATTTTTCAGGCAATATATTTTGTGTTGCTTCATTGGCTTTATTAATTATTTCGTCTGGAGCGCATTGAAATGAGTTTTCTTTTTCGGCATCGGAATTTCTTTCCATTTTCGGTGTTTTCAAATATTATTGACATTTGTAAGGTAATAATAACTATGCGGCGCCCAGGCAGCGAACGACACGGATGCTATTTTAATGCCTACTTGATATTATAAGCATTCAGAGAGAAGTGAAAAAATGACATGTATCTTAATGCTAAATCACTTTTTTTTAACTCGTTAAATAATGAACAATTGAATGCCCTAATTTGCGTAAAAAATATAGTTTTTACAACGATCGTAGAACACTGTATTTGAAAATAGACAATTGAAACAATATTTAATTACAAAATAAAATACCTGTTCTTTATATTTGGCATCTTCAGCGGCCGCTTGCCTAGACCTTTCCCGTCTCTCTTCTACTTGTGCGGCCAGAGACTCTCTGATCTCCAGTCTCTGTCTGATTTGTTTCTCCACATCCGCTCGATGTCTCCGTTCTTGCTCCTCTTTCTGCTCTTCCAACATTAGTTCCATTAGGATATCGTCACGTTCCTTTTGTTTTGCCTAAAAATAAAAAATCGGTCATGTGTGAGTCCTGGTCAATGTCATTCATAAAATAATATGAATGACATTGATATAGATTCAACGGGATAAATATGAATGTACCAGTTACCCGGACAGTTACCGGCCGGGTGGGTACACTGGAAAAATACAAATAATTATATTTTAAGTAAATAGATAATCTAAAGACCTGAACGTCTAAGTTTGTACAACAATTATTCAACAATAATTGACATTTTCTGCTCAACAACTTAGTTGCAAATACATTTTTACAGCGTACTTTGTAGCTAATTGATTCTGACGAACCGAGAGGTTTTATAAAACTGTTTTAAATGATAAATCACTCTAGGAAACGCGTGTGAAGATTGTTTCACGAAAAATGGATATAACTTAATGACTGCCGTAAAAGTACCTGGGCCATCCCATTATTTATGACCGTTTGTTATTATTATGTGGAAAGGACCGGATTGTAATAATTATAATTAAATATAGGCACATCAGGTAGGTTTATGTTGCTTAATTTATATTTAAATATCTTTTTGTGGTAAAATTTGTTAGTTTTTGAAGAATGCTTCAAGAATTGTCTTTTACCAAACATTCCTCAGAATAGCGCGATAGTAATGTACAATGCGAGCTATCACAGTCGCCAATTACATAAAACTCCAAGCTCAAATAATACAAAATTGGAGATTCAGAACTACATGGCGGCGAATGATATATATTTTGAAGAAAGTTATAAAAAAAGTGATCTTTTAGAAGTTTTAAAGACATTTTGTATAAAAAAGTATATGTTTGTGACACATTGGCAGAAGAAATTGGACATACAGTGCTACGGCTCCCACTCTATTATTGCATTTTTAACCCCATGCCATAGAGCATATGTGGCACCAGTTAAAATCACTGGTTAGGTCTGAAAATATTTCTCCGACTTTAAGTTCTAGTGTTGTAGAATTAATACGAAAATGCTTTAATGATATTCCCCCAGGTAGTTGGAAAAATTCAGTCCGTCACGCATATTAGTCTGGATCGTATAATTAATCCAATTAGAATTCATTTTGATGAGGATAGCGATAGCGAAACAGAACTATCTATAGAATCACATTATAAATGCAAATAAATATGACCAGTAATATTTAAAAAAAATGTTATTTCATTTGATTACATTAATATAATCATATCATTACTTGTTTTCCTTAGTCCGTCCCTTCATACTTCACTTGTTTATTGCCAAGCTCTTGTCGACACAATGGGACCTTTATTGCCAAGCTCTTGTCGACACAATGGGACCGACCCAGGAAATCATTAAGTCGTATCCAAATTTCGTGAAACGTACTGTACATATTTTTCGCAAAAACATATTTATAATGAAAGCAATCAAAATAAATTCCACCAGGTGTAAAACTAACGATTGTCTGAAAAAAAATGGGGGGTTTGATTGGTTTATTATCAGAGGTAAAATATTTACCTATTAATTAAAATATACCTAATTGTTAGACGTCACTTAACTGTACATAATTTCTAATTCTATCATATTTTTCTCATTTTTGTTTAGTTTTTTCCATTAATTTCAATTAACCTTGACCACTTGCTTTCAAAATGGGAAAATTTCTGGATACATTCGCGGTCGTCTTAAAGGCGAAAGAAGGGTTTTTAAGAAAAAAGGTTAATCGGGCCAAAAGAGAAAATATTGCTGTGGGTATGTATAGAAAGAAAATTTATTAATAACCCATGAACATAGTGTGTGATAATCTGATTCTGTAATGAACAAAACCAAATGAATTCGTAACAAATTAAAAATATAGCTGGGTATAGTTTTTGCAGAATTATATCGTTGATCTCTTGACTGCAATAAAACCTCATTATCTATTCGATCATAAAATAAATAAGGAAATCCCAAATTTTAAAACCTTTTCGAGCAGAGCCGGACCAGGTATACAAATTCAATTTATACCTATGCCTGATGCATATGTAAATACAAAGTGATTTTTAATAATTTTAATCTTTAGTGGTTTTCCGGCGAGTAATTTTTAGTTAGGCTTATTAGTGGGAGAATGTGGCGTCCTTGGAATTGTGCTGATAGGGGGGCATCTTCAAGTGTCGGGAATGGAGACTTAAATATTTAACAGCTGTTAAACAATTTAGAGAAGAAAATCGTCCAATTATTTACCTTGACGAAATATGGTTCGATACCCATGACACTCCAAGAAAAGGTTGGGATGATTCTTCCAAAAAATGTCAAACCAAGGCACCATCAAATAAAGGCAAAAGAATCACAATATTACATGCTGGTTCAGAGAACGGATTTGTTCCAAATTGTCTGTTGCTTTCAGCTAAAAACATAGCAGATTCATAATACAAAAGCAGAAATTCAAAATTTTATGATTGAAAATGATTTATATTTTGAAGAAACTTACAAAAAACGAGAACTGCTAGAAGTATTAAAAGCTTTTAAAATAAATAAGGAATACGAGTGTGACAAACTTGCAGCAGAAAATGGACATACAGTGTTGCGTCTTCTTCCGTACTATTGTATATTCAATCCTATTGAGCTAATATGGCACCAATTAAAATCCAATATTACATTAAATGCATCTGTAGTAGAATTAATTAAAAATTTCTGCAGACAGCTGAAAAAATTGTGTACAGCATGTACTTATGGTGGAAAATTCTTACAATTGTATGATTACAAATGTTCAACCCTTAATTATAAGTTTAGGCTTAGATGAAGATAGTGATAGTGATACAAACTTAAATTTTGAATAAATTATCAATAGTTTCTTAGAATTTAATTAATTTTTATTGTACTTGTTATCCTAATAGTTATACTTTTAAATTATATTATTTTCAATTATCAATAATTGTTATCATTATTTTACATTTATTATAGGTACCTAAAACTAAAAATACCTATCCATTTATTTTAAATTATAAAAATAAATCATGTGGTGTGGTATACATTTTCAAGCCCGCCCTGATCCCATTTATTGAGCTTTGAAGAGGTTGAGGCGTATACAATAGGGTTTAATCAGGTAGTTTATTTATGGCAGTATGAATCAACGGTATAATTCTGCAACAACTATAACAGACATTTTAGAAATATAAAAACTGAAGATAAAGTTGTTTCCTAACCCAACAAACCGGTGCGAAACAAATCGCTCTCAAATCACAAATCGCTTTTTAAATTCGATGGAACAAATGGCGTGGAATTGCTCATCGAACAGTGCATTAGCAGACGATTACAAATCGATGGGCGCTGCTGAATGCACCCATTATTATGAATAATAATCCAAGTAAATTTGTGTTACGTATTTAGAAGGTTAATTAAATATACCTAAATGTCACATGTCATTTAAATCTCTATAAATTTTTCATATCTATTTTTCATATCTAATCATATTTTCATGTAGTTTATTTTTCTTCATCATCATCATCACCTTTCGCGGTCTTTCGGCCTCAAAATGGCAAAATTTTTTGATACTTTCGCGGTGATTTTAAAAGCGAAAGAAGGTTTGTTACGAAAAAAAGTAAACAGGGACGAAAGAGAAAATGTTGCAAGAGGTATGTATAAGTATCGTTTTTAGCTTGATGTAGTATTGTATTAGAATTAGAACGACTCTCCGAAAGAACAATCAGCAATAAAATTGTATCGATGTGATTGGACGTAGTCCGGTAGTAATGAATTATTACACACAAAACCGGATTGCCAGTGAATAATAATAGTTATACTTAATAACATGTTAAAAATGATAATTATTGTGTCCCCATATAGTTGTAGAAAATATACTTTGCAAGCAACTTCTCTAGTGTTCAGTTCAAGAAAATAAACTTGACAGATGTGAGGTTAATTTAGTAATTGTTTCTGCAAACCAAACATACATGACCGCATTACCAGCCGTTAAAAAAGAAAAAAAAACGTTCGATAGTGAAAACGGTATCGAACCAGCTTAACTGAAACCAAAATAGAAAAACATTATTTTCGATGCGTTTTACGACTAATAACAACATCCAAAGTATTTTTCCGATATTGAGAATATGACAAAAAACTTTGCATAACGCGTTATTGGTAAACAGCTGATTATGACTACCTTGTTGAGTTTTTTTTAGCAAAAATCCAATTAAAAATGTGTACCTGAGCTGTCACTCAATTGTCATTGGGGTGTCGTTAATTTTACACGCGCACACAACCCTCTGTTTGTCTAAGTTTTATTTTTATTTCTTTTTACTGCGCTTCATTATCGGCAGGAAAATGACGGCACTGTTCAACATATTTAAGATCCTTATGGAAACCAAGGAAGGTTTACTCCAGAAGAAGATGTTTAGACAAAAAAGAGAACATATAGCGAGAGGTAAAAATTATTTTAGTCAAAAATGATTGTACAAGCACAGAGGAATGATAGGAGGTTGCCGTGGTAGCTGGACCAGAGAGAACTTTGGTTTTTGACCAATCGGGGACATTTTCGATATATTTTTCCACTAGTCACTAGGAATGATATTTCCAATTTGTTTAGTGGAATTTTATTTCTCCAATACGGAACAAGGTGTTTGGCAGGGTTCGAAAATATTATGATATTTATATAAATATCAAAATATCGGATATATATCCGATATATATCAACTTCTTGATATTTATTTTTATAAATATTTTTTTGAATAAAACTAACAAATCAAATGCAATAAAAAGAAGGTTTAACAAATTTTAATGTAAAAAAAATGAACAAAATTCTTAAAAGCAAAGAAAAGAACATAATTAGGTAATGTAAAAAAATTATTTAAAAAAAAATTGACCAAACGTTCGTCATCTGAATCAGAAGGAACTTCCTGTGCAGACGCATTGATCTCACCACCCCATATCCATTCTAAATTGCTACTATTGCAAGGTTTAGTTGTAGCCGTATGCTCTCTATTTAATTATTTAAACAAAAAAACAAGTTTGGCTGTTTTGTCACGTCCCAATGGATTTCTTAATTTTGATTGTACCAAGCCAAATGTTGAAAAATATCTTTCCAAGGATGCTGTGGATGCAATTGCTGTTAGTAGCTTATCGTATAATTTTAGAAAGTTTTCTTTTTCTGTTGGCCAACCGGTAAGAGTTAATGACTTCCATCATACCATTGGACTTGTGTTGCCGAAATGGGGTCCAAACATGAATTTAGGAAATGGTAGTGAGTTGGATGTTAAGGCCATTACAAATGGCAAAAAATCTCCATTCTTACTTGCAATAAATTCATAAGCTTTCTGCGAGTTGTTTAGTCGTTGTCCGAGAAATCTATGGTCTAACATATTTGCAGCAAAATGAGCGCCTCCTAACGCCATCTTTTTGCGCTTATGAAAATGTTTTTTTAACTTATAGTGGTTGATCTTCTAAATCTTTTTCTAATTTATTCCAAATTTCAACTGCCACGGAAATAGTTGTTAACGCTCTTTGCATTCGATCAAGAGCCACTGCAATTGGTGTTAAGCGGGTTAAAAGATCAACAGCGTTCTTTGAGATATTGCTATCATAATAATTTCAATATCAATCTCTTCTTTATTGTCTTGACGTTTTTCACAAGAATACCTCTATTATCTAAATATGATTTGACTGCATCATTCATTGTGTTCCATCTTACCTCATGTGGCATCACAAGCTTTTTTCCCTCCGCTTCTTTAAATAATGCACCAGGAACATGTTTATTTCTAAAATATTTTATTACTTTAATTATAGCTTTTGTAGCTTGTGGAATTTCTAGATCCTGTGCTAGTAAATTAAGCATGTGAGCTGAGCATCCATACTGAATAATATCAAAGTAATTAACAAGATCCAAGCGCAATTTTTTGCACGTTTGCGGCATTGTCAGTTACAAAACTCCACACCGTTACTTGAAAATCTTCGTGAGCAATTTTTACAGCAAGATTCTGCAGTATGACGATCTACGCCTGTGTCTACGCAATCTATCAAAATAGATTCACCATTTGAAGTTACTATATTACAACAAATAAGTGCTTCATTGTGGATATTGCTCCAACCATCCATTGACATACACACTGTAGAATTTTCTGCAATCCGTTTTTACTTCTTTGTGCACAGTATCTAAAATAGAATCACCAATTTGCTTCGCAGAGGGGCCTTTACAACCTGGGCGTAGTATGGATGGTATATTTGTGGCATAAAAATATAGAGCAATTTGCTTGATTTTGTTATTGAATATTCTTTTGACGTGGCAATAATGTCCAAGTCACTAAGAGTAAGAATAGATAACTGCCTTTGTTTCTTTGCAGGTTGTAAAATATCGCATTTATCGCAATCATCTGAAAAAAAGATGAGTTATAGTTCATATTTTTAGGAATAATCCAAGGAATATATATTTTACATTCTATTAAACGTAATATTTATTGAATTACCTTCTTCTTCTCTACATCTTGACGCTATCGTGTCTATATCTTGTACACTATTATCCGTAGACTCTTTGGTAATACATCTTTCTAAGTGCTTTTTCATTCGTGTAGGTATACCTTGCATTTCTCTCTTACACACTTTGCACACCTTGCCCAATTACCACTATTTTTCGATGTAATACATTAATTTGGCCCATACTATATCTTTGTTCTTTGGCATTTTATTTTTTTATATGTTATCACCATGAAATTAAAACAATCCAACTAAACACAGCAAAATGACGATTCCGCGACGATTAGGTTATAAAACGAAGTATGCTTCGCTCGATCGGGCAAATGGTCGGGGGATACCCGTTTTCAGCTGTTGGCTGTTGCCGCTTAATGTGTGGCATAGGCGTGCCCTTAAATAGCAAGTGATTATGAAATTTGTACACAGCGTCGAACATTTCAGTAGTTTTATAAATATCCGTGATATATACCATTGCTTATAAATATCGATATTTATCGTGATCTATATCACGATATATATCGGCGATATATATCGGTAGAACCCTGGTGTTTGGCATCTTTTTAAACATTTATATGTAGTCAAATAGGAATAATTATTTTTAATATGGACTTACAAAAAATGGCCAGATCTAAAATTTACATATTTTCAAAAAATGTATGCGAGCAATATTAATTATCATCTCTCAGCCAATGCCTAATTAGTAAAAAATAAACTCTTCTTGTTATTTCTACGTCTAATTAAAGTGACTCGAGGGGTGTAAATTTCATATAACCAATCCCTAAAGAAATATAGTCGCATAACTCGTCACTGATAAACATCTGATTATGACTAATTTAATTAATTTTTTCGCACAAAAACAATTAACAATGTTTACCTGAGCTGCTATTCAATTGTCAATTAAGTGTCAATTACATTGTCACGAGCGTTATCAGCTCTGTGCTTACATAAGTTTTATATATATTGTTATTACTGATTATACTATACAAGAAAAAAAATGATTGAGGTCGTATGTTTGAGTAGGCTTTTAGAAATGGAACATTATTATTCTAAGAAGAAAAAATGGCCTATGTTAAGAAGGAAGGAGAGAGATAGAGGTAAAAAATTAAAAATGGGGTCAAAGAGTAATACAACTATGCAAAAATGTCGCACAGCGAATTCGAAACGTTTCCGAGGGGAGTAAAAATGTAAAAAAACCATACTTGAAAGCGTGTTAAAATAGGCGTGTCTATGTCTTTTAGTTGAATGCATAAAATTGGTAATTTCTTAACTAGTTTGTTCGGGTTCTGCACCACAATTTATTTACAGCTGGTAAATTGTGGTGCAGTTAAAAACCGGGTTATATTATCGCCAAGTTTTAGGGACTTGTTGTTGCACGTTCTATCCACCACCGAGGGATGTTACTGAAAGGCGCTTCAATTTGACAAAACATAGTAAAAATAGTCAATATAGCTGATATCTGTCCTAAAAAGTACCTGGAAGGCTTCAACATTATCAGCGATCATCAATATGGTTTTCCCAGATCAACTGGAGATCTTCTAGCCTATGTCACCCATATTTGGAACAGCGCAATAGAACATCATGGGGAGTCTCAGGCTGTTGCACTGGATATTTCTAAAGCTTTTGATCGTGTTTGGCATGAGGGGCTTCTAAGTAAACTGCGATCCTATGGTATGCCCAGTCGATTCTGTGCATGGTTGTCTAGCTTTCTTAAGGACCGCTCTCTGCAAGTGGCGATTAACGGATTTCTCCCAGACACCTTCACCATTAATGCCGGTGTTCCTCAAGGGTCCATATTGTCTCCCACTCTTTTCTTACTCTACATTAACGACTTTCTGTGAAAACGGAAAATCCGATATTCAGTTTCGCTGACGATAGCACACTTATCTCATCTTTCTCTTTGAATGCACAAACATCGGCTGCCGACGCACATCTTCGCAGACAACATGAAGTATCACGCTTCAACAAAGACCTGGAAGAAATTTTGGCTTGGGTTGACAGTAACCAAGCCGAATTTAACGCTAAAAATCCCAGGCAGCAGTTTTCTCTAAAAAGGTTAACATTACAGAACCGGAAATATTCATGGCCGGACACGCAATCCCACTGGCTTCATCTATTAATTTGCTGGGCGTCAAGCTGGGAGGAAATATGTCTTGGCATAACAACGTTGTGGCAATCGCCAAGATAGCTTCTCAGAAGCTTGGGGTACTCTTCCGAACCAGAAAGTTGTACACACCTCAACAACTTTTGACACTATACAAAGCCCAGATTCGACCATCACTAGAGTACTGCTCTCATGTCTGGAGCTCTGCACCTAAACATACTCTTCGGCTACTGGATTCCATCCAAAGGAGGGCTATTCGTCTGATCGGAGACCACGAGCTGACGAAGAACCTCGACAGCCTAGAACATCGAAGACAGGTTGGGTTTGTTCTCTTTTACAGATATTTTCATGGAAGGTGCTCGGCTGACCTTGCCCTCTTAATTCCGCCCAGAGCGGCGAATAGCAGAAATACACGACGAACCACTGCCGCTCATGGTTAAGCTTAGTACTCCTCGAACTTCATTATTTAAGAATTCTTTCATCTGGAGGACTTCATCCTTGTGGAACGACCTTCCCGAGGTCGTTTTTCCCAACGAATATCACCTCCAACGATTCAAAACCAACGTGAATCGCTTTTTGCGCACACGCACCACTCCCAGAGTACCCTAAAGGATTTTTCCTATAGTGCTTGTGTTTGATCAAAAAAAAAAATAGATGTGACAACGCTTATTTCTATTATGACTAGGGAAAGTTCTCTTATATCCGATGGCATTCTCGTAACTTTTCTTTAGGTATGTCTGGCCAATTGGATTTGTCAATGGACTCGATGGAAGAGACCCGGTTTAAAAAGAGGAATCAATATTTAGTCCAAAGGTTGGAAAAAAAGCTCCATTTCACCTACATGGAACTGGAATGTTTACTACTCATGTACTACAAACTAATGAAAGATGGACAAACAACGAATCCAAAACAGGTAAAAGATTTTTAAATCGGATTTTTATCATTAACTGAAAAAATCGTTAGCTTCACATTGCTAGGACGTTTTTAGGAAGGAGTAACCAAGGTTCAATTCCGGGACGTGCTGCACTGCGCCCTAGATATGACGGATGACAGCCTTATGGATAGAGTATTTTTAGCGCTGGACAAGGGACCTAGTTCGTGTATTTCTATGGAAACGTGGGCGACGGCTCTTTCCTTGTTTCTGAGAGGCACCCTTGACGAGAAGATTCATTTTTGTTTTTCGGTAAGGAAGGGAATAAGTAAATATTTTGTCCCAGGCAGTATAAGAATATATGGAATGGTCTCTGTGCCCTGTATTTCATTTTTTCAATGCCTTTTGACGAATTTTTGAGAAATGAGAAGAAAGAACAAACCAAACTCTTTCCAAAGTGCGGGGTTGTTCGGATACGAAGCGAACATCGCGATAAAACCGAATATTCTCAATGTTCACTGTGCCAATATATTCACTGTCATATAATCATGCTATACTTGATAAATAGTATATTCCCCCACAATAAATTCCGGACAAAAACAATGTTAGTCACGTTTATAGATCTACGTGAAATCTTTAGTCTTGTGTCACGTCATTATCTGCTTTTTAAGATAATATGCAAATTTTTCGATCTTATTCACAAGTCAAAATATTAATTTGTATATTCTCTTAAAAAACAAATAATAACGAGAACCACAAAACCTTGTGTTAAGAAAAGTCACACTTAAAACCAAAGAATAATGAAGCTAAATTCTGCAGCTCAATCTTTCCAAAGGGCATAAGGAAATTAAGGGTAAAAAAGTAACTTTAATTAAAAGGGACATGAAAATCATTTTAGGTCTACGATATCATGGGTGATGGAGTATTAGCCAGAGATACTATTTTTCAACTTTTAAGAACCTCAATGGTCAGTCCTAGTGGTGAAGAGGACGCAGAAGAATCAGCGAGGGTAATAATCAACTTTTAAAATGCAGAATTGGACATCAATTGGATTTTCTACCGGCTATGTTTGGATTATTATTAACTACACTTCTCGTCAAAATTAGCGAATAATGTAAAATGTAACAAAAGTTCGTTGTTCAATATTTTTGGAAGTACTCCATCGATTTTGAAGATCTTTTTTAAAAATTGTAGACTAATATTGCGGAAATCTTACAAACATTCTAATGTTCTTTTATAAAACATTTGTGCAGCTATACAGGGTGTTTTTTGTAACAATGATTTTTTCCCAGATATTCAGAACACCCTGTAGAGTGAACTGGTGATCGCTGCAAATCCCGGAAGAGGTACCATCCTAGTAGCATCCTTTATCAATATTTTCTTTTTTGATTCGCCTTTTTATTGCCATTTTTAGTGCCCGTACATGTTTTTGTACGCAAGGTTTGAAATTTACTTTTATTAAAGAGGTTTACAAAACCAAGAAAGACAGAAAACATGTACAAACAGTGCATGAAAAAGAAATTGTCCGCTTAATAATGAGTATTTCCGCCTCTTGCGGAGATCACAGCCTGGCAACGTCGTGGCATGCTCATAATTAGCCTTCGGATTTCTTCTTGGTCAAACTCTCTCCAAATTTCATCAAGCCTTTCTGCCATCTGATGTAAGTCACTAGGCTGACGTTGTAGAGCTCTTACCCTCCTACCCATCATATCCCATAGATGTTCAATGGGGTTAAGGTCCGGGCTCCGTGGCGGCCAATCCATTGTGTCAATGCCGACCTCTTGAAGATGGTTTTGCACTACCCTAGCTACATGAGGCCGGGCATTATCATGCATAAGCATGAACTGTTGCCCTATAAATAACGCATATGGCACAACTTGAGGATCCAGGACATCAGTAATGTACCTCTCAGCTGTTAATCTACCATGATTTAAAACCACTAACTCCGTTCGATCATTTCTTTTTCATGCACTGTTTGTACTTGTTTTCTGTCTTTCTTGGTTTTGTAAACCTCTTTAATAAAAGTAAATTTCAAACCTTGCGTAGCTTTTTTGGTCGTTCAAAAACATGTACGGGCAAAAAGCCGTATATCTCCACTAAAAATGGCAATAAAAAGGCGAACCAAAAAAGAAAATACTGATAAAGGATGCTACTAGGATGGTACCTCTTCCGGGATTTGCAGCGATCACCAGTTCACTCTACAGGGTGTTCTGAATATCTGGGAAAAAATCATTGTTACAAAAAACACCCTGTATAGCTGCCCAAATGTTTTATAAAAGAACATTAGAATGTTTGTAAGATTTCCGCAATATTGGTCTACAATTTTTAAAAAGATCTTCAAAATCGATTGAGTACTTCCAAAAATATTGAACAACGAACTTTTGTTACATTTTACATTATTCGCTAATTTTGACGAGAAGTGTATAATCATACTAAATTTCTACTGTCTAAGAAATGTACAGGGCTCTATTTGTAATCGAACCTTGTAAAAACTTTAAGTTATTTGCCAATTTATCCAAAAGCAACAACAGAGCGTGAAACGTAGTTTATATATTTCGAATCTTGATACGAAATAACAAAAACCGCTTGAACGCTAATCCAATTTCTTCTTCTACCTTTCAGGACATGATTGAAGTTTTAACGAAAAAAATGGACGTCGACCGGGACGGAAAAATATCGTATCAAGACTACCAAACGTCGGTATTAAAAAATCCGATGTTATTGGAAGCCTTCGGGACATGTCTGCCATCTAGAATAGCCGTCAGTTCTTTCCTGACCACTTTTACGGACACGCCGGGAATAATCTAACAATAGACGACGACGGAAACGTAACTATATTTAAGCACCGTGATTGTATCTAGCCTTAGTATCCAATATATTTTTTCAATATATACATAGAAGAATAAGCACGCGTTTGCTTATACAGGGTGATAAATAATTCTCGCGCTCTAATAATTTTTCACGAAAAATGGGTGACTGACTTTTTCATATTTTAATTTTGATTTTGAGCACAATTTGTTAGAAATTTAAATGACTGCGTATAGATTCCTGTTCAGAAATTTTTATTGGTTAGATATATAAAATTACTAAACCTGTTTTGGAAATCTTGAAACGTTGCAAAAATTTTAACCTGTATATTATGACGTTGATAGGAACTATTTTTCTTATTTTTGGGTAAGGAATTATCACAGGATGGCATTTGTTTTTTGAAACATCCTTTATAGAGGGCGTTTTAAGGATGGGCATATCAATGGGGTGACTAATTAAAAGTATAAATATATTTGTTTTAGCAATATAGCAAATTAATTACCTTTTCCTCATACATTTGTCTAGCAAGATTTTCTTGGATCCTAGCTTTAGCCTCTTCCCGTCTTTTCTTTTCTTCAAGTCTAAAAAGAAAATTGACAAAAATTACACACATGGAGTTGTAAAACCCAAGAAAAAAAGCTTCCACTGAAAATATGTGAATTTTTATGAGTTGCTTACTTTGCAGAAGCATCTGCACCTTTCTTCTGTAGAAAGTCCTGTATTCTCTTATTTTCCTCTTCAATTTCTTCCTTTTTCTTTTGCTTCCATCTGTCTTGAGCGGCTTTAAATGCCATCATTTCCCCCCTGGTTTTCATCATCTAAAAAGCAAGATTTAAAGAAGCGAAGAAAAAAATATTATATGAATTGTGGTTACTTTACACATCTTCTCTTGTATTTCCCTCTCATCTTCATCATGAATCCTCTGAATTATATCATCAATCATCTTTTTCTCCCTCAAAAATTCCTCGTACAAGTATCTCTTTGATTTTTCCCCTAAAATCATCTGTTCATGAAGCTCCTGTTTGTACTGAGCTTTTTTAATGATTCCTTCTTCTGCTATGGATCTGTGTAGTTCAGCTTCTTTTATTAGCGCTGACTGCATAATTTCGTGGGTTCTTTGCTCTTGTATCTAAAAACAACACAACACCTCTGAAACCTATTGCAGGTTGTCCACTCGTCCTGCACTCTAAAATTCGTGTTTCCGAACTGACAATATAGGGTGTCCTACTAGGTCGGAAAGGTACGATATTATTGAATGTGAAAATATTTTATATCAATTTTTCTTGGTCCATTTAGTCCAGCGGTTCTCAAACTTTTTGGGTGACGGAACCCTTTTGGGAAGCAAAATACTTGACGGAACCCTACAATAAAACAATAGTTTTTAAAAGTGTATTCTTTATTAATAAGCATAATAAAAGTACAATGTAACATTTATTACTTACTTTACCACATGGCAAGTACAATAATAGAAGATATTAAAAAAGAAAAAATCTAACTAATGGGAGGTATGAAACTGTTTTTTATTTTTCATCAATTGGTTGATATCAGGTTTGATAGAAGACAGTTGAAGTCTCATATCAGGTTCGGCGTCCAGTCTATTGCGATATTTTGTTTTCGTGGCTGCATAGGTTGAGAATCCTGTTTCGCACAAATATGTTGTTGGGAACGGGAGAAGAATATTCAGAGCCATTTTGCCAAGCATTGGATATTCATCACGGATTCTGCACCAAAAATCGTTGAGAGGCGTCGTTTTGAACAGTGACTCCATACTTGTGTCTGATGACATTTCTAAAAGAGATTCATATATCTCGTTTGACATACTTTCGGGCTTTTCCAAGTTGGGTAAAAAAGGATTATGAATCCATGAATTCAGTTTCATTTTTGTATTCTGTTCTTCGGGAAAATACTTTTCAAAAGATGCGCGCATCGAACTGAGATATTGGACCAATTCTTCAAACACATCATCTTGAAACATTTCTGAGTCGTTATCGCTAACAAACTCACTGAGTGACGTAAAGCTTTCTATTTCTTTCTTACCAACGCAAATAATCCAAAAATCTAATTTTCTTTTGAATGCAGTTATTTTGTTATAGGCCTGAAACACTGTTGTCTGTTTACCTTGCAATGATAAATTCAATTCGTTCAGTTTTTGAAAGATATCCGCCATAAAAGACAATCGGAACAACCAAGTTTTATCATACAAACGGTCCTTCAAATTAAAAGAAGTATCTGCTGAAAGAAACATTTGTAACTCGGCTCTAAGTTCAAATAGCCTTGTTAAAGTTTTACCCCGAGACAGCCATCGCTCTTCTGTATGGAGCAGCAGTGTTTTATGTTTGCTGCCATAATCTTCACACAATAATGAGAACAATCGGGATTGTAGTGGTCGTGATTTGATAAAATTAATTATTTTTACCGCTTCATCCATAACTAATTTTAGATTTGACGGCATTTGCTTCATCGCAAGTGCTTGTCTATGCAGAATACAATGGCTGAAACTACAATTAGGCGCTTTATTTTTTATTCGTGACACTGCTCCTGCTGTTTTACCTGTCATCGCCTTGGCCCCATCTGTACAAATGTCAATGCAATTGTTCCAACTGAGATTATTTTCTTCAAAAAATATATTTATTTTATTAAAAATTTCTTCCCCGGTAGTGTTTGTGAGCAGCGGTGAACACATAAGCATGTCTTCTTCAAAAGAACTTTCATATGGATATCTCACGATAACCAGCAAGATAGCCAAACCAGCGACATCAGTTGACTCGTCCATTTGCAAGGCGAATCGTGTTTTTTGTAGACGTGTAACTAGTTCTTGTTTGACGTAGCTTGCCAGATCATGGATTCGCCGTGAAACAGTATCGTTTGATAGCGGCACAGTAGAAAGATGCTTTGCGGATTTTTCATCGAGCATACATTTTGTTATGTCTAATACACATGGCTTTATTAAATTCTCAGCGATAGTGTGCGCTTCACCTGCTTGTGCAATGCGATAGCTAACTAAATATGATGCCTCCGTGGCCTTTTCGTTGATAGTTTTTGTTACATGCATCATATTTTTTTGACTTTGAAATAACTGATCTTTTTTACGAACAAAAAATTCTTTATTCTTGTCTTTAGACTCGGGGTGTACAGTTTGTAAATGTCGGCGCAATTTGGCAGGTGCCATGGAACTATTAGGAAGCAGTTTACTACATAGCATGCAGAGAGGTGAGCCCTTGGAATCAACAAATCCGAAACTGATATATGATTCATCATACTTCCTTTTTTTCGTCTTTGAAACCGTCGAGCTTGAGGTCGTGGCATCATCGTCTGGATCGGTGATTGCTATATTCTCCGCGCGTACTGCTTTTGAACATTCAGCGTCATTAGAAGATGTTGTTGCAACACATTTAACACCTTTAAGCCAACGTTCCATTCTTCTTTATTTATAATGTTACACGTCAGGCTGGTGGGGTCTAAATAATGCACAATCGTTACTGCGTATAAGAGACTAAGTTTAGTACAATGAAGAAATGTATAAAACTGAGACAACAGAATACAGCAGGCAGTAGAACAATGAACACTAGTTTCTCGCTAGCGAGCTTGTAAGTAGGTAGGTAGGAACTTATCGCTCCGAACGCTAATCGTCAACTGACTGACGAGGCGCGACGCGCGATCGCCGCTTTTATACTTAGTCCTAGAGTCGATCTCGAATATTCTCGAAAATACTCGAGTCGGCGCCTTTGATAAACAAAAAGCAAAAATAAAAAGAGAAATATAAAAATTGCGTTGTAAACAATTCAGAGGCGGCTTTTATCAAAGGGACTGCGCGCTCACAAGTATACAAGTATACATGTTGATACCAAACTTATGAGATATTGTACCAGCTATTGTAACACATGTTTATACAAATACAAATAAATAAATAAATATACCTACGCCGCGGCCGCGGAGTCAAAACGTTCGACCAGAGAGAGGTGTTTTGATTTTTTTTCTAAATTCTTGAGGAACCCCTACAGAGGTACCGCGGAACCCTAGGGTTCCGCGGAACACACTTAGAGTATAGCTGATTTAGTCAATCAAATTTGTTGACCACCCGACTAGGACACCCTGTAAAAATTATATTACAAATGTTACCTTATGGTTTATTTTTTCTGCTTCCTTTTGTGCTATTTGGGCAGCTAGTTCCTTATTGTTATAGGCGGCCTTCAACTTTCTTTCAAGGTCTCGAAGTTCATGCGAATTTTCTCGGAGCTGTTGTCTGGAAAAAAAATATCAAATAACTAATAAAAATTCTTCCCTAACAATGAAACATTGCGATATGAATGTGATAACTTTGTAAAAAGTAGGCCCCGCTACCAGTAAAGCATATTTTACTGTTTTTGGATCATGAATAAATACATTATTATTGTGCCCACCAAGGTGTATCGACTAGGTATATTCCATCAGATATAAATGTTTCTGTTTTATTTTGTTAAGTAGATCAGCTATCATTTTGTACTGCGATATCTTTGAAAAATCAAAATTCTTGCTATATTAGTTAATAAA
This sequence comes from Barypeithes pellucidus, assembly GCA_963991005.1. Classification (NCBI taxonomy): domain Eukaryota; kingdom Metazoa; phylum Arthropoda; class Insecta; order Coleoptera; family Curculionidae; genus Barypeithes; species Barypeithes pellucidus. The sequence continues at coordinate 1,892,208 of OZ022559.1, forward strand.
TGATGATTAAAACTTATTAACTATTTCCTTCTATTTATTGTAGTCCTTTCTAAGAATCTACACAGTGCTTTGTAGAATTTTAGGGTGAAATTGTACCTTAACTTAAGCTGCCTAAGTTCTTCTCTCTTAATATCAGTTAGCTCTCGAGCCAAAGCATTTTCTTGTTCATGTCGATGTTCCTTTAAAGAGGCTTGTTCCTTAAGCTTCTGAATTTGCTGCTCGTCCTCAAATTCTCTCTTCTGCTTGTTCATGAAACGTACAAGATTTCCAAATCGAGTTTTCTGCTCCATCTGAGCCTTAACAAGCTGGAGTGTGTCATCCTTCGTACGTTTCATTTGTTGTTCCCGCAGTTCCTCCTTTCTGTCTCCATTTAATGCCTAAAAATATCCTGGCCATTAATGCTGTATTTGAAAGTTTTAATGATCACGCTAGCTGATATAAAACTGGCTTACCATTTTTTTCAAATTAGAAATTGTTTATAAGCTGTCAGAAATAAACAAACCACATTTGACAGCCAAGTCAAATTGTGTGTTATTGTCAGTGTTGCCAATCTGATTTTCTGATATCTCTTACACAAATAGCTGGAAAAATTACACGCTTTTGTTTTGCAAACTTGATCACACAAATACACAAGTTTTACCTTACTTACGTTTTGTAAAAAGCAAGCTTTTTGGTCATTGGTCATTGGTCATTTGGTCACCTACTCAAATTAGCTCTGACTAGTGATACACTATGTTGCCAAAAAAAATTAGCGAACCTGAAAGTAACACCACACCACACCACCTGTTGGGATTGTACACAAAGCAACGAAAATACACACAAATCGTGTAATTACACGGTAATTGGCAACACTGGTTCGCTGTCACTTTTATCGTTGAAGAATGACGATAGAAATGACTTATTTCTCCTCTGTGCCAGGTACATGTTTGGTTGCCTATGCCAAATCATACAAACCTTTGAATAACGAATGTTCGAACAGAATGCTGTTCTTATAACCAACGAATACTTATAAACAGGAAGAAGACAAACAGCCGTGTTAACACATCGAAGCAAGTATGAACAAACGAACAAACCAGGCATCCATTCCGTCTGGAATCAGCTGACAAACGCACGTGCTTTTCAAATGTCACTTTTGTCAAAATTTTTATTCCTGTCAATATTTTAAAGTGATATTTACAGCAAAACATGTCAGAATCCTAATATTTGATTTTCACTACTTAAGTAAATTACTTGAGTAAATTTAATCCAAACAAACCCGAAGTTTGGAAGTAAAATTAAAGCACCCTGTATAAAACTGTAAAATTTTATAAATAATAATCCAGATAAAATTTGTTGATCTAATTAAAATCAATAAAGAATCTGTAGCATGTTTATTACGATCGTACCAATGCAATAAAAATAAGAAAATTAATAATATCTTTGCAACACCGCAACAGATTGGGGAAAAAAATTGGGGTTACATAAACGATAAGAAGGGGCACTGATTCCGAATAAAAATATAGGTCATTTCATTTATAAAACACGCTGTACAGGGTGTCCATTTTTGGGTAGTTTTACGGGGTATCTCCGTTAAATTTGTTTTCACCCTATATATTTTTTAACTTTAAATAATTTAGTTTGTAACAAGCTTCAAATATATAACACTTTATTTTTAGTCTTAGTATTAGGCCCGAAATGTACGTTTTTCAAAAATATACCATTTTTTTTATATAGGGTGACCCATTTAAAGATGCAAATTTGTTTATTTTCCTTGAAAATTATTTAATGTAGAAAGAGTACGTCACCGTATTCTACATAAAGAGCTACAAAAGAACATTTTATTTCTTTTTGATACGTTACGGGGTAACCGAGATATGGGGGGGGGGGGGGGGTGTCCCAAAATGCACAATTCTCAAAAACATCCCGTATATTAAAAACAAGGCGGCCTAGAAAAATTCTGATTATACGGCATCTTCTGTTTGACAAAAAAGTAGCAAAGTGCTGCGAAAACAGCATCCTTCTATCTTTAACGGAGATACCCCGTAAAACTACCCAAAAATGGACACCCTGTATACTTAAACATACTTTTAAAATATGCGTCTTCAACAGTCCGCTAATGTTTATTTTTAAAGTTTCCCTTCTATCCACGATATAGGATATATCGAAGAATTACACACTAAATGGACTCCCTGTATTAGTAAATATTTTATTTATTTGAGAAAACCCAATTTTACGCGTTAAATTTTCCGGTAATTCAAATTTTTGTAATAAGAACGCTACGAAACACAAGTCAAATGACATGACACAAGGGTTACCGCCTCATACAAAAATTCCCTATTTTAAAAAATAAAATTATACGTATCAAAATACAATTCATTTTAAATTTCGTAAAACGGCATCAATTTGGATATAAAAATCTCGGACGTATAACGAATCGACATGATTCATGCCGTTTTTTCTACAATGTAAGCGAGTAATCGTTAGAAAAACAAACGAATTTTTTGCACCAAAATACCTTTGCCTTGCTTTCCCTTGTTAGTTTATTTGCAGTGGTCGGTTCGGAAGGAGCTCTCGTATTCGCCGGTTTTTTTTTTCTGGAAAATTATCCCGCGTGATAATTCGACGTCCAGGACAGGGTGCTCCTGCCACTGCTTAAAGAGTTGTCGGAATTCCGGGTAATAGTGTCATCCTAAAACGAAGTTTTGCTCTGTTCCCTGTAAGGTGAGTCTTTAAACATTTTTTTTTTCAAAATACTTTTAGCAGCATTCACAGTTCCATAAATTAATTTATAATAGAGAAGAAGTATTTAAGTCACATCACAAGGGGCCCATGCGCTATTATGCAACGGGTTTCTCGCTTTTTACCTTCCATAACTGGGGTAGTAACTGGCGATAAATACTTATAAACTCTTTCCACAATTCTTTTTGAGCCGTTTTTACCATTGCTTTACTCGATGTTGCGCAACGCGTCGAACAGCGGCATTCACGCTCAACTCGTTGCGCAACAACCTTCGTTGCGCAATTTGCTCGCAAGTGTATGGGCCCCTTCAGTTTTCAGTTATGCAGGGTTTTAATTTGAAAACTACCCACCTTTAATAGGTCGCTTTCGGTAAATAAAAATAAAATTTTATTGTGAAGGTCCCGCCCTTCACAAGAATTTTTGCAGCCTTCGTGGTTTAACCCCCTTGGCAGTGGTAGATGTTACCCTTAATATCTTAAATGGGAAGCAGGGGGGGGAGGTCAAGTGACCCATCATTTTTAAAGATCGTTTAAATCTCTTTCCAATAATAATAACATAGGAGTCGACACAATAAATTTTTTGTTAAATAATACAGTAAAAGGGATTTAAAAACTATTTAAAGCCTTCATGGAGTAACCCACTGGGAGAGGTAACTGTTACCCTTAAAATCGTAAATGAGAAGGGGGGTCAAGTATATTGGGGCGGAAAAATCTGGATTCGACGAGGACCGTTTTTAGTTCGGAGGGGCAGAAATGAAATTTGTGCAAATTGACAAAATTTTGTTCCTTGCTTCCGTCAATTTATTAATTGAAAAAATTTCTACCCTAAACTTATAGCAATTGGTCCCTAAAAACAGGTAATTAACCGCTTTTAGGATAAAACGAAATAGTATCAAAAATATTGATCAAAAAACAAAATGGTGAATGCGTCACTAGCTCTGACTTAATTATTAACTGAACAAAAAATATACTGAGCATTTAAACAACAACGAACAAAACAATCATCTACTAAAAACAAACATCTAGTAAAATCAAGATTTATATTTTTCCTAACGAATTCATCTTTGAATAAATTGGTTAAAACATTACATTCCGGGGGGGGTGTTGTTCGGGTTATACGCCACTGAGGAGGAGGTCTGGGCGGCATGTTACGAACAAGCCCGAAACGGGATAGCTTTAGTATGATATCTATTGAGCACGACATAGCTAATAAAATAGATTTAAATAAAAAAATTTACAGAGTTACAAGGTGGTTTGTTGATAGTTATTATTTTAATGAGTTAGAATAACATGGCACATTTTTTAAATTTCTTTTCAGAAATATTATTAATATGTATTAATAACAGCAGAAAATGATTAAGGCGTCTTGAGCGGGCCCTCTCTCACTAATTTTGAAATTGAAATTTGGATAGTATGCTAATGTTGATTTGAGCACTGGGCTAAAACATTTTCATTATGGTACGTCCGGTTAAACTGGAAGTCGGTGTCAACTTCATTATTTTAAATGGCACACCCTATACAGGGTGTCCCAGAATATGTGGGCAATCTCCCGGGTTCAGATAGAACACTTCAAAATAAAAGGAGAAGTTCTTATAAATTTTTCTCCCTACGGCCTCTCCCCTACGGAGATATGGGCCCATACCGGACGTCCCTGGAAATCGTTGTTTTTTAAATAATTTTTGAAGTACTAGGTGTAATTTAATATTTTTTTAGTAAGTATAATGGTTAGTACATGGGTCTCCTTAAAACTCGCCCTTTTAAACACATTTGGCTTATTTAGTTTGCCAGGGACGGACTAGGACACAAAAATGTTTTTTTATACCTTGTACGATGAAGGCACGACAATAATATTTTTGATACGAGATATGCTGAAAAAAAGGTACTCTTGATCAATGTCGATAAAGTGAACTGTTTTCGAAAAAAAAATATTTTTGTTCAATATGTTTTTTTTGCATTAGTTGTTGTTTTATGCTCATAAAATTTCCTCATTGTTGCTATGGGTTTTTTTACATGTACCGATTTAAATAAGAATATTTATGCCAGTGTCAGTTTATGGTAGTGTCTTGAAATTTGCGGTTTTTCTCCTTTGTCTTATTAGTTACTAACTTAGTAATGGAATTTACGTATACTGGATATAAATCATATATTATAATTATTTTCTATTTAGCGTTAAAAATAAGGGTAAGTTTGTATAAGGTTGTCGATTCCAAAAATTTGCCAATTTAATATTTTTATATGGTCATAATAATACCAAGAACTATAGATAGTTTGTTTTTGGGTTTCGGTCACTTTGAAATGAAATTCCAGTGTTTGGTAAGCTATATCAAGAACATATTATAACAAATTTATTTCTTTAGCATTTCTGAAACTATAGATTTTTTTAATAGACAACCTTATACAAATAAACCTTTATTTTTAATTCTAAATAGAAAATGGTTATAAAATTTGGGGTTTCCATTTGAAAATGTAGATTTTCTCAATTTAATTTTTAATTGTTTGAACACCCTGTATTAATAATTATATAAAATCTATTAAAACTGGTCTTTTTCAACCTTGAATTCAACCCCCAAAGAAACAATCAAGGCTTCCTTATAGGAATAATTAATAATTAATTTAAGGTCTGCAAATGTTACTTTAGACATTAAACCTTAAATATTGCAAACACAGACTTAGGGGCAGGACATGATATACGAAATTTGTCTAAAATCTTGCGTAGAATCCAAAAATGTAATAATATATAGGGTGTTTAATTTGTGCCACCATATTAAAAATATATTTTGAGGGTTGCCCCCCATCAACATTAGCGAATTGTCCAATTTTCGAAATTTGCATATGTATATGTCGGCGTCAATTAGTGAAATCCGTCATTCCAAGAAATGCCTAGTCATTTCACGTATTACCGGCAAATAGTGTAACTCTACGCTTTGTACACCGTTTGCCTAAGAGCATCAGGCATTCCCTGTAATGACGGAATTCTTTCAGTCAAACGCTGTACTTGATTAAATGATTTAAGTTACCTTGTTTGCCGGTTTTAGTCGAACGCTGTAACTGTTGTTAACATCTTTGTAGTAATTTTTTTTTGAAAACGAAATGTTGAAGCACCCAGAATTGTTTTATAAGAAGTTAGAGGACTATTACTCCAATCAAAGTAAGAAAAAACCTTCTAATATTACGGAATTGACTGAGGTGAAAATTCGTTTCAATTTTAAGGAAATTCCTGACAATAATCAGTTATTTACAAACCTTTTAATGTAAACCCTGTATGTATTTTTTTGGGTTCCACTGGTTTTTTGAAGGAGGGGTCATGACCCCCCCCCCCCCACACCATTTGTATTGCTAAAATATTTTATTTTATTTATTAGGTACTTTTCATAACCCAATTTCACTAAAATTACTAAAGCCATGTTTATCGGATCTGTTCGTCTAATTTTTTTGATAGGAAATTACCATACGAGCGATGGCACAAGTTTTTATAAACACCCTGTATACTAACGAAAATAAGTCCGGGAAATAATGTCGTTTCACATCCCAGTGTTATTTGATTGCATCTTAGATTATACAGGGTGATTCACGACGGGCTTGCTTTAGAACTTTATGGAGAACTACTGCACATACTTATGTTTCTGAAACTTTGAGAATTAAGGTTTATCGATACGCTCTCTTTAACTAAAATATTCACATGTCTCTGTCGTTTCCGTTTATACCGGAAGTAGCTACAAACTCTCGTTTTTTAAATACAACTTGGTAATTTTTATTATATTTTTCTATTAACCATCAAATTCTAAACAAATTTTGTAGAACATCTTTTTCTCTGACTCTTCTAGTTCTCGAGATATCTGGACTTTTTGTAATTCCTTTTTCAAATGCATGGTGATGAAATAATTAACATTATATAATTTTTTTTACCTTAGCTCTTGGACTAAAAAAGTTTTCTTACTGAATAAACAGAATATCATCAGGTCTCAAAAATATGTCAAGTTTGGCCGAAAATGTACAGGGTGGTCACAATTCGAGGTTCTTTGTGAAAGAATTCAACCATTAAAAACGTGTTTATTGCAAGTGGAATACCCTGTACATTTTTATTTAATTTAATGACGAAGCAGTTGTTCGTTATAACTAATGTTTACTGTTCGATATTTATATAAAAATTATTCCGAAAATACAATTCTTTCACGTGAGCTGCTATGAAAACACTTGTAGGTACTCTATGCGGAGGAAATCTGATCGATTGCTTGAAAAAACAACTTTTTGAATCGTTTCTTCATTGAATTTTCAAATAAAATACAGTTTTTAATTTCACTAAAGTTTATAAACTCTATGAATGCTTTAGAAATTTGTTTTTTCAAGCAATCAATTAATTTTTCTCCGTATAGACATCAGTAAATCTAGTATAGAGAACCTAATATACAATTGTTTTCATAGTACACTTGAAAAGTATATTTTTATTTAATTTAATGAAAAAGTAGTTGTTCTTTATAAATAATGTTTACTATTCTATACTTATATAAAAATTATTCCGAAAATAATATTTTTTCAAGTGTACTATGAAAACGATTGTATATTAGGTACTCTATACTAGTTTCACTGATGTGTATACGTAGAAAAATTAATTGATTGCTTGAAAAAACAACTTTTTGAATCGCTTCTTCATTGAATTTTCAAATAAAATGCAGTTGATTATTTTAAATTTAAAATTTTAATATTAGAATTTTCAAACACTTAATTTCACTAAAGTTTATAAACTCGATGAATGCTTTAGAAATTTGTTTTTTCAAGCAATCAATTAATTTTTCTCCGTATAGACATCAGTAATACCAGTATAGAGTAACTAATATACAATTGTTTTCATATTACACTTGAAAAGTATATTTTTATTTAATTTAATGACAAAGTAGTTGTTCTTTATAAATAATGTTTACTGTTCTCTACTTATATAAAAATTATTCCGAAAATAATATTTTTTCAAGTGTACTATGAAAACGATTGTATATAAAGGTACTCTATACTAGTTTTACTGATGTCTATACGGAGAAAAATTAATTGATTGCTTGAAAAAACAAATTTCTAAAGCAGTGAAATTAAGCGTTTGAAAATTCTAATATTCAAATTATAAATTTAAAATAATCAACTGCATTTTATTTGAAAACTCAATGAAGAAGCGATTCAACAAGTTGTTTTTTCAAGCAATCGATCAGTTTTCCTCCGTATAGAGTACCTACCCAAGTAACATTTTTAGACACATTGTGGTACATGTATCGTAACTATCGATACTTACAATAATATAACCAAACCCCTGTTTTTATTTAAGATTTTTTACGGCATATTATTGGGCCCATAATTATGCAACTTTGCCCCAATTTAACCGACTTCGTATCTCTTACCGTTTCCGAAATTCCAATGATGAAGGACTTATTTGTTACACCCTGTATAGCAAGAATCAGCTAAATAAGTTAGCGAATTTATTATAGCTAGTTGTGATTAGAACTAGAATTTTTTTCAAGGAAACATTTTTTTTCCCTCCCAACTAATGTGAACTGAAATTAATTTTATTTTTTGGCTTGGGCTTCCCCCAAGCCTTCTTCCCCAAACAGGTATTTCTTATTTCATAACTCATCTGGAGTTCGCTAGTATTGGCTATTTATTTTTAATTTATGCTCATTAGCATTGAATCACTTGTTCATGTCAAAATGTACAATTTCTCAAATAAGCCTTCGTGTCGATTATGACCTACACTTTACTAATTTACTCAAATTTGCCTATTTACATGAAAACTAAACGCATTTTCCTTTGTTTTAGGATCATGGCCATGGGCACTAAAGAAAATTTATAAAATCGGGCACGCGAATTTTCCAGGGTAGCAGAAGACACAGAAACCAATCGCGCAGTCAAATCAATCCGATTCTTTTTAGTCTAACGTACAGAAAGAATCTGGTTGATAAATCAGTCCGGTCTTTCCTAGTCTAACGTACAGGAATGATCTGATTGATCGTTTTGCTGAACCCCATCGCGCCTTAATCAATCCGATTTTTTTTAGTCTAACGCACAGAAAAAATCTGATTGATAAATCAGTCCGACTTTTCCTAGTCTAACGTACAGGAAGGATCTGACTGATCGTATTGACAATTTCAAAATGGGGTATGAATGATTAAACAAAATGAACTTTTTAACGCGTTATGATGACATAACTTTTAAGCAGCTATTATAAGCAATCGTAACTTTATAAAAATGTATATGCAGTATTTGAAGTAGATTCATCCAATCAAACTCCGTTGGTTTCTGTGTCTGTTTAATTGCCGATTCCCTAAGGACCAGTTGTTGCAAAAAATTGTTGTTTTTTGGATCGGTCCGAGGGCTTCAATTGACTGCGACCATGGAAACATAAACCTGCAAGCTAAACGTTCGGGACACAAGCTGGATTAGAGCAGCCTGCGAGAATTTATTAAGGTAATATTTAGTTAAAAAATATATTTTCATCAGTGTTGGTTGATCAATGTTTCGTTATTTTCGAAAATAAGTTTGTGTGAAGTGAATCGTAGTTGCCAATATTTTAAATGTGCATTTATTTAGTTTTCTGTTTTCTGCGTTCACCAACCAAAAAATCAATTTTACTGGGGAAGCTTGAAACTAATAATATTTTATTTTTATATGCAAAGCAGTTTGGCAATCAAAAGATTTCGATAATTAATGGGTGGATGGGTATATGTGGGTACATGTTTTTTGGCTGAATGGCAACAATGTTGAAGTCTGGTTATATCAGATGGTTAAATATTCAAACATAACCATACTTACCGATGAAAAGATAAATCCTTCTTTAATGAACCACTCTTTTACATACTACAGATGAATACACCATGATTGTTTATAATAAAGACGATTTTTCACCAATAATAAAAAAAAAAACACAAATCAACCAAAATATAACAATCCGTTAGTTAGATCAAAGAACAAACATCGCAATATATACGAGATTAGTATTCATTCATCTTTTGCTTATCTTTTGGGTCCGAATCGTAGTAAAATAGAAATAGTTGTTGCCAGAGTGCAGTTGGATTAGTTCAAGATTCTTTTGATACGCCTTTTCACAGTTTATAGTAAAATTATTGGGAAATAAATTTATTTTAAGAGCAATTGCGGATTAATCTAAACCAGTTGTATTTGCCAAATTTACAAATTTTTAATTGCAATTTTGCAAGATGCCTTTGCGATAAATATGTCCATCTGGCTATGCTGGAATAATGACCGAAAGAGGTGGGACAGACTGTTTGCAGTCGTTGCGTGGGCTAGAAATGTACATTATTCCATCTGTAGTTTGTAATAGCTTTGGTCCGTACCAACATTGAAAAAACGAATCGCTTGATGTCTGTATGCGTGTTTGTTTGTCCGTCTGTCTATCCCAGCCCGTTTCCCTCGGGATCGTTTCGTTTGACATAAATAGTTAAAACAAGCCATTGTTATTTACTTAGGAGCATGACATAAAACGAATGACTAAACATTTATTGTGATGGGCAGTAAAAAAAATTTTGAATAATGACTGTACCAACTGTGAGGATGATGATAAAAATTGATTTTTGTTACATTTAGTACTGCTCTGGTTAAGAATTTATATCCTTTGGACTTTTATAACAATTAAGTCAAAGTTGATAACAAATTGTGTCGTCGAAAAATTTTTCACCGATAAATAAGTAAGGATAAAAAAGGGTTGGTACTAATCATAACACAATGTAATTTAGATTTAGATACATCATATTCGCTTTTAGAGCTAATGGTAGTGACTCATTCGCCATATCATTATTTAACGTATAAATTAATAAGAACAAAAATCAAATTTTATCAAACCTATAATAATTGATTAAACTTTTATTGATGTAAACTGTGTAACTAAAAATGTTCTCTATTGTTTCAGGTAAGTGAGCATGATTGGTGTTGGAAGCGTCCGTTTCGCGCTGTCGGCAAACAAGCCTTCGACTGTTGTTACAACCTGGAATTAGTGAACAGTGACCTTTAGTAGATAAGCTACAAGAGTTCGGGGCCAAATACCACCACTTTTACATGTTATTTCTTATGGGAAAATTTAAGGTTCGATCTGCATTTTTTTCTACCGACGCCCAGCGTCGCGACGCTTAGAATGAAAAGAACGTGACGCAATTTACCAGTGCCTGTTAGCGTCTCCACCATAACCATCAAACTTTAATATTTGATTTAAATTTTACTTTTTGTGTGTGTGTGTGTGTTTATCGCAACCATTTGAGGATGGCTGATAAATTTTCAGTCATTACTTATAATGAAATAGAAAATTTATTAAATCATCCTGAGAGGGTTGCGATAAATAATAGAGTTAAAACTTAAATATTTTATATACGATTTGGCTTCTGTGATATAAAGGGATGATCGACTTTTTTCCGCATGGAAACACGACAGGTACCCTTCCGAGGGGAGACGTACCGACTCTGGTGATCGATAATCCCTCCCTACAAAAGAGGTTGACACTTTTAAAGAGTTAGGTATATACAGTGTTTTCCATATGTCTTATAGACACGATCAGGGAAAATTGTTGCCTGTTGGCTATTAAAGAATCATCTATCGGCCATCTCTAAAGGGTTATGATGGGAAATTATAATTTTCTAAATTTGTATGTGTCTTTCCTTCAATATTTTTTTTTAATTAGGGGTTTAAATATAAAAGCAACAAACGTTAAAAACTGATATGTAAGAATTAAGGGATTTTTTTTTACTTTGAATGTGATGTTTTCAACTATTTTTTGGATAATTTAGAAGTAAAAAAAACTGTATTTAATCAGTAATTACTTATAATGAAATAGAAAATTTATCAGCCATCTGAAATGGTTGCGATAAACACACACACAAAAAGTAAAATTTAAATCAAATATTAAAGTTTGATGGTTATGGTGGAGACGCTAACAGCCACTGGTAAATTGCGTCACGTTCTTCTCATTCTAAGCGTCGCGACGGTAGGCGTCGGTAAAAAAAAATGCAAATCGAACCCCAAATTTCCTTATGGGAAAATACCTGTAAAAATGACGATATTTGCTCTCCATTCATCTCCACACTCCTCACGTTCTTCTCATTCTGGGCGTCGCGACGCTGGGCGTCGGTAGAAAAAAATGCAGATCGAACCTTAAATTTTCCCATAAGAAATAACATGTAAAAGTGGTGGTATTTGGCCCCGAACTCTTGTAGCTTATCTACTACCTTTAGTGTTTTACGGGTCATTCCTCACTCAAGTGCTTGCTTGAATGTGGATTGATCCGTCTTGCTGCAATTGGCACCGTTGTTAATACCATCACCTTCGCTTCTATCATGATTGAAAGGTAAGATAGTTTTCTTTCCTTTTCTGTTGCTACAGGTGAAAGAATGAAGGGTTAAGAGCAATAGCAATATATAGGTCCGCACCATTTTGTTTCTTCTTTCTCATTCATTAAATTTTGGACACTATTAAGATATTTATAATAGTTTTTAAAAATCGGGCTGTGCGCATCTCTTTATAATCACTAAAATATGTTGAAGGAGCTTTGTTATTGCTCTTAAAGATGGGACACGTTGCCGATTCTGGTAAGTTAGTGAAGTGAGTGAAAATAAGAAGCTGCAACTGAAGAAACAAGCCTATTAAATTATGGAGGACGGCTTTCTGGTATGATATAAATGTACAATATTTGGTGAACTATTTAAATATAGATACCTAAATTAATTTAAGATAAATCGGCCGTCTACTAATACATTTGTTTTAGCCACACTATTCATTATACTGGCCAACATGGAACCGATGGGGAATCTATAATCCATGGCCAATAAAAGCCAGAAAAAGGAAGAAATGGAATCGAATTAATTTTGATGCATAACCGTCATTATCCTTTACTAATAACCTTTTATTTTTAGCTCAGGCTTTGTCCAACATCTTCAAATGTTGATGCATAAAACCACCGGTTTATATTAATTTTATACATTTTTTTTAGGTTTTAATTAACGATTTTACTTATAGGAAAGGTTTTGTCCACTATTTTCAAATGTTGATATATAAAACCACCGATTTATATTAATTTTATACATTTTTTTTAGGTTTTAATTAACGATTTTATTTTTAGGAAAGGTTTTGTCCAATATTTTCGAATATTGATATATAAAACCACCGATTTATATTAATTTTATACATTTTTTTTAGGTTTTAATTAACGATTTTACTTATAGGAAAGGTTTTGTCCACTATTTTCAAATGTTGATATATAAAACCACCGATTTATATTAATTTTATACATTTTTTTTAGGTTTTAATTAACGATTTTATTTTTAGGAAAGGTTTTGTCCAATATTTTCGAATATTGATATATAAAACCACCGATTTATATTAATTTTATACATTTTTTTTAGGTTTTAATAAACGATTTTATTTTTAGGAAAGGTTTTGTCCAATATTTTCGAATATTGATATATAAAACCACCGATTTATATTAATTTTATACATTTTTTTTAGGTTTTAATTAACGATTTTACTTTTAGGAAAGGTTTTGTCCACTATTTTCAAATGTTGATATATAAACCCACCGGTTTATATTAATTTTATACATTTTTTTTAGGTTTTAATAAACGATTTTATTTTTAGGAAAGGTTTTGTCCAATATTTTCGAATATTGATATATAAAACCACCGATTTATATTAATTTTATACATTTTTTTTAGGTTTTAATTAACGATTTTACTTATAGGAAAGGTTTTGTCCACTATTTTCAAATGTTGATATATAAAACCACCGGTTTATATTAATTTTATACATTTTTTTTAGGTTTTAATAAACGATTTTATTTTTAGGAAAGGTTTTGTCCAATATTTTCGAATATTGATATATAAAACCACCGATTTATATTAATTTTATACATTTTTTTAGGTCTTAATTAACGATTTTATTTTTAGGAAAGTTTTGTCCACTATTTTCAAATGTTGATATATAAAACCACCGATTTATATTAATTTTATACATTTTTTTTAGGTTTTAATTAACGATTTTACTTTTAGGAAAGGTTTTGTCCACTATTTTCAAATGTTGATATATAAAACCACCGGTTTATATTAATTTTATACATTTTTGTTAGGTTTTAATTAACGATTTTATTTTTAGGAAAGGTTTTGTCCAATATTTTCGAATATTGATATATAAAACCACCGGTTTATATTAATTTTATACATTTTTTTTAGGTTTTAATTAACGATTTTATTTTTAGGAAAGGTTTTGTCCACTATTTTCAAATGTTGATATATAAAACCACCGGTTTATATTAATTTTATACATTTTTTTTAGGTTTTAATTAACCATTTTACTTTTAGGAAAGGTTTTGTCCACTATTTTCAAATGTTGATATATAAAACCACCGGTTTATATTAATTTTATACATTTTTTTTAGGTTTTAATTAACGATTTTATTTTTAGGAAAGGTTTTGTCCACTATTTTCAAATGTTGATATATAAAACCACCGGTTTATATTAATTTTATACATTTTTTTTAGGTTTTAATTAACGATTTTATTTTTAGGAAAGGTTTTGTCCACTATTTTCAAATGTTGATATATAAAACCACCGATTTATATTAATTTTATACATTTTTTTTAGGTTTTAATTAACGATTTTATTTTTAGGAAAGGTTTTGTCCACTATTTTCAAATGTTGATATATAAAACCACCGATTTATATTAATTTTATACATTTTTTTTTTAGGTTTTAATTAACGATTTTATTTTTAGGAAAGGTTTTGTCCACTATTTTCAAATGTTGATATATAAAACCACCGGTTTATATTAATTTTATACATTTTTTTTAGGTTTTAATTAACGATTTTATTTTTAGGAAAGGTTTTGTCCAATATTTTCGAATATTGATGTACAAAACCACCCTTTTTGTGTTTAATTAACAGTTTTTTTTAGGATTTAAGAATATATTATAAGTGGTCAAACTTGAATGGTCCTTATATATTCTTGGCAGCTGTTTGCATTTTAGGTTGTTGTTTTTAATGGGTAAGCAGCTGTCTGTTGTTGCCCCCCCCCTGGTCCAGGGCCGTACAACACTGACGATGGCCATGGAAGGCCGAAACAGTTGCTGAGGCCTTAGAGGATATTAATACAAGGTATGCATACTCAATCCAGTATTTATTTAAATGTTTCTATGAATTGACTAAATTAACTATCCTACAAATTTAAATAACATGACTCCCACGTACTTTTTTTGAGTTTTAAAATTTATGTATCGATCTACTAAAAATTGTTGCCACGCTTTGGTCGTTTCATAATTGCACAATTCCAGGTTTGACTGTTTGGAGAAGGTCAAAGCCCGAAAGTAAATTAAACTTCGCTATAAAATCCCAAAATTGAGCAAAACTGTTGGTTATTTTTTTTCGAGCTTTGCTCCTAATATACCATATACAGGGTGTCCCAAAATATGTGGGCAATCTCCCGGATTCAGATAGAACACTTAAAAATAACAGGAGAAGTTCTTATAAATTTTTTTCCTACAGCCTCCCCTACGGACGTCCCTGGAAATCGTTATTTTTTAAATAATTTATTAAGTACTAGGTGTAATTTAATATTTTTTTAGTATATTGGTTAGTAGATGAGTCTCCTTAAAATTCGCCCTTTTAAACACATTTGGCTTATTTAGTTTGCCAGGGACGGACTAGACGTAACACAAAAATGTTTTTTTTGTACACCTTGTATGATGAAGGAACGGCAATAATATTTTTGGATACTCTAAACCTTAAGCTGAAAAAAAGGTACTCGTGATCAATGTCGATAAAGTGAACTGTTATCAAAAAAAAACATTTTTGTTCATTAGTTGCATTAGTTGTTATTTTATGTTCATAAAATTCCCTCATTTCACATGTACCGATTTAAATAAGAATATTTATGCCAGTGTCAGTTTATGGTAGTGTCTTGAAATTTGCGGTTTTTCTTCCTTGTCTTATTAGTTAGTAACTTATAGTAATGGAATTTACGTATACTGAATATAAATCATATTGAACAAAAATATATTTTTTTTCGAAAACAGTTCATTTTATCGACATTGATCGAGAGTATCTCGACATTTCTCTTTGAAAACAGTGCTTTCTTCTATAATAATTATGTTCTATGTTTTTTTTTAAACTATTTTTTATTATAATACACTCACGTGCAAAGAAAACGGCCACTACAAAATTTTAATAAAGTTTTAGGCGTTTATAACCTTTTTATTTTTAGTCCGATAATGAATGATTTTTTTTAGAGCACTGTAGCTACAACTATCAGTTTTAACGTGTCTTTTACAGGGTGTCCCTTTTACAAAACCCAACACCCTGTCGAATAATCAATTCAAGTATCAAAATTATTTCGATATAACAGTTTTCATTTAGAGTAATTTATTTTGCACATTTTGTTTTTTTTTTATTCATGTCCAATACTTGCAAAATGATTTTGGTTATCAATAATTTAAGTTTTTCCATAACTTCTGCTGCAATATGAATTCAGTAATTTCTTTCATAAGGAGGAGGTTCCGTAATGGTATGAACCGAAGTATATACAGGGTGTTACAAATTCGGCCTTCGCCATAGGGATTTCAGAAACAGTAAGAGATACGAAGTTGGTTAAATTGGGACAGAGTTGCATAATTATGGAACCAATAATATGCCGCAAAAAAATCAAAAATAAATACTGAGGCTTTCAAGATATTTGAAAGAATTTAAATTTTTGCGTTTCGATTTTTATTTTTTCCTGACTTTTCGAAGTCAGGGAAATTTAAAAACCGAAACACAACATTTTAGATTTTTTCAAATATTTTGAAAGCCCCTGTATTTGTTTTGGATTTTTTGCGGCATATTATTTGGCCCATTGAAGGCTGAATTTGTAACACCCTGTATTGAGATATATTTAAGTTAAAATGTTTGTTTTTAAATAATATAGCATATTTAAGTAAAAATTGGTAGTTAAGTTTGTTTCTAAATGAATTTGTATTTAAATCTTGATGATAATCTTTTGTTTATCCATTAAAAAAATATATTCTAATTCCATAACAATAATGAAATTATGGAAAAATTTAAACTTTTGATAACCAAGATCATTTGTTTGAGAATGTGTTGTGTCGTGTATTGACATGAACCAAAAAAACAAAATATACAGAATAGATGCCTCTAAATTAGAATTTTGAAATAATAATAAACTGTTTTATTATGCCACATGGGGGTTTTAAAATTAGATAAAAAAGAAGATATGTACTTGGCCAAGAAAAACGCGTTTTTAAAAACAGTTTGTTTTATTCAATACAGAGTATAGCAACCGAACAAGTAAAAATCTGACTTAAATCTTACAACTACTTATATTTATATCCTCGCATCAGCGTGGGATAAAGAGGGAGATAGCGTGCCTTAGTCAGCAGGTTACCAAGACGTAACAAAGAACATTTCAATTATCTTTGTATAATATGTCGAATAACCAATGTTAATTAAAACTTATTAAACCTAAACTTATCAAAATTTTAAAATGACGGTTTTCTTTGCACCTAAGGGTATATAAAGTTTAAAAGTTGTACTTTTAGGTTCAAACTGAAGCTGAGAGGGCAGCGCTTACATATTGGCTGATGTTAGCTAATATAAAAGTACCTATGACAACGGCGGTTAATATCTTCAAGGCTGGAGTTCCAAATGACTATATCCACAGGATTGCCACACAGCTTCGAATATTGTACAAAAAAAGGCTTGGGTTTCCAATTATAATTAAGTAATTTAAGAAGATCCTGAACATATTGTTAAATATTAAATTATATTAAACATAATTCCTCCAAAAATAAACGAATTCAACGAGAAATTTAAAGGACCAATATTCTCAAAGTAAACTTTATTAGGTAGTTTTTATTAACCACTGTTAAGTAGGTAGGTAGGCGAACCATTTCATTCTAATATAATTTCCTCCAATAAGGAAGTCTAAAATCATAGACATGGTCGTTCTGACAATGTCTCCTCATCATTCATCATTCACATTCCACAGTCTTGATCTCATGGTACTAATCGTAAAAGGCTTTTGATAGCTTCACTACTATCCTCACTAGCTTGTGTCTCCTCTATATCTTCATTCCAAGCAGATGCAAAGCCATCTTCGTGCAGAGCATACTTGCTCTTTGTAATCTGTATCTACAATAATTTAAAAATATTTATATTATAAGATTTACAGATCTATAGAGCTAGAAAACTAATGTTTAGATAACATTACGAAAATGCCAACGGTAGTGCTAACAAAATACCTTGTGACTTAAAAACAGTTTACAATTTTCATTCAAAATTATGCTTTACCAGTATTATTAACTCTTGCACTTTCTTCTGCAGATAACTTTATTCTAAATTTAGCTCCAGAGCGATGAAGAATTTTCACAGGAATATAATTTGAATTTTTAATGTTTTAAACTGGAAATGGTCACATTTCTTTAAAAAACTTATAGTATAGTCGATAGTCTCTTCCGATTGTACCAGACCAATATTTACGTTTTTTTAGGGTGTGAGTAAGTGGACTGCGGAAAAGAAATTTGGCTGTTGGATTAAAATTCTCCCCTCTTGGAGGTTAGTTTTTTTTTCTTTTAAAGATTTTTTCGATGACGGCATATAAAAGCAAAAGTACATACTATTTACACGGCAAAATAATTAGTAATTACCTTTGTTCGGAAAACTGAAGTTCAAATTTCAAAACAAAATAAAAAATATATAAAAAAATAATGATACTACAGCGCAGCGTTGCCAGGTATCTCGTGAAATGTCACCAGATCTGTTGATTATTTTATGATTTTATGAATAATCTGGTGTACAATGAAAAACTTTTTTAAAAAGTCCGTTTTCGGGTGTAAAGAAAATATGTTTTGGGGAGGTATATTTTATAAATCAAAAAATCACCAGATCTGGTAAAATTTCACCAGATACCTGACAACACCGCTACTTCGGCACCGTTCGATGGTGGGGATAAGGGGTAATGACGTAAACGGTTCTGATTGGTTGGGATGGTGTCGCTGGCGACAGTACGTAGCTCTGAGAACGCGGCTTTATCGTCGAACAATGACGATAGAAATGACTTATTTCTCCTCTGTGCCAGGTACATGTTTGATTGCCTATGCCAAATCATACAAACCTTTGAATAACGAATGTTCGAACAGAATGCTGTTCTTATAACTATTAGGGTAATTGACACGTATGTCATGTCATAAGTTATAAGGTACTCTATTTTCAAAAAAAAATATATTTCTTCCGTTCCGCTTTCTTGAGTCACGTTGTAGAGTCAAGAATAATTTTACATTGTAGGCTTTCAAACTCCCAGTTATTGTACTTTGGCGCAATCACCCTGTATAGTGTATGGTGGTGACTTCAAGGCATTTCGCTATATATTGGCTCGAAATAAATAAACATTAATTAAAAAAATTATTGTTAAAATAGGAAGGATTATTTAAAAATTTTAAATCTAATAAAGTACATTCTAAACAAGGTGAGAACCCCATACTAAAATGAAGGGCCCCACGCGGATAATTTTCAAAAATGTTATTAAATATAATAAATCGAGGATAATAAAAGCCAAAAAGTGGCGACTTCTCGAAGGGGCAAAGGAGACTAAGCCTCCTCAGTAATTTTCATACCTTACCGCATCACATTTTCTAGTATTTTCTATAAATGATTGATCAAATTTGGCAACATTTGAGCATATTCTAAGGGATTTTTTGCCGGCGCCGCCGCTTTCGCGGACTTCTGTCCACTTTCCCGCCCGCCGCTGTTTGGAAATGGGACCTCGCACAAATTATTGCCCCCTGGTCTAATTTTTGAAGTTACGCCACTGCAAATTACTGCAAAAACAGCAATAAAACCCAAGTTGCGTTATAATTAACTTTATTAATTTATAATTCTTTTATAAAGTTTTTTTTTATATGAACTTGAATAGCTGACCAAACGAATCCAATCCAGAATGTTTTAACTTTAATTTATCTTAATAAATTCATTCAAAGTTTTTTTATTTAATAGTGTAGGTATACAAATCGGGGTCGAATTCACTTGGCGGTTAAAAAGTTAGTAATAGTAATAAATATAATAAATAAGAGGTGACCCAAAAGATTTTTCCAGTTTATAAGTGTCGTATTTATTACATTAAAACATTGTGAGCATCGATTTAAGCTCTTTACTTGCTACATAGTTCTTAGTCTTAATAGAATCAACAATGTTAATATTTAATAGAAAACTATAAGAAAAATACTGTTTTAATGAAATATATTTCAATTTTCTTGCAATTAAGGATCTCTGCATAAGCTGATAAGGTAAGCAGAGAGTGTAAATTAAGTTAGAATATGTATTTAAAAAGATCTCCAAAGATTGTACAATAATGATTTAATGACATTCAATTAGGTGTGTTCTGTAAACGAATAGGTCGTTTCTTTCTTGTCTCTTAAAAAAAATTGGCAATAAGGTTAAGAACTATGTAATGATTATTTCAATTTTCTTAAACTGGAAAATCGTCCTTGTCAATATACAGTAAAGGTACTGTATCTGTCATTATAAATACAATATTAAATCCTGATATAGTAAAAGTTACAAATGTAAAACTAATGATTTTTTTGTGTTTGTTTTATCAATGTAATTATTGTAATGTAAATATAAAATACCAGCAAAATTGACAATGTAAAAAAAATATTGATGATTATTTTCATACATGGATAGAAAGAATCACGCATTCATTGTCTCTATATTTAATCATATGTTTTTACAGTATCGTATTATAAGTTAGCAGATTATAAATACTTTATTTTTAGTTTTATCTACTTTAATAGATCATAATAATCATAATAATAATTTATTTATGGTAAATTTAGTGTAAAATGTAATAAAAGTCATGCAACAAAGTATGGCGATACACTTTTCTGAAAAATACCTAAAACAAGATTAAATTTGCTTAAAAAGTAACCTTATATAGGGATACCAGAGCCCAATGATTTAATAACAAATTGATTATCACACTTGTGAATATATAACAATTGTAGAATAATTAAAACAAAAATATTTTCCTATATCACACGTGTGTGCCAAAACACGGAAACACTAGGTATATATAATGTGGCCAAAAACTTGCAACCAACGAGACGGAAAATCTTTGTGATTGCCTAAATAGACAATTGTATTCTTTAGGTGCGAATTTCCAAACCAAGAGGAAATTCAAAATTAATAAAATAATTTATTAACTTGAAACGAATTTTTTGGCCATTTTTTATAAACCCTATAACAATTATTATAAGAGTACTTTTTAGCAAATTTAAAAACATTTTTAGTAAAAACCCTCTAGTCCTGGTTGTTGTAAAAAAAATAGTAGTACACCTTTAAATCTGGGTACTCATAATTTCCATAATCTTTGCGCGAGAATTATAGCTTAATAATACTGTATAAAAGGCATATAAAACATAAAAATGAGCTTATATAACCTTGTAAAGCTGCGCGGAATTATTTTACAATAGAATAGTTAAAAACATAAGTCTAGTCTTAATACAGCTTTGGCCATATACTGCTTCATCTGTATAAACTACCATATACATTATACGATAACAAAATATATTTTTGCAGTAAGAAACTATTACACTTAAAACAAATAAATAAAATAAATAGATGCTTATAGAGATCAAAGAAATACATATAAGAATACACAATAAATAAATAAATAAATATAAAAATATATTAAGTACTTTTGCGACTAGAAAGAAGTAAATATAGCACAGCATTAGAAATTGTACATGTTTCAACTATATTACACAAATCCTTAATATGAAGCAAGTAGAAGGAGAAACAAATTGTTGCCTAGTTAGTTTTGTAACCAAAAATGTTAATCGGAGCAAGCACAATAAAAAAGTACGATTTGGTCCCAGCATCCAATATGTTGGGCATAGACAATAAGTCTGTATAAGTCTGCACTAAAATATCTTATGTATTACATGCGGTATACAGGGCGTTCCGGATAAGAATGTACTCTCTAGTTAACAATAGGACATACGAAAATGATCAATCAAACAAAAGTTGCGCTGTAGTGAGTTTTCAATGTTTTAAAATTTAGAAAATTCTGAATATTTCGGAAGATATGTGGGAATAACCCATTTAATAATAATGTAGGCGCATCAATTTGGAGCACAAAATTAATGTTAATAATAAATAATAGGTGTTATATATCGTTGGTTCATAAAGCATAAAGTAAAATGTTTCTACTAGTTAAAAAACAAAGTTGATGATGGTTGCAAAAAATCGAAACGTCGAATTGAAAAGGTAATTAAATTATCGTATAGAGGAAACGTTGCAATGCAAATATAAAATTTATTTTCACATATCTCTTCAAATAGAATCGGAAAACAATCATAAAAAATCGGGTTTGCCCAAATATCTATCGGAAATAATCGGAATTTATTAAATTTGAAAACATGACGTTGCAGAACTCATTAACGTGCAACTTTTGTATAATTTCTGTATGTCCTAAATGATGAATGAGATCCCTGTGAGTACATTCTTATCCGGGACACCCTGTATAACTGTTATCAATGCACGTGCTAAACATGTCCGGTAAGATGAAACTTCTTCAATTTAAAAAAAAACTTCGTCCGTACGCCACTAAACATATTTCAGTTATATTTAATACATCAAATAGAAATGAACTTTATTACCAATTTATCAAAACAGACTTATAAAAACCTGTTGCATAAAAAACTTAACAGATAAATTCTACTTTTGCGGTTAATAAATAGAAAGGTTTAATATGAGTACCACAATCGGTTACAAAGTTTGGGTGATCAAATATCAAGATGAAACACTCCGATAAAAAAAATAAGAGCTATTGTCCGGTTCACAAGTTTTCTTGTTTTAAAAATCAAACCTTTAACACATAAATACCAATTGATAAACTCGAGAATTATTTAAATATGTTAATTTTAATGCTATTTTTATTTGTTGAACGATGTGTAGAATATACAATTTCTAGACAATTTAAAGAATATGTGATTATCTAAGATTTCTGGGTTGATAGAGTGAACAATTACTATTTTTTAAATCACCTAACATGCAAGATAATCTTAAATTATCGTTTTAGAGACACCCTTTATAAAGTCAAGAATAATTTAAAAAAAAAAACCATACTTACAGTGACAAAGAATAATTGAAATGGTAAAATCAAGTGAATTTTTTCCAATTCCAATCCAAAAAAGGGACGTTAATTATTATGTCTTGTTGGGTCCCAAAAACTGGCGAAGAACGTTTTGAAATTTTTACGATGCAACAGGAAACGAATATTTTGACTGCTTATGTATTTGAGAGATGTTATTATTAATGTATTAATAATGTATATAATTTAAGGAGTTCTTGCGTCTGATAAAAAATAAGACGTTATGCTATCTATCAAGCACCAAAAATCCTTCCGGCATTTAAAATGGAAGTCACAGATCATAAGTAGATTTTACTTCGTACATTTTTCGATATAATAAAGGTTGATTTTTAAAACGTTTATAAATTCGGTCACCACTGCCTAACGAAATTATCCTGTATACGTCGTTCGTGTCATCTAGATTTAGATGCCATACTTTTTTTCTATAATAATCAATAAATAATTCCTAGTTCTAGAACCTAACTACTAAATATTCTACTAAATGGCTAAAATAATTATATCTTATAAATTTTAAGAACATGATATATGTATGGTATGGGTGATGGTGGGTCAACATTTTTAGGTTAGTTTTTTTATGGCGAACGACATGAATGATTTTTAAGCGTTTTAACATTATAATATAGCTTATAATTTAACAAACTAAGGTTTAATTTTCTGTATAAGCGGGTTTTAATAGTTAATTCTGAAGTAAAACGATTAAATTTGGGTTTCCTACTTTTTTTTTAGACTGTGGTGGTTGATGGACCCCGATAAATTATTTTATATACAAAATGAGATGAGAGCATTTATATGTATAATAAAAGCAACATTGAAGAATGGATCAGTTATAAAATAAATTATATTAAACATTTTTATGAATTTTGTTGTATATGTGCGATGTTTCCGATCGTACTCTTAATACAAAAATAGACGTAAATATAAACTTTTCAGGTGCTTTTAAAAAAATTATGCAATGCATGAAGGCATTTGATGTGAGAGTAGATATACAGACAATGATTCGTTTGCCACGGCATAAAGGTGTTTTAATTAAACCCCTGCCGGGAAAATGGGACTGACGTGGCGACCTCTATATGTTGGGGGTTAACTAACGGTTTGAAATGGTGCTGTCAAATGACAGTACGTCAAAGCCCTGAACGCTACGCCAAACCTTTAATGCTCTCTTAGTTCTTGTTTTTTTCGTATGAACAGACTCCCTCTCACATTAGAGATGCCATTGATATACCAAAGCACGGCAGATTCTCGATTTTGAAAAAAATCGCCAAAATTTAATATAATTTTTTTAACCGATGTCCTTCTTCACATTATTGTATATACATATAAATTTAAAGTGAGGGTCCCAAAAAATGGCGGACCTGTGTCAAAAATTTCGGGAGATTCAAAAACACAATGACCGCCCCCTCGTGATGATGGGTCTATCAAATATTTTGGAGAACTAACTTTTCAATTACAAATTCACAATTTTTTGAAAAAATATTGGTTCGAAGATAAAATTCTCTGAATATTTTTTGAATTAAAATTTATTTAATTAATACTTTTGGTAATATTTCCAATTTAAATTTTAAACCGCATTATTAACCAATTTCCTTTCACACATTTTAGTCATAAAATTATTATACAACATAATATAAAGGGTAGGTGGAGGCATCTTAGCACTGGCTGGATTAGAAAATCTTTTTAGTTTCATTTAGTAGTACAAGAAATGTATTAGATAAATTAATTTTCGAAAATATTTCATAAACCCGAGATGATACTTTTACAACAAATAATTGCAAAAACATACCCTGTATCCTTTTAATCACGATCGCATTTATATAAACGGATTTTTACAAGCGGGTAGAGACAATTTTAATTTAAAAGACGTCTTTAAAAGAATATTTTTACACGGTTTTACACAACTATAGGCCATTTTTATCTTATATTTCAAGATAAAACTGTTTTTCCTACCCTCTTGTCATCGTAGTTTACATCTAATTTGCTGATTGGGAAAAATGTATAACCTTACAAGTTTAGTATAAAATGGTTAGTAGAGATGTCAAACTTTATTCTCGTTTGTTCGAAAAAATGTTGTTTTGCGTAAAAACGATTTAAACAAATTATTTGGTTCCCTAAATTCAAGCGCTCTCTTACTTTAAAATTTACAAGCTATGAATATTTTCACCTTAATTTTATTTGCTATCTAATTTAAAAACCTGTTTTCTTAATCACTTTTGTGCGCTATCAACGTACTTTGTGCCATTTTGAAACTTTCTATCTTCATTTCGCTACAGGTATTTGTACTATAATAGCTTCGCCTTTCTTAAAATATTTTATTATAATAATACTGCAAGTAGTCTAGTTCCCGTGTGTAAATCAAAAGCGACATTATTTTGAACTAACATATGTTTGCATCAAATTCTTTATCGGATTGCACCAGAGTTAGAATTTAAGATAATAATAATATCGTGTTTTATGCCAAATATATACGTAAATATAAAATAAATAGGTATAAAATATGCTATTTTTATTTCGGAATGTTGTATCTCCAAAGTTTCTTTTCTTCATCATCATCAATAATTTCACGTAGTTTTAAAAGTAAGTAAGAAAAAGTGAAAAATGCTTTTTTCAGATTAGATTTTATATGTTTCGGTCAGACGTAAACTCAAATAGAGAAATAAACACAAAAACATATTTGTTCAGAATTATGTCCCTTTTATGTCCCCAAGAACTAGTCTAAAGAAGAAAACCTTTACTTTACTAATACGTAAACAGCTCCAACTTCCAAAATTTAACCTAGGTTCTGTATCTTATAAAAAATATCTAAAGCTCAATATGTACAATTTTCGAAATTCTATAACTATGCTTAAATTTAGGTAACCAAATATTTTTTGCAAGTTTGTGCTTGAAAAAATATAAAGCTTTCTTTCACATGGCTTTTTTTTATATACATTTTGTAAGATTTTTGGCTTTAAATGTTAGTTTTAATATATTTTCCTAGTAACAGCCTATGTTTGATCGACAATCGCACGACTCGCTTCTTAAAGAAATTCATAATTATTAATTATATGGCTCACCTCATTCCTCAATAGAAAGCAAAAGTATATATACATCTTTGTGTGAGAATTAAAAAGTTTATTCGACCCCAATTTCGAATATATTTAGTATATTCTTGAAGAAAAAAAAACTTTTACAAAAATGTTTGCGTGGACAAAAATTGAAAATTTTTATTCTCGCCTTGCAACTTTTAAAGTACGCACAGCCCCTGCTTGAGCTGAAATCTACATTTTACAAACACGTAATAATCATGAGCCATACGGCGCACCAATTTTTTAAGAATTTACAATAACGAGTAATATGATACACCGTTTCATAATGATTACTCAATATTGTGTGATATGACTCGCCATTTCTTTTCAGCTTCACACTTTCGAGTTATACGATTAATCGATTATTAACAGTAATTGCACCTCGCGGCCCATTTAAAGTGTTTTTATAGTTCAAAATTAAGGTTTTTTAACAATTCCCCTAAAATGGTTAGGTACTAACAGTAGCCAACATAAAGAATGAACTGAAAAAGAACAAATAATAATTTTACATTAGTACTGTTGGACGGTTTCGATCAGGTATAGATTATTTGTAATATTTTAACCTGTTCTTAATTTCTGGCATGCTGAACACAAAAATACGACGAGGGAAATAAAACCACCATTATTAAATTTCATAAATACATAAATATTATTTTGCCAAAAAACTTACAAAATGAATTTGATCATGTCCAAGAATTGGGAAGCGGCATAAACTTGACAGCTGATCAGTAGGGATAAAGCTCTGAAAGCATATTTATTTTTGTTTTATGGAAGCTTTAGAGTAAATTTATTGTCATTTAACGTTGATTTTAAAAATTCTTGCTAGTTTTTGTAGTATTACTGATATTAGTGTATAATAGTAAGTTTTGTAAGTATTTACAGAAAAAAGATAAATGAATGATAAGTATTCGTGCAAGTAAAAGAAAAAATCCAGACGAAACTTTTCAGAACTTTAAAGGTTCCTTCCGAAAAGTTAAGATAAAACAAAAATGATATGCTTCTGGTCACTTTTCCAATTCACCCGCTAATTTTTCAAATAAATACAATAAATAATAAAAACAAAAAGCACGATTTTATCTAACGATGCTTCAGTCGTTCTGTAAAAATATTGCACATAGTTTTTAGCCAACAAACTCAAACCAAAAAATGTATTTTAATACATTATAAATATTTCTACATTAGAGTCAATAAATATTATGTTTACTAAATATATATAAGTTTTAATACTAAAATTAATCCTAAAATTATTAACTAATTTTGCAGCCGTGAGGCCGAATAATTTGACTAGTGAGTGGCCCGGACGAGAAGTAAAATTCTTAGATGACATTTTATCAGTTTGTGCGATTCTTATAATGCACATAGCCCATTTTATCATTTGGGATACCTGAAACATAACTGGATATTAAACAAGAATGTATGCAAATTTTTAGAGGAATAAATGGTTCAGATTCGGGAAATAATATTGTCAAATATAATTCGAACATCGTTTATATCTATTACATTTTTCAGTTAGTACTCAAACTTTTGTGCTTTTAGGCAATTAGGCAAACCTGAGCAGAAAATAGACTGCCAATTTAAATATTGTAGTGGAAGCAGTTTAACATAAAGACTTATTTCTTCTACTTTACTAAATTAAATATTTGTTTATCTTAAAAATTAATTCTGCTCTTGAAAATAAAAATATTATATATTTGTTAAGGTTCGTCTAAAAAAGTGCTACTTTTAATAATTAAGCACTTTAATAAATTATTGCACACTTGTTTTAAAAGAAAATTGAATAAACAAAAAGGTTTCATAGTGATTGAATAATAAGGCTTTTCAATAAGCAAGTATTTGTATTAGTAAATGTTTTTATTTACTTGAAAAAGTTACGAGATGAGATACGTGTTTTTGGTATAAGATGATTTGTACATATATTTTAAGTATCCAATTTAATTTAACTGCACATGAGACGCAGATAATTATATTAAAGCTTCACAAACTGATAAAATGATTATCAAATTAACCACATTATGTCACTCGCCCTAGGACTGCTTTTGCCTAGTCTCGCAAAGCGTAAACTAACTTTCAACAACTATTTTGGCGAAAACGCTCAACTCTGGCATTTGATATTTATTAATATAATATAAACTTATAATTTGATAAAATTCTTAAACTTGTGAACGCATTGTTCTAAAATCGATAGATGGCACATACCCTTGAACAGAACTGCCCATAGCTCTTTCACCATTTTACATATTTACAATATTATTCAGTATTAAAATCATGAATTTCTCTTTTATTCAAAGAAACAAAAAAATATAGATGTCCCTCAATATAAAAGGAATATCTCCCGATGGACATTTCACGGGCTAAGCAAGTAATTACTACTGGCCTTTCTAAATTATTAATTAGTTAATGCTATTTTTATATCATGTAATAAATAACAATAAATGGAATTATTTATTTAATAATACTAATGTTAATAATCGCCTAAATATGCCATGTGAAAAGAACTATGCTCAGACCTCTATAACGGGTAAATCCAATTTTTGACTAACCTAACTGTAACTACTCCTAAAAATTTACAGATTAATATATAGTTGGTACTTTTTAAGGATTATGCTTAAAATTTTAGTAGAAATTTTATATTATTTTGTAAAGTTGTATTGTTAGTTTAAACATTGTGCCTGTGGCACCTTAACTTAGAATTTGGTTTCTATTAACAAGGTTTTCCCCGAGCATACCAGGCGTACCAATAATGCAACAATGTAAAATAACTTTTTTGTAGGTGGATATACAACAAAACTTTATGGAGTAGAAATACGGAGAACTTCCAAGATGTGTGTGATTAATAATCATTATCCACAAAGTCTGCTTGAAAATGGCGCTTCTGTAGGATTCATTGACACACTGTATAATTCATTATGTGCCTGTACAAATCTTCTGAAAAAATTACGCTGTAGTCTACAACTACAAGGTGGTTATTTTATGTCCTGGCATTATTATGACGCCGTGTATATCTGTGACTAGAATTAGAATCACAGGTAGCATACCTGGCGGAAAATTTGGCAACGGATCAGGGGGACTCATCGGAACAGCAATATTTTTTCTTATTCTTGTTTTGTTACAGTTAACACACACTATTTATAATACTTACAAACATATTATAGCGTAGTATTCAAAATAGCAATTATTACACAATATACGAATACGAGAAGACAAAACGGCCTGTACAATCAATCAACACTGATTTGTTTAGTAGTCACAGCCCATTTGGAATTTCTCGAATAGTTTGACAGCCAAGCGATTGTTAAAATTTTATTATACTTATGAATGAAAGAAATTGGCTGTGGTACGATCGTTGGTATAAATAATGCAAATAGTCAATATGTATATTTTAGTCAAATCGGCAACCTTGGATAATTTTCTCGATTCGATATAACGTTGGTTAAATGGTTCCTCGGTTTGGCTTTAATATTTAACTGTGTACATTATTTATGCTAAATATTGTACAATTTTTAACAAGAGGGGAATGTACGCGACTTGAAACCTTTGATGAGCATGCAGAGTACAATGTGAAGAGAGATAAACGCGAGACAATTTATTTAGTTTAAAATAAATATTAACTTACGTTGCTAAATTATTTATCTTAAGTTTTTACAAAGATGACCTTAGGGAACCTACATATATGTTTAAAAAGTTTTGTTACAAACCTTATAACTTGTATATAAATTTTAATATTTATACATAATTTTTGGTAAAGCCTATTTAATAAAAAAAAACATTTATAAAAAAAGTTTGTTGATGTAAAAAATACATCAAATTACTTTGGCATTTTTTCATACTTTTGCGCTTAAATACAAGAAAATAAGTGCGATAAACTTTTAGTGAAAAGAAAAAGAAACTGTCAATGTCGATTAAAGCTTACATGCAACGGTGAAAGAGGCAAAAGTAGAGCTCCTAGAACTCCCTTTCATAATATCTATATCTAACTAATAACTATAGATTTCGTATAATTCGGATTGAGTTAAAGGCTCCTTAAAACTGTAATATGCTAAGAACAAATGATACCACTTCGCTGTCAAACCAAATAGAGTTAATTTGTATCATCACTGTCCTTATAAGTCCCAAAATCGCTCGGAGCGATCTATCTCATTGCACCTGAAAGCCTACGAACAAATACGAACAAAATGTTTTATATCTTTGTCATGGTCGCATCAAGTCTCTTTTAATACAGATTGTTCTTTGAACTTTTATTATTTTTAACAAATTTTGCATAGAACCCGATAAAATGTTTGAAATTCATTGGTCATGACAATTTAATGTATATGTGGACTCGCAATACAAAATGTCCAAGAAGCAACCAATATAAAACTTTAGTAGCACGAAAGAGACCAAATACTCTATATAAACTTTGTTCCGCATTCGCTGGTTAGCTGCAATGAGACAAAGCCAGGTATGCGATTCAAAATCTGGATATTGAATAAATACAACTATATAACTAGTATACTAATAGCGGCTAGATGTCCTTTTTCAAAGGCGGCCGAATATTTTTAAGGTTAGTAGGGTCTGTTGGCGTCTTTGGGTCTTTTTAGTTGGACTTTGAGACGCTTCATGCCAATCTGGAAGCCGTTCATTGCTTGAATGGCCGCCTGGGCGCTGGCTGGGTTGTCGAAAGATACGAAACCTAAAAAAAAAAAATAGAAAAAATTAAACTAGTCAATATTGATTGAAACACGTACCGAATTAGAAATAATGCTCGAACCCTACTTACCAAAACATTTACTTTGGTTGGTCGCACGGTCAATGAATACTTTAGAGCTGATGACGTTGCCGAAAGGAAGAAACATTTGCATAAGTTCCGCATCGCCAAATTCCTGCGGTAAATGATAGATGAACAAGTTACAGCCCTCCGGTCCCGATATCGAGCATCCTGCGGGTAAAAAAAATGACTTTTATAATATTTTATTTTGATATATTTAGGTAAGTAATAGTCGGGGGGTCAGATGTACGTCTAAGTTACCTGAAACGGTATTAGTTTTGTTAAAGTTATAAAAAGTAAAAAGTATATTTAAATGTGAGAGGAAAAATGGAAAAAAACGATAATTTAGATACATAGAAAGGAACCGACTTAAATGCTCCAAGAAGTAGTATAAAATAATTTAAAAAATTAAGGAACATAGGGGAGCACAGGCAGGTTGTCACAAAGATTCTAACAGGAAAACCACCTTGTATAATTACCTAGCAACACGTTATAGGTAGGCATGGGCATATCACCGCTCCCCCCACGAACTGGCGTGTCGCTGCGTCATGGACAGCCATTGTTTGTATTCGCGCGCTCAAAGTAACTTTTTGCAGCGTCATTTGCATCATGTAGGTACACGATTTCTCGTCTATTCTCTAATTCGGGATGAATTATTTCGTAGTATGGAGACCATTCTATAATATTTTAATGTAAAATTTGATAATTTTCCGTGTTGAAATTTTATGCTGTGTGGGTCTAGTTGTCACAGACCATTTGGGGCTACTTTTCACGCGTAACAATTAATATTTTTTCTTAGCTAAAGATTTTTACATTTATTAGTAGGTCTAACTAAGTATTACCATAATTTAACCTCTTCGCCGCAGCTTGCTGATCATCATACCCAGATAAGTAGGGATTTGGTGGCAAACTGGGAGCCTATGAGGAGAACACTTCTGGATTTTCAACATAAGATGGCGTTTTTTAGAGATATAACTTGACAAGAATCAAAATTCTCCACTTGGGAATAAGCATTTGTCTAATAAATCTCGAAACAATTGGACTATTTTTATTTTTCACATTTCCTCGTATTCTTTTTGTAACATATTTTATTGGGTTGTCTAATTCTAGTGTACTAAGTTTTTAGTATTCGAATTATGAATATTGATCAACATAAAGCAAGTCTGTAGTGGTATTACAGAGAAATAAGTGGTCAGTTTTGTCCGTGTTTGTAAAAAATAGTACAATTCTGGTGCCCTTGGTTGTTCTGATATTCTCTACCAGCTCGCTGTCAGTCCAAGTTGCTGATGCTAATACTTTTGAAAGAGGTTGAATTGAACTATTGCAGGAAAAAATCCTGGATAGTGAATACACCGCGTTTTTTTAGCGTATCTTTATCTATCTAAGTGATAATTATCCTCAATCACTGTGACAACCATCCCTGTAGTACGGGGTAAGATATCACAAAATTTTTTTGTACATTATTATCAGTTATTAAATGTGACTTGCCCTATGCAGCATACCAAATATACTATATGCTGTGAACGATAAATTTAGAAATATACATTTCAAATAACTATGAGAACAATTTAAAAGATTGCATGCCGTTAATCAATTTTCAGTTAAAAATACATTTGTTTAGGTTCCTCTAGAAAAATGGTGCAAAAAATATTGTGACAACTAAACCCTGTCTCCCTATATGTAATAATAATAATCACTGGTTTCTTAGACTAAGCTTATTGATTTCCATGCAAACATTGTCGAGTATTGTTTAATTAACCATTGAACGATTTATTTGCATGTCGGTGCATAAGCTTAGTTACCGAAACTAGTCACGGAAATATTAAGAGCTATTGTAATACTTTATGGAGCATCTCACAGTCGCCTTCGGCGCATCTAGTATTTCTTAACAGTTTTCTTAAAGCTAAAATCAGTATTATAGAGGGACATGTCCTTAGAATTAAGACGGCATAATATCATTAATTAGGGATAAAATATTATGCCATAACACCCTATTTCGTCAAAACAAATATTTCTAATCTCAGATAATAATAGATGTACACCTGACACTGGACTAACGCCCTAAGGGCAGACATAATATTTCACCGCCTAGCAAGATCAGCAAGATTTAGTCAGGTCAATTTAGACCTTTAATGATTTATAGGGATGGGTCCAGTGGCGTGCGTTGCGGTTTAAAAAAAGGACAACCTGCCTACATAGTGCAGGGTAAGTTCAAATATAATAATTTTTTCGCTGGAAGCTGGAAAGGAGTAGTTAGAAAATGTACAGTACAAATTTGCGATAACATATACAGAGTAGTGCAAAAAGTAAAAAACTGACATTAGGGTCGAAAGGACCAAAATGTTTTTTTAAAAAATATCGTTCCAGGACTAGACATTTCCCCCTTACTGTTTCCTGATTGCGAAATTTAAGGTCAATAAGGGGACTTTATTTCTTTGATGTACTACGGGGGCCAGTTCTGTTAGTCACCGTAGTTACTAAGTTCTAATTATTTTGTTGTTAAGGCACTTTCGGGAAATAATCGCTTTGCTTGCTTCCCTAATCGCACACGCCACTGAATGGATCATTGATAGTAAGTTACATCTCTGCGTGACCCAAACCCTGAAATCGTTAAGGTTTTCGTTTTATATGACATGGGATATTTATGACAGGTCTAGCAGTAAATACTCTGCCATTATCAAAGGTATTAAGGCCCCCCTAAAAAAATATTTTTGTAGTTAATAGTATATTACATTATGTGTATTGTAAGAAGCTTATCACTTACGAATGTAAAAATTCTTATTTGCTTCACAACACATATTAATCGCTGTCAATCTCACAACGTTACTATATTACTCAGGCGATTTCGGGACACTGAATTTATAGGACATATGGAAAAAGATTTGGAAAACACACGGAAGATAGCTGTATACTCTGCAATGTTGCTGATACCCCATAACACACAATAGATACATAAAACATGGTGGACACTGAAATAACGCCGGACAACATAACATAACATCAGGGTTACATCAAGAGAAAACTGGAACGAAATATAAAAAGTGCAAAGAACTATATTGGAAACTAAGGAACGTGAAGAAAGGAATAAGCCAGAATAGAGAAAGTGGAATACAAAACTAAACCTAAAGTAGAAAATGGCTAATATGACAGAAAAAAGCAGGATATAGAGAGGAAGAAGCCATATTGCACATATTGCCTTCACGAAGAAGATATCGAGTATGATGCTTCCGTGAAGTACAATTGGGTGAACACTTGGGTGGTTTTTAATGGTGGTTAGGTCTCCCACACTACTGAGGAAAGGCAGTGCCTATAAAAGTTTTCCACCAACAAAAAAAATCTCACAACGGCGTCACATTTTGTAGGCTGGTGTAGCGGCAAAAAGAAAGTAGTTATTTCTGGACATTCTAGCATATATTCGTGGACTCCTTAATACCTTCAAGCTTCTCTCTCTTTCTATGACATGCGAAATTTATGACAGGTCTGGCAATAAATACGGTGCCATCATTAAGGATAAAGGCCGGAGTTTGCTGATCCTGCAGAGGAACATAATATAAAGTTTTGGGACTAATTGGAATTTACTATTTATTTGAGGGTTTCGAATACCGACATGACCTTAAAAAGATTTATATTGAGTAAATACCGAGTCTCCGGGTTCGATACGATTATTATTTCGTTTGTTTTAAATATTTCGGATATACCAGACGCCAAGGAAGTTGGATATTCGACAATTTATTATTGGATTTAGAGATTCCCATTATTATATTATTTTTTACTTTTAAATATAACACTACACCACATTACAATGCACGTTTAATTATAATTGTTTTTACAGTAGATACGTTTGAAATATGCTTTTTTCTTATAATAAATTGTAAAATCTTGACCAATTCTGTATACCCATCTGAGAATACAAAAAGATACGCAGGTATTTGAAAAAAGTATTATGACTCTCGAAAAGGAAAATCGTTTTTATTTGTGGGTATTGAAAAGGAGTCATTGTTCATAAAAGCTCCTGCTTGACCCAAAAGCATATTATTTTCTTAAACTTATATACCAGATGTTTAGAATTTAGAAATTAAAAAAAAAAATGAACAAAGTGGGTACCTTTATGAGTAAAGTATTTACTAAAAGTTGCGTCAGTACAAAATTTTTCGTTTAAATTAAGTTGTATTTTTGTAAATAAGTTAAAACCATGTTTGACTTATTTTAACTCTTCAGTTTTTTTACCTTTCCATTCATTTCATTCTTTATTATTTTTCCAATAAATTTGTGTAATTATGAATCGTGAACGGGTTTTTTCTCTATAACGTAATGATTTTTTTATAATATGGCTACTTAGTAGTTATCGACAATTTCGCCTTCTACCGATTAATAGCGTTTAACGGAAATCCTTATAAGGGGTGGTTTTTGCCAGCCCCTGCACATTTAGGCAATGAGTAAAACTTCTATATTGAGGCCAAGCTTTCAACAACAACTTTTAAAATTACTTTTTATCGTATATTTATAAATAACGGGACTTTGTTCTTAACTTTTTCATATTTTTTCCAAATTTCGGACAGCCGGTATATAAATTTTTCATTACCCCACAATAAAAAAGGGTTTCCTCTTCAGGAGTCACTCCGTGGTATAATAGAATTAAAAAATAATTAAACGACTACGGGACATAGTCGCTCGCAAATAAAGTATTTAATTTTTTTGGAAAAAAAACATTAATTTTTAAATAATGATTAGTAAAACATATATGACGAATATTTCATGCATATTAAAAAAATATATGGAAGAAAGGAATGCGAAAAATACTTGCCTAGATTGTCGATTATACGGTAAGCTGAAAAAAGATAAAATTATTATAGATGTGACTCTACAACCAAAAACCAATTGGCTCTTTTTAAAAGTAATATTATATACTGCTAAGCTATGTACTAATGGCAACGTCTAAACAAAGAATATTTTTACAAATTATACATTTCTTTCTTCCAGTGCCTCAATACTTTTTAGTAAAAATAAAAACATCAGGTAACATTAATAGTGACATAGGGTTGAAAGCAAGAGTGGGTACTGAGGCAGCTTAGTCTAAATAGTTCACGTACCGTGCAGAGCGAATACATTTAACATTTAAAACATATAAGTGAGGTTATGTATCAATATTCATATGCAACATTTATTAGGGTACAAGTAAATAATTACGCTGTTTTGCTGCCACATTTAAATATTAAAGCAATTAAACGAGATATGTTAATATATATAATTATTAGTTAAATTATGATATAATGCACCAAAAGTCTGAATAATATATCTATTATACTATAAAATTATTATTTTCTGCTAAGCACTGATGGTATTGGTATCTAATAAATTTTGTATTTTATTGTAGACATTATTCTAATTGACAACAACCTCAACTGGTTTCATTTCGTAGGGACCTATTAATCTCACTTCCAGTAAATATTAAAAATCGGGTTTGTTCCGATTTTTAATAATATGTACTGGAAGATAGACATTAAGGGAAGGATTTCAAATTGAAAAAGCAGCTTCCTACAAATCTCATGTTCGTTAATTGCCGACATATTTTATTTAACGCGGCAATTCATAATAGAATCTAACGACTTCAAAACTGTTAAACTTTGTATAAATAATAAAAGGAAAGTGAGCTTCGCCGCAATGAATAAATTATACGTGTAAAGCGTCGCGTTATCTTTATTAAGGCTGCGTAAGTACTTAAGGGAATATTATAACAGACTTTTGGGTAAATTAGTAGAGTGGGTGATTCTAAGAGAACGGTGCACTTTTTTTTTTAATCCGATTCACTCGATATGTGATAGTTCGTGGTAATAAAACCTGCTTGGAGAATTTCAATAAATATAATTTTATGTAATTTAGTTCCTTTTAA
The DNA here is from genome assembly GCA_963991005.1 of Barypeithes pellucidus. Taxonomy (NCBI): domain Eukaryota; kingdom Metazoa; phylum Arthropoda; class Insecta; order Coleoptera; family Curculionidae; genus Barypeithes; species Barypeithes pellucidus. The sequence goes on from OZ022559.1 coordinate 1,928,795, forward strand.
GGAGGTAGTAAGTAGGCAGAAGGAGTTTTTACAGAAGGTAGAACTACAAATATAGTTCTGATTTAAGGATGGCAAAAATGGAATTTTTCAAAAAAAACTTAATTTATATGTAAGAGTCAATCTACAGAGAAGAGGATGGATGGAGATCATGGATAAATAGATTTTTTTTGATTTATATGTTAAAAATAAAAATGCAGTTAAACAATTCCTAAACTTATGATATTCAGTTTTAAATTAATTGATTCAGTCGATACTTGGTGGAAATCCATAACTAATATTATGAGAAACAATAAAACTACGTTATATTTCTTTTCCACTATATTCTTAAAAATGGCATGTTTCGCTATCACTGTAGCTGCTTCAGATTGAGAATGAGTGAATATTTTTCTATATCTAACAAAGTGTACAATTTTAAAATATTATTACAGGTATAAAGATGGTGTAGGTTGTAGGGGATATAATAGTTACACTGGGATTTTCCAAATGGTCAGTAAAGTGATTAGATAAATTATTTTATAGATTCATTTATACATGTAATAGCGGATTAGTGAACTAAATTTGATCATTCAGTAAAACATTGGTATTTTTAAGTTTATTTAATTCAATGGATTCTAACAGATTAAGTTTTATGCCTTTATTTTCAGTATGTAAAATTTTAAAATTTGAATCAAATTATATTATATAATCACTTTACTGACCATTTGGAAAATCCCACTGTTATTATTATATCCCCTACACCCTACACCATCTTTATGCATGTAATAATAATTTAAGATTGTACACTTTGTTAGATATAGAAAAATATTCACTCATTCTCAATCTGAAGAAGCTACAGTGATAGCGAAACATGTCATTTTTAAGAATATAGTGGAAAAGAAATATAACGTAGTTTTATTGTTTCTCATAATATTATTCAGTTTTAATATAGTACATATAATAATATTTAAAAAAGATAATAATTGGTCCCACCTTTTCTAATAGAATCACCCAACTAATTTAAATTAGTAAAATTTATATAAGCGTTACTTGAGCTTGATGAAAGCTTACCTTCTCTTTGGGCCGGGGCCATCGCTGAGACGGGCTGCGGGATGGCCTGGGGGAATTGCCCATAAACAGCGGGGTAAGCTGCTGAACAGATACATAAAAATCACACCCATACCATCTCAGATGCAACACAACATGCTGCTTACGTAGCATACGTTTTTAAAAATGTTTAAGGCCTTCATAGTTAAACAGCTATATCGTCCACCCAATGGACAACATTGCAACATTAAAATACGTCAAACAGTTTGTGAACTCGTCATAAACTTTCGACTAATTTTAATTAGCAATATAGTGGGTGTTCTTCTTTCAGCCATAATAATCTTCGATTAAAGAAAATAATTAGTTTATTTACAACTATACAGGGATTGGTAAAGAGTCCGAGGAACACGAAACATACAGGGTTTATACCATTTATATGTATGTTATTGTTTAATTCTCTCAAATTATAATCATATTTAAGATGACACCTACATCATATGTGTTTATTTAATTGATTCAATTGATTTTCATTTTTAAGTGTATGTTTTGTATGCTCCGGACTTATTGGCACATACTGTATAGTTGTTAAACCAGGCCGACTATATTTAATTAGGTTTAAATAATATAATAAATAGCATGTTGTGGAAGTTTATTAAAAATATAGAATGTTTTAAAATTATTATTTCTCATCTAAAAATTTAAATTTACGATATATTGCAAAGGCAATAAACACTTCAAATATTTAAAATGAACATAATTTGGAAAACAACATTTAATAAATACGATGTCGATAAGAATTTTAAATAATTATCAATTATTCACTTATATAAAAAGTTTTTAAATTTATTTTATTAGAATTTGATCCCGAGCTTCATTTCAAAATATTTCATTATTATAAACTAGTATATCTCTACTCTTATTTAGCTAGATATAACTATACATTTTTTGACTTAATCAATGGCGGCGCCAGGTGCGCCCAACCCTTCACCCATTCTAAGTTGCGCAAGATAATATAACAGAAATTATACAAAAATCTGTAACCTCTTGCCCGAAAATGCTGCCCACCCGCAAAAATTTTCCGCTGGATGTCACCCAACTGAAAGAAAACCGCTGGCGCCGCCACTGTATTTCAAATTGACAACATCAAAAATCACTAATGATAATATTTAAAGCCACAATTAACACCTAAATAATAATTATAGTGTAAACAGTTAACATTTAGGTGATTCAAGCTCCATGTACCAAAATATAATTCTCTATGAAAGTACAGAGAAGTAGGTATATGAAAATTAATATAAATAAAAATCAAATAAAAAAACTTGAAATGAAATGAATTTTATATTCTATTTTTTAAAAAAAATCTTTATTATTTTGTTGGGTTGATCTGATAATAACGCCTTTTATTATAAGGTTTTATAGAATTTGTTCATAAGAATAATAATTATTCGACATTTATTTTTCAAATTCTTCTCAAGATTGGCTAATCAAAATAAATATTGAAGCTGAACTAAGCTCAAACCAACCAATGATTATTATTTTTGATGAAAGCATTATTATTTTTAACGCTTTAGGAAGAATCATTTAAAAAGTTTCAGTGCTTTTATCTATAAACATTACATTACTGTACATACGTTATGTTTCCAGAATTTTTACTAATTTTTCTAAATACATTTGCATATATAGCTGCAATGTTGCTAGGTACAAAGTAATATAGAGAATAGAATATAATATATTTATACCAATAAACAGACCTTCCTAAGCAAAATCTCCATTATATAATTTTTTTCTGTCTGTCGTTACCAAAAACAGCTACTCAACTTGAGTGTCCAAGACATATTATATCTTTATCCCAGCAACAAATCGGCTCTTCGCGCTACATATAACAGGACAACACATATAGAATTATTGGATAGTGGTAGAAAGAAATATCCAAACTGTTTTTTAAATAATAAAACTTATTGGAACACAATTTATCTGGTTCTCATTAATGCTATAGAGAAGAAAAAAAATATATACATATTAAGGGGGTTCTTCATTCTACCACATGCCAAATACAGCTAAGCATAGAGATAGCGCGAAACAAAAACTTACCGACACCAGGATATCCCGGTTGCATTGCTTGAAAAGCTGCAGGATGTTGTAAGGCTGCTTCTCCATTTGGCAATCCTTGCGCAGGAATGGACAGGTGGAGCGCATCTATTGAAAAATCACGATAAATTAATAAAGTTAGTTTAAAAGCTCTAAGCATATTTCTAGTTCCGTTTCAGGAACTTCTTTTAGTTCCTACTTATTTGAGGGGATGTTTAGTTTTTAAAGTTAATAACAGTATATCATTCAGTCTATCTAGAGTATGCGACTTACGTGGTGGATAGGTTTGAGGAGGGATTCCATTTGTATACACTGGTTCCTGACCGTTCACTTGTGGACCGTTGGGGGTTTGTGCCGCCATGTTGAATGTTGGCATAGTAGGTGATGGTAAGCTAGGAATTGTGCCGTTAACTGGTTGACCGTTCCTGTCAACTGGAGGACCCACTTGGACGTCTGTGAACTCAGGTCCTAGAAAATAATATATGATTAACTAGCTCTAGAAAGATTTACGTTCATATAACAGTAAACTGTTCATGTAACTAGTGCCTAGTAACATAGATATTGCCTAATAAACTTAATATTTTAGCCCCTATTTTTCGAAGTAAAGTAAATAAACACTCCAACGAATTTGACACAAACCGCTTTTCTTCTTTCTTATCCCCCATCTCGAAATGGACATTGAAAAACTAGTTTCTGTTGAATATTTCATAGAGAAGCCTTGGGAGAAGGCTTTTAAATTTAATAGGAATATATTTTGCTTGCGTCGTGTAATATGTAAGAGAAATTCAGTTATCTGGAGAATACAAAAGTATATTTTATTCAGAAATGTATGGCTCCGCTAAATATTATCGTAAACGGGTAAATATTAAAATAAGCGGTATATTGTTATAGTTATTTACGTTGCAGCGCTTGAAAATCGTACCAATGGACTAGCATACAACTTTCAGAGTGGTGACAGCAAGATCTAACGGCCTTGGTAAACAGTAGAGCAGTAGAGAAAAATGTTTATGAAACTTTCTTATATTATTATACCAGTATTTTGTCGCAGAGCCCATAAAAGCACTCGATATTAAGAACCTGTAAGACTATTTAATTTTGAAGATAATATCGTATATTATAAAACACTCATACTGCTCCATTCAAATAAGCTTCTATGCTTCTAATTATTCACTTGTTTTTCTGTTAAAATTGTGTAATTTAGAATTAAACCACAGCATAACATAATCCCCAAAGAGCTGTCGTAACGTCAAAGGGTGGTCTGTTTACCGTAGCCCGCTGTTTTTGCCCTGCCAAACCGGGTTTAAAGTGACATTTCACGCGCCCGTGCTTCGAACAAACATTTTCGAGTCAAATGTTTACAATGAGGTACTTATTTGTTTGACGTGTTAACGTATGCGATTCTCTCCCCGACTTTGGCTTGACAACACGAAATTCAGAAGCAGTATTTGAATGGTGGTTATTTTTTCAGTGGTTGAAGTTCTTCGATTTAACTTCATACTAATTATATACGTAGAAATAATATTAGAAGCTAATCTTAAAAGGCTAGTGGACTTGTGGACTATAAAGACCTTAATAAATTAACAGTCGTTAGTGTATCTCCATTATCCGTTAAATGAAAGTCGTTCATTAATTTTATTGATTTATTGCTCTCATCTGCTTCATACCTGACGTGGGTGGTGCGACAACACCATTTCCAATGCCATTAATTCCATTGATGCCATTGATGGCATGCGGCAACTGAGTAATCGCTGCCATAGGATTGATGTATGTACCTTGTGCGGTTGCAGCTGCCATTATGGCGGCTTGTTGCTGAAAAGGAACGAAATTTAATCAAAATCATTTTTTATTATACTTAACTTAATACTGCATAACAGTCGTCAGGCGCAAAATATAATTAAAATTGTCACATTTATTGAGAAATGTTCAGACTTTTGTATTTATAAACTGTCTGACTGAGCATTGTAAAGGATTTATACAAATAATATAATAGGTAAATAAATAACTGTATTCAAATATACACCTGTCACTTTTACAAATTTATTTTTAAATCTACATAAAATAACAGTTCTTGAGTGTTTTTCTTAGCGAATATCCACGATTGTGCTTTATCCAGATTTTCTCCCAGCCAAACCTGAATTCCAAGAAACTTTTCATTAAATGTAATTTGCCAGCAACATTTATAGCAACCCCAATAACAACCCTTATATTTAATTACTAAAAATGACTCTATTAAGCGCGATCCAACGGAATTTTTAATTTCCGAGAAACCACTTAAAACTTTGACCACGAATGAAGTAGGCTAAATAAACGTATGAAATAGCTATTCTGAAGTTCTAAAAGTTACGTAACTGCTTTAAACGCTTGGATAATTTAAAACGGTTTTTAAACGCTATGTAGTTTTGTAGATTTCGAGTTACTTAATTACTTACCGATGTTAATAAATTAATTTTGTTAGTTTCGTAGGAAGAATGGGTCCAGAATATTATAGATTAAATTTTCACTACGGTTTGAAGAAAATAATGAAGAAAAACTTAGGTATCTACTATAGTTTTACAGTTCTTTATAAATATATTCCTTTAACATTTTTGCTCGAGCAATTAAAACGACGATGTTCTCGGCATTATAGAACGAAAAAAAAACAATTAAATAATATTTCACGACTTAATTATAAAACAACGCATAATAATGGAAGCCAAATGTTAGTTTTCATGAGCACCGCACTATCAAACACATCTACAGCAAGTAAACTATGCAGGTAAATAACAAAATAAATTAAAACAACGGCATTTCCCAAAGGGCTCTGGAGGGTTTATTTCGAAATTCTAAACATCACGCAAACCACTTTACTAACACTATATTTTATTAGAACTAATTTAGTGGTTACCGTAATTGTTACTTTTAATATTCGTTATAAATCACCAAGCATGTTATTTAAATGTTGAACAATAATAATATTTGTAATAAATTTTTTTCGATTCAATTCAGCATGGAAAATAAATACAATTAAAAAGTATAAAGTAAAAATAAGCTACCGAAACGGACACAAAATAGAGCAATTACTGTATAAAAATATATTCGCAAGAAAACTTACTGACTGATGATCAAATTCGGCCACAAAGGATGGCGAACCAGAGCTGTCACCATATTGAGTATGTTGCATGGCCCGCCATCGTGTTTGATCCAAAATTTGAACATCAACCTGTATAAGAAGAAAAGGGACTTTGGCAAAATTGTATCGTAATTCTTGGGTAGCTAATACAGTCGCAACCCAGAAATAGTGTGAAAATAATGTGTCCAAATGGAATGAAAAATAGTGCACAACAGTTAAAGTTTATAAAATATAACATACATTTTAGAAAGTTATAAATACTCGAAGAGATTTAGGTCACTGGTTGAACTCTTGATATAGAAGTGTCCAACCAGTTGAAGAACAAGTTTAGGGGTGATGTCATTAACACCATAACAATTAAAAATTCCAGTTTAAATTTCAAGTTATTTTATAATTTTCTTCTCTGATAATTATATGGATTGACTTACTTGTGCATAAGCAGCTCCGTACGCCCCAAACTGATTAAACACAAATGGGTTGAGAAGACTCATGTTTCCGGCCATCTGCTGCATACGTCGTAATTGTCGTTCTTTTTCGGTATCCGCAAATTTAACTACTAAGCTAGAAGAAGCTCCCTGAAAAAAAAAAATAAAAAATAATTTTTTTTGCTATATTTTATCATGGTATTAGGTACTACTAGCTAATATTCATTTTAGATTTATAGCATATTAGCAAGGAGTAAATTATTATAAGCAGTAGCGAGCATTAATATATTGAATTGAATTCAATTCAACCCGATTTCAAAGCATAACCTTACGTTTCTTCTTCTATTACAATAATTTTATTGTACCTACTAAATAAAATTCTAGAACAAAAGTATTAAAATATTTTTTATAGTGTGTAATTTCAAAAGCATCTACATACTCTTAAGTAAATCTCTTTTAAAAATCTTTGAATATTTTATTTCATATCAGAAGTGCTGTAAGAAATATGTGATATAAAAAATATTATAAAACGCAACATAAGTAGCAATATGGTTGAAAATAGGTAAATACGCTTGCAACTTCAAAGACATTTTTTCAAAGAATATTACGTTATATTCAAAAAACCGAAATGTTTAGCACAACAAAGCCCTCAAAGCACTGAAATGCTTTTCTTTTGATGTTTTCTGGAAAGAATTTTAGCTCCAAGAAAATTTGAAGAAACTGCAAAATTTTGTAGTAATAAACAATTTGAATATTTAGACTATAAGCACGTTTGAAACGAAATTATATTTATTAGACGACAGAATTGATACATCTATATCCAGAATCAAATTAAAAAATACAAAAACTTGACACCAGAACAGTACTTTTGAAGAAAGTTCCATATCTTGAAGTCTTGAAGTGAAATATTTTAAACAATGATTCCTTCACATTCTGTTCCGGTTAGTAAATCAGTTATTTAACATATCGTCTTCATTTTTGAAATATTATTTAGAAATCGTTATACGTTACAAGAGGATAAAATACTTCGAAGAACACAAGTTCCGAAATAACATTTCAATTTGTCTCTGCTAAATAATTTTATTGGAAACGGTTCATCGCAAGCTAGAGGATTTAATACATTTTATTGTGCGGTATTTGCGACGTTTTTCGCGGATTCTTGACAATCGGTAACCCTGGGCATTCAATAACAGGTTGTCTGTTGGGCTTTTGCAAAGCGGCAGCATCCAACAGAATTGGATGGCGTTCCTCCGGAGTTGGGATTTAACGATTTCTAATAGATTTGCTTGGGAGATGAAGCGTGGCCTCTTGGGGACAGAACCGGAATTTAAATCAATTATCCGGGATATTTATGTGCCAGGGGCGTTAAGTGTTGTCAGTTTTTGCTGCTGATGTGAAAATGGCACTTTGAGGAACTATTTGAAAACATTTTTGTTATTGATATGAAAAATATATTTTAAAAGGGCAACAAATTACAATCAGCTGAAAAATAAATTAATTATGAGTCTACCTGCCAAGTAGCAATTTGGGGCCGTAGAATGAAACTTGAAGCCTGAGGCATAGTCAAATGCGACAAACCTTTAATGAGAGCGAAAATCTCAACAACCAATAAATACTGCTTTATCGCTCTAGGTTCATAAAGTGATCCGAAGAACTAAAAAAGTATACCGAGTGATGATGCATCCCTAACCTGAACATAGAAAATACCATGTAATTTTTGAGGGGGCTGAATAATGGCTCCCCTGTACATTTTATAGAAAAACTGTATTATAACTTCTTGAAGAGGCCGACATGGTAAACCCATGTACCGAGTTTGAAGACATTTTGATGGTCCCAAGTTACGATGCATTAACATTTAATATATAATGCAAATCAACTATTCCCCAATATTTTTAAACCAAAAATATTTTAATATCTGTCCATGTTTTAATGCATTAAAGGATTTAGGTAAGGGCGAGTTAAAAAAATAAATGTGCTAACCTAAAAAGAACAAACGAAGAAATTTCCAAACAATAAACCTAAATAATCTTCCACTTTATTCTCTGTATTGAAAAGGGTCGAATTTATAGTTAAGAATCCAAAGCCAAGGGACTTTGGGATATAATACTTTTTATTGTACGGCATTTCTGAAAGTTTCTGCTAGTCTTGACATTCTTTTGTCATCAATAAATCGCTACCTAATGATCTCAGATAGAGAGAAATGGGGATAGGACGTAGTTTGGTGTTTTGTTTGGTTATTTTGTTCTTTACCGACTGTAAAAGGATCTAGCAACTGTTTTTGTTATGTATTAAAATGGTCATTATTTCTATAAAAGGAGGGGAAATCAACATAGGAGTGATTTATATCAGAAAAACAATTATGACATGTAGAGTTGAGCAGATGTATGCAAACAATTTCTTGCCATTAAAAAATACCTTGCTGGGTTTCTGTTGCTCCCTAAAATAATTTTAATTTGAAAAGAAACAGAGCTTGTTATAGAGAATTAGCTCATCAATTACCATAAGCAAACAAGTTTTCTTAGTTGTATAATATTTTTTCAGGAATTCATATTTCTAAAAAAATAAAACCCAATCCTGTAATTACATCCCTTGTCAAAAGGGATATCCCAACTTCTTATTTTCCCGTCGGTCTTTCCTCGAGCCACGCCAATTGATTTGCTGCAAAGGATCAGTGCTGGATTTACTTCCAAACTGCCTTTTAGACATTTAAGATCACATTTTTTCGATATGGAGTTATGCGACCGATAAAAGTTTTATGGGAGTTTTAGGTTTTATTCAACTGTATTGGAAATTTATGGTTCAGTAAAAAGGTGAAACAAAAAGGAATATATTTTTCTCAGTTTTTATAACGAAGTAAAATATTTATCGAACATAGTAAGGTCATGCTAGAACGTCTTCGGCATCTTCATCCTATGAAATATCCGATCTAAACTAAACCCCATCGGAAATAGACAGCTTTTTCATTTTTAATTCTCTTACATTTCGTCCTAAAATTGCGATCAAATTATTTAAAACGCGACCTCTGGAGGGCGATTCTACAAGGATGAATCCAAAATGACGGGATTCTTAAACAAGGAAGATCGAGGAGTACTAAGCTCTCTGCTATTCGTCGGTCTAGGTGGAATTACGCGGGCAATGTCAGTCGAACATTTGCTAAGGAAATATCTTTAAATGAGAGTCAAATCACCAATCTGTCTTCGTTGTTATAGGCTGTCGATGTTCTTACTCAACTCGTGGCCTCCGTCAGATGAATGGCTCTTTTAAATCATCTCTATGGCCGAGGTTCGCATATTTTTCGGCTGGCCGAGCGGCAAAGTAAGATTACTTACCCAGAACCAATTTGGCGTTCCTTTTGGAAGCGTAAAAAAACACGCTTATGCTTATTACTGTAGAAAATTTATAAGCATCAAACTACATTTACTTTCATATCTTTTTAAACCAGCCTCGATTACAGCGGTGATCATTAAATTTAATAAACCATGCATACGGAAAGCAAAAGCTCCGATTAAAGAAGCATCTAAAATAGAATTAAGGTTTTCATTAGATGCACAAGGGATCTGGGTGACCTTTTTTAAAACTATTAAACATGCATAAAGCGGATACACCGCAAAGCCGGGCTCATATAGGAAAATGCGCCCAACTAAATTACATAGATTAGGAATTATCCCACCTAAAGGCTCTTCTATTTGGTTTTGTTTTCGGATTTAGTCTGTTAGCAAATCTTATTTAGTTTAATTGTAGCTATAAATATGTTAGAACAAATTGTGTGTTGTTAATGAGTATGTATAAAAATAGTATAGTAAAGTACAAGCTTTATATATACAGGGTGGCCCATCGAAAACAGTCCAGCAAGGTTTACGGCTGTGTACGTGAAAATAAAAAAAAACCTGGGACCCGTAAACTTGTGTTTTCAGGGGGACACGTTTCACTATTAATTTCATCCCTGTAACCTCAACCCCCCTAGCGGGGGCGGCTACTGCCGTTGTTTTTTTAAATGGGAATGGGTATGTTGTGATACATCTTTTTAAAGGGCATTAAATTCTCTTTAAAATGGCGCTTCGTTTTGAAAATTTGAGCTACGCGCCGCCGAGCAACGGAATTTGAAACTTCACTGCACCTCTTATCAAGTACACAGGTTTGTGCGTAAATAATTTTTTTTTATGTAATAAGTATCAGTTAATTCAACTCCATCTTCAGTAAAGTGGTTGATCCAGATCTACATACGTTATTTCTGTACTATTATTTTCTTTCGATTTGATCGTGACATAAAAAAATGGTTTATTCTATTGACTGACTGGTAATTATTGAATTTTATTTTATAATAATGTGCAAGAGTAACGGCAACTTTGTTTAATGATAGACATCCAGATAGACACGTACATCATGGTTATATCCTAGAATTAGCGGTAAAATTTCGGCAAACTGGTTCAAACCAACTGGTTCAGTGGCAAATAAAAAAACAATCAATGAAAATCCGGTAAGAAATGAAGCAGTAGAAGTAGCTGTTCTGGGTTAAGTTAGTATGAATCCAACATAAAGTACCAGAAAAATGTCTGATGTAACGGGAATTTCGCGGACCACTGTACAGAGAATTCTGAAACATTATAAATGGCACCCATACAAAATTCAACTTCTCAAGAATTGAATGAAGATGATAATGACCGCCGTTTACACTTTTGTGAAGTAATGTCAGAACAAGTATTAAATTATCCGAACTACCTTTTTAACGTTTGCTTCTCAGACGAATGTTTTTTTTTCTTAATGGCACTGTCAATCGACATAACTGTCGTTACTGGTCCGACACGAATCCAAGGATTTACCACGAGGTTCATACTCAAAATCCTCAGAAATGAAACGTTTGGGCTGGTATTTTCGGTGATCACATAATTGGACATTTTTCTTACCGAGCCATTTAAATGGAGATACTGATTTAGATTTGTTGGACAATGCTGTCAACCCAGCGCTGATCGAAATTATGGAAAACGACCAACATTATCAGAAAGAAAATCCAACTAGTTTTTAAAACGCAATTTCTCGGCGGCGCGTAGCTCAAATTTACAAAACGAAGCGCCATTTTAAAGAGAATTTAATGCCCTTTAAAAAAATGTATCATAACATACCCACTCCCATTTGAAAAAACAAGGGCAGTAACCGCCCCCGCTAGTGGGGGTTGAGGTTACAGGGATGAAATTAATAGTGAAATGTGTCCCCCTGAAAACACAAGTTTACGGGTCCGAGTTTTTTTTTTATTTTCACGTACACAGCCGTAAACCTTGGTGGACTTTTTTTGGATGGGCCACCCTGTATATTTGGGTAGGCGGTCATGTTAGAAAACGAGCCGCCCGCGGTGGCATATTATGTTTCATTATCACAGTAACTTTTTGAAATGTGGCATTTGAACGGAAGCCGATGAATTAAAATATATCATGAGCAGGGTTGCCAAGTCTGGTGCAATTTTACTAGATCTGGTAAAATGAATAATGTGGTGAACACTTTTTACAAAGGTCCGATTCTGTTTTTTTTTTGGTGTTTGGTGAAAAACTTTTTTAGAAGGTCCATTTCTGGTGACTTTCAGTTCATTTGCATCGTTATATTAACAGGATGACATAAAATATACTTTAGCTAATATCTACCCATAAATGAAGCCCACAGCGTTAAATGGCAGTGAATAGTATAGGTTTATTTAGTATATGGCTTTATCCTTCTTTTTGCTAATACGGTCATAAATATGCTTCATCCTAGTTTTTTGACTAATATTATTATGTACTTTCAAATCTGGTGATTTTTCATAACCATTTCTGATGACTTCTATTTTTTTCACCTGGCAATACTAATCATCAGTACCTACGCCCTTTTACTAAACATCGTGCATTATTTCCGTCCTCCTTTTGGCGCTCGCCGACTTCAGTTCTCTATTTGTTGTGCTCGTCCCGGTTGGGAAAATGGATTTTTTAAAGTCGAAGTAATCGGTTTTGTGCTAAATTAGATTTTTGCCGGATTATCCATCACGGAACTTAAACTTTGCATTAGCGTTAGGTGAGTAAATTACCCGGATAAATAGTATTTTAACTTAAACCAACCCGAACAAACCTACATAGGAGAACTAGGAGCTAATTGAAATCGATATTAGGTATAATAACTGTTCAATTACTAGGAAAATACACTAACCTGAATAAGAATATTTTTCTTAATGTAGGCTTTAAATACATTTTAGGTCTAAAATTTTAGATCTAAGATTTAAATAAATTTTAGGTCTAATCTTTAATCATGTTATCATTTTCGAGGAATATCCTATGTGTCCTGACTAGACACACCACCCGGTATAATAAAATCAATTTCTAATGTCATTTCCACCATTCCTAAACAACCATATATCTCAACGCCAATTAAAACCAGTCAACTGGAATAGAACTTCGACCCTCTTTGTGTTTATTGACACAAATGATTAGAAAGTACGTCTAGTGCCAGGCTAAATAGAGTAGAAAATTTCTCTTAGAATGCTCGTATTTACATAAAATAATCAAGAAATTATAAATATGCACTAATCAATAGAACGGCATAGGTACGGTAGAACAGTAGAGTCGCAGTGAAATTATTAATAAAGGAACTACTTAATAGGATTTTGGACTGTTCTAAAACTCAGCCGTGCAAAGTTCCTTTTTACACAAATTACAGAAGAACTACGCAATATATTGCATTTTTTATTAAAAATATTTAAAAAAAACCATTACAGTGAAACCTCTCATATCTCTATTAAGCGGACATTTTTCATAGTCCGGAACTAGGTATATGAAATTCCATGAAAATCAACCACTGTTGAGCGGACTCTCCTTTGGGCGAACACACATACCAAAGAGTGCGAAAACCCCCTTTAAACGGACAAAAAAATTTGGGGAGACGAATAAGTACGGTGCAAAAACTCTCTCTCTCTTACAGACCGGCAACCAATCGCGTATGCGTGACAGAGCGAAATGACTTCGCCGAATGAAAGTATATGTGATTCCCCGACAGCAGTACGCCGTTTATTTGTGAGTTGTAAAGTTAAAATCGTAAACAATGGCACAAAAATATCGCGTTTTGAGTCTGAAAGATAATATTGATTTGTGGAAGTTTGTAATTTGATAACAATGATTTGGGCGAGTTTATTAACATTGATAGCAACGTGCTATTAGAAGATGATAGTGATCCCATTCCTACTGATAATGTAGTTCAAACTGAAACCACATCACTATCTAACTACTCTGATGAAGAAGTTGAATGCAGTAATCAAACAAATGTCACCAATTATCAACAAGCCATTAGTACGGTAAAGGAACTATATGAGTATGCAAAGAGTGGAGGTGACTACAACAATGGAATTGTTATCAGACTTGGAATTACAATTTCTAGATTGCAAGTATAAAACGCAAACACGTCAAACTACGTTATTAGATTTTTTTAGTACTACATCCTAACTAAAACTAGTGTATTTTTGTTATGTTTATTTGTACAACACATAAATAGTAATAATTTTGTATTTACATAATTATTACCTAATAACAAATTTCCCATGGGTGGACACCTCTATTAGGCGGACACATTTAGACGGTCCCGTAGGTGTCCGCCTAAGAAAGGTTTCACTGTATTTGAATAAAAATGAGTCCTAATAAAAAAATATTTATATAGTCGATTAATTAACATGGTCAGGTCAAGAGAGCCTCGTGGTTTTTCAGAGGAGAGGGTCTTCCTCTATGCTATAACTAAAAAGGAAAACATTTTTCAGAAACTACTTTATAGCAATTTAAATTCAAATTTAAACGGCGACCGACAAACAATTACCGAATCCAATCAAACGCCATTTTCAATAACCGCTGAAAAATGCAATACCACTTCAACGAAATCTGTTTTGCTTCGTAAATTTTCAATTTCTCTTCGAATATTCGAATCGTCTAGTGAATTATTAACATTTTACAAAACACAGTTAGTGGAGTAATTGGCGTGCTGTTCTTGCCCCGTGCCGGTATATAACTGACCACTTGTTTGATTCTAAAATTGTAGTCCAGGGGATCAGTAAAGTAAACCCAAAAAGTTAAATTCAACTAAATATTAGTAATAATTAATGCTATAAGATCATCACAATCGGATATCTAAGTTCAAGATAGTTTCTGATCTGATTTCAAGTTGTTTGTTCGTACGCGTTATTCGGCATTTTTTTTAAAATTAACTTTGAATAATCCGTTTTACATAATTAATACCTTAAAAAATTTAGGATCAAAAGTAAACAAAGCAATATATTGCATTAATAAATATATCAATCAATCAATTCAGCGATAAACTAAGTTCGAGGGTTTAGTTACATTTCAATTAGGTGTTCAATATATTTGACATATGTCATCATTAAAAACTAAGATGATATTGACTATACCACCTGACAACCAAAGTAGACTTCTGTGTTAATACATGATAATTATATTTGTATTCCTCATAAATTAAAGAACCCATGGAACCTAATATTATTGCGAATATATGTTATAAAAATAAAATATAGGCCAAAGTTTGAGAGATTCATCGGTGATTCACTATAAACCTCTCCTATATACTCAAGTCCCTTGGACTATAAATCAACATCGGGTTTCTCCTAGCCATGTGGTTTTCGAATTCCCACATTTAAGTCGCGCGTTTGCACTTGTACGTGCAGCCAAAATTATGAGGAAGGAAATAGCACTTATTTTGGTTCTAAATTCTTTAAAGGGAGACCTTTAACTGGTTTAGGAAATACTGCGTTTAAGGATTCATAAGATGAAGATACGGCAGAGAGCGAGATGCGGTTGAATGGGAATCTGGGTTAAAGTGGGGTATAGTATATCAGTATACAAAACGTGTTGTCAGATCGTCAGGCTAAAATCTTATAAAATATAAAAAAATAGCACAAGGGAGGGGCTAAAATAGGTTGAACCTGACGTTGTTGTCCTTATAATAAGAAGAAATATCGAGAGTAAAAATATCGTTCTATAACTCGTAAGAATTAAATATTCAGATTTTGCTAAAAGTTGAGAAAAGTCTATTCTATAGCTTTATAAAACATTCAATACCAGTTTCTCTATTTTAAGTCTTTTTTAATAAAAAAATCAATATTTAAATGTGCCATATAAATTTTGTAAATTTTTATGACTGTCAAAGAAACATTTACTCGGATGATGATAATTAATGTTGTTAATTAAATCATCAAATAGAATTTTACCATTAACGCTAAAATAGGCTAAATAGAAATTAAAGCACGCAAAAGGTCCATCTCTAAATCTTAAAAGTAAAAGAGACAATCCCTTCAGTTTAATTTGGGACTATGGGCTATTCTAGCATATAAATGGATCCTATTATCGTAGTAATTTTCTAGAGCTTTATTCGGTAACAAGGGTTCAAAGGGCTAAAATAAAATCTACAACTTAATAGCTATTATAGAAGTGAATTGAAAATTATATTCAAGTTTCCAGGATTCTCCCCTTAGCTAAATACTAAGTTCATTATAGACTTGTTGTTTGTAAAATTTTGATCTGTGTTTATTACTATTATATAGGGTATTGGGATAATGTTTCAGGATACTTGTTAAAATAAAGTCATATAACAAGAAGTCGGAAATCCAATAATACCTTTTTTTGCGTTCAGTGGAAAAACTTTATTTTACTGCTAACAATAACTTTTGCGCTTAGACGGTGTGATTTATCGGCTTGAATAAAGAGTATCTTTTTATCAGATTTTCTTTTGTCTTTAAAATTACATGTCCTTTATTCCAATAACTGTCTAAACAGAAAGATATGCCAAAAATTAAATTTGATTTCCGGTCAAGTGGCCTCTGGTGGGACAGTGGAAAAACATTTTTATAACAGAATGATAGAAGTCGTTAAGCGTAATTACTGTGCCAAATATTAATTTGATAGTCTAGAAACTAACTGCAAAATTTAAAAAATAATAAAAAAAAATTAAACTTTTACTGGCTGTAACTCGAAAACTAAGTTTTAAAAACTTAACATACAGAACGACCTCTTCAAGTATCCTGATGCATTATCCGAATACTCCGTCATCTACTTTATCTTAACAGAACACTGACGGTATATCAATAATATAAATATAAATAATAATAATATAAATATATTACTGGATATTTGTTCTATTCTAAATTAATGAACTATTTCTTTCTGTGTATGCAATGGACTGGTTCTAACAATTATCAATATTGTAGTTGTGATATCAACTGAACCAGAAAAGTAATAAATTGGAAATAAAAATCCCGGACCATGAAGGCCGGTCCATATTATATCAGTAACTAGCAGGCTAATCCGATCAACTAATACGATGTAATCCAGCAGTAATAGGCATTCGGAATGTATGCGTCCGTAGGCTTCGGTTGGACGTCATTCAGTTTTACGCCCACGTAAACCGGATTTTATTTATACAGGAAAATCATTAAAATTTCGTTTCCTCATTACTACTTTCTGTTGAATAATATTTTAATGAATTGTAATTAAATCAAACACTTTTTGTATATTATCTACATTATCCGTAGTTACAGCTGTAGCCAAGGGCTCAATGAAAAAATAGTTTCCAAGTTCAATAATTGACCCTTTCTGACTAACCCTTTGATCCCGTGCTCCAAATAAGAGAACCCTTTGAAATGATAAAAGAGAATAGAATCTATTTACATGACAGAATAGCCTAAGGAGTTTGGAATTATTTGAGAACAAATTTCTAATTTTATATAATTTCTAATAAGCATTTGGAATCGTATTCTACTATATAAATTATTCATATTATTATTTCTTGCTGGCAAGTTACCACATCTAAGACATAGCATAAATATTCCTATTAGTTAAAGGAATACTTGGATAAATAAAGAAAACATCTTTTGTTTGTATTTGCTTAAATTTTTGCACATTTGAACTATCGCAGTGACCTATAAAGCGATCCATTAATTTTCCAGCTGTTAAAGAATTAAATTATATAAAAAATTCGGTAGAAAATTCTTAACCTGCATCACTCATAAAAACTCAAATAGATAAATAACCATTTGTCTGCCTTCACATGAAGATAAACGTTATCAAAACAATCTCATACAACCAAAAAAAAAATAATACGAAAGAGCCCAAAGCCTTAAAATCAAAAGAATATATAAATTACTTTTTTTTTTAATTGATACTTCATTAGTATTATTTTAGTATTTTTTAATTACGTGTGTATTTATATCAAAGCCATAAATATGGATCTTTATAATACTATATTTATAGTAATTCGTTAATATATTGAAAAGTACGCGTTCGTACGCGCCGATCAGTTCATGTATTTAACATTTACAAGTTTAACAAATACCCATGGGAAATTTCACAAATGTTATATATTTTGGACAGCATTTCAATAGCATTAATTCTAAAATTTCATATACAAATATTATTTTAATACATACAATTATTACACTTTTGGCGACATAGAAGTTCGAAATATTTAAACCCAATGGATTTTTAGTACTTTAATGAAGAGGGGGATGATGAGCACTGTAACTACTAGTATATTATGGTTCACATTTAGGTATAAATTATAAAAATAAATGTGCTCAGAATGTTTAATAGGGCAGTTGGATTAAATCGTATTAGCTGGTTGGATTAGACTGCTGCCGGCTGATACGTATAGCAGTCTATAAGGTCTGGATTTTTGTTATCTCCTGATTACGTTCTAGTTCAGTTGACAGCATAAGTGCCAATATTGAAGATAGTTTTTAATACACTCGATTAACCATTTTTACTTTATAAAAGGAAATGCAAAAATAGATTTCTAAGCACCGTCAGCTTCCAGGAACTGTATTAAAATAAACTAATGTATAAAAATAAGTGAATACATGGTCTAAATTAAACAAATAATTTAATTTTGTCAATCGAACATACCCAACCATATAGATAGAATATTCATTTTATCCATGTTAACTGAATTAATTTAATTCCCATTTGACAAATGTTTATTTGTCTTAAGTGATTACGATACGAGTGTCAATATGGAATAAATAGAATTAGAAATGATTTGCCGTGTACGCTATTTTATTGGCAAAAGTAAATAGACACTAACAGATATTTGCTTATTTCAAGAGATTGTCAAAGGAATTAATTAAAAGTATATTGCACAATCTAAGGATCGTTGGTATAAATCTTACATTAAAAAACAAGCATTCTGAATTGAATGCATTCGAGAGCATTGCCATAATTTGATTGGAATGGTACTACCAAGAAAAGGAAGCTTATTCTATTGATAGGAGATCACACCCTGCATACCGGTCTCCAACTCTTCTGTTCTGAATTCTCATTAAATCTGAGAATACACTCGTATGGTATTTATTTATCGCAGGAACACACATCGTCTGTTTGCTTGTAAGGTGGTAAAAATTAACAACTAAGACATTCTAACTTCGATAATGGATTGAACAAAAAATATTGAAACATCTATTCTGCCGAACTATATATTTTTTAATGTAATAAATATAATATAAGCTTTAATATAATTTTTTTTTTCATTTCTCCTTGAAAGCTTATTTTATTTAATAAGTCAATGCGTGGAATAAATAAGGTTTTGTAAGCAGCCGGAATTTTGCCAGGGGCAATTCTTACTAATTAATGTAGCAATTTTTCTTTCCTAATTACCTTTGCTAACATACCTTAATATAATTAATTAGGTATCCTTGTTTCCGTGCTGCCTTTGGACAACTTAAAAATAAACTTTATTTGGCATTAATTATATACAACTTCTTAACGAGTTACGTTTGATGGATTTTTTCTGTGAATCTTGACAAGTACCAGGAAAGTATTTTACTACATTCTTAGTGACTGTCGTTGTACAAAGTTATATTAAATTAAATTTGTTTTTCACAATGAATTTCTCGAATTGGAGGAACTTTTAATTTTAGTGCATTTTTTAATAACAACAGTATTTGTATATAAAATGCAATGATCCAAGCAAACAAACATGCAACAAAAATTGTGTTCGGTAATTAAGAGGCGCTCGAACGTGATATTTATCGTTCAAATATTTACTAATCTGCTATTCGAGCACGTGCACCGGCAATATACTGAATAACATTGTCACATATCGTCCAATCAAAAGCTAACATTTCTGTGGAAAATCTGAAATTTTGCTATAAAAAATAAATTTTAACAGGTTCTTATCATATATAGCAATATAAGAAAATCGTTTATTTTTTATTGATATTAATTAATTTTAATTAATATCAATAATTAATTTCTTATTGATATTTTTAAGGAATGATTCAATATTTGAATATAATATTACTTTGAAAAATCAATAAACAATTAAAACTTGTAAGGAAGGTTATCAGTTCGTTACATTTTTAACTTTTTAAATTTAAAGATACTTCAGGTTTTTTAATTGACTGTCATTTCCAAATAATAATTTTATTGGGTCAATATAAACTTCAGATTTAATTGGATAAAGTTTATATAATACAGTAAACGGTCCAACAACAAATAACAAGCCCCCAAACTTTAATCGACTCCAAATCGGCCGCTTGTTCTTGGCAAGGAAGATGAAAGTAAAAATATATTTTGCTTATACCTTTGTGTGTAATTAGGGCCCAAAGAATTTGAGTAAAAAAGTTTAAAGGTAAGAAGAAAATCACAGATTTAAAAGTTTTCCATATGTTGCCCATATATTCACACACACACAATATAAAATTCCAATTTGTTGGTTGATGGTTCTCGATTTTTAAAAATACACATCATAAATTTATGGTTATGTATACATTTTTTTTTTCTTTTTGATGGGATCATACTAACAATGCGGCGCTAACTACTATGCACAGAGGAATGACAGGTTGCTATTTGAATTTTGATGAGATAGTCACAGAAACAGAATGATGATTTACGATACTCTTTACTACCTCTTTAATTAGACATATCCATAAAAATATTATTTCTATAACGGTATATGAACGCCCTTGTTCAGTCTGTACATATTGCTTATTAAATGTCCCGTAATACCCACGCGTTAAATGTATAAACAAGGTGACAAAAACACGTCATCCTGAAATTTAATTAAGTCCGCGGTTACGCCGCCATAAGAAATTCCCTTTTAAGACGGGGAGAGGGCGTTGTAGTCTACCCTTGTTAATCCATATAAAACGGCACAGTACACTAATGTCATCTAAACGTCTCATAATCGTTTATTCATGCATAATATGACATTATTTAGGCTTGCGTTAATCAGCGCTTTATTACAGAAACGTTAAATATGCTGCTGAAATGTGACCTAGTAGATTGTCTCGCAGGGAAAAGGTACATCGTAGGAATTCGACCTACGATAGCGTTCTAAGGCCCGATAATTTACAAGCCTTTAAGGTTTGTAAGGGTTTAGGAGGGTAAGTAAGGGGAGAAGGGGGTTTTTGCCCCAGATTGGAGTAAGTTTACTGCGCATGATCCAGAGATCCTGATAGCTGGTCGCTAGTTGATCCGAGAATGATATCTAAGGTCTGAAAACAGCTAAACAACAAACAGGACTGTTTCTAGAAACAGGAAAACAACTCTAGGAGCAGATAAACAGCTATAGAAAGAGGACAACAACAGCTCTAGAAACAATCTCTCCTTGCGACAGGCAGATCTCGCGAGATCTCTGGCATGGAAAGAAAGAATTGGATGATCCCAATTGTATTTTTCTATGAAATTAAATATTCAACATACTACATACAAATATCCATACAAAATTACACTCACAGGTACATTCTATTGCGGTTTTTATTATGCGTTTTCGAATATAAAAAGAAATTCTGATCAATAAAACACGCTAGCCAACAATACAGTTTGCCGCCGCAAAAAGTTCGAATGTATCGTTTTGCATACCGCGTTTTCGACAATCCTTTTGAAAGCTAATTTCAACGTTTTCGACCAATTGGCTTCGGCGAGCGAACACAAATCCATTGCAAAAGCCACTTTTGTAATTATGATTTGAGGCTATTCTGTAATTTAAAATTCGAATGTGTAATTTGTATTATTTAATTTAAATACGTTTGTATAGCAAAGGTTCTGGTTTCGTTCGGGTTTGTTTGTATTTTTAGACCGCATATTAAAATACTTTAATGGAACGCATCATTTCCTGCTCTTGTCTGCAAAATATCGATAGGTTTTTGACAAAATATCGTAAATTTTTTGATGATTATATTTTTACCGCAGTCTGTAATTGTTTAAGAAGGTATAATATTTATGTTATCGTATCTGCCAGTAATGTCCCTGACAAAACATCGTATGCGTCGACACTCGTGGTGCTTACGATAGTTTATTATAATCCCCCCTCCGATACTGGGCGGTGGTAAGCCTGCATCGACATATTTGGAAGTAAAGTCTATCTTAAGGGACAAATAAATATATAAAAGTTTCAAAAAATTACCTAAATATACTGACGTTTACTGAAATTGACTACACTACATTAAACGATAACAATACATAGTTCGTAAAACGTAAAATTCCGGTTCCACCACTCGAATACGTAAAAAATAAAACGTTTTATGTTCAAAAATAAAAAACGAGAAAAAATAAACTCTTACTGTCAAATTTGAGGCACGTCGCTTATGATATTTTGACAAAACCCATTGGATATCAAGCTAATAGATCACAAGATCCATACGTCGCAGCTATCTATTAACATCTGAGCAAGAATACGAATATTTGTAGGTTAAGAAGTCCATTCTCAGAGTTCACAGTTGAAAGTTAGGCATTTGTACCCCGTTCACAGAGAAAAAAAGTAGCAGCAATTAGAAACTCGTCCGTAACCGAACATGCACAAAACAAAATTTACTGGAACGTTCGCTCCGCGAACGAACCTACTGCTTCCATAGATTGCCGAATATGATATTTATTTATCGTCCAAATATTGACAGATGAATCATTGGAACACAAGCGATTAGGCCGGCAAATATTACATCATGAAATATTAATGAACGCTTCGACCGTGCCATCGGAATTGCCGCCAAATAACCAAATGGTTGTTATTCTATGCAAATTTTAACCTGAAGTATAGCTCTGCATTAAATCACGAGTTTAGATAAACTTCGTAAGACATTTCGTTTATTTTCGTTATGCAAATTAGGGAAATTTGATTAGGGTGCAACAGGACGAGTCCGAACTTCGTCACGAAAATATCTGTAACTAATTCATTTACTTTGTGAGAATAATCATTTAGTGAAAACGAAAAACAATGCCTATTACGTCGGCTGGTTGCGATTGGAATGCAAGCCAATGCGTCAAATGCAAACTTTGTTTAGTTTGTAACGTGGGCTCTGTATCTATTGGCATCAGGATACTACACATGGAGAGGTGATTCTACATAGATTCTACATCAAGACTCCATGTCTCCTAATGAATTATCCGGACACCCTATATAAAACCAATGGATGCAACCACCGCGCTTTAATGTCGATACAGCCAACAAAACTGCTTATATGATCCTTAAGACGTATTTCTTAAAATGGAACAACAAAACCCGTGTGAACTATTAAACTAACGAGTTCAACGATTTGTAACAAATCGTTCGTGCATACCTGTGCGTACCAGAAAACAAATAAGGATCAATTAATAATACTTTAATTAGAAAATTGTCGAACGAGAATAAATGAAATTTGTGTAATTAATACTTGAAGAAACTTGACATTAAAGAGGCATAAAGGTGACAGGCATAAAGGGTGCTTAATTAATTGTTTACGCTATTTAGGAAAAAGTAATTAAAAAAGATAAATGGCTTTGATAATTCACTTGATTTTAATAAGAAAATTATCGTTAGTCGTAGGCATTACTCGTACGATTGACGACAATCATCAGAAAGTATGCCTTTGAGAAATTTGGACTAACTAAAAGTATACTATGTTGATATGAATTTTTGTTCCTCGACCAAAACTAGAATACTTCTCTCAAGTCTGAAGCTCTGCACCCAAGTGAAGTGATCTGCCTAGCAACTATCGACCAGTCGCCTTGCTTTCACTTATACAAAAATAATGGAGGAAGCTATTAACCAGGAGATCTTCTAGCCTATGTCATCCATATTTGGAACAACGCAATCGAACATCATGGGGAGTCTCGGGCTGTTGCACTGGATATTTCTAAAGTCTTTGATCGTGTTTGGCATGAGGGACTTCTAAGTAAACTGCGATCCTATGGTATGCCCAGTCGATTCTATGCATGGTGGATGGTGGACGGATTTCTCTCAGACACCTTCACCATCAATGCCGGTGTTCCTCAAGGGTCCATATTGTCGCCCACTCTCTTCTTACTCTACATTAACGACCTTCTAGTGAAAACGACTAATCCGATATTGAGGTTTGCTGATGATAGCACACTTATCTCTCTCCTTGAATGCACATCGGCTGCAGACGCATATCTTCGCAGACAGCATGTATCACGCCTCAACAAAGACCTGGAAGAAATTTGAACTTGGGGTGACAGTAACCAACCCCAGGCAGCAGTTTTATCTAAAAAGGTTAACATTACAGAACCGGATATGTCATGGACGGACACGCAATCCCATTGGCTTCATCTATTAATTTGCTGGGCGTCAATCTGGGAGGAAATATGTCTTGGTATAACCACTTTGTGGCAATCGCCAAGATAGCTTCTCAGAAACTTGGTGTACTCTTCCGAACCAGAAAGTTGTACACACCTCAACAACTTTTGACACTATACAAAGCCCAGATTCGACCATCACTAGAGTACTGCTCATGTCTGGAGCTCTGCACCCAAACATACTCTTCGGCTGCTGGATTCCATCGAAAGGAGGGCCATTCGTCTGATTGGAGACCACGAGCTGACGAAGAACCTCGACAGCCTAGAACATCGCAGACAGGTTTGGGATTTGACTCTCTTTTACAGATATTTTCATGGAAAGTGCTCGGCATCCATATCTGGTTAGGCTTAGCACTCCTCGAACTTCATTATTTAAGAATTATTTCATCTGGAGAACGTCATCCTTGTTTTCCAAACGAATATAAAGAGGAAAAATGCTTTAGTGTTTTAGCAAAGTTAAAGTCGACATTCCTAATATCTCCATAGCGCTCGTCGCATACAATAAATTATTGAAGCTATACTGCTCATAGAAGACAGAAATACAAAACTGAACGAAACCACAGTTTCAAAAACAAGAATAAAGTCAATATTCATTCAACGAAATTAGTACTTTAAGCTTTTAACGTCCTTAGCAACCGTGGGTATACTAGGGGGCTGTTAAGACCCAAAGAATTCCTTTTAGAATTCGTCATACAATTTACAAAACACGGTACAAAGACACAAACTCTAATATTACAGCAACAAAGCATTTAATTTGACTTAGTTTCTCATTAAGCTGTCACTTATTCGACCCGGGCATAATGTGTAAACACTCTACCTTCATGCTTTCGTAGTTGGATTCGACGGCGGGCGTCTCGCGACAATTGACATGGGGCGACGCCATCAAAGATTTCCATTAAACGCTTCGCTGCTGGATTATTAATGGTCGCGTTGTGTAACGAAATTGACTTTCCAGATAAACTTTAAATTAAAAGACAGTTTTTGCAGAAGCAAAAAACAAAACACGAAAAAACCGGAATCACAAACGCATTTGGTCAACTCTTATTTCTTACTCAGCGATGACTGACTAATCCGTGTTTCAGCGAAACGAACACATCAAACAAGAAGATCCTGTTGAGTTTTGATATACTCGAGCATGTTCTTCGGCTACTGGATGGATCGGAGACCATGGGTAGTGTTGCCAATCTATTACAACTGTAATAGATCTATTAATATTTTAACTAATTCTGTTACTCTTATCACCCTTACCTTACACGCCAAATCTATTACTATTTTCACATTTCAGTAATTAGATCGTAGATCGATAGTAATAAACTAACCGACCTTGGTGGGGGCTCCAGATATGAATTATATGTTCAATCTGTAGGTGTCCCTCATATTATAGAAAACTAAGGAACTTTTCTTTGGTACTTCTCTTACTATTCTATTACGTTTCGAACCATCAACCATCGTTTTTCCTATAGTGCTGGTGATGGCGATAATAAAAAGCAAGGAAAAGGGATTTGATTCATCTATTTGTAAAAATAAGCTGGTTTTTCTAATTCAAGGTAATATTTATGCTTTATAACACTGAAGGCTGAAGGTTCTGTAATCAGAAAACTCCTGTCTGTCACCTCTCCAGTAATGAAAATTTATCTTCCTAAACAAAGAAAGGAAACGAGTCCCAGTGATAAAGAACTAAATAACACCTGCTATTGTGTTTTATTTACCTCTAGCTTTGTCAAAAGAGACAATTCATGAGATTTATTAGGTCAGGTGTTTTACTTAATGAATCTCCTTAAAAAGCGAAAGTGCTTTACGTTCTTTATGAAACGGTTATGGTGGTTTTAATTAAGGTTGAATAATTATTGTATATTTTAGGATAAAAGAAGAAATAAATATTGTTTTATTCATTGTTTTTTTTGAATTATTGAACATATATTTGTGTATTCTTAGTTCTTTTGAAATGATAAGCTCCTTGGTTGCCGGAAGTCGATGAGTGACAGAATCCAATGCTATAAATTTACCACTGGTTTATCGACAAGCAACAATGGCCAGCTAACTCTTTTAAGTTACCCATCTTATTTATAATTATTATTTCACGAAAGGTGTAAAATATAGGATTATTTCTCACGCGTCCGTAGCAGCAATAAAATTGAATTTTAAATACTCCGAGTGGTCAGTATAACTCGAAATCCAGCTACAGTTTTTTTTATCAGGCTACGTTATTTTCCGGGCAACAAATTGAATTCGGTACGGCTTGTGTATACAGCGGCAATTTTTTCAAATTAGTCCAAATGATGCTATAAAGTGACTCGAGGCTTAGTTTAACCCATTTTTCACCGTCAATAAATTACACCTTGCGAACGCGTCCGCTGGTATGTGGTAAATTCATTTAAACGCCAATAAATCCGCCAAATTGCACTTTCTTCGCAATTTCATAAAATGCCGGTCTCTATCTATCTCACTAACCTTCATATTATGCAGTTGAGTGCTATTTAAAACAATTATTCTTCGCCGGTTTATTAAATATTTATCTGCGCTTTGCAGAGAATATTTTTACATAAATGTATTTTATTATTTTCCTCTTTTTTGAGGGGAAAATGAGTTTTACGATAAAAAAAAACTGTCTGTATAGAAGAATGAATCAATTTTTCCCTAAAATGAGGTTCTTAGTGTATCAATTCGGACGTTAACCATTACGCGGGTTTGTTCTGTGAATGTTGGTCTTGGACGTTTTAAGTGGGTCGTCTACCCAATAGGTCGCGTTTCAAGCGCTATATTCTACAGTTCGTTGTGTGGAGAGAAAGCGAGATACAGAGTTGCCGTTTGGTACACGTCTTTATTCATATATCATAAGTATGAGTGTCTTATTTTTTTAATTTTGAAAATTGCGGAAGTTGTGGCCCTGAGACGTTGGATACGAAAAATCGGCAACGCTGCAGAACTCCGGTGATTGTAGACGACTCAGGTGTCTGAAGGGAAGCAACAAAAATAATCAGTATCTGCACACTCTTAGCTATGTGCCCTACCAGAATCAAAAGAAAAGAATCAAAAATCAGACGTTGGCGTAATTTTGAAGAAAAAAATGGATTTCTTGGTTTTCTTGAAAGGTTTTTTTGCTTGTAAACATAAAATTTTTTTACGACAGTCATTGAGGTACCGGTTATAGCGATGCATGCACTAGTTTCAGCCGAATCCGTTGGGAACTTTCCGAGATATCGCCGGTGTTCTCGGAAAAACATTGTTTCGAGAAAAACAAGATTGAAAATCCGAGGATCGGATCATTTTTTATATAAATAAATTGGAGCACGTGGAGGGAAAGATGAAGAATAGTCGACTGCCGAGAAGAAACTAACCGTTTACAATACAGGAATCTCCGTCAGTCGGTCAGGTCAATCGGAAAATAGAAGTAGGCGGAGAAGAAGCAGCCGGCCGGCCGCGCGGTAGGTACCTGAGAGCGCTTGCTCGCTCGGGACCACGGCAGCGCTTGCCTTTTCCTCTGTATCTCCGTTAATTATGGAAAAAAAATCCTCTGGCACAAATGTTCTTGAAACCCTACAGATTAAATTTATGTAAAAAAAACCGAAATTTTCAAATTTCTGGGTAGACAACCCCCTTAAAACGACCAAAGTCCTAAATTTAATTTTGGGCGTTGTTCGAACATCCTAACCTAAGCTTAAAATAATCATTTCGGTTCACACCAATTCCCTAGATATTTATGTATCCAATGCAAAAAGTTGCTGTTTAGCTGTTATGTTTAGTTTTCGCAGTGTCTTGTACCTTTACCTGTCTAAAGTATCAATATCTGTTAATTTGAACCCATTAAAAACATAAAAATATACTCACCGACATTAAATTGGATCCATCCAAGATTTTGTTCAATTTTGATGTAAGTACGGTAACCTTCTTTACCGTAGCCCGATTTAAATAATTTTTTTTTAAATTGTAGATAAATGTTTTAGTTTTAATTAAATTTTTTCAATTTTTTAAAGAGCCGGTATACATGTTGAAATATTTAGGAAAATATATATGTATGTTTTTTCTCTTAAGTTTGTAACATCATGTACAGCAATTATGCAATCTTAATATAATTAAGTAAGTTTAATCTATTCTTCACAGTTTACTTCTTTATTTGTATCGATATCTTTGTCGGTTCAAGAGATACGAATTTTTTAAAATGACGCTACACATTTCCTCGAAAGATTTTAATTTTAATTATAATATAAAACTCTGAGTTAATAATGGTAAATCATTGCTGGTCGATATGTCGGCGTCACTTAGTGAAATCCGTCATTCCCTGAAATGCCTAGTCATTTCACGTATTGCCGGCAAATAGTGTAACTCTACATTTGGTACACCGTTTGCCTAAGAGTATTAGGCATTCCCTGTAATGACGGAATTCTTTCAGTCAAATGTTATACTTAACTAAATGATTACTCTGTTTGCCGGTTTTAGTCAATCATTGTAATTAGGACAGTGTTGTCAGTAGTGCATGAAAATAAGGTATTTTACATAAAAATAAATTGTAAATAACTGATTATTATCAGGAATTTCCTTAAAATTGAAAATAATTTTCTTACCTCCGTCAATTCCGTAATATTCCAATGTTTTTTCTTACTTTGATTGGAAATAGTCTTCTAACTTCTTTATAAAATAATTCTGACTGCTTCAACATTTCATTTTCAAAAAAAATCACTACACAGATGTTAACAACAATTGCAGCGTTCGACTAAAACCGTCAAACAGGGTAACTTAAACCATTTAGTTAAGTACAGCGTTTGCTTGAAAGAATTCCGTCATTACAGGGAATGCCTGATACTCTTAGGCAAACGGTGTACCAAACGTAGAGTAACACTATTTACTGGCAATACGTGAAATGACTAGGCATTTCAGGGAA
This sequence comes from Barypeithes pellucidus, assembly GCA_963991005.1. Taxonomy (NCBI): domain Eukaryota; kingdom Metazoa; phylum Arthropoda; class Insecta; order Coleoptera; family Curculionidae; genus Barypeithes; species Barypeithes pellucidus. Next base: position 1,957,892 of record OZ022559.1, read on the forward strand.
TAACGGATTTCACTAATTGACGCCGACAGATATATTCGGAATATTTTAGCACCAGCTTCGCAGGTTTGGTTGTTTGGAGAAGACCAAAGCCCGAAATTATATTAATCTTTGGACCTTGGTAGTTTTAAAACTTTCAAACCTAAGAATGAGCAAAAATATCGACAATTTTATTGGCCATTTTCGAGCTTCGCGTCTAATATATCCATTGTGTTTTGATGATTATATGCCATAAACTAGTTTACAGTCAGGTTTTATTTAAACTTAATTTGTTCAATCGGGTATAAACAACGCATATCCCCTATCTCTAAACTACTTAGGTTAAATGGAGGAGCAAAATATCTATTTTCGAAGCTAATAAAGGGAGTGCAACCATAAGTTTGATTTTAGCCGTAGGGGTTAGTTTAACAAATGCGCAAAGTTTGCCAACTAACTTTAAAGCAGGCGCTTCTTGCATTTTCCATCCGATCGGTATGACTAGCAACATATTTTGTGGTCTTATTATGATGTTGTATTAATATTAATCAGCTGTATCTTTGCATAGTTTTGTTTACAGTTAGACAGTTTTGCCTGGAGATTTTTGGAAATTGTAATTTCGTGACGCGAGTGTTGCTTAGATTATAAAGTTTGTATGTAACGTGCCGGCATATCAATTAGAAGATAATCTAACCATGTATGCAAGAAGTTTTTTGTCATCAGTACATTATATCATCAGTGTATTATGTATAGTTTTCATTAAAAATATAAAATTGTCTTTCGGAATAACATTCCTGGACAATCAGAGCTGACATATAAAAGTAATGACACCATTGTTTTAATTTCCACGGATAGAATTGAGGTGATGCAGGAAAAATCCTGGATAAACAGTTTTTGGTTTTCGATTATTACATATTTGTTAACCAACCAAATCAGTACAATGCAACAACTCAATCACCACAGTGTTTGGCCAGAAAAATACGTTCCTGTTCCAGTTCCGGTTATCTATTATAATCAGGAAGAGCAATTTGTTGTTTAATTTCCCACTGCAGCCAGCGTTTATTAGAATTTAATTCCAAGTTACATTGATTATCGGCGTTGCCGGCGTGATATCTTCTATCACTGTATAATTTGTCACTTGATTTAAATAAGCTACAGATCATTATTGAACATATATCAATAACAACAGGATAAATATTAATCAAATACATTCACTAATTGATATACATGTATATATTGACATACTTTTTTTCTATTAGGATACTAACAACGCATGTTTTGGAAAGGGCATTCTAGGTTTCTATATTTCTAGGTATATAGGAATGGTTCTGTGGCAGTTGATGTTGATCATATTTGTTCGAGTTGGTTGTTCGTTTACTATTCCTCTGTATCTTAAAATCTGATAACGAAATAATACACATAGATTCAAAAGTTTTGCATCACTCTGATTCTCGAATAAGTAATTACGTCATCGCGAGAATAGACTAAATATTAGTTCATTGATAAGTTTAAAATAAAAATCAAAGAGTTTTAAAAAATTTTACTTTACCACAACATTTTAAACCTTCAAAAAAAAAAAACACTTTTATTTATATTGTATAATTTGTGAAATTTAAAAAATATAGCTTCTAATAAAGTGTATTTCATCCTCTGGCCTCAATGCAAGCTTGAAGACGACGCCGCATGCTGTGCGTAAGGTTAGCGATCCGTTCTTGTGGAATAGCCTGCGCCATTCCTCGGTAGCAGCGACGACAAGCTCCTGGAGAGTTCTAGGGGGATTTCTTCTAACGCGAACTGCCCTAGAGAGCATATCCCAAGCATGTTCTATCGGGTTCATGTCAGGAGACAAAGCAGGCCACTCCAAGCGATTGATTCCCTCACTTTCTAGGTATTCATCCACAGCTCTAGTACGATGGGGGCCGGGCATTGTCGTCTATAAACACAAAATTGTTACCAACAGCCCCTCTGCACGTCCTAACATAAGGATGTAGAATATCCCTATGTACCTGTTGCCAGTCATTGTGCCTAGAACGTGGACTAACTCAGATATAATACCTGCCCAAAACATGGCACTTCCTCCCGCGAATGGAGACAAGGGGGCGAGCATGGGCAAGTTGGGCGGCTCTTCTTGGTTCTCTCCAAACACGAATCCGGCGACTATCGTTTACCAGACAAATCCTGGTCTCATCGGAAAATAGGACAAAATTCCAAAATTCTTCGGGTAAGCGAACGTGCGATTCAGGCCACTGCAGTCGACGAACTCGGTGGTCATATTGTAGTTGGAGAACTCTTACTGGCCACCGACATCTTAAACCGGATTCAAGAATGCGTCTTCTTAGTGTAGAGACGTATACGCGAATTCCAATTGCATGCGTAACATCTCTCTGAAGTTGTGGGACTGGCATAGTACGATTTCTCCGAATTGTTAACGTAATATAGCGGTTCTGCTGTTCGTTAGTAACACGCCTTCTACCACTTCGTGGTCTGTCTCGCACAGAATTGGTCTCTAGATAGCAATTCCACATGCGAGATACATCACTTTGAAAAACCCCTATTATTTCAGCAACAAATCTTTGGGAATGGCCTTCCTCAACTAAAGCTTACTATTCTTGCACGATCAATTTCAGATATTACTCATTTTTACACACTGAACCGAAAAATGTAACTTGCCAGCGCCAACAAAATACAACCACTGAAAATGTTATCTTAAACAAATGTCTTGATAATATTTTTTTGCTAAAAAAAATGGTATCGTTTTAACTGATAAACATAAATAAACATTTGGAAAAAAAATTCATTCCTAAAATTATCTTAACATGCCAAAATCAGAGTGATGCAAAACTATTGAATCTATGTGTATTAAGTAATTGACTTGCTTGTAGGCGACAAAGTTTTTCCTGCACCGCACCTGAATACGAAAACTGCCATTTGCCAACACTCTTATCCCAAATCACCAGCAGGATGTAGTACACAATCATCCATTATATGTTTCTCAAAACGGTTTCGGTGTCAAGCCGAGCAGGAATTTCTGGCTATGACACTTCCACACTTCAACCTAATGCACATGTTAACCATATTCTTGCGACAACGTTCCTGCTGCGGCTAGGTCTAATGAAGCGGTTTACATCGTCTAAGTGTAATTGCTCTCGTTCTATACAGGGTGTTCATAGAAATTATTATACCTTTTTTCTAACAAGGGTAAATAGTTTATTAACTCGTACAGGGACAAACCACCATCTTTAGCTACACGTCGTTGATCAGGTTTATCAGGGGCGTGCCTACGCTCTAATACTTTTTAACAAAAAAAATAGCTACCAACACTGACTTTACCACATTTTGGCATAATTTGTTAAATTAACTATAAAAGAAAATATTTACTTGAAGTCAACTTCATTAACGAGATGACTGCAATTTTATCAAACTCTATTCAATGTCAATCTTTAATATAAACGAGTAAAGAACTCTAATATGCTATTCACACATTCTTATTGCTCATATTTTTAGGTACTTTTCATAATCCAAATTTCATAATCAAAAAACGGTAACACCATACCATATAAGGGTAAGGAACCATATAAGGGTAAGGAAACATCACACGATCGAGACATGTTTTTTAAAACACCCTGTATACTAGACCAAGACTACACTATATAAACAACTTACCAGTTTTAATAAAAGCTTTTTCTTGATTGAGAGAGTTTTATTGTTGCCCATTCTTGCCTCATAAAAATAGGACAAAGATATTAATTTTAATGCACATTAAAAATTAGTAACAGTCCAAACGTAAAACGAGCCAGCTCATCTAGTCAAAATGAGAACTTTCCATATAATTCGCGTAAATTTTCGAAATGATTCACCCCCCTTACCCCTTATATAGCTCGGAACATCAAAGCTATACATACGAAATTCAAAATCTCAGAATGATTGTCTCCGTAAAGTTAGATACGTTTTAAAATAAAGCAGCAGGTATTTCACGACGAAAGCTACAGCAGAGCTTTGTGCGACGGCTATATTGTGAAAATTACAAATCCCCGGGAAACTTTATAATTTACAACTAAATAGATCAGTGGTGGTACGTGGACAAAGAGGTATAGAATCATGATCCTAAGTAAATAATTTGCTTCGTCCTCACATTATGTTAGATATCAAGGAATAATTGCATTTTTTTACATTTTCTTTATTTATGTTACAATTTAGTTGCATTCAAAATTACGCGGTTTTAATTACAGTTTTTTTTCATGCTGTATGTACATGCTATACAACTTTCTCACTAGTCCTCGTACCATACCTTTTCCCATCCCTTTTCCTCTAAGTCCGAAAAAATCCGATATTTAGTTTTGCTGACGATAGCACACTTATCTCATCTTTCTCTTTGAATGCGCAAACATCGGCTGCCGACGCACATCTTCGCAGACAGCATGAAGTATCACGCCTCAACAAAGACCTGGAAGAAATTTTGGCTTGGGGTGACAGTAACCAAGTCGAATTTAACGCTAAGAAAACCCAGGCAGCAGTTTTCTCTAAAAAGGTTAACATTACAGAACCGGAAATAGTCATGGCCGGACACGCAATCCCACTGGCTTCATCTATTAATTTGCTGGGTGTCAATCTGGGAGGAAATATGTCTTGGCATAACCACGTTGTGGCAATCGCCAAGATAGCTTCTCAGAAGCTTGGCGTACTCTTCCGAACCAGAAAGTTGTACACACCTCAACAACTTTTGACACTATACAAAGCCCAGATTCGACCATCACTAGAATACTGCTCTCATGTCTGGAGCTCTGCACCCAAACATACTCTTCGGCTACTGGATTCCATCGAAAGGAGGGCTATTCGTCTGATCGGAGACCACGAGCTGACGAAGAACCTCGACAGCCTAGAACATCGAAGACAGGTTGGGGATTTGACTCTCTTTTACAGATATTTTCATGGAAGGTGCTCGGCTGACCTTGCCCTCTTAATTCCGCCCAGAGCGACGAATAGCAGGAATACACGACGAACCACTGCCGCCCATCCGTATGTGGTTAAGCTTAGTACTCCTCGAACTTCACTATTTAAGAACTCTTTCATCTGGAGGACTTCATCCTTGTGGAACGACCTTCCCGAGGTCGTTTTTCCCAACGAATATAACCTCCAACGATTCAAAACCAACTTGAATCGCTTTTTGCGCACACGCACCACTCCCAGAGTGCCCTAAAGGATTTTTCCTATAGTGCTTGTGTTTGATCATAAAAAAAAAAAAAAAAAAAAGTATCGGTGCGGTGCGACGTCACTCCGATGTGATGTACGGGCTAGACGGAAAAAGCATACACACAGACTCATTAGTCGACCTTTCGACAGTACAGATACAATCTTTCACCGACCATTTTGGGGAAGATATTTTCATGGACCATTTTCCACCTAAGTGATCAAGTCATCCTTTACTTTCCTTTAAGGTAAGTTGTAAGCATAATTTCATTCACTTAACATTTGCGCTATACTAAAGTTGCCAGGTTGAGACGGGCGGATTTGGGAGCGAGGAAGATCGAGGTTATTAGGGATCAGCGGAACCCCTAAAAAAAATTACAGTCCACTATTTCAGGGCGGCTAAGAACGCCCCATAATTCATCTTCCATTAGAGTAGCAACAATTTTAGAATAACATTTTTCTATGATTACAAATTGTCTATAATTTAGGGATTTGTATAATAATTACAAGTATATATGAACATCTTCCTTGGGATTGTCGCGAGTGTTTCGTTCGCAGAGCAGTTAGAAGTAGTTACAACTGCCCGGTACATGCGCAGTTGGTTTAAAGTGTTCACAGAAGCAAAATCTGATATGTATCGATTGTCAACAGATTTTCAACCGTCAGAATACAACAGAAACACAGCAGAAATGAGCAAGAATAAGAATACTTGTAGGTTAAGAGACCAATTCTCAGATTTGACAGTTGACGACAAACAGCAGCAACCATTTAGAAACCAACTAAATTTGCAAGTGGAAAACGGGCAGATTATTTAGCACTGTGTCGAAATTTTGCAAGAGTTAAAGACGCCACTGTCAAACCCATAGAAAACTTTATAATTTACACCTAAATATTTCTATAAATAATACAAGTTACACACAATGGCGAAAACTTTGCTAAAATGAAATTAATTTAGAGCTGACATTCGCCATCTACTTCATCATCTCGTGCACTTTATGGTGCTTAATGTAGTTAAAAGGAAAATTATGTCATTTAAGGAAAACAAGGAAACCGCTTAGGAAGGGTGATGAGGGTTTTCTTGGCCGGCTCCGGTCAATTCTACATAATTTTCGAAAATGGGCCTACATAATTTAACTTTCTTCTTTCATCTTTTATCTATGTCCTATTTTAATATACAGGGTGTTCCTAAATATGATGTACAAACGAAAGGGGTTACGCAATAGAGGGATTACATAATTGCACATGTCAAATGGTTGTCAGAAACAACAGGGTGATATTTTTTTAGGGGTCATGGTCTCTTTCTTCCTCTGAATGCGTGAACAAGTTCAGAGGGAGAAAAGAGATAATGACCCCTAAAAAATATCACCCTGTAGATTCTGACAACCGTACCCTGTACCACTTCATTCCCCTTCCCATTTAAGATAGATATATTGAGGGTTTAAAGTTTTCAAATTGACACCCTCCTGTAAATACAAATAATATAACTTATTTTTATCTGTCAATATGTACCATACCAACAAATGTGTGTCCCATGTTCTAAAAACCGATATATATATATATATACATTTCCTAGAAATCAGATTTTACATAACCCTTCTTACCCACATCCCCGAGGTCTTTCCAGTGGGAATCGGATCATATGGTTGCGAATGAAGTATTATGTAAATCGTATATATTCTATCATTACGACCGCTCGAGCGTTTTGTTTGTTCTGTCTGTTCCCCTAACCTTATGTTAGAGCAACGTTGTATAATTTTTCGGATACAGCAAAAACTTAGATATGTATACATGTAGCTGCGAGTGTGAACGAAAGTAAAATTATCTTTGCTGTTAAAAAATTTCGTTCGAACAAAATGCAGCGACTAAAGCATAAAATATGAAATTCTCACATTTAAACTTAGTAGTAGTTATGGCAGTACTGAAACAACCCCCACCACTCTGTCTATGTCAAGTGGTGGGAGTCAGCTAATGGACAGCATTACTACTAGTCAGCTAAAAATTACCCAGCCAAGACATTTTGAATAAATATAACCTTTGATCGATTGTTCGATCATTTTCCCATAAAATAAATAAAGATTTTGGAAAACAATAATAAAAATATCTTCATTTTGATGATGATTTAGCATACTACATTTATTAATACGTATTATAAAAAATATGAAAAAACAAATGTGTATATAAATTCCCGAATATAAATTTAACATAAAAAATTTAACTTTTAATAAAACAATGCCCCTCTGGCAACATCGATGTGTTGATCTTAAGCTTACCGCCAATTCGGATTCTCGTTGTTTTACCAGCAGCAAAAAAGGCGTAAATTTGGGGATAATGTAGGCGGTGTAGTCTGTCCTTTAAATACGCTTATTTAATACGCTTTTTTACAAAGAGACCACGTTCTGGTGAGCTTTTGTTTGAATCAGGTTTTTAGCCGAAAAAGTTTTTTGTGTCAGACTTGTTTCACCTAATTATGTATTTTGGCACTTGTTTCTCCCCTATACGGGAGAAAACCTTTTTTTTTGTAAAACATCACAGAAAATCTTTTTGCACGGAGACGCAAATATACAAAAAAAACAAAATAAAGATTTTTTTTATGTGTTGTGCCAAAATAAAAATAGGGAAAGCCGCATAGCTGCGGGATAAATGAAAAAAATAATAATATAGGATGTTAAACAAAAATAGCTTAACAAGAAGTCAAGGCGAAAAAATGGCAAAATATCAAGGAAAAACATATACAGGGTGGCCCATCGAAAACAATCCAGCAAGGTTTACGGCTGTGTACGTGAAAATTTAAAAAAAACCTCGGACCCGTTAACTTGTGTTTTCAGGGGGACACGTTTCACTATTAATTTCATCCCTGTAACCTCAACCCCCCCCCCCCCCCCTAGGGGGCGGCTACTGCCCTTGGTTTTTCAAATGGGAATGGGTATGTTGTGATACATCTTTTTAAAGGGCATTAAATTCTCTTTAAAATGGCGCTTTGTTTTGTAAATTTGAGCTACGCGCCGCCGAGAAATTTTGTTTTAAAAAATGTAATTTTATTGAGTAATATTTACATGTTATCTTATTAAATGTTGAAAATGTCCGCCCTTCACCTCCATACAATAGTACAACAACTGTTCAAAGTGTTCTCGGACATTGTGAAGAACATCGGGTGTTATTTTTTGATATTCAAAATTGTTTACGCACAAACCTGTGTACGGTTAAGAGGTGCAGTGAAATGCTTCAAATTCCGTTGCTCGGCGGCGCATAGCTCAAATTTACAAAACGAAGCGCCATTTTAAAGAGAATTTAATGCCCTTTAAAAAGATGTATCACACCACACTCATTCCCATTTTAAAAAACAAGGGCAGTACCCGCCCCCGCTAGGGGGGGTTGAGGTTACAGGGATGAAATTAGTAGTGAAACGTGTCCCCCTGAAAATACAAGTTTACGGGTACGAGTTGTTTTTTTTAATTTTCACATACACAGCCGTAAACCTTGCTGGGCTGTTTTCGATGGGCCACCCTGTATATACCATACTCCTTGAGTCCTTAGTCAGTTTGTTTGAGAAATAGCAGAAGAAGAAAGGACTGATGTATTTTTATTTTTACGAAATTTGCTTATAAAGCATTTGCATAAAACAGAAAAAAAATTATCTTCAGTCTGTGCGTGTACATTTTAGAACGAAGCTAAACCAAAAGAATTCCCCTAAAAAAAAACAACGAACCCATTAGATTGAAATTAAAAAAAAATATACCTAAGATAATCTCTCGATAGAGTCTCCTTAACTAACTTTTATATCGAACCAGTCGTCTCCGCTTCGCGTATATTTATGACGCCTTTGTCAGACTAAGCAAAGTCCATAAAGCGACAAGGGACAATAAGGACATTACCCTTAAGGAAAATATAAACATAAAGTTTAGGTACTCACCGGCATAGTTTGGCTCCCGTGTAAGCTATTAATGGCTGCTTGTGCTTCTTGATGTGAACTGTATTTCACAAAAGCACAACCTATAAACAGAAAGAAAAGGACATTGTAAGAGAGACCAGATTAAATCGTCCAAATAAGTTCATATATAGGGCAAGCAATGTACGTATACAGGATGAGTTGCATTGCCTACACAGTGGGCCAAAAAAAGACGTGACGAACTTATTCTTGTCTAAATAACTGATAGCTTAAAATCATTTTTCATCCTAATGTGCAGCATGAAGTGTCACGCCTCAACAAAGACCTGGAAGAAATTTTGGTTTGGGGTGATAGTAATCAATTCGAATTTAACGCTCAAAAAACCCAGGCAGCAGCTTTCTCTAAAAAGGTTAACATTACAGAACCGGATATAGTCATGGACGGACACGCAAACCCACTGGCTTCATCTATTAATTTGCTGGGCGTCAATCTGGGAGGAAATATGTCTTGGCATAACCACGTTGTGGCAATCGCCAAGATAGCTTCTCAGAAGTTTGGGGTACTCTTCCGGACCAGAAAGTTGTACACACCTAAAAAACTTTTGACAGTATACAAAGCCCAGATTCGACCATCACTAGAGTACTGCTCTCATGTCTGGAGCTCTGCACCCAAACATACTCTTCGGCTACTGGATTCCATCGAAAGGAGGGCTATTCGTCTGATTGGAGACCACGAGCTGACGAAGAACCTCGACAGCCTAGAATATCGAAGACAGGTTGGGGATTTGACCCTCTGATATTTTCATGGAAAGTGCTCAGCTGACCTTGCCCTCTTAATTCCGCCCAGAGCGGCAAATAGCAAAAATACACGACGAACCACTCCCGCCCATCCATATTTGGTTAAGCTTAGTACTCCTCAAACTTCATTATTTAAGAATTCTTTCATCTGGAGGACTTCATCCTTATGGAACGACCTTTCCGAGGTCGTTTTTCCCATCGAATATAACCTCCAACGAGAATCGCTTTTTGCGCACACGCACCACTCCCAGAGTGCCCTAAAGGATTTTTCCTATAGTGCTTGTGTTTGATCATAAAAAAAAACAAGGGGGTTATTTAAGAAATAGTAAAATGAATTCAGAAATAATGAGATCTAATAATATTACAACATACAGGTTAAAATAAGAAGTTAGTTTAAACAAGTGGGAAAAATAAGTTCGTTCTCAATTCTCAATTAATTAATTACATTTTAAAGGCATATTACATTTTAAAGCCATATTCTCATCAAAAACATTCTTTGTGATTTTTTTGATATTTCATTCGGTTAAACGTCTATGACTAATTTTCTGATTAAATGTTTCTAAGCAGTTAATACCTGAATATTACTGTTTTTAGTCAGATTGACCATTGAAACATATAAAATGAAAGAGAAATGATATTTGGATGAAATACTAGTATTTCATATTTAATTTGTTAAAAAAAATGTGAAAAGAATTATTAACCTTACTAATAATAATACCAAGAAAAAATTATGTATATAGTTATATTCAAATTAGTTAAAAAAAGAAAGAACTTATTTATGCGATCTGTAGGTTAAAATAATTTCTTATTTTAACCTACCGGTTAAAATAATTTCAATTTCTTATTTTAACCTACACTGTATGATATTCTAATTCGATCTTATTGTTTTTAAATATATTTCACGAGAACTTATATCTTTGTAAATATGTTCTGCAAATTTGGTTTAAAAATAATTTTAACCAATAAAGTTATTCGGGAAGAAATAATGTGGTAGTTTTTTTTGGGCCGTACAGTGTATTCTTTTTCACTTGAGAATGTCAATGCCAATATTTATATTCAGTTGTATTCAATACAGACGCTAGGTCGTAGGTGGGTTGTTTCGTAAAGAAATAATCCTTTTATGAGTTATTTCGTCACTTCTAATTATTTCTTATAAAGAGTTAAAGCTGTTGTAAAGATAATGATAAAGTTTAAGAACTTTTTCATTGATCTTTAAGCGATATCGTTAGACCTTGGAAAATTTAATTTTCTTTCGGCGACTCCTAAAGATTAAAGTTATTAGCTATAAAGGCCCTATTTAATCCCGTTGTTAAAGAAGATTATTATTAAAAACGTTGTTTGCTTCCTTTTTTAAAAATATAGTTACAGTGATGCAGGCAATCATGCATGCATGCATGCTTCAATATACAGTTTTCAAATATCATGTCAAACGATCCTTAAAAATGTTAATAAGTAAATAATAAATTTTTTGAACGAATTCCAATAAAAACCCTCGTCAAGCGACTAACCTAAGAACTGCCGAACGAACAACTTTTAATGTTGGTTTAGAATTAGAAAATTTTCTAAAAAGGACCCAATCCATATGATCCAAGTGAATATAAGAAGAGTACAAAATTCAGGAAGTTATTTTGCACCTCTGAGGAACTGGCCCGTATAAAAAATAAAAAAGACGTTCTAACTACGTAAAATTACCTTCCTAGCGTTTTATGTGTCCATCCCTAAAACAAGGTAAAAGAATGTCGTCTTTACGGCGAAAAGTTGACAGCATATTTTACGCATAACTTTTTTTTTAGTAAGGTAAAGGGTGTCGTTATTAATGTTTGTAAGTCAGTAGGAGTTTTAATACTTTAGAAGTATGTTATTTTTATGAAGACTTTCTCGCTGGCTATAGACGCTTTTATTAAAACTCATAAAGAAATATCTAGGTAGGTAATCGTTGAATATTATTAAAAATATCAATTATGTTAACTCTAATAGTTAAACTTATTAGTAATATAGAACTCTTCTGAGCATCCTAACTATACAGGGGTCCCGCAGGGTCCTGTATTGGGATCACTTCTACTTGGCTCATTATCTATTTGCTGATAAATACTTTGTTAATGAGGTTGCTATAAGGCCTAGGATTAGTGGTGAATAATGACTTAAGTTGGAGCGGCCAAATAGACTAATTAAGTAAAAAAATAGTCCATTATCATATACGCAAAAACCAATAATTCAATAACGAGAAAGCAGGTTAAATTTTATAATAATAAGGAACTGATAACTCATAAAACGAACCTAATGGCCAATATGACGGTTTATTGAACCACGATGTTTATTATATTTATCTTTACGAGTTTTAATAAAGACTTTATTGGAAACCGACAGCTGGTAAAAACCGGCAGGCTCTCATAAAAAAATATTCTACCTCACTAATTTAAAACCGTTGCGATTTCATAAAATTTGAGTAAAAACCCTTTTTATCATTTTCGGAAAGTGTGTCGTCTTAGTTAATAGCATAAGTTTGCACATTTAAAAATACAATTTGTACCCAGTTGCTTTAAGACTGCCTATGATATTGTCTCATAAAACATTACAAACTTTTCGCAAACCCGCTGACAAATATCATCAGAAATACAAGAACGGCCTAACACATTTCTAGATAAAAAGAAGAGGAGGATTATGTTGAATAATATAATTTTTTAAGAACATTCCATGTTCCATTGATACGGTATAAATTTTAGCTGGTGCCTCCGGTAATCTTAAAATTCTGAAGTACCAAACACTGTTTTCGCTCCCTAAATAACCCGTTAAGGAGTAAGCCCGTGTACTTTTAAAGGAGCACATAATTCCATGCTTTTGTTTAACAACCCTTCAATATTAATAGGCTCTACAAACTTACGTTGATACGCTTTACCCGCAATTTTCATTTCAACCCTTTGTGTTTGCCTTCCCATTATCGGTTTTACTTTATAACAAACCTGTTACAGAACGGATTGATCAAGATTTTTTGCTCATCAATATTTAAAGGGCTTAATGGACTTGCTGACTTCAATCGGGTTGGTTGCAAAAAAACCTGCAAGAGGGGATTTAAAACTTTGCTGAAAGTTTAAACAACATATTCATGGGCTTTGAAGTTTAATTGTTGCTATTTTTAAACTTGCCGGGGATTTAGCAGCAGCAAATTCTTCTCATATGGGTCAAAAGTTGGAAGTTCTAGGTATTCGATAGGTTAATTAATATCAAAGAGATCTTGAAGGATAAGGAGTAACATCTGGCTAACAAGCATATTTGATTAGTGGCGACAAACGGAATAATCTCAAACTATGGATATTTAACAGGTTCACAGAACATTGATGTTCTTTTCTAGACCAAAATATTGTCTACACTCCAACAACTTTTGACACTACTAAGCCCAGAGTCGTCCATACTGCTTTCACCTCTGGAGCTCTGTACTGGAAGGGAGGGTCATTCGTCTGATCGGAGACCACGAGTGGAAAATGGATATAACTTAATGACTGCAGTAAAAGTACCTGGGGCGATACCATTATTTATGACCGTTTGTTATTATTATGTGGAAAGGACCGGATTGTAATAATTATAATTAAATATAGGCACATCAGGTTGCTTAATTTATATTTAAATATCTTTTTGTGGTAAAATTTGTTAGTTTTTATTTCTTGCTGGAAGAGTTTAGTTGTATTACCGGCCGAACTTTTTGAGGAATGGTTCAAGAATTGTCTTTCATCAAACATTCCTCAGAATAGCGTGATAGTAATGGACAATGCGAGCTATCACAGTCGCCAATTACATAAAGCTCCAAGCTCAAATAATACAAAATTGGAGATTCAGAACTACATGGCGCCGAATGATATATATTTTGTAGAAAGTTATAACAAAAGTGCTCTTTTAGACGTTTTAAAGACATTTTGTATAAAAAAAGTATATGTTTGTGACACATTGGCAGAAGAAATTGGACATACAGTGCTACGGCTCCCACCCTATTATTGCATTTTTAAACCCCATAGAGCATATGTGGTACCAGTTAAAATCACTGGTTAGGTCTGAAAATATTTCTCCGACTTTAAGTTCTAGTGTTGTAGAATTAATACGAAAATGCTTTAATGATATTCCCCCAAGTAGTTGGAAGAATTCAGTCCGTCACGTAATAACTGTAGAAAATTCGTATATTAGCCTGGATCGTATAATTAATCCAATTATAATTAATTTTGATGAGGATAGCGATATCGAAACAGAACTATATATAGAATGACATTATAAATGTAAATATACATGACTAGTAATATTTAAAAAAAAATGTTATTTCATTTGATTACATTAATATAATCATATCATTACTTGTTTTCCTTAGTACGTCCCTTCATACTTCACTTGTTTATTGCCAAGCTCTTGTCGACACAATGGAACCGACCCAGGAAATCATTAAGTCGTATCCAAATTTCGTGAAACGTACTTTACCTAGAACGTTCGTTTTTCTGTATATCGTCTTAAGACCACAATGACATTAAAGCCCGCAGGTGTTTTATGAGTTCTTTATCCAGCTTAACCGGCAAAGTATATTGGAATTTCGTATAGTGTATTAACTCGGTCTGATCCCACTCCTGATCCCGGAGCTAAAATTAATTGGCGATTTTCACGAAACACAAAGACTCGATCCCGTTTTATAAATGAATGTTAACTTGATACGGCTTTAGGGCTACAGTAGCGGGAGTAAGAAAAAAAATTAAGAAAAAAAACATGTACTAAATTTATTATTAGTATTTTTAGGTACATTTTTGATTGCATAGCTTTATTTGTAATTATGATATATTGATGATTGTCTTGTTAAAAGTGTCTTAGTTTTGATTTTAATAATGACATTGACAGTAATGCAGTTCGATTGACATCAGACTTTAAAGTACCACATTGCATGACGTCGATTCTGGAATTCATTCGTTCGAATTATTCCTGTCTATCCGTTCTACAGAGATTAAAATGCAAAGCTTATATCTTTAACGTAAATTTAGCTGGCTAGTCCATGATTTTTATTGTGGAATTATATTATTTGATGTTTCGAAAATTCCGGTCCTGTCAGATGCGAAACGTTCCTTCTAATTTCCCGAAAACTGCTAAAGTCACACGAAAAAGCCGTTGAAAGCGAATGGCGAATAAGAAATGTTCTTTATTTTCTTTAATTAAATATTTTCTTCGGGGTCTGATCTTTGCTGTGGTTCGTTTTCCGTTGCTGGATCGGGTAAAGCCAAGGGTTTTGTTTTTCTGTCTGTTTGTTTCCGACAAACAACTCAAATATTTTAATTGAAAAGTATCCGGTGTTCGACTTGAACAGCCCAAAGCATTCTGAAATTAAATACTATTTTGCATTTTGTTTTATTTGGTATCTGAACAACATTCTGTGGGGCTTCGGGTAATTGTAAAATAACACCAAACCTTTTTTATGTTGCGTAAACGCCAAAAAACTTTGAGGAACTGTATTGTTGGGAGTATAAAGGTAATGTAATCTGTTTTTCTTGTAACAATATTCATTACCTTAAATAAACAGATTTTCTTTCAATCAAAATTAATTTTTACGTAACAAATGATTTGTTTTTGGTTTATATTATTATATTATAGGTTATCAGGTACAGTACGTTTCACGGAAATTGGATACGACTTAATGATTTCCTGGGTCGGTCCCATTGTGTCGATAAGAGCTCGGTAATAAACAAGTGAAGTATGAAGGGACGGACTAAGGAAAACAAGTAATGATATGATTATATTAATGTAATCAAATGAAATAACATTGTTTTAAATATTACTAGTCATATTTATTTACATTTATAATGTCATTCTATAGATAGTTCTGTTTCGCTATCGCTATCCTCATCAAAGTTAATTAAAATTGAATTAATTACACCATCCAGACTAATATACGAATTTTTTGCAGTTATTACGTGACGAACTGAATTTTTCCAACTACCTGGGGGAATATCATAAAAGCATTTTCGTTCTACAACACTAAAACTTAAAGTAGGAGAAATATTTTCAGACCTAACCAGTGATTAAAACTGGTGCCACATATGCTCTATCGGGTTAAAAATGCAATAATAGGGTGGGAGCCGTAGCTCTGTACGTCCAATTTATTCTGCCAATGTGTCACAAACATATACTTTTTTTATACTAATAATTCTATCTGGCGTTAGCAATATCTGCACTTGCAAAGAAGGCAACAGCTAATCAAAATAACAAGATGGATTCAGAGCATCAAATGAAATTGATTAGAAACCTGGCAATGAAGGACACTACCCAAGTACTGCCCCACCAGATCACCTTCAAACGAACAATTTCTCGGTTGAAAAAACAACATCAGAGACGATCATTTAACTATTACAATTGTACTAAAATATTAGGTGTTGAATAAATCACTTTGATTACCCCAAAGTGTCATCTGTTGACACGAAATTATCTCTTGTATAATAGGTCTGACAAACCCTAACAATATCTCATCTCGCTAAAAACTTCCATTGAAACTTTTAAGTTTTAAATAAGCTTTGTCCTTAAATTTTCCTACATCAACCGAACCAAATCCAAAATTGACTACCCTCGATATACTTTAATGTAATAGAAATAAAACCTATGTTCCCTAAAGGTGTCCCTCTCCCAAAGAGATTAGGATTGATATATCTCTTCAAAGGCAGTTAGGGCCCTAAGAAAGTAATCATGCGTGTATTGAAAGGGCCGGACATTTTTTTGACAAATTTATTTGGCCCTTGATAATAGATTTATTTGGTTCTTAAAGATGGTAGGATATTTTAAGTTAATATTTATTGAACAGGATGATATGGAAATGGTTTATTTTATCTAATCCCCCTAATCCTGTAATTCGAATTTTTTTTTCTTTTCAATTGCAGATAATCAAGAACTTTCAACACACATATTCTAAAGGAGCAAAATTAATTTATTCGAAACTTATTTTGAAATAAATATCGTTAGCGCAGCATTACGCAGAAACTCTTTTCATAATTAATAAAACTGTCTTGAATGAGGGAAAATCGCTATTAAGCAGAATTTAAGGAGTAAGATTGTAAATTTTAACGTAAATTTGTATTCGTCTTGCCAAAATTTCCAAAACATAAATCTAGAGAAACACCAAATGGGGGATAAGTTTCCATTAGATAAAATAAAGCGCCAGGAAACATCAGGTGAATAACGAAGTAAGCCTGTATAAAAGATACTAATGAAAATCCGAAGCAATTTTAGAGTTTTAAGCCTCTTTGTAAATTTACTTAGGCAGTTAATAAGAGGCAAATTAAACGGGGCTTTAGTTTTTCAAATAGTCTTTAAAAAGAGCTAAATTGAATTTTCTTAAATCCAAGGTTATATAATTAAAACTGATCTCGGGTCGTGCCGGGATTCAGAGTCCTCTCTGTTGATTGGTATGTACACCTACCCTGTACTAACGAGAACAAATAAGTTCGAAACCGGTCTGCAGGTGGTTGCATCCTATCAATAGAGAGGGCTTCATTCTCTTGGTAGTGCCATTCAATCTGAAATAGTATTTTAAAGTGCTACTGTGTAGACTAAATACGCCCTTATTGTCAGGTATGGGCAACCTTTTGGGCTAAAGGGCCACATAATAAATGTAAAATGGGTAGCGGGCCACACGGGATTATTTCTGGACACCATACACCCTCCGCAGGCGAGCGAAGTGTGCCGTTTCCAATTAGCGCCATAGGCGAATTTTTTTGAAAGGTCAAGCGCTCTAATGAAAAGTTAGAAAATTGCGATACAAAAATATTTTCTCCGAAAAAGAGGTTTCATCCAGCAAACTTTCTGAAAAACATATTGTTATTACGAAAATGGGCTAGTCCCGTAAATAAATAAATTTAAAAAACCCCGAGATGAGTGAAAAAATATTTAATTTTATTTATTAAAATAAATAGATAAATATAAAAGAAACATAAATATATTATAAAAAAATATATAATGTTAAATAGCGACACCGAAATCAATGAGACACTTGAGCTTGAATTTGGGAAACTAATCCATCGATGTTTGGATTAATTCCACTGATACAAAGACGTAAGGGATTTTCCAAATTATCGTCAGTCTGCCTTGTACGATGTTTTGACTTATTAACTTTCATCATTGAAAAGAACTGTTCGCATTTGTAAGTACTGCCAAAGGCACAAATCAATCTTCTTGCGAATTTTCTAAGCTGCGGAAAATGGTCTTCTTCGAGGTATTTTTTGTAGAAATCGCACAAATCCACGTCTTCAAATTTAGATTTTAGTAGTGAGTTTTATTGAATCTCGATCAACTCCATTTGTAAGTGTATTGGAGCATTTTGTACATTACTTTTTGTTGGAGTAGCAAATAAATTGAAACAGTCTTCCATGTTTTTGAAATCGCTAAATCTGTTCGAAAATTGCTCCGACAGTAACTTGAGTTCTTCAGCGCGTATTGAGCATAAGCAATATTTTCATACGGAGAAAGCGTGGTGAAATGGTAACTGTTACCAGACAGCATCTGTGCCTCCCACAAGCGGATTTTGTTCTAAAACGCTTTCAAATGGCTGTACAAATCATTTACTAACTGTCCTTGTTTTTGAAGTTTCAAATTTAAATCATTCAAATAGCCTGTAAGGTCGACCAGCAAACATCAAAGGCTTTGATGATTGATGTGTTGATGAGTAAGTCGTGTAATATTTTTAATTTTATTTTGTAATTTTTTAATATAATTTTTAAGATTTTTCAAAATATCTCGCGGGCCGGATCAAATCATACAGCGGGCCGGGCAAGGCACGCGGGCCGGACGTTGCCCACCCATGGTATAAGGTATCATCGGGTGGTCTGGAAAAATATTATTTTTCCATACATTGGTATTTGATTCAGAGTTTGGTCGAGAACGTGAGTAAATATTGTCCAATATTCAAAAGTTTCCTATGTATAGTTTTTCATATACAGGGTGTTCGCTAATGACGTGCTAATATTTCAGGGTCTGATTCCTTAGGTCACTTTATAAAGAAAACTTCATATGAACATATGTCCGCAATGGCTTAAATTGAATTAAGTTGAATTTTTATTTTTTAAATGTTTATTTTTTAATGGCTCCGAAAGTACTAAATATTTAAATTCAAATTGCTTTATTTAGCAGTATTGACGAATAATTCTTGAACACATACACATCTAGTTATCCTTACAAACGTCATTTCCCAAAGAATACTTGTTGACATAAAGTAAAACCATCTCATAAATATTATTTCTTCGATTTTTAGTATTTCATCGAATTTGTTTTATTTTTTCGCTGTTTTTATTCGAATATGGTGAATGCGGAAATGACGGGAATGCATTTTGGCCATTTCCAACAATTTTTATAAAACTTATAATAATAATAATTTAATAATAATGAGTTTCAATATGAATTTAGTGGTTTTAATCAAGAACGAGAAAAACTCAGGAGACCGTTTTCATGTAGAATTGACCAGGCTAGTCAGAAAAAATATCCACATGGGAAAATGTCAGTGGCGTACCATCTTTTTTGTAATAACATCAGAGGACATGTTTGCAGGGACGCCACTGGTGGAGCAATTGAATAATTTTTCTAACTAAAATTTGGGGTCCTTATTAACACATCCCAAAATTGAAAATAATATCTAACCAACTTTCGGGATATTAAAAAATATCCGTTTAAAAAATTTTAATTCAACATCCTGTAGCAAAAAATTTAAGCCGTTGCGGACGTATGTTCGTATGAACTTTTCTTTGTAAAACGAGCCTAAGGAATCGCACAATCAATTTACATGGGAAGAAACTTTCCTTATCAATTTATACGACGGTAAGGCTGATTGATTTTTAACAAATTTAATCATTGGGGAACTTAAAAATATTTGAAAATAAGTTACGCTTTTTTACTTAAAAGCTAAACTCCAATAATCCCAGTAGAGATCGTTCAAGTAACAATAAAAGTCGGTTTAAAAAGTGTCTAGTCGTTTCGAAGAAATTAAGGGTTGACAAATCCTTCCTAAAGCGGTCGAGAACCCGAAAACATAATATCAAGTGTGTATTGAAAGGCCAGACACATTTTATGTTCTTTGTGTTACTGCATTCGTACAAAAAGCTGTGTTTCGTCGCTATCTCGAAAGGTATATGGTCTATATATCGCAAATTGTTAAGCCGTGATAAAAATTTTATTTTACCTACGTGCCGAGATTTGTTGGAGCCAAAAGCGCCTTTCTCTTGGGGTCGTACGGCAATTTGCGGGTCGTATGAATTCCGTCAACGATCGTGCCTCGTAATAAAACATTGACAAATACTTTTGCGATTGCCTCGCTAATGTAAATGTTTTACTGTTCCACCCTGTATCGAATAGGGTCAGATTTATTAGATATAATATCATCAAAATGAAATCTGTGTCTACAAACACGCAAAAAAATTACACTCTTAGGCAAATAGTAAAATAAAGAAGTAAAGAATTCCATGACACCCTGTATAATACAACAAGTGCATTGATAACTATCGGCGATTTTTGGAAATATCCGCATATTGATATACAAAATCTATGACTAGCACAATCTAAGATCATTTACGTAAAAAAATAGGTTGAAAATATTAGGTGAATAACAGAATATGCCTGTTAGGAAAGCTTAATCAAAAATCCAAAGCCGACTTTCTGCTAAATTTACAAAGGCAATTAACGAAAGGCAAATTAAATTTTTTGTCTGGGAACCGGTTAGGAAGAAATTGGAATAATATTTCTCTTAACTAAATAATAATGTGACATAAGTATACATCATTTATTTTTGCTAGCTTTGGCGTATAATTATTTTTTTTTATGATCAAACACAAGCACTATTGGAAAAATCCTTTAGGGCACTCTGGGAGTGGCGCGTGTGCGCAAAAAGCGATTCACGTTGGTTTTGAATCGTTGGAGGTTATATTCGTTGGGAAAAACGACCTCGGGAAGGTCGTTCCATAAGGATGAATTTAAATAATGAGGTTCGAGGAGTACTAAGCTTACGCAGATATGGATGGGCGGTAGTGGTTCGTCGTGTATTTCTGCTATTCGCCGCTCTGGGCGGAATTAAGAGGGCAAGGTCAGCAGAGCACTTTCCATGAAAATATCTGTAAAAGAGAGTCAAATACCCAACCCGACTTCGATGTTCTAGGCTGTCGAGGTTCTTCGTCAGCTCGTGGTCTCCAATCAGACGAATAGCCCTCCTTTCGATGGAATCCAGTTGCCGAAGAGTATGTTTAGGTGCAGAGCTCCAGACATGAGAGCAGTACTCTAGTGAAGGTCGAATCTGGGCTTTGTATAGTGTCAACAGTTGAGATGTGTATAACTTTCTGGTTCGGAAGAGTATACCAAGTTTCTGAGAAGCCATCTTGGCGATTGCCACAACGTGGTTATGCCAAGACATATTTCCTCCCAGATTGACGCCCAACAAATTCGAATTGGTTACTGTCACCCCAAGCCAAAATTTCTTCCAGGTCTTTGTTGAGGCGTGATACTTCATGCTATCGTCAGCAAAACTAAATATCGGATTTCTCGTTTTCACTAGAAGGTCGTTAATGTAGAGTAAGAAGACAGTGGGAGACAATATGGACCCTTGGTGAACACCGGCATTGATGGTGAAGGTGTCTGAGAGAAATCCGTCAATCGCCACTTGCAGAGAGCGGTCCTTAAGAAAGCTAGACAACCATGCACAGAGTCCACTGGGCATACCATAGGATCGCAGTTTACTTAGAAGTCCCTCATGTCAAACACGATCAAAGGCTTTAGAAATATCCAGTGTAACAGCCCGGGACTTCCCATGATGTTCGATAACACAACAATTAAAATTTTACAATAATCTCGATATATCTTTTTAAAGTCACTTAATTTTACCAATATAAATTTTATTTAACCCATATGCACATAGAGCCTAACACAAATTAAAGTTCGAAGCTTAATTTCTGTAAAATAACACAAATTTTAGCAACATAAATATTACATAACGGTGAAATGTTTAATTACTTGTTTCATGTATAACTCATATTGTTGCATTATTTGCTGATGAATTTTTTTTTGATTTAGCAAGGTAGGAAATATTTGTTGTAAATTGACAGTAACTGTCCGGCAGTAGAAATGAACCTTATTATTATAACGAGAAAAGTAGTTTATAAAACTACACATTTTTATCCCAAAAAGAATTTTTTTTTCAGCCAGTTTCGTAGGTACAGCAACACCTCAATACAATTTCAACCAAGAAATATGTTATATAGAGGGTGTCCCATAACTTATAGGGTAGGAACACCCTGTATCGCCGTAGAACTTATAACGTAATTTTTTTTATTGGGGTCCATAGGTGTGCAGGTAACTGTGTCAACTTCGTTGGGGAATGTCGCACCCCATAGTGATGTCGACTTCAAATTTAATTGGAGAGATGAACTAAATTAACTCACCCACCCTCAAAATCTACTCACACAAGTAACAAAAACTCTCTAATTACGTCAATAACGGGAAATGTTACCGCTATAATGCCACAGGAACAATCCCTCCGCCCGGCAAACACCACTACATGAAATAAGTTATTTGAAAAGTTGAAATTAAACGCTGTTAGCCCTACGCAAATAGCGCTGTTCAAATTTTAGCAACGATAATGAAAATTTAAAGTAAACAATGTAAATAAATTTTCGTTCAAATATATCACGTAATGCACGTAGATGTTGGACGAAGGGAGGGGGACAGTTACCGGAACAGGCGAATTTACTGTTGGCTCATCAGCAAAAATGTTATTAATCGCCATTGGCCAGTTCCAGTCAAATCGAAACATTGTTGGCTAGTAGGGAGTATTGCAAATAAACAAATAGTAGTAAATATTGTATTGCTAGTGGTAAAATAAAACTGATTGAAGGAATTAAGTCGACATCTTTATCTAAGCTTAATGGGAACTGAAGGGTGATGTTTATTTTTTCGTCGATTTATATCTGCCCTTTTAATTGCTTTTTGATCCCCCTGAATCAAAATAAACCCTAACCCTTTTTCCCAGCTTCCAAACAAGCCCTTGGTCGGTAACTAGGCTAATATAGACATTAGAAAATCTTTCTATGTAATAGTTTAGTTTTTTTACTTCGACAATAATAATTTTGATATTTATACAATTACAATTTTCTTTGGCATTGTTTGCGCAAGTCAGTTATTTTTCTTCTAGATTTTTCAAGGCTATAATCTTGTATGTTGTCTTGTCTGTCATTGATGCTTCGATAAAAATTGTAATGACTTTTTTACATATTTTCTACAATTTTGTTATGCTATCAGGTACATTTTCATATAAATAACAGGACAGGTTTGGATTAGCCCTCTGTCAGCTTCCCAGTGAACTGAATTTGTAGTAAATCAATGTACGGCCACCAAGAAACTTATAATTTGAGAAGAAAAATAGATTCACTTTAAATCTATTAAATATAATTAAAAGTAAATATAGCAAATTTATAAAATAAATTACATATATATTTTCGGTTCCCCTTTGGTATATTATTTAATACGTCAAAATATACTTTCATAATTTAAGGAGAAAACAGGTCCAAATTCGACCAAAAGCTTTATTGTTTTCCATTAAAAATGCACATTTACTTTTGTGTGGCGAAAGCCCTCGCGTTTTAACTCAAAGAAAAGGCTCTTTCCGCGAAGTTAATAGCCAGTGAAGTTATTTTTCCGGAAAATAGCGCCACAAAGGGAAACTTCACGCCTGCTGGGAGAGGTAATGTTTTTGCTTTTTACCGAAATGAACTACCACAAGCCACGTCAGTCACAAACATATTTGCCTTAGTTCTTCTTGGAGGGACGTTTTTTCATATTTTCCATTTAGCGAAGAAAGCTTTGGACTTAAAACGTAAAATAACTGGTGAAAGCAAAGTCGCTGAGCATTTGGATTTACAACAGCGGCGTGTGATTAAATGAAAAAATGTCGCTTATGATTTTTGTGTTTTTTATTCTTTTGTATCACAATTGCACAATTTATGACTTACAGTTATTTTCTACAGATGACGGGACAGGTTCGAATGGAAGAGGGCCAAGGAGTATTTTATTACGACAACACTACCCATAATAAATTAATTTGTCATAAACACTATCTTGAGGTCTTTAAATGAAAGTACTAGAGGTTGCAGGAGGAATCATCTCAGGTACCATGCTCAAAATTGGTAGAGTAAACCGCTCTACTTCGGATCAACCCTTCGGCAATCTCGCCTCGAATCATAGACTGTATGCACCCAGTCCAACATCTCAAACAGCGGATCGCAACGCTAAAGGCTGACGGGGATCAGGTGAGCGCACAAGTGCGCCAGCCAGCTAGTCTCGGATCCTAGATTCCACGGTGCTCAACCCGAAGGTTGGTGGTCTCCGACACCTCAAACGACTGTGGCCGTTACCTGCCTCTCTTAAGGGTGAATGTACACATGAAAGCATTTCCGTACCTCTCACTGCCACCCCGCCGGATCATTCTAGCTCAACCACTATGCCCCTGCGAGGCCGACCCTATGAGGGGGCGATAAACAACCAGCCTATCGGGGCTCCCCCTGCCCGCAGTACCAGTTAGAATGATTGTCATACATCTTGTATGTCTGTCATTTACGTGCACTGGTCGGACGTCGAAGGATCAATCAAAGCGGCTCTCGGATATTCATGGATACTAGCCCAATTTACCTTGGACCGACACCTTGGCACCAATACACCTTAGCGTAAGTGCTCTTCGATTATCCGTGCGGCTCTGACGAAGAGTTAGTCGCGCCAGCGCATTCGTCTCGAATTCTAGATGGTGTGGTAAAACACATCCGACATCTCAAGCGACGAGCGCCAGGGCTTCCTTCTCCCTTCTACTAGGCTAATGTCATCCGCTCCGGGAAGCTTCCGACGTACTGAAGCGCTATAAAAATCCTTTCAACCACATCGTCAGTCCGCTATTACCCGGACGACGATACTTTGGAATCGGACCTAGCCGCCTCCAGTTTTAAGGGTTGCAGCACCCAGTACTCTACAACCCTCGTTGAACTAATTTTCCAGTGAACCGATATAAGTACTGATATGCTATTGAAATGTTTAAATTCGTTTCACTTCAGATCTTAACTGTTCCAAGAAGTGATCCATTTCACAGTGTTTAAAAGGTAATATAAAAGAAATAAAGGTCTGTCTACAAAAGGAAAAGGGCAAAAATTCTGTAATTGTGGTTTAGACAGACCTTTATCTCTTGTATTTTAACTGTATTTATTCGGGTAGACTGTTTTTGTTACAACAAATTCAAACGGCCGTACGCTTACACACCAGCTATCCTTGTCTCTAAACTATACAACCGCTTCTTCCTGCTACTTTCGCTGTATCCTTTTTAAAATAAAAACGAACATATAAATTCCATCTCGACATACCCAAGCATAACTGAAATAGACAGTATTAAAGTCTCCCAAATTAGGTGAATTCATAAAAATCCTCAATAAAAGAAATGTGAAAATCCACTCCAGGCATCGCTTAAAATTTGTCGTTCCATTAT
Organism: Barypeithes pellucidus; assembly: GCA_963991005.1. Classification (NCBI taxonomy): domain Eukaryota; kingdom Metazoa; phylum Arthropoda; class Insecta; order Coleoptera; family Curculionidae; genus Barypeithes; species Barypeithes pellucidus. The sequence continues at coordinate 1,983,234 of OZ022559.1, forward strand.
GGAACGAATGAGCTTTTCCTTGGAGAAAATTCGAATGCACAGCTACTCTATTACTGTCAACATTAATTTAGATATACACAAGTTTTTCGGGTCGCAAGATAAGGCACGAACATAATTGCATGCCGTTGCCGCTTTGAAAGCTCATTTTCTGTGACAAATATAAATTTTTATTTATTGCTTTGCTCGGTGCTCATCTACGCACGGCGAAATATTTCATGAAATCCTGGCCAAAAGTATCTTTTTCGCCGGTATAGTTTGTGATTTTTAGTAAGATTACAAGTCGCTTGAATGTTTCTTACAATTGTACTAGATATGATTTGCTGTTATTCTTCTGCGTCACAATTGTATTGTTTATGACTGACATTCCATTTTTGGACGCGCGGAAATAAAATAAATTTAAACAAAACCCACGTATAGAGAATACCGGGGATATCTGTGCCGCAATGACTTTTTTCCACCATGAAAAATATTCACTAGCGTATAAAATAAAAAAAATTGTCCGGGAGTGCTTATGAATTCAGATGAATAAAAAAAAGTTTGACAGTTGCAAAGGATGTGCTCTAGTTCGGTTGTTTTGTGAACTCGCTCATTATTGTGAGGAGGAGGAGATGAGGACATATTGTACAAATTATAAAATATATTTCACGAAATACATATAATTTGACTTTTGATAATCTTTTCAAAATATTGTTCCCCTGTGCGATGTCGGAAGCAATAATCGCAATTGGCGCTGAGGAAGCGAAAAATGGGTTTCCTAACTTCTCGCTCGTCAGATGTAAAATATTGTTAGTGATCGCTACTTGTTGCAGCCTTTCGAATGAAAACATTATTTGACAGGGAGTATTTTATTGCTTATATAATATTTAGTTATCAAGATCGCAGAAGGGTTTGTTCGAAGACAAAATAAATTCCCAGTCACAGTCACAGAACCTTTTCTCATCAAGAAGCCGCCCAATAAGAGTTTAGACTGTGAGTTTTGATTACCCGTCCATATACGTACCGTATATATTGTGTGTCCATTCTAGGATTGAAAAAAATGTCTGTTAGGCGCCTTCACACAATTTCGTGTAGATTTCACTATTTTGAGAATATGATTATTACATTTTTTTAAAAATTAAGAAGTAAACTCATTCAAAATGTTAATAACGATATAGAATAAGACACAGCTATCACATATTTGGTATGTGCGGGGTTATAGTTTTGTAAGAGGCAGACTTTTTAGGAGATAATATTTTTTCTAAACTCACAATATCACCAGGACAAACATTTAGATTAAAAAAATAATACCTTTAAAGCTTTAGAATTCTGCACTGACAACAAATATATAAAAAATATATCAAAAGTAATATCTCTTAGTAAAGAAGCAATCAACAAATTCATCTCAATAAGCCGTTTATTAATATTACCGTCTAATCCGTTTTTACAAATAGATATTTAAGAGCAAAAAAGTCCCTCTAAAGGCAATAATGAAAATTTCTAATTAAACTTTTATTAAACTTCAAGTTGGATTTTATGATATAACGCTATATCAGATATGAAATCCCTTCGTAATCTTAATAAATGTCTGAATACACCTTTACGCTCTACTTCGGACCCTTACTTTTATATTAAGTCATTTGTCAATTTAATATCCCCTTTGATACTATTCTTCGTTTTTATTATACCTTTTTAGGCATGTTGCGACTGTTAAACCAGGGTTTAATAAATCGAAGTTAATAGATTAACGGGGAATATAACCGATGAAACTAATTTCTTTCTTCATTGCTCAGTTGCAGCATGTAACAGTTACTTGCTCCACGCTCAGATTTGTCCACTCTCTTATGTTCTATGGAGAGTGTTATGAAGAGAAAGGAATTCACTCATAGCCATTAATCATTATATCTTTTAACAAGAGATAATACCTAAAATGCATTTGCAATCGACGTTGAAGATAAGACATTTAAAAATACATGCATGCATGGTTTTAATATTATTTCTTCCTGTTCTTTTCTTTTACTAGATGTTTTTAGTGGGAGAAAACTTCATTTCTTATATCTCGAAAAATAATACTAGAAAATAATCTGAAACTATTCAATGATGTAAATGTAAAAATGAAGAAGAGAAGCTATTTAGAAAATGTGTTGCTACATAATATTTTATTTAGATCTCATACGTACGTATTGTAAGACGTGCCTGTACGTAAAAATAAACCAGGCCATTATAGAGCTCAGATTCAACGTAAAAAAGTCAAAAAAGAATTAAGACGGGTCTGGACAACTTCCTCCTGACTTTGCCTGTCTACATTGCCCAGAGGACTATACAACTGTCTAAATTTAAAAGTTCACATAACGTGAACTGCTCTTTACGGTCGGGGAGACCCTTATCCCCTAGGTATAGTCGTTACCATTGAGAGACACTTCAATCTTGAATCTAGAAAAAATATATCACCCCACGTTGTTGTTTCCTTATTTCCTTTTTGTGTTTTGTGTGATTTCACTGATTTCCTTGTAAAATATTAAGTCTCTGGTGGGTTGATTCTAAACTTATGCCTATATTTTTCAATAGTTCAAAGGGAAATAAACCGATGTAGGTCCTTTGTACATTTCAGAGGTTTAGAAAAGTAAACAAATAGTAAGTAACATATTATACTCTAGTATGAGTAGGTATGGAAACATATATTTACATGAACACAATAATAGAAAATTTCTTTGACAACCCCCGAATTCATAAGCCTATAATTAAATTGAAAGTATCCATTGCTGCATCATGCTCTTAATAATTCATACAATAACATCGTACGGGCCATTCATATGAATTCATAATTGATATATAAATAGACCAAACATAAAATTCTAGAAATTTATTGAACTGGGTCATACAAAAAGAGAAATCATTTAATTAAACCATAACAATTTCGTATTAAATTTTACTGTAATTACATTTCTGTTCATGGAATGAATATTTTATGATAATCCATTGTCATTTACAAATTTTATACGCGTAATTTGAATGCCATGCTGTATATCATATACATGTGGTAGTGATACAGGGTGGTAAATAAATTTGGCACGCGAACTATTGCGATCACTCAATAGAGAAAAAAGTGTACAGTTAGCTAACCGGGTACTGGCACCGGTATTTAGGAATTCATGGATGGCCCAACATAATGCCAGGACGGAACCGTTTCGATAATTTTATTTATACATGAACAGCGATAAGAGTAGAGCTCTCTTTTGTTTAACGAAACTAGGGACCGATCTTTGAATGTTACCTTAAGTTAGTCCTTAGCCAAGGTAGCCTTAACGTTAAGTTAAACCTTAAAAAACTATGTTTTAAATTAATTTGAGGGCCAATTGACGTATTAAGTCACGTTCATCACTGGGTTGACCTTCATACAAAAAATTTACTAATCGAAAACTTTTATAAAAATAGCTCATAATAAGGGAAAGACTGTTAGTTGGACTGTGGCTTATCAGTAATTGATAGTTAAGCGTCTATGTTCCTTGTTTCCTGTAAAATATACTTAATTAAACCCCGTTACGGTGAAAATAAATCTAATTCCATTAAAAAATTTATGTACCCTTGATTGGTTTTCTAAATCCCTCTTTAGATGCCATCGGCTAGTATTAACGTTGCCCTATTTTCAATATTACCTTTTATAAGGGAAACCTTGCATCGGCCATATTTTACTTTTTAATGGGATTAAAAGTACCTTACCGAATAATTTACGAACTCCTTTTTTGTTAATAAAGGTTTTGCGGGGATTACCGATGTAGTTCCTATAAGAAGGAGGAAAAGCTATTTTAAAGGATTTTTGGAAAATATGGAGATGAATCTTGTACCTTCGGCGTAGCGGACAAAAATCGGTATTGAGAAGTAAAGAAATATTTCTCAAAAAGACCCATTGTTCATTGAAAAAAATATAGAGCCACACGGACAGATATTAGGATTTGTAGAAATTCGAAGCTTTATAAATTTAACGATTACCTCGAAATAACTTTAAAAGTTTTATAAATACACTCCCCGGCAAAGGTATTATTGGAAATGATGTATTATATTTAAACCGGCAATTCCTGAGATGAAAACAAATTGAAGAAAAATATCCAAAATCGCTGGGAAACAATCTCTGATTTATAAACTTGAACTGACTCGAACGAACCGCCGCGGAGTTTATAAATGGTCAGGTATGTTCTCATTTGTTCAATTCGACACCCGTCAGATCTGGACAACTTAGACAAGTTTATAAATGCCACTTACCCTTTAGAAAAAAATGCAATTTTATTTACGTTTTCGGACTTATTTAAAACCAACTTAATTTATAAAAAACACCAAGTACTGACATCACAAAATCACATTCGTTTTCGCGTCACAACACATCTAAGCACCGTTCAATCTGAATTAGTATTTTAAAGAGCTACTGTGTAGACAACAATACACCCTTATTGTCTGGGAAATAATGTATTTAACATCTAAAAATTTTAAAAATAAATAACACGTTGGTTCTTTCGATCGATATCGGCCGGCTTCTTTAAACAGCTGATTGTGGACAATCGGGCTAATATTTAAAAATACAGCGTTGTCACTTTCGATGTTTTTTGCCGAATATCCTTCTATAATATTACTTTCCTGTATAATTATAGTCTCGGAAATGGCAACCGCGCTAGCTCTAGTATCGGAGAGTTCTCGGAAAAAAAGTTCGACGACTGGTCCGAAGATGGACTAGACCATTATTTCAAAGGGTAGTTCCTGTCAATTGTTAACATAATTGTTTCATTTTATCTTTAGTAAAGGGTTAATGACCCATAGAAATTAGCGTTTTTATTATTTCTATTGCGAAATGATTAAGTGCTCTTGTTCTATGTGTGTTATTGTAAAGTGTAATTATGCGTTAGTGTTGGGGTTTAGTGATAAGCTTATTATGCATTCCCACACTATCATTAGGACACGTGATGAGCATAAAGTTTTTCCCATAGAAAAAAGAACTGAAAGTGTCTATGCCCTGGATTCCTTAATCGCATCCTGGATTTACTTCCTAAGTAAGCTAAATATTTATTTTTATAAGAAACTAAAGTTTTACACTTTTAAACATTTTGGCAACATTGTGCCCGAACATCTGTTGATTACCCAGCTGGGCAATGCAATATCTTCATATATGAATGTGCCGAGGAGTTGTGTGTGGGTTTAGGGGTGAATTACCCCACTTTTTAAACGTTCGATTAAAAAAAAATATATGTAGCGCTTCTCTAGGACACCCCAGGAGTCACCCATTTAAATATAATACGTCAATTCCATAACACCCTGTATATGAAGAAACAAAAGTTACCTTTTTCCCCTTAAATAATAACGCCTAGTGAAAAAATTGAGCAGTATAATTTAGCGTGAGTATGTTTCGTTCTGAGGTGTGGCCTTTTCTTAACACAACGTGTTTTGGTTCACATAATTATCTGCTTTTTAAAAGAAGATACGAATTTTTAAAAAAGTTCTTCAATTTTATTCACAATTCACCGAATATAAAAAAATCATAAAATTTTTTCAATTTTTGCGAAGGTCAGTCCAATCAGTATAAACCAAATAAAACGCATTTATTTCGCCAAGAAATATAAATCTGCTCTACTAATCACGACTAGCCATAGGAACTTTGTGATAATGCTAAATTTTTTGGATCAACCGTTGGAATGGTTGGTAAAAAAGCCGGATGGAAAGAAAAAGTCAGACCGAGCAAATTATCAAAAAAAGGAGGAAATGCCAGGGTTTTCGGCAACCCTAGTATTGCATTGAAAGCATGCCAGATCACATAGTAGAAGTAATACGAATATGAGGTTGCAATACGCGCTATTAATTTGTTTATGCTACTCGATAACATAATGTAATGAATTATGAATAAACTTGAAAAATTGCAATTCTTTTCTTTAAAAATATGAATCTTCTTCTAAAAAGCAGATAATTACGTGAACGAAAAAATATTGTGTTACGAAAATGCCACTCTTCACAACAAAATATAATAAAGCTAAATTCTAGCCCTCAATATTTCCACAGGACGCTTACGAAATTATTGGTAAAAAAGTGACTTTTGTTCCTGCCTGTATAATGACCAAGGCATCAGCATTTTTTGAAAACTAAAATTCACGCTAACATTTCGAGATTCAAGTCTACACTGTACTAAAAATTATTAAGATCTGACAACAATTAAAAAAAGTTACGGGACTATAAACTGGGCTAACAATATCTTTGTCCGGAATTTATTGTCGGGCAGTGTAGTTGTCCGTTGTCAGATTTAAATCACAAACTACCACTGAATTTCATTTAAGGGCGAACAGTCCAAAGGAAAATAAGAAACCCTTCCATTTGCATCCCTTGTTTGTCAATAATCTATTAAAACTTTAATAGGGTCAAACTTAGCAAAAAGAGACTAAGCTGATTCTGACAGAACCATGGTTATTTAGATGACCTTAAATTATAAAAGTTTTGTTGTTATAGCGCTCTTACTAGTAGATTCAGTAGAGCGGGTAGCAAATGAAATAAGTTTTTTAAATAGCTGTAAATAGAACTTACATTATACAGCCAAGTGGTATGGTTCTGTAAACTTTTTGGCTGTACTGTAACTAACTTGTTGATGTTTCTTAAATGCTGTTACACAACTTTTATGTAGTGACTCGGGAATTTTTACATTTACATACCCTTTTAATGTAGTTGTAAAAGCATCAGCAGGGAAAATTTGTACAGCTTGAAGCTCAAAATATTGCTGTACAACTTTTATAAGAAAATAAATGTTGGTGTGGGGAGATCCTTTTCGGGAAAACATATTATTAAAATTCATATAAATTCGACCTTCCTCCTATCCCCTATTTCACTGCGCCTATGATCGAAACAAACCCCTTCCTTAGCACCCCTATTTTGAGAGCTTGCTTACCCCGCCCGAAGCCACGACGTTGTTAGCGCATTCCCAAATGCAAATTAGGCGTTTTGGAGGGTTGCTTATATTAAATTTTTGGTCTGTTCTAGGCTTTCTCGCAAAACCCGAAATTATTTATTTAAATGTCATTCAGACATATTAGGCCCGGCTATATTCGTTAAAAAACATGAAGATTTAACGCTTGTTTTATTAGGGTTTTATTTTGTGTTCTTGAGGGAAAATTAGAAGGGGGATTTCAGGATAAATGGTCTCAACTTATAATTTTTTTAGACCAAAGTTTTTTTTTAAACGAGTTTTTTAATTTATATAATTAATCATGTAATGACTAGTTTGTAGTGTCGATAGAATAACTAATGTTACTAGAATATTCTGGAATTACTTCTAAAATATTCTGCGCTTTGTGATTTCCGACCTAATTAACTATAAAAAATGCATTTGTTATCACAAATCTTTAAAATGCTTTCCCGGTCATTCATAATAAGTAAAATAAAGCCTGTTATAGAATTTGAATCCACTACTTAGCGTTTCCGTAATTACCAACGCAAAGAAACCCATAACGCGCAATTTAAGTTTCATATCGCGTTTTAAGGGCCCTTCTACAATTTTCCGCTACGGTCGTCTTCTAATTTAATCGCCCGTATTACGAAATTGGCCCTTTTTCTGTTGTTTTTCTGTTTAGGGCACGTGGAGGATTCATGTGGCGTAAGATTATTGGCTCAAATTGCGTCCCTTTGATTATTTTCTTTATCTTGGGGAATCTAGAATCATGGAATTATACGAGATTCTCTAAAAAGTACGTGAGAAAGGACACGAATATTTCTTAAAAAACATATGAAATATACAGAACAGTGACTTGAACTAAACATGGACCTGGGAAGTTGTTTACAACCGACCTAAGAATGTGAATTGTTTATTCTTCACAGACTGTGAACCAAATTTGTTGCCTCCTTGATTTAGAATCCTTGATACACAAGGTGTGAACGTTAAAAACCGCGTATGTTTTACTGATGTCTCTTTCCCTTGCAATAAACAAATAACTCCTGGACAAAATTAACGCAACATCATAAATTTCCCATATTTTTTATGCTATTTTTTTTTGTGAATTTATGATCCGATTTGAATGATTTTTTTTTGCATTGTAGGTTGGTTCCTTGACAATGTCATAGTTTTCGCTGTTTATGATAAAAATTTAATTTTCGATTTATACTGGGTTTACTAAAAATGCTATGTTTTTTTTCCGAAAATTCGTAAACAAACAATGAATGTGTAAAATGAATATTAAAGTCTATAAAAATATATTACGCTATAAAACGGTGTATATCCTTTAATAACAGAGATAATGAAGTAAACCAAAAAAGAAAATGTTGGGGAAAGATAGACTAACCGTTTACTGTCAACTGCAATATGTTTCGGTACTACTACGGTGATGCGAATTTTCGCAAAAAAAACATAGCATTTTTAGTACACCCAGTATAAATCGAAACTTAAATTTTTATCATAAACAGCGAAAACTATGACATTGTCAAGGAACCAACCTACAATGCAAAAAAAAATCATTCAAATCAGATCATAAATTCAGGAAAAAAATAGCATCACAAATATGGCAAATTTATGATGTTGCGTTAATTTTGTCCAGGAGTTTATATGTAGATCAAAAGTTTAATATTTTTAGGGTTCGTGATCGAGCGAAAGATAAAAAAATTGGTGCGAGTGTAAAATTTGAAGTGAATTCACTCAATAGTTTGCTCAATTCTTTTCCAACTTGGATTACAACTTTAGAGAGCAAAAGCATACCATCAATCTCATGATTAATATGGGAGTTTTTAAATAGTAAAAGAATGTACACTTCATGTTTTAAGATATCGGAAATATCGGCAAAGTTAGATGTATTCTTTAGGGAGCTATCCTTTATAATTCCTTTTATGTGTGTCCGTCTGTAATTTATAATGTTCGTTTTTTCCCTATAGGCTCCTTGACCCATCGTTTCATCTTTTTCGACTACAAAGTACACACGGGTTCGAAAAAACAAAAGCAAACAAAATTTCGAAGTAGCCAATTACATCGTTTTTTCTGGCCTGGGCTTTGTTTTGTTTTCCTCTCTAAACACATTGTTTTTTGCGATTGGGAAAATCCATTAAAGGTATTTATAATACAAAAGGAAAGTTAATTACTAAAATGCAAATATTTTGGATTACCGTTTTGTATTGCGCTTGTTTAGTCTGGTAGAATACAATTTATAATTATTCTCATAATTGGTGCATTTATCAAAAAAAATATTTGAACGTGATTTTGTTTATTTATAAAATATAACTCTCATCGATCGGTAATGTAAATTAGCCAGTAATTGAATAAAGATTTGAAATTTTTGTACGCGCGTGTATGAAGCAAAATCGCTTACCTTTACTAGCACCGTCTGGACCTTTGAGAATTGTGCATTCCTCTATTGTACCAAAAGGAGCAAACAACTGTCTAACATCTTCTTCAGTTTGTTGCTTGCTTAGCATTCCCACGAAGAGCTTTCGATCTGCACAAACAGAAAGGACCCTCGTTAGTTTTCATCAAGCGTTAGGGAACATATCGACACGACAGAGTTACGTATATCTAAGTATGTGCAGGATCATATATCACAGACCAGCAGACAGAGCGTACGTTACAGAAACGAATAGAAAATTTCTTAGACGTCCTTTTGTATTATGTTGTGCTGGCTCTAGATGTCGCTGCAAATATTACTATATTACTATACAGCGTGACCCGGGAGGCATGGACCGAACTCCACGAACGTGTATTGTATACCTACGTGTAAATAATGTAAAAAAACTAATATTAAGTACTTTATCCGACATGAATTTGTTTTCAAGTTAAAGCGTAATCATCAGATAGATTTCCAGGTCTTTGAATTGGTCGCCACGGTTCACGTTCTATTAGTTGACCTGCAAGTTCGCCAGCACTAGCCTTTGCAGGCATGAAGCAATCAGGAGACCAACAGGCATTCTTCGGATACAAAGCAATTGCGATATTTTTGAACATTTATTAAAATAACGCTATGATTAAAAAAATGTCAATGTATGACACGTTGTTTATTTGTAATTAGGAAAACAAATGACAATCGTATAAGGACAAGAAGTTTCTTTACGTTATTTTCACGTATACTCACCTTCTACCGAGTGTCTATTCTTCGATGGCTTTACGGGGTTTCTCCATTTTTAGAAGGATGCGTTTCATAAGACTGTGCTACTTTTTTGACAAGATACCGGAATTGCCTGGTTTTTGATATACGGGTTGTTTTTGATTTTACATTTTGGGACACAAACCCCATATTTCGGTTACCCTGTAACTTGTGGAACGACCTTCCCGAGGTCGTTTTTTCCAACGAATATAACCTCCAACGATTCAAAACCAACGTGAATCGCTTCCTGCGCACACGCACCACTCCCAGAGTGCCCTAAAGGATTTTTCCTATAGTGCTTGTGTTTGATCATTAAAAAAAAAAAACTCAAAAAAATAAAGTGTTGTCTTTGTTGTTTTTTATATAGAATCCAGTGACGTACTCATATATTTGCTACGTTCAATAGTTTTCAAGGAACCGAAACAAATTTCCTTTTTTAAAAGGGTCACTTTATATTTTTTAATAATGTAATTAAGTTTTTTTATTTTTAGTCTTAACATTATGAACGAGATTTTTTAAAAATTATACAATTTTTTTTTAGTAGGGGATAGTACCTGAGTTCGTCACTGAAATCTACCTATAAAGAGAACATTGCATTTCTTTTCGATAAGTTACAGGGTAATCGCAATATGGGGTGTCCCAAAATGTAAAATTTTCAAAAATATCCCGTATATCAAAAACGAAGAGGCCTAGTAAAACATCTTTTGTTTCACGAAAAAGCACAGTGTTGCGAAAAGATACCCCGTAAAACCATCGAAAAATGGACACGCTGTATATTAATGTATGAGTAGATCTACACTAAAAGAAAATATGCATTTTGTGTTATGATTACACTATTTTTAAAAGTATTTTAAAACATAAGGCAACGTCAACAACCTTTCCAAACATTTTCGTAACCCGCATCATTCAATTTCTATCAACTGGCCCGTATCCTCTAATATAAATCCACATCAAGGTACGTAGCTAGCGAGATATGTTTTCATAAGGGGATAAATCTTAAAATGGGGAAACTTTGGGGTAGTTCGGGATAGGGGGAACGGTCTAATGCATTGGGGGAGTCTAGAATAATTGGATCAAAATCAGAGTTAAATCAAAACGACTAGGCCTTATAAATCTGTGATTTAACTTTCAGGACCGAATTTTGGGGTAAAAGTTGTAAACAAAGTTTCGAATTTGTATTTAGTTTTGCCAAATTTAGTCAATTAATCGAATACAAGAGCCCAATTAAGGGCTATCAGAAATATAGAGAAAATATGGTTTCACTGTGTGAGAATTTTTTCTACGATTATTTCATCAAAAAATATTCCTAATCTGTCACTAGTAAGAATAATAATTTATAATAATTTCATCATTTGACTTTATTGGCAATTTACGCATGTTAAGCTCTCTGTTGGGTACCAATTACCGGAATATGGTCGTTGAATTGATCATAGGAAATCCCTAATTTCTGAAAAAGCTGAATATTATCTCCCCCTGTACATTTTATAGGAAAACTGTATTATATCTAATTGAAAAGGCCGACATGGTAAATCCATGTGTGGAGTTAGAATATATTTTGGTGAGCCAATCCTAAGCTATTCGAAACTCACATAGTTCAGGTAATACAGCAAACACCAGCAAATTAAATTTTAACATTGACGACACGAAAATTAGTGTTAAGAACAATATCTTCATTATTCATTATGTTCAGCTTTACGTCAATTTTTGTCAATGGCGTCATAAAAATTATTTGCTAGTTTTTGTTGTATTACCTGAACTATGAGAGTTTCGTGGTGGTTTTTTGGATTGGCGCACAAAAATGTATTGAAACTCGGCACATGGATTTACAAAGCCTCTTCAAGAAGTTATAATCCAGTTTTTGTAGAAAAACGTACAGGGGAGCCAATATTCAGCCACGTCAAAAATTATATGGGATTTCCTATGTTCAACTCAACGACCCATCAAACGGTATGCCTTACATGTCAATTTGACAGGCCTTATCATATTTTATGTAAATCAACAGTTGCCTATATACTTAAAACTAACAATTTCCTTAACATCTATTACATAATTTTTTTGTATACATATTGCTCCTGATTTATTTAAAAAACACTATTTTATCTTCATAATAATTTAAAAAATATATGTGTATTATGAACATTTGGAGGAGATTTCCATATGGATTATAAGATGGTGTCCTAATAGATTTAATGGGGTATCTGGGGTGGAAGGGGTAAACAGGTACATGACAGTGCTTAGTGGTTGCGTTGTAACATACGCGCAGTACAATCAAGATACTTACCATAGAAGTAACGGCAACTTCAAAAATTTACAAATTTACAGAACAATTACGTTTATAGGTGGAATATTTTATCAATTATATTGAAATGCGAAGTGATCTTATTCGGTTTTGTTTCAATTACAGTACTTACAAGAATAATTTGAAATCCGGATAATATACATAGCGGGCAAATATCTTTTAAAAGCTTTAATAAATTCTATATTTTTTTTGCCATAACATTATGAAACATTTAAATTGACAGGCGATACCAAAAGTAACAGATTTATTCGCCACATTTAAAGCTTATTTGAAAAGATTAGCATTGATATTTTTTCGTCCCTTTCCTTTGATCTGCATAGTAGGCTCAAATATTTTAATTATCTTTTTTTGTAACATTAATAAAATGGGATATTAAATATAAAACTTGAGGTTCTTGTGATTTGGCTAACAATGTTACACCCTTTCCTTTGCCTTTCCCCAGCCTTTATATATTTAAAATCCCAAACTTAAGCAATCTGCAAAGGGCAACCGGGGACGAGAATGTGTTGTTTTTCGTTTTCTCGCGTCCAAATTTAAATATGGGTAAAATCAATTTAGTGATCAAATTTGCATTAGCATCCCTGTCGGTCCGAGTCCCCAAAAGAAGTTTTTTCCCTGTCAACTAAAACAAAGGACTAACAAAAAGCTTTCATCCAGTATTAAAACCCGTTATCGACGTTTGTCCCTGATTATCCCACAAAATCCTGTCCAAAGCCGCTTCTTGTCTACGAAATCTAGGTTTAAACATGGGACTTGATTCTTTGTAAACGTTCGGATTTCTCTTATTACTAACGATATTTTTCTTTATTTATAATATAAAAGAATTTTTAGGAACATTGAAAATTGTAAATAAAATATGTTTAATTTGGGATAAAAACATTTCCGTAAAAGTGTTGAAAAGGTGCATTTCTAACAGTTTAGATTAGAAAATGCCAATGCCAACTTTACTGGCAACCAAGGAATTGTAAGAAGACTTGTCAGCTCTCGTTGCCACATGACATTGACTTATAGATATCCAGATCAGCGCGTGGGATTTATTATATTTGGTTTTAAAATTTAATTCCGCCATTAAACACAGTTTTTCATATCCATAAATAATTACGTGAAAAACATTTCCTAATATTTCCTCATATAAACAATTAATTTTTTTTTGTTTTTAAATCCTCTTTTCTGCTTTGCTGTAAACTAGGAAACATACGAACTTTTAGATATTTTAAATAAAAACAATTTGAAGCTGCAGTACTTCTAAACAACATTTAAAACGGACTTCAAAATCACAACAACTTGCGATGCGATTATTTTTAAATATTTAAAATAATATAGATTATATTTTAGATCTCTTAGAAATTAATTTACATAACAATAAACATTGGAGTATAATGTGCAAGTAATATTTTAATTATTAGGATTAGTACACCATAAAAGCATACTGGATAAGTTATCAATATATGTTGAGTGATTATTATTAACATTTAATGCAAATATTGAAACGCTATAATTACTAAACGGGGGTTTTCGAGCCGATTTACGGTATTATCATACCTATGTATACAATTTGGTCTGGTGAAATATACTTTAAACTTTACAAAAATAAGTTAACTGATTGATTAAATGGTAAAGTAATTCACGAGTATTAATTATTTAATATTTGGAGAAAAAGTTTTGAATTTTTTTTTGATTTATGTCCGAACTGTTATGTGCCATTTTGAAGTCCACCAAACTGAAAAAAATAACTAAAAAAAGACGGAACGCCGTCCTAACATACATTACAACGTCTAGACATAACATCGAACGAGCTGACCATGGCTGCACAGGAACAACGCACGCACTACAATACACAGAAAATTGTTGGTGCTCATTTTGGTTGATAGTGAGTAGTTTTCCCATTTTGAGTTCTGTTAAATATATACCTAACTAAATATATAATAAACCCGAACGAACGCAAATATACAATTAATAGTTGATAAAATTTGTTTTTAATGACTCTAGGAATTGAAATTTCAAATTCTATTGACTTTATAAAAATCTATTCAACATCAACAACCAAAATGAAGTTTAAATAAGATACAATGCTCTTATGGACTACTCCGCATAATTATTTCAAAAAGTGAGAAGCCCTTGAAACTGATTTTTAATTTAAGTAAATACTTCTGAGATTTGAAATTTTGAATTATAAAAACTATAATTTCTCACAAAATGAAAATAAATTTCAAGTACATGCCCCGTCTTTCAATATTTATGGCAAAATTTTAAAACATTCTAAGTAATCCACACAAAGGCTTGTACAATTTCACCAACACAGTAGCAGCTTTGCCTTTACACAAAAATAATTAAAGTACCTCAAGGCCTTTCAACAATTAATTCCAATTCTGATCAGGAAGGCAATAAATTTTATTACGTCAAGAAGACAATATAGTTGTGAAACGTCAAGTACGAAAGCAGTCAAGTTAGTAAAAGCACTGTTAAAAAACTAAAGGTAATGTCCGAAAATAAGACCACCTTAAAGGAATATAAACGGTTTTTGACGATTCGTGAATCCTTTTGATGTAACAAAGTTTATTATCTTCTGACCAAACAACAGCCAATGCATTGTAACTGTCCAGCTCCAATATGACCAGATGGTGAGCGAGTATTAAGGATGGACAAAATCAGCAATGCGATTGAAGGAATCGTCAGTTAAATTGACCATTGACTAATTTTTTTGGCAAAGAGGCAAAGCGGCCGCTGCAACGCATCGGAGCGAATAAGACAATAGTTCATCTAGTCTCTAAACGCACGACAACACTGTCACAAGGCCACAACATAGGACGGGACGTGGTCTTACTTGACCGGGTTCCAGGCTTTCAGGTGTTTCGGGTGGTACTCGTTAGGGAAGGAGCTAGCTTTTCGGTCCTCTTTTACCCCGTTACCCCCTACTTCCACCAGACGCCGCCGCTTCCTCTCAGTAGCGTCATGGTGACCTCTGTAATCAGAATATGCCACTGAACTTTATCTCAAACATCAAATTAATAATTGGTGACACGAAGCTGACGTGACCTACTAAGCAAGAAGTATACAGAGTGTTAATGTGATTCCGTTGCAAAATTCTAGGGTAGATAGAATACATGAAAGAAAAAATTAAAGTTCATATGAACTTTGGTCTACAAACGAGCTAGAGTCCTTTGAAGATGACCTTCATAAGCTCATTTTCGTTTTGTAGCTCCAATTTTGGGATATAAATTAGTCTTAGTAAGTTCATCTATTTGAACCTATTGGATTGGATAATAATAACTTTAATCAGGGGCGTGCGATCAGGGGGAATTTGGGTAAATTTGACCCCCTAAATTTACCCAAATATCCCCCTGGCTCGCACGCCACTCGTTAAAATTAACATTGTCCAATAGCTTCAAATAGATGAACTTACTAATTTATGTCCCAAAATTGGTTCCGATAGCTGAAGTACTTCCTGACATATAAAACGAAAACTAGTTTATGAAAGGCATCTCCAAAACACTCTAGCTCCCTTAGGAAGAGTTTCCGGACCAATGTTCATATCAACTTTTATTATTTTTTTCATATTTGTTACATGGCCATATTAACATCATCCTGTATAGTGCGCATCAGGTCTTAAATCATAATGTACGTAACTTATCACCTCATCGAAGTCGGAGACTTTCTTACCTTAAAATTGACGACGTATTATCCCAGAAATTAATATTAACAAATAATTCTATACGTCATATTATCAAGTACTTTAAATAAAATATTTAATACAATTTCATTATCTAAGCTTTACAAACCATTATTTGGATAAATCGACTAGTTTTTTTTTATTATAATATTTCCCGTGATACTAATGCAATAAATTATAGCTTTATTGATAGTAAATATATGTAGATACGAATCACATATCTATTTTTATTTAGAATTGTGGGGATTCAATAAATGGTATTAACAATCATTAGTTATTGATAGATGGGAACAGCCGATTCTAATATCGATGAATAAAAAACGCATATAAATATAGCCTGGCAGATTGTGGTGTATTAGCCCATTGTCATATTGATTTACTATTATTTATCTAAAAAAAATGGTGAAGTTTGACCTAATGAGGTAAAGTTCAGTGGAGACAGAACAGGCAGCGGCGTCCTACAATAATTTGTCAATTATACCATCAATTTAATATATCCTTTCACCTGACGATAAAACTATACCTGTTATTTTAGTACTATAATAAAAATAATTAGACTACTGATTTCTGAAATTCTGCATATTATTCTATTCTTTTACCTTTCAACTACCTAAAAAAATCTGCTTGGAATTATAAGTAAAGTAAAAATATTTAGTTTTTGTTTTGGTAACTTTTATCACATGGAGCCGGTAGTAGGGTCATTTACATGCTAGGTTACAGTCGGAGCCTGATTTCATCAAAATTTATTAAGAAAGTCTTCAGTGAGGCGCCTGGCAAATGCGGAATTCTCTAATATTTAGATAATATTGATATTTAAAATATTTCAGAAATTATATTGCTCTACTTGGACCCCTTCACATAATATGAAAACGCTCATGATCCACGCGAGATACATCGTATATAGTATATTCTACTATATTAGACAAAAGTCGAAGCCAATCAAGTCAGGACTTTGTTTCTAACTTCCTAACCTCGGGGCAAAAGTCCCGAATCTATTTTCTCTGTAAAAAAATAGACAGCGAAGGTCCCGCTCCGTATAATGGTGGCTTATAAACGTTCCTTGGGCATCTGAGTTTGAAGTTGGGCAAACTTCCCGAAGAGGGAAAATCCCCTCAAAGTTCTCGCTAAACGGCAACCAATCTATAGAGATGAGAAATACCAATTACTTAATTAGGAGGGCCTTGTGAGAGGATACAGGGTCAGCGAAATAAAACTTTTAACAAATAAGATACGAGAGAGGTTTTTGGTGAAATGGAACAGGAAATTTAAAGAGTTTCAGCTGATTATTTAAACTTTTTGAATTTTGTAACAACAGCCAGTGTTTCGATCCAACGACAAGGCAAATGATTTAATGTTATCGCAGTCGTCACTGTGCACGACGCTGTTTACGACCAGAATAGAAACCGATCGGTTACATTCCGTGTCCTTTTTTGGGATTCTTGGAATAAAAATACTTAATAGATTTCATTATACCCAGTGTAAAAATTTCTACAAAGTCTTATTTTTTACTAATGAAAACAACATATTTATTTTGGAAAATAAACTTTCACTTTCAGCACCCTGTATCTTTAGAACGAGAAACATTTCGAAAAATCTTATATGACTTAATCGGTCTAGTTTCATGATTAGTGTATCCGGTTGCTCCATAAGTTAAGCGACGCCTTGTATAGTGCAATCCATGTCTAATATGAAAAATCGTAGACATTTAGATTATTAAGTATCGATAAGTCCTCGTAGCTAATTAACATGCCCTGCAAAATGGCCGAATATTAAGTTAATGGCAAAGTCGTCTCAAAGGGTGACCCGGCGGGCCGCTGACGAATTACTGATTTTAAAATTATTAGCTAGACCTAACTTTTTCTTCTGATTTTTAATTCCATTAGCATGAAATGGCAAATTAGCAACTTTTTACTCCCTGTTTGATGATGGTGATAAAAAGAAAAGTTGCCTTTTGCATAATTCGACAAAAGTGCCAACATGATTTGCTTTTTTTACTCCAAAGGGTGTTTTATACAAGATGTTTCCTAAGTGACGTAAAATTTGCAGAGAATTCAAGAATTTTACATATTTTGTAATGTGTTAGTAATGAAATAGCCTTCATATCAATTCTGTAGATTGTGAAGGATACATAAATGTGGCAGCAGAAAATAGCTATTCACATACCATGGGAGGAAAATAGTGCTCTTTTTCCTGCGAATAGGTTGGTGTCATACACGATGTGGAGGGATTAACATTAAAGGGAGGAAACGCGTTTTCCTCATGAAGTATATATATACATTCAAATAATATGTAAAAATATACAGGCGGTTCGATTTAAAATAAAATAGTTAGTATCTACTTCCGGTACAACCGTATTTTGAAAAATCTTTATTGGATGTACCCATGCGTTTGAGTAATCTATCAAATTTTAAGAAAATTCGTTAATACGGTTCTTCATATATCGGTAGTGGCTTATCGCCGTAGGATACGATGTACATTTATATGTATATGTATATTTCCACAAATCTTCTTCTTACAAGATCATATACGAAGTAAAAACTATTGCTTATTAGAAGTCCTACTCAGAGGGGGGAAACAAGATATTCCTTCCCCGGAGGAAAAGAACTATTTTCCCAAACAAACAAATGAACAAACCCGATCATCCTTTGTTTCGGGGTTGAAAATAACGTTTTCATAGTAAGGCAGTAGTTTTTAGTTTTTTTTTCACATTGTATACACGTTACGTTAATGTTATGTTATTCACAGAAAATTTCATTCTATTGTCTGTTCTAATATTTTAAGTAAATATGTACTGTATAGATTCCTTCAATTTTCAGTTGAAAATAGAGGTAACAAATGCATCGATAAACTATTGTTCTTGTACTATTTTTAATTGACACTACAAACTTAACACGATCAAGGGGTTTGTCACGAGCGTTCTGGAAAATTAAAAGGGTTATCCCTCGAAAATAATTAAATAACGAATCTAGATGGTTTAAATGTAAATTAAAATTGACAATTTAAGTTCTTCGCTTTGGCGCGTTAAAAGAAGAACCCTGTCTAAATTTAAAATTCATCATTATCCACAACACCAAAACAAGATTATCTCGAGTCTTTCAAGACACCTAATTTAATTATGCAACGAAATTGCTGTCTCAGATTCTAGATAAGAGAAATGGTTTTGATCGCTAAAGGGGTTTGATGGAAAATTGGACTTTTCGAACGCGAGGACTTTTTTTTATCTCATTCTTTGGATTTTATTTCTTAAAAAGAGACTGACCTAATTAATTCTTAAGAAGCTTATTTTAGGACTACCGGTTAGGTTTTTTAATTAATTTTAATTATCGCGTTTTCCATATTTAATAAGAAAGCGGTTTGAAGGTGACAGGGAAAGTGAGAGGTCCGATATGGTTAAGGTCTTTATCGCTAGATACATTTACAGCTGTCTCAATCTGGGAGGAAATATGTCTTGGCATAACCCGTTGTGGCAATTGCCAAGGCAGCCTCGCAGAAACTTAGGGGTACTATTCCAGATAAAAAAGTTGTATACACCTTAACAACTTTTGACAAAGCACAGGTGGTGCAAGTTTGTCGAAGCTAAGGGCACCATTTGCATATTAGCAAAGGCGAGGAACCAAATGCAGGTCCATCTTATTCGAAAATCCAAATTTTATCGCACCACATTTTAGTAATTCTTTAGGGCCTCGCTGAAACAAGTCGAGCACGCAACCCCCATTGTTTATTTTACAAGGAAAGTCCGAATGAAAAACATAATAAATTATAATTCCTCTTTTTCCCCAGTATTTGAAAAAACAAGTACGATAAAGAAGAGTTTAAAGCATAATAGAATAATACATAATCAATACGTTCTTAAATATTTTAGGGAATTTTTTATTTGGGTTAGGGGCGAATGTTCCATTCGGGAAAAGTGCGTGGCAGACACGTACTCGGAAAAACTGGAAAATGTGAAGGGGACTTGATGTTTTCTTTTTAATGCGGTTGATCAATCATAATTTGGAGGAGAGTTTTTCCTGCTGTCAGGTAATTACCAGGATAAGGTTGAACGTCTTACATAAGGAAGAGCATAATTTAAACATCAACAGCTTGTTGCACAGTAAAAAGATGCATGTCGCCAGAACTGACTAACTCCTTATTGCCTCCAGCGAAGAAAACGCTTTGAAGAAATATCGACCATCTACATACACTACCTAAATCGTGCTCAGATTAAGACCACGGCTGTCCAGGATTTATTCCTTCAACACCAACCACATACCCGAACAAAGCTATACCGAGGATCTCCCAAAAGTATTGGAATCTGCTTCTTGGACAATATAGCCAGCTTGTGAACAATGTCATCTCAAGCATTCCCTACTCGATCAAAGCAAAGGAACTTTTTATGGAGCAATATATTTGTGTTATGTAAAAGGTAATCAAATGTTATCAGAGCCGAGCAGATTAATATCTTTTCGAGAAACTTTCTTTTTTCAAGAAAAATGCAATTTTATTTGTCGATGAACATACTGCACTGACGCATCATTTCGTATTTTCTAATAAGAAGGCATAGGTCATGGTAATATTAATTTTATACACACGCATATTTAAAACACTTTTTACTGTACTTATCTACTAAATCCACACGTAAACACACATACGGTCGTCTACATTGTTTTCCCCCCAATATATGTACAAAAAATCAGTCTCTCCCCTTTTACGGCTATTTACATTAACCTGCGTGCTTATTGATTTTCTCCCCGAAAGTAAATTTTGTTGAAGTTGTTTTGTCAGTTTGCATATAAATAATAGATACTAGCGCTTTGTGTATATTTAGATCTAAATGGAAAGAATATATCGACGCAGGACGGGATTATTTTTTAAAAGTTTCTACCAGTCAAAGTTAGCGGATAACGCAACTCAGGAAAGGTGAATTTGGGGAAAATGGGTTGAACTTGGTTCTTTTGTAAAAACAACGCATAGTCATGGAAAAGATGAAGGATATTTTTATTAACTGGAGTTGTGTGGTGCTCACCCGTTGGTAGATATTCAACACGGCGACTTGAAAAGAAAAGAAAGAATTCCAACACGAACAGTTCTTTCCTGATGGAATAAATTAATCGCAGCAAAGTTTGGCTTAACAATAGGTAATCTAAATATACCTATAAGAAGGGTGAAAATTGAGGAATAAAATCTGATACGGCCCTGAGTGAAAGTAATTACGCATTAACGGGGGAAGCCTCGCTGTTATTGTCATACTAAGTGGAATAGGGTGACACAAATCAATTAGTCATTTTTCAATTAGAGGCAACCCTTTCGCCGCACGTAATATAACCTATACTTTTTTAGAAAATGTATTCCAGAAGGCAGCTATTAGGCAACCTCAATATTGGCAATAGTTTTTGAGATAATCGTCACTTTCGCGATTTTAAGAATCGGAAATTTGCTATAATATGTCAGACCAGCAGTATATTATACGTAATTTAAAAAATTGCGATTAATGATCAACTAAACTGTCGATTTTTTCCCTTTTTTTGCATAAACTCTCCTATAAATTTTATTGCCTGAAAGTCGTTCCTGCAAGCCGTGTTTCTACTAACTTTAAAACAAATAAAATTACAATGGACATAAAGCGTTTGCCGCCGGGAAAAGAAAATGAACGTGCTTTTAACCTTATTTAACATGGTTTAAAATTGATCCAGAAGCATACGGTTCGGAAAGCCGGAGATAAAAGTTAAAGTTGCAAAAGATAAAAGAAGTGTTTTATAACCCCGACATTGGTTATCAAGTAAAGCTAGTCGGAAAAACAGAGGAAAATGGAGGAAACTTCATATAGAACAACGGAGGACAAAGGATAACAGTGGTTACATCAATCAGGCGGAAATACACAAATGTACACAAATAATGATCAATTTAAACGAATTATCTTTAATGGAAGTACCTTATTTATTATTGCTGAATAATTTAGCCAATGTTCTCGAAGAAGGGGAATGTGTGATTTCTAGTACCATAATTTTTATTATAACATTATTATGAATAAAATGGAATTTTCTACGACCCTTCCCCGCTTCTATAGCCCTAATTATGTACTCATTTTCGAAGTAAGTTGCCATAAACTCAGTTGGCGCTGATTTTAAATAATGCATTAATATCAATACAAAAGCATTACATTTAATATTAAAAGCTTAGTGAGTCAACGAAACTGAAACCATCAGTTCAATAATGCGGATCGTCAAAATTCTTTAACGTCTAAACGCACCCATAAAATTTAATTTAACGAATAAACTTGAAATAAACCTGATCTGAAACATTCAATTCTTCTAAGCTAAGCAATTTCGCCGATCTCTCTAAGAAAGAAAATGTTTTAATTTACATACAGTCTGTCGATCAAGGATTTATTTTATTAGATTTTTCTTTCCCAGTTAATTTGGACTTTAGGGTTTCTAGAATTTTTGGATCATTTAAGAAATATTTCACAATAGACACTAACTTTAAGTAGACATTAGTAGTAGTTTTAGTAAATTACTATAAAAAAAATGGAATGGTAAAATGGAGACGCCTGTATATCATCAGCTCTGGTTATTATCAACTCATGCTAACTGCAGTCGTGACTGACTTTATGAAGACAAAAGGTGGCATTAATCAGTAACAGTAGTCGCAGAAATACCGAAAGTTTAACTAAACGACGAGCAATTTACAGTAAAAGAATCTACTTTGTTCGAGATATTTAATTCTCTCAAGAGAAGCAATTTAAACAATCGCGTTTAAGAAGTCGATTGGTTCGTTTTGGGGAAAGAGTTTGACAATTTTAAAGGCTTTGTCTTAAAGAGATTCATTCATTAATAAAGTATTTCAAGGGAGATATTTTGACGTTATTTATGTACTTTTGGTTCAGTGTATAATTTATAAATTTGTCACACTCTGTATATCCTTACCCGATTTTCATTTGTTTTCGCTCATTCAATTATTAAAAATACTGCAGCCTAAGAAAGACGCAAGCAGAAGAGTAACAGGCGCGCTTCGTAGATGAAATGTTTTATGTTTAGAGGTCAATGGCGATATTTTTGAGCATCTATAAGAGAATGATATGATTAGAATAATGTTAATATATGAAATCTTGTTTCAAAAGTAATTCAAATTGTCTAAAATCTTTAAGAAAAACGAATGATAATTATAATCGAATAAGGAAGTATGACTTTTTTTTAAATTATTTTTGTGTGTACACAAACCCGACCGGGGTATACTTATTATTTTTTAAATAATCTATTCCTTGAAACAAATATTTAATTATATGATTAAAATTATCTGATATAAAATTATTTTCAGTAAATTTTAAACAACATCTTTAAATGCTTGACTAGGTTTATGAATTAGCAGAATGTCTAAATAAATTATCAACAGCTCGATAAATAACATTTATAATGACACATTTTTTAATAAACGTTTTCATTTTAAATGATACCATTTTGCTGTGTGGCCAACGAATTCTAAAGATTAATTAAATTGGGGATCTTGATACAAGTTATTTAGATTAACAGATATACGTCTTTAACAATAATCTTTCAGTTATATTTTATTATAATTATATAAAAATAGGCTTTATTTCTTTTGAAAAAAAAAAAAAATTATTTGTCTTCAAGATAGGCATTACTATTCTTCTTCAATTGGTTATCCTCAGAATTTGTATTGCTCTGGACCTGTATACTATAGATTTCTATATAGAATCCATTGAAAGTGATAAGTTTGGTGATTTGACTCTCTTCTACAAATCATAAAAAAAATATCTCTCTCCATCTTGATTCCTTCTTATTCAAAAATTTGAAATACATTTCAGGTAACGCCATTTTGATTCCCATAACCGAGTTAGAGAGGATATTAATGAACATTGAAAAATATTATTATCAAAAAAACCTTTTGTGCCATTGTTCGTAAAGTTTTCTAGTCTCGTATCTTCCCTTCTCCTCTATGCAATTTCACGTTCACATCCTATCGATTATTCATTTGTCGTCAAAATTTCATACTCTTCAAAACTTCCGGCAAACTTCCGCTGACAAAGAACAACACCCCCACACGTATTATTTACTTCGCCGTGCGCCGAAAAGAAGTTATATAAAAACTTTTCGCTCGCGATTGTTTTCTCGCGTGATCTATGAAAGTTTTATAGCGTCTAAGTATAAAAACCGCCCCCATATACTTTATAAATTTAAAAGGATGAAGAAAGCTTCTTTGCCGATACGCTGATTCGTTTTTCTTTTAGAGTCTTTGATGGCGCCTTTTAAGCCAGTTCTGGAGTAAAATATTGCCGTATTTCGATTTAGAATTTAAATATAATTATACATTATATTATTCAGTGAGGTAATTAAAACGACTAGAATTTTTTTAAAGTGTATACGTATTAAATAATAACGCGGAAGGAGTATTCTAAAAAAAATGTTAGTTTCTTTTTTAATTGACCGTCATTATTATTTATAGAACTTTTCCTCTGAGTTCTATAAAAAATTAGACGAATGCCCAGATGCAGAACTTTTGACTCTCAATTAAGATATATGAGAAAGCTTTACGCTGGCTAAATATTTTGAAAACACGATCATATTGATTTGGGTCAAGAATTTTTTAATAACGAATTTTAAAAATGCATGGGAAGCATAGATTTAGTATATTTTAGCATGTTTAATATAAGAACCTGCCTGATATTCTCTGTTAAATGGTTCAGTCAGAGAACTGAGCTTTATAAAATTACAATAATGAAAGAGTTTGGATCTGTTTGCCAATATCGTAGTAAATATAGTATTTCACGAGAAGTAAATACATTTATCACCTGACTTTCTAAACACATTGTACAAATAAAAGAGGAACAATTTTCTAGAAGCCCGCCCTGGCCGCCCTTTTAATTCTGCAGCTCGAATGAACGCCTAAAGATGAAAAACCTAGACTCTAATTCGTCGAGAGTTTGCAAGAAAAACAGCTGCTACTTGTGACACATACGTTTTATGTGCGCCGCAGCCCTCTTGATATTGCTTTTGACTTTATTAAGTGAGGGTTTTTTGTCCTAATTAAGTCTTTGAGAAGATCCGAAGCAAAGGTTGCGCTTTTAGTAAACATAGTAAAGCGACGGCGAATGTAAGGTTCTTAAAAGGAATGTGTAGGTTTTAAAAGTGTTTGAGTAAATGATTTCAGTATTTTCTTTTAGGAAAACATAAGGATATTAAATTGTATATAAATCATCAAACTGTTATGGGTTCATTTCCCATAATTATGATGATGATTAATATGTTTTGTAGTTTAAACTGGAGGATAAATATTGTTTCGATGTGATTGGACACAAACCGTAAGTACCAATCATATATTTTTTACTGTGTAGTAAAAATGAAAAGAGAAAAGGAAAACTAATCACTATTAATTGAAGGAACGTGATTTCCATTTTCAATTTAAATAAATGTCTATTATTGCATTGAACTAATCATTAGTTTCTGGAAAAGCATTTGAATAATTAATAAATATCAAATTTAAGCCCTTGTTGAAAACTTCAGAATAAATTAATGACTTTGCGGAGTTAGTGTTCATTTTCAATTAAAATGTTAATATATTCACAAGCTAACTTGAATTTTTGTCTCGAATAGACAGTGAGGAGTTGGTTAATGAAAATTAATATGGTGTGTTGACTTATAACAAAGGGTAGATGATAGACTTTGGAATTATCTTTTTGCTAAATGACATTTTTGGGAAAATATAATTGTAAATAGTAAGGAAATTATTTTGTGCGAGGTTGTGTGTGGGATGAGCGGATCTCGAGTTACGAAGTTATAAGAAAATTTTAGAAGATTCTCACGTCCGTAATAATATTCAATAGATAGATAATTGTGGTCCGACAAATAACCGCAATCTGAGCCATTCCATCAACAACGATATCGCAACTAAACACAAATTATAAGTAATTAATTATTATTACTGTTCTCAAAATTTAAAATAGGCAATTTATCTAAAGGTTTTTTATCCAACGAAACGATGTATGCGTACATTTTAAAACAAAGCCTTTAAGATAGCGAAACTCTTTCTCCGAAATAAAACAATTTTCTTCCTAAGCGGAATCCGGCAAATCGTCTGCCTTAAGAGAATTGAATATCCTGGATAAGGTTCATTTCTTCCGGTAAATTGGACGGCATCTATTTAAACTTTCGGTATTTCTGTGACTACTGTTCCTGACTGATGTTTTCCTTTGTTTCCCTCTGTATTATTTGATAAACCCTATTTTGTAGTCGCGATGATTTCCGACGAAAAAATTAGGATACCGGGTTGGGTTTGAGTTGTTTTTCGAAAATTAACGTTTTCGGTTCAAATTTGAACAAGGTCATAGAAGACACCCATGAAAATAAGTATACTAGGGCATTTAAAGTGTGTTTTTTTTATTAACAAAAAAGTTGTTACTGATAAATTACACCATAGGGCCGAGTATTAAACTAGGTCACCATTTAACATAATTATTAAATATTGATAAACCGTTTTCCTAGTAATAACCTAATTTAATATACATTTTTAATAAGATATTTTAAGTTATTGTTTTCTTATCTATTTTTTCCAACCCTTATATTTATTAGGTCCCCTATAAAATTGTTTTATTAGGAATAAAAGCGAGTCTTTTATGAGAAGCCTATAGGTATGTTCGGCTATTACAGGCCGGGGAGTCATAATAAGTTGCTTTATTTTTAATGTTTTTATTTAAAAATGTATGTGTAAGTTGTTGCTTGTTTGTTTCGATTGGCACTAGCGTCGCTAAGGAGTTATTATTATATTGTTACCACAGTCCTACTTTTGTCTCCGCTTTCAACGGCAGAGAAAGTACTTTTACTTCCGCTGCCAAGAGCATCTGCTTACTGACAAGAAGGGTTTTAGCGTAGAAAGAGTTAAAAAGAGTTTTAACGTAAAAAAAAATCAGTAGAAATATGTTAGGTTTATTAACTTTCGAAGAAAAAATATTTTATTTTGATATTAAAAAATATACAGATTTTATAAACAGTTTAATCGATCTTTTAAACATAAACAAGGTCCTATCATAAGATTTGCTCCGGTTTGTTCGGATTTGTTGTCACTGAATAATAATTATAATTATGCGTTGACAAAAATGCGTTTGTAGTATCAAAGATTTTTGCGTTTGACAAAACGATCAATCTGTATTCAAAAATTACAGATTCAGACCGTATCTAAAAACGTAATTTGCTAGTAGATTTAACTCAATATTATTCAGGAAATGCACCCATTTTAAAAGAAAAACTAATATAAGCTAACACAAAACAAACTTCCATCGACAAAGGGAAATAAACATGTTTAGCTGTATTTAACATGTTTCAAAATTGGAATAGAAGCAATATGAACCACACGGTTTGGAACAGGATGATAAAGTTAAAGTTGCGGATGCAATGGGGGGGGGGCAGCGATATAAACCCGGTATTGCATATTTAACCACGCCAAGGAAAAACGGGGAAGACTTTATAAAACAGAACGGAGAACAGTGTATCGACCTGCGAAGAACAAGGTAAAGAATTACCGTTTATAATCGGAGCCTGAAATTAGCCAGTATATTTTGTAACAATTTAAATAAATAATATACAGGCTAGAAACACAGTCATAAGCTGATTATTATTTTTCAACCTTAACGGCGAGTTATTAGTCAAGTTATTTAAGTTCTCACGTTAAGGGTGTTGAATATAAAAATGCTCAAAACTTTCAAAATGTGACATCTAAAAAACTTAAAATAACGTGGTATGGTCATTTGACTCTGGGTTCTAATTTTGGCCCTTTTCGATATTGACCCACTGGACTGTGCAGCGGGAGACAAAGTGAAATATCAGTCAGAAACAG
The DNA here is from genome assembly GCA_963991005.1 of Barypeithes pellucidus. Lineage (NCBI taxonomy): Eukaryota > Metazoa > Arthropoda > Insecta > Coleoptera > Curculionidae > Barypeithes > Barypeithes pellucidus. The sequence goes on from OZ022559.1 coordinate 2,011,087, forward strand.
TAGTCACCGAAATACCTAAAGTTTAGCTAAATGACGGGCAATTTACCGAAAGGAATAAATCTTATCTGAGATATTCAGGAAGTTGGCCAGGAAGTTAGATTGCTTTATTTTATGGAGGGAGTTCGTCCATTTAGTTGTACTATTTTATTAAACGTCATAACTTTATTTAATTGTTTAAATGCACGGTAGTAATTATTATAGTAGAATCTAGGAAATATGTCAAAAGGAAAAAAACGCAAAGGAAAGTTGAACGCCAAAAAAGCGCACAGTCATATAAGCACATAGGGAAAATATGCATATTAAAAATTGCTCGACTAACTGATTTACTATTAAGAATGTTTCATAAGCCCTTCTGCAGTTTGATTACTTATTTATAATTAATCCAAGTACATTCTTGGTTTATTCTAAATCTTGACTCGTTGAAGATTGCAACAACGAAGTTCTGGTTTATATGGGCATACATATGGAATAGCTGAGTGCTAGCACCACAAATGGAACAAGAAACCCGGAGATTCACAGAAAATCTTTCAACCAAAAGCTATGTATTTCTAAAAACAAGAAATGGAGACAATGTGCAACAGCCAATTTAACGTTGCCATGGTTCATGTCCCCGAAAAGCTGAAGCGAACGAAACCAGAAGTAGAATGCGTAAACCTATAACTTCGGTGATTGTGATTCCACGAAACGTTATTGGAAACATCTCAGACCAGTAACGATGCACTAGTCTATATCCCAGAGCAGTCATACTTAGCAAGAGATTTTCGAAGTCACATAACAGACAACCGCTTGCTAAACCCTGCGTAGAAAAATATTCTGAATTTGAACAAAACTTGGCCTACCTAAGAAGACCAGCTAACCTTCAATAAAATCTATTATAAAATAAACTATTAATATGTTTCTTAACCTTTTTAGGGTGGTAACCTCATAGAAAGTTAAGAAGTGAAGTAAAAACATAACAATATATTTCAACGTTTATCAAAATGTTACAAGCGACAAATTGGAACCACAGGGCATATAGAACTCATATTACCAAGTTTGTGCAAGTCATTTCATCCTGGTTATAAAAGCACAAGAACGATAAGAAGATTTTCATTGTTAATTACCCATTTTCGAAAACAATAATGCATTATTTGTTTATTTTGCCTCTGTATCACATCTTCAGGTGGTTTGGAAATGATTATTTCGAATATTTACATTATATACTATCGTCTGACAGCCAGTAACTTCTGTGTTCTTACTATAATACATTATTTTATATCTTATACATAAATAAAACATCAACAAGTCTATATTATGATATAGCATTGTCTTCTGTTTATTTTTAATATTTTACAATTTCCTTTATAAACAGAAAATCAATTTTCTAGCTTTATTTTGTCTTGTTAGAGTTTGCATTTCGCCCGGGAGAATTCATCTAATTTGGATTAAAACAGTAACAGGAGCCGCGCCGCCTTAAACAAACACCGGAATTATCCCCCAGGTACGAAATATGCAAAATGAAACACCCTTAAGAAATAAGAGGCGCAATGGAACCTTCAGGTGCTGTTACGCGGTCATTTTCGTAAATAATAAATAACCTTAAATTCACACATATTTGCTCCCAGGCGCGTGTTTAAACCTTTATTTATTAACGTCTTTTAACAGATGCAATTTAATTTACGTGAACCTATATTGTTCGAAATGGAATTATTTAATTAGAGTAATGGCAGTTACTACAAGGGGATCCCTAACAGTGAAATAAAAGCAGACGGCAAACTACAGGTGGTCACTTTCCTTTTACGTTTGAGAAAATTTCCGGAAGATGGTGTGATCATGTATTTAGCTTCGATTATCACCAATAGTTCGTGTCCTCGTCACTGAACAGATGGCGTAATTGTTTGAAATCTCTATTTCAAGATCTACTTTACTTTTCCCTTAATTTAGAATATGCAAAATGAAACATTCTTAAGTGGCGAAGGGCGCAGTGGAACCTTCAGGTGCTGTTACTGGGTAATTTCCCTAAATAATAAATAACCCCGAATTCCCACATTTGCTCCCGAGCGCGTGTTTAAGCCTTTAATTATTTAGACGTTTTCAGATAGATAAAATTTAGTAAAAGGGAATCTAAATTACATAAATTGCTTTAAAGGAGTTTCCTAAATTATTTCTAAGTGCATTTATAATTCAACAGCATCAAGGAGCTTCCGTTTTCCTTCACAGTTTTGTCTCCAGAGATAAGGCGACCTTTTTTAAGTTCCTAATAAATTATTGAAAATGTTTATTTTGTAACATCTCCCTAATTTTTTTATTGTGAAGTAACATAATTGAATGTATTTCATGCCAAGAGCAGCAGCAAGTAGCAGATATACCCGCATTAGCAACCGATTATTTTTGAAATACCAGAATAAGCAACATCTAATTACTAACCATATAAATGGATGGATTAAGCATTTCAGTCACCGAAAGCAGCGTTTAAAATGTTTCGTAGCTAACCCCAATACCACCGCATTATTATTAAGATTTTATCTTTCAAAGTAACTGTCAGAGAAGTCACTCAGACATCCAATCTTCTTACGCATACATATTATTCTTAGGAAAGTTCATTTTTACGTTCTGGTGAGCACCCTTCTTATATCCACGGGAACTACCCTAACTTTTTGATAAGCGGTTGTCAATCACCGTCCGGGGAATGATTTCCATCTATAGGAAAAACCGGGGGTAGTTTAAAATGAGCTTGTTGAGAGGGGTTGCTTTAAATTTATATTAATGCGCATCCAGGTGTAAGTTTAAATAATGTAGTAATCGAAATTTGAACGCGAGTTGAACAATATATTGGGATATGATTCGCACTTTTTTGCCTCTATAATGTGGTGCATAATTTATTGAAGTATGACTATCATTTCTTCATAATTTAGATACACAGATTTTATCAGCTCAGGAAATACTTGACACTTGGCTGTATCTTGATATTACACGTATCTAAATATTTAAAGATGGGCTTTAATTGAAAGTCTACTTGTGGAACAACAATAAACATTTTAATAATCATTCGACCTATAAGATTAAATATGAAATGGCGAAAAAAGTTTTTTTTCAATAATTAAGCTATAAATTTACCCTCTAGATAAACTCTAAAATACTATGTTTTCCAAAGACTTTAAAATATAATACAGCGTGAATATTACACGAACAGCATGACAAATAAACAGTGAAAACACTTATGTCTCCCGATTCAGCTCGGCTTGATTAATGTAAATACCTGCATTCAGTGATTGTCGCTCACATCCCCTCCCTTTAGTTAGACACGAACGTGTATGTTCATCTTTACACAGATTAATAGCGTTAAATGACTTAGTCTAGTTTAAAGGAGATGTATACGAATGTCTTTTTTGTAGGCGAGGATTTAACTGACGTGCAGTTTTTAAAAAGGCTGTGGAGTGAGTAACATGTATTTAATTTTATGACTGACTAGTATTGTATGCCCAGTTGTTTCTGACTTGCTGCCGTTAATTGTGTTGTAAAAATCGTTAACAGAAAAGACTCATGTAATTTCCAATTAGAACAACTAAACTTATCAGTAATACAATAAATTTTAATGTAATGTTATGCATAGTGTTGTCAGATCAACCTAGACTAGCGTGAAGATGTGTAAAAATGATCATTTTCCAAAATATTTAAATGAATAAAATAAGTCTTTATTCGTTCGTTCTTCATACGGAAACGTTCAAACGAAGCTGGGCAAACAATAGGTAAACTAATATATTTTTAAAAATCACAAGAAGAAAAAGACAGGTCCTCTGGTTTAGTTTACCTACTACATTTTTCAAATTTTTATTGTTCATGTAACGATTTACTGTAGAAAAGGAATTTGTGCAGTTTGTATGAAGCTACTAAAAATTACTTATGCTTTCACAAGGATAGAAAATAGTTTTATCACTACTAAGGGAAATTGTACTATATATTTATGATAACCCATAAAAGTCGTCTCAATGGACATAGAAGCGATAAGCAGGACTTTGAAATATACAAATTTTTTTATATTACTCACATTTTATGTTTACTAAGGGACTTATAGCCTGTACTGAAGTTGTTATATTATTTTTAAATTTTATTGTGAATATTCTTTTAAAACCACCATTACGTTATTTTGCATAATATATTCACCATTCAATAAATACTTTGAAAGAGTAATGCCATAAAATGGCAAATCTGTTTGAATTGTTTATGTTCATTTTGCGCCGATTCTGCGGTATTTGGACCGATCAGTTTATCAAAAATAATTAAAAGTAAACAGTCGTTGGTTCTTTTCATGGATTTACAAGATACCTGGTAAAATAATTGCTTGCTCCAATAGTGAGGAAGGAAAAACTAACATATATGTATATACCCTTTTGTCGGAAAAGTAGAAAATTTAATCTTTTATATTATATAAATCTCCTTGATCGAGAAGTACTACACAACCAAATTGAGCAGTTTTATCATAAAAGTGTCACAGTAAATTTTGTACAATGACCTGAGTGTAGAGCACATGTTGTAACATAGAAAACAACTAGACATTTTTGCCTCTGTACCTCGGTGACGCTCTTGTTTTTATTTTTAAAAATTAAGACGTCCAGACATGTGCGGCAATTCAGTTAATCAGAAAAACATTTTACAATGAGTTCTACAAAATATTTATCCACGATAGTGATGAGTTCAACAAATTCAATTCAATTATTTTAATAGCTATTTGTTAAGCTTTGTACCTTCTTTGACAAAGTCAATCTGTAAAGTCTTTATTGTATTAGGGAATCTTTAAGTTTTGGATTTATTTGGTCAGTACTATTTGATATCTGGGCTTTAGCAAATTTTAATAAAACCACAGTTAACAGGTGCATAATAAAACTTACTTATAACATGCAGATCTTTTAATATTGTAGTTTTCTAATGTAGAAAATAATTCCAGTAGCGAAAGGAAAGGGTTATAGATGAAAACGTACCCTTAGAACTAAAGAGTGTCCAATTTTGAGAAATAACTAAAGCAAAATTATAATAAAAGTAACCAAAATAAGCCCGTACAGGAAACTAAAACTTAAAAGAATAATTTCAAGTACAACAAACACAAGAAATTAATTTTTAAAATACTACCAAAAATACAATTTCTAACAAATAAAATTGTCTTTGTCTTCCTTATATTCGATATATCCACTTAAAGTGTAAAATTTTACTTTACTTTTTACTACTAATAACTTAAGAACTACAAAAATAAAGATAATATGTTCAAGTATGGATATATGTAAAAAATTCAATTAAAATTTTGTGTAATTTTTCTAACTACGTCGTTGCTTACCGGTACCATCCCCGTTATTATAAAACCGGTTAAATGCGCCTGTTTTTGCACTTTTTTCTGTGTCAAAATCTGTAAAATAAATTTTTCGTGTTGATAACTTTTGGCTAAAATTATAGGGTTAGATAATAAATATTTGTATTTTCCTATACAGATTTTAAAGTTCGGGATTGAATTAAATATGCAGATTTTCAGAAAATATCTAAAAAATATCTTGTTATAAACAATGTGTTAATATAGCTAGAATAAATCGGTTTAAAAACTATTAAATAATACCTAACATGTTTCATAATAAATAATTTATATATATTATATTAAATAACCACGTTTAAACATCACTTTATTATAATTTTTATCAGTGAAACATGTCAAATTGCGTGTAAAGTTTTTAAAATTTAAAAAGGGTTTATGGTTCGGCAGGAAATCGAACCCAGAGCTGCTGTATTACTTGAACAAGGAACCCTGAAGTTTTCCAACCAGCTTCAGGCATATAACGGAGAAACTTTACTTTTTGCACTGGATTCTAAAGTTTTAGTTGAAACATAAAGATAGAATTGTTTCACGAGCAAAAACTTATTTCAATTGATGGTTATTTCCGATTTATTTTCTAAAGTCGTTCTTAAACCGATTTATTTAAAAATATATATCACGAAGGCAACTGTAAGTTGAAAAATATTAGCAACAATCGAAACAAATATCAACTTACCACCGCGGTTTTCACTATCCGCTGGCTTCACTTGGATAGGGCGGTTCATCTGAAAAATAAATTGAAACAAAATCTTAAAAAAATTATTTATATTATGACAATATTTTGAAGACAATTTTGTACATTATATTTCAGTTTAATATAGCCTTGTGAAATTATTTATGAGTTTTGAGCCAATCGGAAACATGTATTTAAAATATTTTTAGTAGTTTATTAAAATTATAAAATTTTGAATTGAAGTGAATATTGCTGATTTGGAGTAATTTACCATATTCGCTGACAGCTCGTAAATTACTTCCTTGTAACCTACTATACCTACTTATCTCATCTAAGTTTGTAATTATATTAAGTTTTTTTTAATTTTATGCGATTTATTTAAACTCTTATCCACAATCCTTTAAATAATTAAATAAAGTAATGAACTATATAAGAAAATTTATTTTCCTTCAGAAATTAGGTGCTCCTGACAACCTATTGACCTCAAAATAAAATTAACACTGCCGGAAACGTTGAACTCCAGTCACAGAAGTAAAATTGAATTTAAGTTTGAGAATATAGCTCTCTTTGACCCATTTGAGGTAGTTTCCGTTAAATTCCCGGAAAATAAGGGAGAGAAATTTTTGCCTCATCCAGAACAAACCCCTTTATAGCTGAGCATTGGCATTGCCAGATTTATGGAGGATCTTTGAGACTGGAGTAAAAACTCATCATTTTAGAAACTTATGAAGTAATAAGTGTTAATGGTAAATTTTTTAAGATCAAACATCAGCATTATAGAATAAAATCCTTTACGGGCGCTCTGGAAGTGGTGCGATATTCTGTGGAAGGTCGTTCCACAAAAATGAATCAAGGGATTCTTAAATAATTAAATGAGTACAAAATTGAACCGCATATGGATAGGCGGCAGTGGCCCGTCGTGCATTTCTGATATTCATCGTTCTAGCTAGGTGGAATTAAGCCGGTCAGGTCAGTCGAAGCCATGGAAATATCTATAAAAGAGAGTCAAATCACCCACCTGTCTTCGATGTTCTAGGCTATCAAGCCTTTTGACTAGCTAGTGGGTTTCGATCAGATGAATGACTCTCGACTTTCGATGGAAACCAGTAGTCGAAGAGTATGCTTGGGTGCAACGCTCCAGACATGAGACCAGTATTCTAGTAATGGTCGAATCTGGGGTTCATAGAATATCAAAAGTTGTTGAGGTGTATATAACATTTTGATCTGGAAAAGTACCTGCTACTATGTAGTTATGCCAAGACATATTTCCTTCGAGATTAGCAAAGCAAGTAAAATTGCGTGTCCTGTCATGAATACATCCGGTTATGCAGCATTTAGTTTTTTAGATAAATCTGCTTCGTGGGGTTTCTTAGCATGTAATGAGACATGGCTACTGTCACCCCAAGACAAAACTTCTTGCAGGGCTTTTTTGAGGCGCTGCATGCGAAGATGCGCATCGGCAGCCAATGATTGAGAATCTAAACATTCACTGCCAACTTCTCTTTAGTGGCCAGTTTCAACCCTTGACGCTCTTCAGGGAGAATGGTAGTCTGAAATCTGAAAACTGGCAAGCCAGTCTTAGTTAAAAAAATAATTGATTTTACATGTTCGTTATTATTTTCACGATTGCGTTACCGTTATGGGTGTTTTAATATTGTTGTGTAAGCTTTACCACTACAATTCAGTGTGCAATATTAAATTAAATTAGGGAAGGTATTTTGTCCCCTCGGCCCTACTTTGTTACGGCCCCATTGTCGGTCACAACCAAATATGAATCTAATTTACTCTGATGACAGGAAATTAAAGTGAAACTCTTGTCCATTATAAAGCTGGAATGTTTTGGCTATCTCCATAGTTACACTTCGACCGGTTGGTCAACTGGCTCTTTTATGCGTTGCATTTCTGGAATGCCACACGAACAGTTGTGCCACAAAGGCAGTTATTTCGGATATGCCAAGTAAATTGAGATATATTAGTGAATTAGATTTTTTTTAATATCAGCGAAAAATTAAATTATCGGCAAGATTATCCACCAGGCCATTTGATTGTGAGCTGACACAAAATTCTTTGGTGGCGCCTTTTTATGTAATTTTAAATTTTACATTCAGAAGAAGTTTTCCACGGTCGGAAAACCGATCCTATATAGCCCGGTGAATTTTAGTTGTTGCATCAGCCAAGGCGTTGCTCTCCGGCATCATGTAAAAAATAGAGAATAGTGAGAAATCTCACCGGATATCTCGTGTGCTTCGGGGCACAGTAAACACACCCCAATCATTAGGTCATACCATAAAGCGTGATATCTGGTTGGGTTGATGATTATGGGATGCCGTGTAGGTTATACTGTAGATTCTTTTGGGATTAGCCTTGGCAGCAAACCAAAATGATAAAAATGACCAAATTTATAGGATCTAATTTTTATAAAATGCAGTAAATATTAACTTATATATTAATTTGGTATTGTATTGCGTCAATTTACCAAATTTTTTGTTATATTTATTTTTCAGTCTTAGCTTTTATCAAACAATTCCATAAATCCCCATGTCGAGCGAGATAAGAGCCGAAGGATATTGTTGGTCATAAAGGGGTTAAAAGCTGGACCAAGGAAAATTTTTCTTTCTTTCCCTCGGACAAATTATAAGAATTGCCGGCTTAAATAGGTCAACCGAAACGGTTTTGTATCGTTTAGAACCAAAAAAATATTTACAAAAATATTAAAAGTATAGTTTTTGCCATTAATTTACCTTAAGAAGATGTTTTTTTTAAATCTTTTAAGCTAAGCTAAAATTCCCGAGCCAAAGCACACTTATTGTTCAAATTATTTTTTTTTCCGACTTATTGTTTGTCTATAAATCAACACTAACGTTAACATGTTTCCAATTGCCGATATGTAGGCAACCGGTTGTAAAACAAATCCAAAGCTGTGTCACACAGGAATGATTGGTCCGATTTCTTTTAGTGCGGAGATGAGATCGTCTACCTTTAGTCCAAGAAGCTATGCCAACATTTCTGGGAGACGACGAAATGGAACGTTTAAGTATGGTATGCGATAAGTGGTTAAATTTGTACGGTTTTTATGATCAAACGAGAATCAGTCGAAAATTTGCCATGTAACTGTAAAACAGGATGAAAGTCCTGAAACAAGTTTTTTGAATTAAAAGTACGCGTTGACAAAAGTTTTTTGGTTCCCGTGATATACCGATACAGCTCTTTGTTTAAACGTACTATTGCTATAGAGAAAACTTATCTAGTGCCACACATAATTTAAGTTTTATACCTTTTCGCAAGGCCAAATAATGGCATTATTATTAAATTTTAGGATTCGTTAAAGCTTTATATTTTATTAACGAGTTAAACGTCGGTCACTTTTGATTATCTGCCTCGTTCCATTATCGCCCTTTTAAAAATTTAGCGGTTACGTTAATTATTCAAGTTGATGACGCACTCGACCCTGTAAATTTCAACGTATCCGTTACATAATTTCGGATTTATTTACAATACTATAAGCCGCTTTGTTCGTGACTGTACTTAATTGCTCACACTCTTTAAATTAGAGATTATTTTACCAAACAAATATACAGAGTGCTCCTTATTATCGTGCTAATATTTTAGTATGGATTAAATTTTTTGCTTCAGATGTTTGTTCGGGCTTGTTTTTTCTATGATCAAATATAAGCACTAGGAAAAGGCACTCTGGGAGTGGTGCATGTGCGAGTAAAGCGTTTCAGGTTGGTTCTGAATCATTGGAGGTTATATTCGTTGGGACACAAGCGACCTCAGGAAGGTTGCTCCTCAAGGATCACGTCCAGGCGCTATATCTAAAAGAGCAATTATAGTGTTTAAAATTCTTCTTCTGGCAATAATTCTGAAACGAAACACGATATAGAACTGCGGGTTCCACGTTTTTTCTTGCAAATTTAATCAACTTTCCTTTAGAAATTCTATTAGGAACTATCCTGTACGACAGTTAAAAGTGCTTATATTTTTCTTCCAAACAAGGTTTACTAAAGGGTGAGTTGCATTATCACATCGTAGCTGGAGCTTCCGGTAGCCTCTAAATTCTCTTGAACTCTCAATGAATTACTGGGCTAATATTGTAAATAAACGTCGAAAAATCTGTGATGTTGAAACCTATTTATATCTAAATCGATTACCGAAGACCCATTTCGTATTATCCAAATTATAAATGTGGGTCATCATAAAATACCTAGCTCGATTTTTATTATGATAATCACATAGATAAAAAAAACTATTAAAGTAGGCTTCAGCCGGGCCAATGCTGTCTTTTGATAATATCTAATAATCGTATATATAGGCAAATTTTCTTTTTTAACGCGTTTCAACCACGAACAAGTGTGATTTATCCAGCTGTTTATGATCCCCATTTCCTGATATTTTCCTAATTAAAAAGACTATTGTATCATTAGCGTTACGAATTATTTGTAAAAAGTATTTTTTATTTAGGGAAAGGTATACGGTGTGTTATTCTTAAAGAGAACCACAGGGGTTGTCTCACGATTAATTTAACTTATCAGTCATGCCAAGAAAGGTTAAAGGAGACTTAAAAAATATACTTATGTTTACATACCTGATAATTATTGATTATTCAGATTTTTTTAAATACATTTTTTACCATAATTCATTGATTCATTCTGGTAGTACTCTGTAGTATGTATTTTTCGATTTGCTTTGAAAATAAATTTCTTGATTCGGGGATTTTGATTGTTGTCATTTATCCCTAAATACCGGATCAAAAAACACCGCCTTAAAGGCAACAAGACTAAATCTAATCAAAAATCCGCCTAATATTGGCGACTTAATTATGTAGCAACTTAAATTAATTAAGCTATTAAACTTAACCTAAAAATTATCTAAAAACTTCTTCATTAACGAGTTAAAAAGCGCTAACTTGGCGTGTACTTTAAAGAAGTTTCGCCAATGAATATTGGAATAAAATGTATCCAAAGTTTCCAGAAATTAGTTTTAGTAATTAAATAACTACTTTTTGAGACAGAAATAGGCAGGGAATAAGGGTTAAAAAGTTTTTGATTTATTTAGGGTTGTTTTGAAGTTAATTTTAGAAGCTGGTAATTAAATCTGGCTTTAAAAGCATTAAGGGGGGGTCCCTATTTTTCTGAAAAGATAGATAGAAATATGGATTTATCAAATAAATTAATTATAGTCTGAAAAATGGCATTATTTTTTAATTGGAATTACTCTGCCCTCGACATTTTTTTAAAAAGAAATTCTATTTTCAGGAAGTGATGAGTATTATTGAGTATTTACTCTATTCGCCTTCTTTTGGGTTAACTAATAAATTGGAGTTCCGTGTGTTACATACATCCTCAAAAACTTTTTATGTTAAATAAAGTATACAAAGTAAACGAATATAAGCAATAATATTTTACGAAATTCCAAAACTTTATCGAATTAATCCTTAAAACTCTCATAAAACGTCCCGTTTCGATCGAGATTCAAAGGAAATACGATTATACATGTCGAATCTTATATATGCAAATAAAATAAGCATATATATAATACGTATCTCCCTTTAGAAGTATACGGGATCGGAATCAGATTCTTACAAGGCCGTTATGATGTCGATATAGCTGGCAACAATCCTAAAAGCATTTGCAATATGAGATAAAATTTTATATCTCGGCATATGCATGTAAGATACGTGCAGTGTAAAATTAATTTGTCTGCACCTATGTAAAGGAAAATCATGGGTATATTTTTACAACAATAATGGATAAAAGTTAATGGTTTGGAAAATAATTTCTAAATGTTTTGCGGTCGATTTTAATAGTTATTCTCGTGAGTTTTAATCTACAGATTTGTACTTTAACACATTTTGTAAATTAAAAATAATCCAGTGTTTGTTTTTGCTCTGTAAATTTCGTGTAATGTGTTTCCGTTCCGCTATTATCTGCCAAAGGGATTGGTCGAAAATTAGTTAATTAAATTCAACCCGTTCATGCTACCGCGCCGCTATCGCATATCATTACAAAATGTTTTTATATAACACGTAATATTGGTTGCCAGCAGAGCTGGGTAGGACTTAAGGGTTCGGAAGCCATTTCAATGTTTTGAGAACAATTACTTCGTAAAGTGATTGGTAATTATTTAAAGCACTTTTTAATGAAAATAGCTTCGAGCTTGAAGCCCTAAGCTCTAGGTACTTGAAGACCTTGATGGTTGAGCTAAAAAACTAATGATACTTGAAGCCCTAGGCTCTAGGTGATGGAACTTCTTGCCACTCTGGTTTCCGGCATGGACCAGACCAAAAAAACATAAATATAAAAATCACTATTATAATATAACCTTTATTTCAAGCAAGCAGTATAAAACAAGGTTAGGAACTAATTATATTTAAATTTAAATTAAAATGTTCACTGGAATCAGTATTCAAAGACAACAGCACATCTCCTTCGAGTAATACGCCATGCGACTAGTCCCTTGCTCCCTAGCGGTGTTCTTAGCATTAAACCCATTCCTCTTGTAATATTATTACGTCACAGGGTGTATACGGCCATGGTGAGTCACGACTCGACGGGAAACGAGTCGGTCGGTCCCCTTTATTTTAAGGGCATTAAGAACTGGAGAGGATGTTATCAGGACCGTGTTCCATATCGAACGGTGTAATGTGGGGCATTCTTGAATAAACATTGAGGAGGGGATATATCCTCGATGTTCATTCTCAAATTTGTTTAACAAATTTTTAACTTCAAGTATTATCGATATTCATTATTTTGCTCCCGACATCCTCAACAACATTTTGTAGTCTTTAAGTTGTATTGGTATTTCATGTTTTTTGATGGTTCACAGTCTTTGAAAAATAAACAATTCACATTCTTAGGTAGGTTGTAAACAACTTCCCAGAAAACAAGCGGGGTTTGTTCGGCTCTGAAAATTAGTATAATTTTTCTTTGTCGTTTTCTGTTAATTAGACAAAGACATTATATCACCTTCGAGCGTCTGTCATGTTTGACACTACCGGATTAACAACTGTCCTATTTGTCGTGGTTAAATACACTTTCAGTGTGTTTGTGGAAAAAATAGTAATTCTTAATACAATATTGCAAGACTGTGCCCTTTCCTAACCAAAATATATCCAATCGATCAGAGGTTAGAATGATTCTACAGATTTAGAATTCCCGTCTCTTCTTTGTTGTGTTTATTTTCATAATAACATAATACAAAGCAGATAGAATACCGGGTCCATGTTTGGTTCAAGTCAATGGGTCTGATGATGGCGACGTAAGAGCGAAACATGTAAAAGTTATGTTAAAAATTGTTTTTGAGATCGTGACTATTTGTTTTCCGTCAGTTAACAGTAAAGATAAATGACAGATTTATCGTCTCGTGGACTTGAGCTTATCGTTACTCTTTTGATGCATTAGTTATTCAACGGCGATCTTTCTCTTCAATGCAGTAGCGGCAAGACCAAAGAATGTGAAGACAATGCGACGTTTCGAGCTGAATCTTGGTCATATAAATATCTATATTTTTATGAGCATTTTTACTGATCAATTCGTTGCTCTTCTAGAGTACTTTTTTTCTTTAAAATGAATAGTTTTTTACTCCGCCTCTGCACTATTAAAAGAGAATGGCCTACTCGTAAAAATCAGTCATCCTTTTTAACGAACGTCCTCTTTATTACATCTATCGATCGGATTCTCATGCCGTTCTTATTAAAAATGTATCCGGGCAAGAATATAATTGTTTTTACTTAATGAGAATTTTTTTTATCAAATCTGCAGGGCATTTTGATTGAATGTAATCAAACTTATTTGGGGGTAGTTTCGGTCCCTAAAGACCAAGATTGGATCTCGGAAAGATAATTTGTGGACAGAAATTGGTAAAGTTTTCGTAAAATTATTGGAATTTTTGCTGATATAAACTTGATCTATCGGTTGATGTTATTAAAGTTTTTCGGCTGTCTAAAAATATTTAATAAAGTATTTGGATCGGAAAAAGTTTGATAACTAAATATGATTTGATATACTTTACAGAACTTTATTGATACTTGCTTGAAGTGCTTCAAGTTACCTTGATTATTTTATTCCTTTTTTTCTTCTTCTAATTTAATCATTTATACCTGTATACCAACGATTGTTTTGTAAATAAAAATCTTACCTATTTTTATTTTGCTGATCTTTTGACTTCTCAAGTATTTTAGGGATTGCACATGTAGAAAAAGGAATATTTTCATTTATGGGTATAAATAAAGAAATTAAATCCCCGCTAAAGCCCATATACTAATCGCATCAGACAAAATAAACATACACGATGAAAATATTTTTAATACATCAGAATCGCCATAATTATTGTTCTACAATCAATATTATGTAAGTTTACCCAATGCAATGATAAATACATTGATAATTGATATCGGGCTGATTAGCACGAGGGCGTATTATCAATTTTGTAATAACATCGCTCGATACAACTTGCTATCTATAAATAATATGCTTTATCTCTAATACAATGTACAGATTGCAAATAAAAAATTGGTCATAAATTTTAACGGTATATTTCTTTGCGAGAAGTGTTGCAAAATGAAAGAAATTGTTTATTCCCTTGCAACAGTTAAAGAACAATTAATTTCGTATCAAAATAGGTCACAAAGTAGCATTTTGTTACAATATTTATAACACCAGCAAGAACATCGAATAACATTTAATTCCGGGACAGAAAACGAAGAAACGTCTTCGCCTGATTGGAGACCATGAGCTGACAACGAACCTCGACAGCCCGGAACATTGAGGACAGTTTGCCCGCTTAATTCCACCTAGAGCGACGAATAGAAATACACGATTGACCATTGCCGCCCATCCGTATGTGATTCAGCGTAGTACTCCTCCAAGATCCATAAATTATGGTTAGTTTCATTATTTTTATAGTAAATTTAACCAATTTTTTCTTTCCGTGTACGGTTCCGCAAATCCAATCTTAACAGCTATCAAAAGAATAAAACAGGCCCCTGGAAAGGTAGGAAAATAAATTCGAATAAAAACGTCGCCAAAATTATTTTTCTAAATCGATGAATAAAAGTAATTTCAGCAGTCGAATGCCTACAATGTACTGTGGTCAGTAGAAAGGCGGCTTTCAGGCAACACTTCACTTTTATTAAAAGAGAGCGGTTGTCAGGCGCATCTTGATAAGGGTTTACTCTGGTAGAAACGTAAAAGGGGACTAATTTTATAAAAAATGTCCCGGACTCGCTTGCTTGGCTGGATGCCTGGATGTAGAATAATATTCGATTTTTCATTTCCATGATTTAGATGTTACGAATTTTGTCGGAATGGACTGAACTAAAAGGAAATATACAGATTACTCAGTTTTTTTGCAAAATATATGTTCTATTGTATGCTCAGACGTTTCTGAACATCGGAAGGAATGCGAGCAAAAAATTTGGCTATGTTGCCGGTAGTTTTGCAAAAATCGTTAACAGAAAAGAATCATGTAATTTCCAATTAGAACAACTAAACTTACCAGTAACATAATAAATTATTATACAAGGTTATGCATAGTGTTATCAAATCAACCTAGACAAACGTAAAAGTCTGTCAAAAATATCATTTTCCACAATATTTAAATGATAGAAATAAATTTGTCTTCGTATATATGGCAACACACAATAAATATAAAATAATTTGTTTTAATTTTATTTCTTATGTAGTTCCGCTCTTCGTAGCGCTGTTAAAACGCACAGAAATTTGTCTCTACAGTGGCGTGGAACGCGGGGAGGAAATTTCAATTATGAATTATATTTAGTATAGTATATAATTTTGGTTAGTATTATTTTAAAAAATTGAAGGGGAAACTAATCACTAGGCCATACTATACCCTTCAGGAATTTTATGATGATGATTTAGTCACAGCGCGTCTTGTTTCTTCCTGTTTAATTTTTGCTTATTGTATTTAATTTTTGCTTATTGTTTGTTTTAATTCTGTATTTTAATTTAGTATATTATGTGGTTTTGATTTGTCAGAGTTATTTCTAATGGTCTAATTGTTTTACCAATTGTTGTTATATTTCATTTGTATGTATTTGTATTTTTCATATACCTTTTCTGTTTTAATTCATGTTTTCTAAATAGTTTTTTTTTATATAGCTTTGTTAACAAGAACAATTTTCTTAAGACAATAAAGCATATTTTGATTTGATTTGATATTGATCACACAATAATTAGAAATAAACATTTGAAGAGAGAAACAGAGAAGAGATGTAAATAAGATGGGACTAGTAACTCAATAATAATACCAGTCAGAAGAATATTTTGAGAAAAAACTATAGTTTTAAATTTTAGTTTTAAAACATTGAAATAAAAATGGGCAAACAAACGTTTGAAGGAATTTATGTTAGCGGGCGGCAGTGTTGCCCTATTACTTTTAGTGATTTTCTTCGATTTAACCGAAAAAATATATAATATACTTTGTTTTCTTTATTGCCTATCTTTTAGGCTAAAATTATTCATATTGAAGAAAATTCTTCAAACATGGCATCACTACCTAGAGGTTAATGAGTTCTAATTACTGCGCAAAGAAATATCTGCGGTTCGAAGCCAATCCCGTACTATACATGTTGCGGCTATTACAATTTCCGAACTATTTAAAAAAAATTTTAAATCGCAGAAATAATTTCTTACTGCTTCTTCAATTTAGAAATTAAAATAATCCTTTGACACTTTAAGAACCAAAATTATAAGAATGTTGTAAACCCTGTCACCATTATTTAGTATAATGCCGCATCAACCTAAAAACTAAAAACCGTTTTTAATAAATCCCCTAAAAATTATGGTTACTGCGGAAAAGAATTAAAATGTCATAAAATGAATATCTAATACTTTTTATAATACTCTACTTTGCTTTCGAGAAAAGACCGTAATTTTTGAGGATTATTTTATATGGCTCTCCTTATTTTGGGGACAAGGAGGCGGCTAAATGTGGGGTATTAATATTGCGAATATTTATGTTTCGGAGATAAAACCTAATTTAAAAAAATTGTCTAAATATTTTTGGCCGGGACTTTCATAGCTACTTTTTTCTTCACTTTTTTACCCAACTCTTTTTTACTCAAATTATGTCTGGAATTACAAAAATAATAACTCTAAAAATAAACCAAAAATTATAATAATTAATACAAATTTTTAGATCTTAACATCTGTATTATACCGAGTGTCAATTTAACAGCTTCCTACCTTCATATCTCGCTTGCAGTAACTAATATTAAAAATCGGAAAGACACGTGAATTTTATTGTTCGTTATTTGTGTAACATTTTTCGTCATTTAGGTAAAAAAATCAGTTGAACTCTCGCCCAATCCAGGTCCTTTTAATTACTCTCGATGCTATATGTAATACTGCATTTAAAGTGAGCCACCCTATATATCTTTAAACAAGGAAATGCAACGGTGATGTAACATAAATGTTTCAATGTTGGAAAAACTATTTGTAACACCGGCGGGTGGTTCACATACGCACAATTACACGTTAAAGTATAAACAAAAACCAGAAAACATATGTCACGTGGGCGTAAATATAGCCGAAGTGAGAAATAAACATGTGTTTCCGTGCGGTGAGTCTGGTGTTATTCTTAAGGGTCTCGCACTTATAAAAATCGGTAACCTCAGTTTAAATTAGAACAGATAAATTGTGGCTTAAGATGGCGTTGTCAATATTTATTCAGCAATACCGCTATCCATACACTCAAATACAGGGTGTCCCATTTTCGATACATTCTGTGGGTATTAATTAGTGTTATAATCAAAGATAGAATGTCGCAGTTTTCACTCTAGTGTCACCTTTTAATAAAACGAAGGATTGGGGTGTCAAATTTGTCATCTCTCTTAGTATTTAATATAGTGGGTGATTGTGAAAATCTTCGGTTTCTAGTCACCCTTTGCGTTGCCTTTTTTTGATAATAATGTATTTTTTCCACCAGTCAGTTCCAACGTTTTGTTGTAAATAGAGGGTCCGGTTCCGGTCAGGTTCCGATCAGAAATGTTTGGCGTTACTTCCGGTATCCAGCATTTTCAAGAAGTGAATCGCGTTGCATCTCTAGTTCTTATTAATATTTATTTGAAGGATTTCGAGAGTTATTACGTAATTAGAAAAGAAATTACAAAAATATATACAGGGTGACAATTTAAAAACTTGAAATGGCAATATATTAGAAACGAAAAACTGAAGAAAAAAACGCAAAAAACAGTTCCTATAAAACGAAGGGGGAACAAAAGCAAGCGTATTAGCCCACCCCTATCTGCAACCCCTTGGACAGGGTGAGATAATAGAAAGGGGGTCGAGTGATACATCATTTTGAAGCTCTTGAAAAATGCTTTCCAATGGTACCATAGAAAGGTACATTTCAGGAAATTCTTCTCTGTTTATTAAGGAAAACAATAAATGAAAAGACAATTTTGAAATTTTTTATTATTAGTTAATTAAATGTTCAAAATGATTTCCGTTGTTTTGAAGACAATAATAAAGCCTACTTTCAAATTCTTCACGTACATTTGCAAAGGTTTCTTTGGATATAGCACGGCATTCCTGAACTATTCTATGCTGAAGTTGCTCTAGTGACTTGCGTTTTAAAAACCACAGATTTTAGGTGGCCCCACAAGAAGAAGTCAAGAGGTGTTAGGTCCGGGGATCTAGGTGGCCATTCAACAGGACCTCTTCTTCCAATCCACTGGTTGGGATAATTATCATCCAACCACTGCCTAACGGGAACTACATAATGCGGAGGTGCTCCATCCTGTTGGAAATGTAGTAAGCGTTCTTCTAAAGATAAATTTCCGAGTATGTCCCTCTGATTTTCTAATTCTCGCACTATTAGTGGTTCGATAGACCTCTGTAGCATTTCCGCATACCTGTCGCCATTTAAATTTCCTTGTATAAATATTGGGCCGATAATACCATCTCCCAATATACCAGCCCAAATATTAATTTTCTGGGGGTACTGGGTATGCCCTTCTCTAAATACGTGGGGGTTCTCGTCATTCCAGTAACGACAGTTTTTTAAATAAAAGGTACACTCATCACTGAAGCAAATATTTTTAACTAGTCGAGGTTCTGCCGTAATTATATCTGTCATTATTTCACAAAACTGTATTCTTCTGTCAGGGTCGTCGTCACCAAGTTCTTGCAGTATGTGCAGTTTGTTGTGCACTATTGTTAAATATAAGAAGTGCTGCTTTTCGTTTAAACTGAACCGAAAGTTAACTGTTCTTAAAATAATAATACTAGTAAAAGTTACCTTTAAGGTAAATTCTGTGATAATAAAATGCGAATATTTATAAACAATTTTTTTTTTTCGACAAAAAAAAAGCAAATGAACCAAAACGAAATACCGAGGCTTCTGTTTAGAATTCTTAAGAGATATCTCTTAATATGCCAGGATATTGGTAGCAATCATTTTGAACATTTAATTAACTAATAATAAAAAATTTCAAAATTGTCTTTTCATTTATTGTTTTCCTTAATAAACAGAGAAGAATTTCCTGAAATGTACCTTTCTATGGTACCATTGGAAAGCATTTTTCAAGAGCTTCAAAATGATGTATCACTCGACCCCCCTTTCTATTTAAGATTTTAAGGGTTTATCTCACCCTGTCCAAGGGGTTGCAGATAGGGGTGGGCTAATACGCTTGTTTTTGTTCCCCCTTCGTTTTATAGAAACTGTTTGTTGCGTTTTTTTCTTCAGGTTTTTGTTTCTAATATATGGCCATTTCAAGTTTTTAAATTGTCACCCTGTATATATTTTTGAGAAAATTAATTTTTATTTTTAAGCTTTCTTCTTTTTTCTTTATATTGTATAAATAATTAAATGAAATTTTTTCTGAACCAAACTTGCGTAGGATTCTAGAGACTCTCGCCGAATCTTTAATTGAATCGATTATATGCATCAATAATTTCGAGATCCTTAATAAGAATAAAAAAGTAAGTCTGTCAATTAAAAATGAACTTTTTTACATTTATAATTTAAAAGATAAAAGAACTTCCGAAGTTTATAAAAAGCGTTTGCACCTAAAACTTCTTTTATTATTTAGAGGTTTTAAGTTTTTCAATCAATACGAACGAAAACGGGTGGGTATATATATTATATAATCGTGGTAAATATAAACTTTTTAAGACTGTATAGGTATACAAAATATAGGACACTAGGAATTCTATAATAACGACTTTATTTTATCAGAAAAACATTATTTCTATCGGCTTTCAAACTAGGCTTCAATTTTCTTTTCAATTGTAAATTGTCGGCATGGCCAAAGCAGGAGGTATTTTTCTGAAATAACTCTTAAAGGGCACTAAAATAACGGCAATCATATGCTATAGACAGCATTCTTGTCGAATGTAGGTATAATAAAAACATTTTTACCATTACTAATGGCGACGAAATGACCAACAAAAAAACTGATATTATGGTGCGATTGTGTTATTTTATAACACGATTAAAAGCAGTTTAGGTATAATTCTTGTAATTTACTTACAAAGATTAGATGAACGATAAAATAACATTGGAAATACGTTGCTCCATTATAATACCATTGGCGTAACTAGACTGATTTTGTAGGGGGGGCCTGGCCCTTAGTCGCATATGATTTTAATGGCAAGTGTCACTATGACGTATGTATGGCTTCGAACTTCGGAAATTCTGGGGTGGGCACCAGAGCAGTCTGGGGTGGGCATAGCCCACCTGGCCCCCCCTCTAGTTACGCCTATGTATAATACTTAGGCAGCAAGAGAACACCGAACGCTAGGAAATTAAGGTGAAAATAATGTTGCCTTTACACTTGGCAAGGAAATCCGTAGAAATCAGTGTTACCTGCTGGCAGTGACACCGCTACGATAGATAGTTTTGTGGTTCTACCTTGTAGTTTGCATGCAAAAGACGTCGCGCTTCCTTATACGTACATAACTATCATAGGGCTGATTTCGCGAGAATTTTCTGCGGGAATTTGTCTAAACGTCTATTAAACACTTCCAAAACAATGTTTTAAACTTTGCTGCGAACCAAAACAAATTATTTTCGAAAGTAGGGTTCCCTGCTGAAAATAATTATCTTCCCCTTATTAATCTTAAAATACTCGTTAGATGTATCTGACATCCCGTCATATGGCGAAAATATATTTCCCCGGCGAATCATATTAGGATATAACTTTATTAAAAATATCAATTTGTGTCGTAAACCGTTTAAGTGCGCGTCCAACTTGCGTGATAACATTCCTGCCTGGATATACATACAGTGCGTCCATAAAGTCTTACACGAATTGATTTAAAATTCAGGGATTTTTAAGCGCTCGAAGACGTCAATTAATATTTTTAATCGCATTTTTTCAGGTAAAACATTAATATAAGTATGGGGTGTCCCAGGTAGAAGGTCATCTAAGATTTTTTAAATGGAACACACAGTATATTATATCAATTTCGAATTCTATGATAAAAACTTAAAACTATTTGTATAACCTATGGTATTAGCCATTTTCGATGCTAATTTATTTAAGGTAATAGATGATATTTCCGAAAAACACGAACAATTACAATAAAAAATATAAATATTATTTAATTAAATGCTGAAATTGCCCGCCATTGACAGGACAATACTTATTTTTTCTTCATAAAGATATCATAAATATTTTTAATATAAGTATGTTAAAGTTTTATTTTACTGTTTTTCACAATTCCCGTGGAAACATTCACATCCGAAAAAGTTATCTGCCTATTTGGACCCCGCTTCTTTCCGAGCTATTAGATAAATTCGTTATTTCGATTTTGGGGTAAAAGTTATCTCATTTAAAACGGTCACGTTCTAGACGAAATTACTTAAGCTCCAGAATTTTTCTGGCAAGCAAGGTGGTTATTTCTGGGTTCGCAAAAAGTTGATTCGGGAAATTAAATGTGAAAAAATTAAGCAAATATGTATAGGTCGAGATAATTGGTACCCAAAGTCTTAATTAAAGTCCGTAGATTCGCATTAAGAAAATATGAGTCTTATGCGGGAACTTCTGAGAAGGCTGCATATTGAAGGACGTACAAAGCTCATTATATTGTTTAGAAATAAAGTAAAGCCGAAGATGTATCGGTACATTAAAACGTATATCTCATTTTTTATAAAAAAAGATTTAAAATAATACTGTTAGCAATAAAAATAATCGACCTGATACCAAAGTCGAATATCACTGAAATAATAATACATATTATCAACATAAGCTGATCTGTCTTGTACCATACCGTAAGAAGATAATAATAATTTAATAAAGACATTCATATTTTAAATTATTTAATATTAATTTTGGCGCTGGATGTCATAAAATCGTTGTTGCGCCACCAATATAATATAATAAAACAAAAGTATATCTTTTTAGTCAGTTCTATAATGAAAAAAATTCCTAACTTGCACTTTTATGAACAATCTCTTAATTTCTGCATTCTTTTTATAATATATTATTATTTTTTTGGCGTGCTCGAAAACAAACTTTTACGCGTGTATTACAAAAGATGTTTAAAAAGTAACATTTAGAAGAAGTTCTTCTTTTAAAGGAATTACAATCATGCAAATAGTTGAAAAGAATATTTAGTTTGCAGTGTGTTTCTTTTTAAACAGATTTAGCGCCACGAATCTAATATCTTTTGGCGCCAAAGATAGATATAAAAGTGACAGCGAAATGTTTAACAAGTAATTGACTTAAAGGGCTTAAATAATAATATAATTCAACATGTTAGCATTATTATTAGCAATAATTAATTCCCACTTGCCTAATAGAGAAAAAATATAAACTTCGTTAGGAACAAAACCACTAAATATTTGAAAACTTACTTGGATAGTATAGTCGAAAGGGTTCGACCGCACCATTTCCAAAACTTGCACCATATGGAAGATGTTTATTTCTCTGTTTAAATCAACAACAAACTCAACAGACCTCCGCTTTGCAACTTTAAATTCAAAACTTGAACAGTACAATTCACAAAATTTACCGTTTTTATGGAAAACTTCAGTTGTAAAAGGTTAAGGCTTAAAGCCAGACGCGCAGTTACTTTTAAAATACAGACTTCAGTGTGATATTCGAACGGTCGTGTTACAGACCAGCAGACGGAGTGCGTCTGACGCGCGTTAGGGGTTGCTTGCTTCGCGAGTGCGAGCTAGGGCTTACGCAACGCATCGGGCCCTTTGAAGGGAGCCGAGCGTGCCTTGGCGTACGCAGCCGAATGGAGAGCCAATGGCGCGCGTCCGGCTCACGCACTCATCCACGCTGTCACATCGATCGCGAGCCGTCGTCAAAGAGATAGAGTTTCGAGCGCTGTGTGCCAGAGAGTTAACGAAGATAGAGTCTGGATGCGATTTTTTAAGGATATTCATGAAGTTTTGTTGACTCAATAATAGCAGGGTGGAATTATTGAATACAAATTGCATACACAACGCAGAATATAAATTGTGTCAATAAAAAGATCATCCATTTTTAGTTGAGAGAGTGCACAAGTTTATTGAGACATTGAAGAATTTTAATTGAGATAATGAGCAAGTGGGTTGAGACAATGAACAATTTTAATTGAGAGAATGAGGAAGTGGGTTAAGACGATGAATAATATTAGTTTCCATTTTTGGTTGAGAAAGTGCACAAGTTCATTGGGACAATGACTAATAATAGTTGAGTGAATGAACAAGTGGGTTGAGATATTGAACAATTTTAGTTCAGAAATTTGCAAAGTTGGTTAATACAATGAACAATTTAATTGAGAGAATGAACAAGTGGGTTGAGACAGTGAACACTGTTAGTTGAGAGAATGAAGAAGTGGGTTAAGACAATGAACAGCTTTAATTGAGAGATTTAGCAGACAATAAACAATTCTAATTGACAATGAACATTTTGAATTGAGGGAATGAACAATTTGGCTGAGACAATGAACAATTTTTAGTCCTAAGTGAGATAATGAACACGTTGGTTGAGGCGATGAACAATTTTAATTGAGATAATGAGCAAGTGGGTTGAGACAATGAACAATTTTAATTGAGAGAATGAGGAAGTGGGTTAAGACAATGAATAATAGTAGTTTCCATTTTTGGTTGAGAGAGTGCACAAGTTCATTGGGACAATGACTAATAATAGTTGAGTGGATGAACAAGTGAGTTGAGATATTGAACAATTTTAGTCCTGAAATTTACAAAGTTGAGAAACTGAACAATATAATTGAGAGAATGCAAGTGGGTTGAGACAGTGAACACTTTTAGTTGAGACAATGAATTAGTTAATATATTATTCTTTGAATTTAAAATATTATTTTATTAAACTATTCTTATTGATTATATTTTATTAAACTATTTTTTTGATAAATAGCTACTCTGCTGTAACTTAAACATGCCACTCAGCAGTAACGTCTACGACAGACACCCTGTGAAGCAAATAATTACGATATTTTGATTCCCTCTTTGCCCTCAATAACCCAATTTCCTTAATCAACGGGAAAAACAACCCATTTTCACCCTATAATGAGCTGCCTGCACTTCAGATTTACCCATAGATTTTAATTGAGAGAAGTGACCCTTTTCGCAATTCGGAAGGCCGTTCGTCCGTTTACTTTTATTCACCCCCCGCTGCGTTGCCGTATCTTTACGTCATTGAAAATTGAAAGTGTATAAGGGTTTTTATTAAAGAAGTTTAGCATTTCATTGATGGGGGTGAATTTTAAGGGCGTCTTTATTGTTTTCTTGAATACAGTCAGATGAAAGAGGATGATGTAAAAATAATTATCTGGTCCAAAAGGAAAATAAAGGAGGCCCAAATCCTCTCGAAATAGAGACAGAGGAAACATAAAATTTAATAAAAATAATGTTGGGCTTTAAATATATTTTGCTTCTACAAATATGTACGGGGTATCCCATTTAAGACACTTTCTAGGGGGATAGAGTTCTTATTAAAGATAGAATGTTGCAGTATATTATTATGTTTTTAATTAATTAAGCATTCTTTGAGCCTCACAAAAACCGTCAGTTATTTATATTTATATTCAAAAATAACCTAAAAATGCGATATTTTTAATAATTTACGTTACTTTCATACTTTTATTAGTTATGAAATACTTATTACATAAGAGTTGATAATGTGCTTCCTTATTTAATTATTCTAAACAATGGCCGTTTATGATAAGAATTATGAAAGCATTGGCATGTTTAGTATAATCCGATTTAAAATTTAGAATAGCTGTAAAAATTTTGAATTTTTTCTAAACCTCTTGAAATCACTATTTTTGTCCCACGTTAGAAAATAGGCTCTCTTGACGTTAACCCCAACTCTGTTTGTACATTTTAAAACTAAATTTAGCGTGAAAACGATTGCATTCTGTTGTTTCGGTTAACAATGCTTTTAGCAAGTACACAAGTCCCGCCACCTAATTTTAAAGCACACAAAAAACTTATTTAATAAATTCCGCTCCCCCAAACATACATAACTTCATCTTGTAAAATGTAATTTAAAATCCCTTTTAGCCGAGTACACTCATAGAAATAAATTTCCGACATACCTCACAATCTAATTAGAAATAAAGTGACCTTTGTCATCATGTTTAACAGAGTTTAATTTTGCGAAATGTTGAAACCAGGCATAACCATGTTTTACCTTATTAAATTTTCTTTCGAATTAGTAGGATTTAGATGTACGTATGTATTTTATCTGACTAATTAAATACACTTTGTTAATTACATATTATGTAAAAATATGAAGTAAAATTTTAAAGTATTTTTTTTTGATTATACAAAATTAGGAAAAAAAAATCATTTCAACATTGGGCGAAATTTTACTTATTTCTTACAGAATATGTAATTGAAAGTGTACTGGTACTGGTTACATACTTGAAGCAACTATTTTTTTGAGACCTTCAATAAATTTGTATTGTATCATGACATAGTAAAAACGAATTAAAACTGTCGGAACAATAGAAAAAAACTTTAAATCATAAAAATAATAGTGTGTAATAAATTAGAAAAAAAATAGATTGCATTCCAAACTGCACCTGATGTCATTATATCTGCGCAAAAATGGAACACTATTTCAGAACTCAGAACGCCTGAGTATCGTCTAGACATCGTAATACCCTAAACATAGGAAAAGTATCTATGCCTCTATAAAACGCAATAAATAAAAGGACCCATATGACTCAAGCATTCCAATTCCACCCGTAAACACGTATAGGGGAGGTGACCATTGAAGCAAGGGTGAGATATGGAGGGTTGTTGACCTACGCACACACACACGCTGTCACAGTGACTTTCGGAGATTTTATCTGGGTCATGCTGTCATGTATTTTTTGTGCTCCGCGTAGCCACTGAGATGTAAATTTTCGGTTCCTTTATGTTTCCGTTCCTGGAAGAAAAATTTGGGGCATGAAAATTGGGCCAATAACTAACCGGTAATATGGGAAGAATTATTTTTGGTATATTGAGTTTTTCCCTTAACAGATTTTAAGGGTCATGTATCAGGTGCCAACGGAAATAAAATACACGCGGCCATATCATTGGGCCGTATTCAGGTCAAGAAGATAATAAGTTTCTAGACGTCATACTGGTCCAATAGTTTTGAATATCCATTTAGCTACGTAGTCTGGTGGTGTCTCGGCGTGATATTTTAGTCCTTCATACAGATATAGTAAGAACAAATTAAAAAACTGACATAAAAGGTTCAATAACTAAAGTTAATGCCGTTTGTTACGATCTGCCTCCTGTCTTTGAGGATACTTGCGGAAACGAAACCAATTAAAAGCGTATAACTGGAGTTCACCAGAAAGTTTCATGAATTTCTGCATCATGAGGATGGTGTGATTGGATTGATACATGATATATAAGGGATATATTGAAATCGAAAAATTTGGAGAACATATTGTTCTCTATGAGGCATTTCTTAAGAATCGACTCTGGTAGTTATTAATTTCGTTAATAGCCAAGATGTAGCAAGAGGAACGAGAAGAGGGGCATGGAGCTGTGTAGAGGAAGCGGGTTTACATAATTTTATAAGAAAATATCAGAACTGTATAGGATAAAGTAACGAGCGAATTAGAATAAACCCAAACAAGCAAAATATCGATACAATTTCTGAAAAATACATTACTAGTAACAACAAATATCCAGATTTCTCCCTGGATATTGCTACCTTTAACGAATGTTGCTAACGATGTGTTCTTATTCAAAGAGAAGTTGATAATTTTATTGAGAAGATGTAGTGTTAGTGGTGATTATAGGATATCTATATGGGATTCGAATAATCATCCCGTCAGTCCCTAACTAAACCGGTTGCCAAAAATGTAATATCTTCCTTGCAGCGTTATCCATTTTTAGCCGCTTTATTTTACCGTCCCAAAGGTTAAATTTCTCAATCAAATAATTATATAATTTTTTTCCTCGCACAACTTTTACGTCCACAGGCCCCAAAGAAACATCAAATCTGCGAATGCCAGTAAAGAAAATTATAATTTAAATTTGGCTTTTGCACTTTGTCAGGACTCAAAATACCTAAACACAACAAAGTTTTATGAAATATAAACATCTGAAGCGCGCGGGGCGTAAGGAAAACTCAAAAGCATTTTATTTGCAGAAGTTTTTTTCTTAAAAAGAAATCCTTTAATTAAAGTTAGTTAAAGAAGGTGATGGAAATATGAAGGTAAGGCAAATTGCTAAATAACTTTCAGAAGTTTTCTTATATAAGGTCTATTTTTAAAATACTTTGGGAACGGATTTAGGAATTGAAAGACTCTCTGGCCTTAGCGTTAATAGAGTTTTGGTATTTTTAATTGCATTTGGGCAATGACGTAGCCAGAACGGAAATCAAGGCATCAGAGAATAGAATCTCGAGATTCAAAATTTAAAAAAAAAACAATTTTGGAATTGTTTTGAACAATTATTCATGATTGGGTGATGGTGACTGTTGCCAAATCTTCTATTCCAAAATAACTATGAAATAAATCGAAACAATTTATTTTTATTTTCATCCGAACCATCCGCACTAAAGAATTTTTTTAAATTCAAAATCTCACAGTATCTAATATTTCCAAATAAGCGTAAAATTTGCAACTCAACATATGTAGGTACGATTCTTTTCTTAAAAAATAAAGGCAAAGAAACTTGTTCTGATTTTCCCTTTTCTCGCATCATTTGATTTGAATAAGCATTTCGGGGTGATACTGGTATTACTATAAAAGAAAATTATACCTTCCGACTTTAGTTCAGAGCTGGCTTTACCAAAAAGTTTTCCTTTATTGTGTTTGGTACAAAAGCACGCATTAAATGCATTCAATTTTAAGAAACCGGTATTTTTAGAGCTATTCGTGACAACTTATTAAAATTTTGAAAGTTTATTCGCAAATCAAGCCCATTATGTAGGTATGCTCAGTGGCGGTTCTTCCACAGGAGCACATGCGCACGTGCACCGAAAAAACAAAACGAATAAAAAATATTAAATTATATTCATTGAATATTATTTATCGTATAAAGTCCGACCCTTCCTAATATTTTATCGTACCAAACTAAAAAAGTTCGACCCTCCCTAATATTTTACCATCCCGTCAAACCAAACTGTATAGATCCGGCAACCGTGCCTTGGTCGAGGTAAATGACGATTATGACGAGACTTGCTCGCCCGTGCGATTAAGCAGTGCAGTTTCTCTGTGGTAACAGGTGACGGGTGGCAGCGGGGGATAGCGGGGCTATGGCGATTTAACATGGAAATGGCGCACAGTTTTTGTATGCACCGCGCTGCGCTGTTGTCTGTTCGTGCATCTAGTTAGAAATTCGAGCGTGTATGTTTTAATATAT
This sequence comes from Barypeithes pellucidus, assembly GCA_963991005.1. Taxonomy (NCBI): domain Eukaryota; kingdom Metazoa; phylum Arthropoda; class Insecta; order Coleoptera; family Curculionidae; genus Barypeithes; species Barypeithes pellucidus. The sequence goes on from OZ022559.1 coordinate 2,039,895, forward strand.
TAATATTATATATTTATTAAGTTAAAATGAATAGTTGACGGTGGACTATTTAAGAAATAACTTTAGCTCTTTGAGTTTGGAGCAAAAATTTAAGTGAAGAATACGGGAAGACCTAAACCTGAAATTAATTTAACGCAGACCACCAAAGGTAAATCTAGGGACTTTATTAGAAAGTTTAAAAATGAAATATATGAAAAAAAATTTATAGAAGGTATTCCAAACATAATGAGGCTGTTATTGATCAATTTTCTACAACTAAGAATCGAAGAATGGACTTTACGTTTAAGCACTAGTATGTAGTGTCGTTAAATGTTGTGTATTTCGATAAATGATACTCGATATGATTTTAAACCATTTTATTTAATGATTTAAACTAAAAAACACTGAAAATATGAAGAATGCCAACTTGTCAGTCTCGTGCCTCGATTCGTTCTCATCATAAAACAGTTAACTATTGTTCTCGTCTTGGTTGCGCCTAATGACGTAGCCCGTAGATGGCGTAGTGGTATTAGACATCATTCGGTTTCCTTGATAGCTCGTAGATGCCTTTAGTAGTATTAGTAGTGGACTGTATAAATATATTGTTACAAGGGTTGTATGCGACGTTAAGTTCCGATAGCTATACACACTAAGAAAACCTTTCTTATTTTCCAAAAGTTGTATTTCCTTGTGTAAAATTAAAAAATAAATAAAAATATCTATTACCTAACGCATTTTCTTATTAATTTTTTTCTTTCTACATTTAAAACGCCTAGAAAAATTTCACCATACTTGTTAACCCCCTCTATCATAGGTCACGAGCCGCCACTGGGTAGGCTACGAGGAACAACCGAGAAGTTTGTTCCCTAATAATTAAACAATTTTATTCCGTTTAAACGTACAAATTTTTATAATATGTTTTTTGGTTATTTATTCAAAACATAGCCGTTTAATGATAATTATGAAAATAATGATATGTTGGGTGTGTGTTGGTGTTTTATGGAATCCAATGAAAGTTCCCAAGAAGCTTGTCAACATTTTCAATTTGTTTCAAATACATTCTTGTTATAAGTAATGTAAACTATTAAAAATATTGAATTTTTAGCTGCTTTTTGAAGATAAATATAAACAACTATCCATTGTTGTAAAGCCCAAAGTATGCAATAAATTTAAAAAATAATATACAACTCCCATTTCAATAAAATACTTCTGTTAATATCTAAAAGGCTAAACTTTTAAGAGAACAACTGGCTACACCGTTGAACTTTACGTAAAAGTCTCTAACAAGATCAGTTCTTACCTTTTAGGTAAGTTAACGAATAGCGGAAATAGGAGGGGTGTGTAAAAACCGAACATTTTCAAAATCACCATGTAGATTAAGAAGTAACAGGGCCATGACAAGGTAACTGCTGTTGGTTTAAGCCTGTCCTGTCTTCAGGGATGATACAATAAGTATTAGTATAAAAACGAATTATCCTTCTGACTTGGGTTTAAAGTCGAAACCCATTCGCTGCCACTAGAATCCTTCGTAACAACTCTAGACTGGCTTTATTTTATTCGTTATGGCATAGTTACGTTCCACTTTCGAATCCCGGCATTGTACATTTGCAACGACTGCGAATTGTGAATTGTAATAGAATTTTACCAAACGAGTGTGGAAAGTATCACTTTTCAGCATACGAGGTCAATAAGGAAAATATACGAACAAACCCTGTTGGAGTATAAGTGTCAAATTTCAAAAGTCAATAGGTTTGTTCGCAGTGTAGTCAGAAATAGTTACAAACTGCCCGCCCGAGTCATGTATCGATTGTCAACTAATTTGCAACCGTCAGCGCACGGAATTGTGGGTTTGGATTCTGCTAGTTGCTCGATCGGCTGTGGGTTTACTTTTCACATATTTATTTTCACCGATTCGTTGTTTTTTCTTTACTTTTGGCATGTTTTGATTAATAAACGCTTTCCATTATTCTTTAAATATCCATTCGAACACGAAAGGCTAGCTCTAAACAAAGCAGAAATGAGCAAGAATAAGAATACTTAAGGTAAGTCAATGCACAGATTTGACAGTTGAAAGTTTGTCATTTATACACGTTCACAGAGACAAAAAGCAGCAACCAGTTAGAAACTCGTCTTCAAGCGACAATGCATAGAACTTGCAATCGGTTAGATATTTCGCTCCGTGAGCGATCCTAAGATGTCAGGAAACAATTGAAACCATTGCAGCACAAATAAGTGTTCCTTTATTGGAGAGAAAACTTGGAACTGTCCCACGTAGAGATGTAAAGGGTAATATTACCGAGGTAATCTTACCGTAATTTTGGTAATATTACGTAATATTACCGCAAGATCGGTAACATTGGAAATATTGTTTGTTTTTTTCCGCTCCATACTCTCATTTATCGGGGAATACCCAGGATTGCCAACAGTACGGTCCTGACCTGACCTGATCAAATTTATCTATTACTATGTTTGAAAACCAGAAAATGTGTTCAATTCTTGAAAAACGAGAAAATAAATGTTTAAAACCCGTTCATCTTGCTGCTTACCTATTAGAACCAAGTCAACGCGGCGAGAAGTTAACTGAAGCTGAAAATTTAATTGCAACGGAGTTCATCTATGAAACTGCAAGGCGTCATCCAAAGTATTCTTCACAAGTAGATCTTATTATGGAAACACTCGCACAGTACAAAATTAGAGGTAATATTTTTGCTAAGGAATTCGTCATTTCCAGCGAAAAGTCTATGTATGGATCTGTTTGGTGGGCAGGAATTTGCTCCAGTTCTAAAATAAGTAGGTTAGCTGTAGACATTTTAAATTTACCATCGTCAACAGCCGCAACCGAAAGAACCTTTAGTACTTATGGATTTATTCATCGGCAAAAAAGAAACAGACTAACCGTGGAGAGGGCCGGAAAACTAACTTATATTGCCCATAATTATAATTTACTAAATGAAGAAGATCATTCGAGAATAGTAGAAGAGAGAGACGAAAGAGAAAGAAGAATCAGATGACGAGGTTGGGGATGATGATGAGGATGATTTACCATTATCCACTCTATTACGTAGTCCATTCTGACTCTGACTAGTTTAAAAAAACGTTCTTATTGTTTTTCGTAATGTTTTTACAGTTTTGAAATAAAAAAACTTGTATTACTTAAAAAGCTGTTTTTTTTTTATAAATTACCAATGTTACCGTAATATTGCGTAATATTACCGGTAATATTACCGATTTTTAAATTACCGGTAATTTTACATCTCTAGTCCCACGTATTATTTTTTTTAAGTGTTTCACACCAAGGCATCTAACAACAATTTAAAAAACACGTATAGGATCACAGTTCATTGATTTTGATCTTTTTGGCACAATAAATCTCCCGAAGAATTTTCCTTTAAGCATCGAGTTCATATCTGAAAGAATTTTTTTAGAATCTCGGTCGATACGAGTCCCTAACTTTTACAAACTTCCGCACCTTTCACGCCTGGCCAGACTTTATATATCTCCGTATATATACGGCTGTATTGAGGAACGTGACCGATCTTTCATCTCGCGGGATTGCTTGGAGATTTCCCCCGATAAAACTATACACTTTTGTTGTAAACTTTCGTAATTCCTTTTCAAATCATCCATCATGAGATCAGCAACACACGTTCTCAATTTTTGTTCAGAATGGGCGGCCGCCAACTTTGGATTTATCACTGGAACGTAGAAAATGAAACAGAATAACAGTTTATGGAGTGACGTGGTGATTATTTAATAGCTGTCATCCATCTTGTGGTCGAGCAAATTTACCGCCGTTTGGAGAAACAGCCGTTGGAAAGTTTTATGGCGAAGCCTTTTTAGTCTTTTGCCGGCTCGTCAGAAATATGCAAATATATTTTAATTAGAGTATAATTTTTTTCATACTGAACAAAAATATACTTTCCATTTGTTGCTACAAATGTTTTTAACGCGGCGGAATTATTGCGTGCAACCCTGCAATTCTACCTTTAATCCTGCACTTTAAGTAAATATCGTTTCACGAAAAATGGATATAACTTAATGGCTGCAGTAAAAGTACCTGTGGCCATCCCATTATTTATGACCGTTTGTTATTATTATGTGGAAAGGGCCGGATTGTAATAATTATAATTAAATATAGGCACATCAGGTTGGTTAGGTTGCTTAATTTATATTTAAATATCTTTTTGTGGTAAAATTTGGTAGTTTTTGAGGAATGGTTCAAGAATTGTCTTTTACCAAACATTCCTCAGAATAGCGTGATAGTAATGGACAATGCGAGCTATCACAGTGGCCAATTACATAAAGCTCCAAGCTCAAATAATACAAAATACGAGATTCATAACTACATGGCGGCGAATGATATATATTTTGAAGAAAGTTATAAAAAAAGTGATTTTTAGAAGTTTTAAAGACATTTTGTATAGAAAAAGTATATGTTTGTGACACATTGGCAGAAGAAATTGGACATACAGTGCTACGGCTCCCACCCTATTATTGCATTTTTAACCCCATAGAGCATATGTGGCACCAGTTAAAATCACTGGTTAGGTCTGAAAATATTTCTGCGACTTTAAGTTCTAGTGTTGTAGAATTAATACGAAAATGCATTAATGATATTCCCCCAGGTAGTTGGAAAAATTCAGTCCGTCACGTAATAACTGTAGAAAATTCGTATATTAGTTTGGATCGTATAATTTATCCAATTATAATTAATTTTGATGAGGATAGCGATAGCGAAACAGAACTATCTATAGAATGACATTATAAATGTAAATAAATATTACTGGTAATATTTAAAAAAAATGTTATTTCATTTGATTACATTAATATAATCATATCATTACTTGTTTTCCTTAGTCCGTCCCTTCATACTTCACTTTATTTCCAAGTTTATTGCCAAGCTCTTGTCGACACAATGGGACGGACCCAGGAAATCATTAAGTCGTATCCAAATTTCGTGAAACGTACTGTACATGTTTAATCACATAACCGAACAACATGCTGGTAGACAATATAATCTCAAACATTACCTAATCAATCAAGGCAATATCATTTGCTTCCAACTAACAAATTTTTCTTATAACATGTTGTTTCATAAAAGCGCATAATTTTGTTCTTAGTCAGATAGATACACGGGAAAACACTATAGTGAAATTATTATAGTAAAGATTTTATAGTACAATATCCTATTAAATTTTGTATTAATTACATTTTTACAATTTTTAATATTTTTCTAATATTACTAAAAATTGGGTTAAACGTCTGCTATAATTTAATTTCTTAATAAAAGTTAGTCCAGTCACATATAGAGCCCTAAATTACGATTAGTTTTATTATTGTTATAGTATATTACACTGTAAGAATATTCTTAACAACTTAATTATAAAACGGCTTTATAGAATATTTATTTTAAATAGCGGTAACAAGTAAGAAGTTACATTATACAGCAAAATATTTCTGTAAGCTTTTCTGCTATAGAGGGTGTTTCAAGAAACATATGCCATAGCTCGTTGGGTGATTCCTTACTCAAAAATAATACAAATAGCTCCAATAAACAGATGCTTTGTGTAAAAGAAACAGAGTGTTAAAATTTTTAAATATTTTTAGCGGTTTTCGAGATATCTCCGAAACAGCTTCAGTAATTTTAATGAATTTTGGGTTATAAAACTATCTGAAATAGCAACCCAGTTGACGTTTACTAAAATATGCAGTTACACAAATTGTACATATACAGTGATGGGCTAAAATATGGAACAAATTCATTTAAAAATCAGGTTTTATTTTTTTGTAAAAACGCTCGGACACGTCGATTATAATTTTTTCTTCCGGATTTTTTGCCTCAAAAAGAAATTATACTGGGTGTGTCAAAAAGTAGATGTTGTAAAATTTTTTTGTAATTTAAATAGAACCACCCTATTTTTACTTATCACATAAATTCTTCGTCAAATTCTGAGCATAATTCATGTACCATACTCTATCCTTATCTCTAACGGTTTTAGAGAAAAATTTGGTCTATTTGGTTTCAGCAGGATGGTGCTCCGCCTCATTTTGCTCGACAAGTACGAGAGTATTTGAATACTATTTTTCCCGAACGATGGATAGGTAGAAGAGGACCCATAGAATGGCCTGCAAGATATCCCGATCTTACACCAATGGATTTCTTTTTTTGGGGTTATTTGAAATCAAAAGTGTATAAGGATAAACCACAAAATTTGGAAGACTTAAAATTTAAAATTAGATATGAAATTAGGCAAATTAATGAAAATACTGTAAATAATGTTTTAGAAGGGTTTTTATGTAGATTGGCATATTGTCAAGAAGTTAATGGTTTGCATTTTCAACACTTAATAAAATAATTTTTCAAAATTATACCTACATCTACTTTTTGACACACCCAGTATAATTTCTTTTTGAGGCAAAAAATCCGGAAGAAAAAATTATAATCGACGTGTCCGAGCGTTTTTAGAAAAAATTAATACCTGATTTTTAAATGAATTTGTTCCATATTTTAGCCCATCACTGTAGTATATCTGAGGTTACTTGTTCTTTATTTGAGAACTTCCGCTTGTTATCAGATTTTAAAATTAGCATTGGAACAACCGGTATGCTATAACAAATATCTACATAAATTTCTATTATCCGGAGTTAGCCAATATAAATTTAAATCGGAAGTCAACTTTTTAAATTCCGAGAAGCTCATATCCAGTCGGAAACGTGCCCACATATACTTAGTTGCCCATAAAATTTACACACGAACAAGTAGGTCATTCCAATAAAGCTGTTTTGTCTAGAAGAAACTTGTCTATAAACCTACTTTTTTAGATTTTATGTATTTTGGCCACATCGCAAATTTGCCAACCAAACTGTCCAAATGTGGCTATAAAACCAAAACACCCATAAAACCACGGAAACCCTGATGCTCATAGGTTTATTTCCTCGTTTCAACATTTTAATATCCTTAGTCTAAAAATACAGGGACGTACCTATGCATAAAATACGATTAAAACTTAGCTTCGTCCGCAGAGTTATCAAAATTAGGCATAAACCGCCAGAGGCATGCCCAGTTGGTTTACAGTGTTCGCAGAAGCAAGATCTGTGATCGCCGCTCAAAAATTCGGTTTTCGCAGAGCAATATGTACCGAATGCCAAGTGATTTGCACCTCCCTTTAGGTAATTACATGTATTAACCCACCTTATACTTTAAAATTCATAGGATCCGACGTCCAGAGTTTCTGATATGAAACAAACGTTAAAATCGAAGTACAAGTGTGGATAGTTTCTTGAAATAAGTATTATTTGGTTACATAAACAAAATAACGACAGATACTGAACAAACTTTTATTATATAAAAATTAGTTTTATTTTTGCACGCAATCTCCGTTATATTCAAAATTCAGAACTATTATTAATAAATTAAAATGTTCTGTCTGTTCCTGAGGACGTCCCTGTTTATTAGTCCATAAACATAAAATTCCCATACAGTCTTTCATCTCTAATAAACGCGTTTGTGACGGATATTAGAGGTGAAACAGACATGTGCATGCATTCATAATACGCGAACCGGATTTCGTGTGAATATGACGGGTAATGAAAGGCAATATATCGGGGATGTTCCAATAAAACTGCAGAATGACGATGTGGAATAATGAAGGAGTATGGAGATTAAAGAACGTTACACGTGCAGGAAAGAGAAAAGGACGATTCAGTTATAGAAATCAACATATAGGAATTCGAAAAAAACGCGTACATTCAAATAAAATATTAAATATCTTTTAGCGGACGATATGTACTGCATTTTGAGTTGAAACTACGCAAGACATTTTCTGGGAAAATTAGATAATCCTGAAGTTCAAAACTAGCAAGACAATCACTAAATTGAGGATAATAAGTAATGGATATGACGCAGCGCCATCTACTAGGATATTACTGTAATACAAATGACAATTTACTGGAAAAGTAGACACAAGTAAGTAGTATATACACCAAAAGGCGCAAGAAAGTTATCGGGCGGTATGATGTTTTTATAAGAAATAATAATTTGAATACATTTTTTTCAGTTTCAGCTTCATATTAGAGGGCGATAGTTATGTACACGGGGTTTATTTATACATTACATTACCAATGGGATATATTGTAATATTACAATTTACAAGCCTTTTATAATGTGTATTAATTATGGTGTATATTATTTAACTACTGTAGGAACTATATAAAATATTTGTCCGTAAATATACCACTACTTCTTGCAGATAAATCAAACAACGGAATCAGTTTAAACCTGACCCAAAATCGAATTAATTTATTCTAGAAGTTAAGCAGCTTCTAAGGTCTAAAACTGGTCAGCTTTATTTCATTATTCGAGCTTCGAAGCTGTGCTAAGCCAGTTTAACTACACTACTAAATAATTTACAAAGCTCCGAAAGGATTTATTTCGGAAATTTTATTCTAAAATCGAGAGAGCTGTCATTTAGATAGCAAAACCTATCAGACTTCTATGTCATAATTTTTTAGTTTTTATCAGTTTTTACTTCTCAGCAACCGAGAGGAGTTGCAAGTTTTAGTCCACCGCATTGAAGCCCGATCGATTTATATTGCAAAGTTCGATACTTAATATAAGGCTTTAACAGTTATTGAATATTTAATAGTGCGGCTAACTCAATTTCGAATCAAAGTTAGTACAGTGTTTCAAGCTGGCAACTGGTCCATCTGAAATTGTAAGCAGCTATAATTAGATATTGGCTGTTTGGGTTTCATAAAGCTTTTGGTAAAGTTTCAGCGTCAAGATGAATTCCGACTAAAAAAGAACAGAAGCCGTTTTCAAGAAATTTTTTAAGACTTTAGGCACATGGTAGTTTTACTGCTGATCGTTTTAAAACCTGCAAACTCTAAAATAAATAAAGAAAATTTTTATTTTACAATTTTATTCTACTCAGGCATATGAGTCAGTTAGGTGCATACCTCAGGGGAAAATTCAATTATATCCAAATGTGACTAAATAAAATTAACTGAACAAAATTCATTAAGAGCTTAGAAAGTCTCGTACTGTAAAAAATGGACGCAATAAGGGAGAATGTGCCCCATGTTCGCCGATGTTCATTTAAAATAATTTTCTTGGCTCTCGTGCTTCGAACGACAGCGCAATAAACACAAAAGTGTCCATCTGGGAATATCCAGCAATAGAATTTCATAAGGCCAGTATGGTGCGCGTTTTTTTTAGGTTATATTCGTTGCAATTAGGTCTTCCCGGGGACAGTTTTTCACTTTTTATTTTATTAAAGTGGTAATGAAATTGGGGTCTCTTCAATTTAGTTAAAAAATGTATGAAGACTTAAGCAAGTGTATTTCTACCTGCTCTACCAGAAATTTTAGAAAAATATAAAGCGTATCCTTATAAATAATAATTTTTGATAAAATAAAAATGGCTATATTCTAAAAACTGAATAAATTTTCCCTAAGAACATTTTTCCATCCATTAAAAGAGATGTATGAGTGAAAAAATCCCAGAATCGCTATATAAAAGTTGTATAAAACAAGCAACCATTTCGCTGTAATGTAAATTCTATTGATGTGTATTAAAAAAAGTTCTATTAAACAGTTTTTTAATTTGGTTGTATATTCTTATAGCTTAATATTTTAGCTATTTAACAATAAAGCAAAAATATATCACGGGAGACTATTATACAACAAATCTGCAAATTGAGAGCTTCTATAAAACTGTTATAAATCATAAATACCACATAACCAAATTTGCTAGTTGGGATGTTTTCAGGAGCGAAAATTATACTATACATTTTGTTACTTAATATACTTATTTTAATGGGTGACTCTCCTGCTCCTCCTCCAGTTTTAAGTAGAAAAGTTCATATACAGGGTGTAACTAAATAAGTGTAAAACATTTAAGGGGGTGATTCCTCATCGAAAAAAAGATAGGATCTTTCATATAAAGAAACTTCATTGGAGCATCCCTTGTTAAGATACAGCCCCTTAAAGGGGGTACATAAAATGTGTTTAACAATTTTTTTCACAAGCACTAAAAAAGTTACAATATTGAAATTAACCTGACATTTTCTACTACCAAAAAGACACTTAGCCAGTAATTTATTTGGTTTACCCCATGGTTGTAAGGGGTGGAAAACGCAACCCCTAAAATTTATTTCCAATGTAAGTTTTTGTCTTATTATTTGTTTACCATCTAAAAATTTATTTCCGATAGCCTGTTTCATTCTAAACAAAAAATGTCTCTTGAATTTTTTGCCCAAAATAAACCAGTTCGCAGCAAAAAATTATTTTACGAACAAGATACATATCGCCATATCTAGACGCATGCGTAATGTCTGAAGGTAGACATATTGAACATTTACTATGATTTCTAGATGTTGTATGTTTTGTTATTAATAAATTAGTTTTGTTTATTTATAAATTTTATGTACCCCCTCTAAGGGGCTGTATCTTAACAAGGGATGCTCCAATGAAGTTTCTTTATATGAAAGATCCTATCTTTTTTTCGATGAGGAATCACCCGCTTAAATATTTTACACTTATTTAGTTACACCCTGTACACGTATATCCTAAAATCTTTTACTCTTCGATATACAGGGTGTACTATACCTAATTTTCGTATACACTATTATGATATAAAAGTACACATTTTTATCAAAAAAATATTTTTTTAAGCCAGTGGCGTAGGTACCAATATGCCAGTACAATTTTAACAAAAAAATATGTTAGCTTATTTTCTTCCAAAGAGTAAATTTTAAGAGATAGATGGCAAAGATCTTTTTATTTTGATGTACTTACGCCACTCAACTTTCCTAAGAAAAAACAACTTTTTGGGATAAAAATGTATGGTTTTATATCATAATGTGTCAAAATTTAAAACCCAAACAAACTGGTTTAGAGATAAAAACCAAAAAAATAACCAAACACCTTGTATATCGAAAACAAAGCATTTTATATGGGTATATGAACTTTTCGATATAAAATTGATCCGGGAATAACCCATTTAGAATTTCTTCTTCTAGAATAAGAACTTCTTCCATAATCATCCATAAGTTTTAATTCACTATGCCGAACGTGAACAAGAGGGCCGTCCCAGACGAACAGATAGGAAGACATCGGAGTAACTTCATAATGGCACTTCGTTTTCTCCAGTTTTGCTACGGGACACTAAAATGAAGTGTTTTTTTTTTCATTTTATGATCCTTGTCACTTACAATGCCGTATTCATTACATCCCTCCCCTCCCCTGTCCAAAATAAACAGGGAGCGTGTGGTTACTGCATGTCACGTCGCATTGAATCGCCACGGGACGTGCGGTTCTTACAGCACATAACCCCCCTTCCTCTCCCCCCTTGTGGTCGTAAGGGGCACGTTCGACTTTAATTTGCGCTCTAGGACACGTTATCCTATTTATTCCACTTATACGAGTCAATTCGGGCGTAGAGGATCTGCTTAAGGTTATAATCCGATACAAATTGTAATACAATTATTTCATACTGTTCAGCATACCCCCCACATTCCACAACAAAAATTATGGGCAAATAAACAGTATAAAATAAAATCTCTATTGCCTTTATTTTCAGTATATTCGAAAAAATGCTCTAAAGGGAGCAACAGTCCGACGATATCTTTACAAAAAACTTACGAAAGCAGACGCCCTTAAAAAAATATGAAAAAATAAAAATGTCATCCCGTCACATGGCGCAGATATCATCTGACGTGATTGAAGGGTTTGGACAATGAGCCGTACGTGCCTGTTACAATGCCCGAGGAATCCGCTAGATGGCGCACGTTCAACGGCATAAATAACAAACATTTTTGTTCGAGGGGTTGGAACGATATTGAAAAGCTACGGCCGGTAGTGCGAGTTCCAGTTGAATTTATTAAAATAATATAACGCCACTCGTTTTTATTCACATTGGCTTGTCTCGCCTTGATTTGTATGAACTTTTGTTCTTAATTAAAAAACACATTGTAAAATGTAAATATCATTTCCTTGAATTAAAAAATGACATCTGAACTGAAACATTTAAAACACGAGCTGTCAAAAAGTAGAGATGTACTATTGCAATGCGTGTTTTTCCGGTAGATTCCAGCGCATTCACCAAAAAAGGTTGAAATAAAATAATTATAATAATCTACAGCACTTATTTATTGTTTTCCGTCACTGCTGTAGATACCAATAAGCTTAAAAAAATTAAATCGATCGTTTCACAGCGGGATTTTAAAACCAAAGATTAGCCATCTCTACTATAAATCGACAGAAGGTTAGAAGTTGACATTTACTTGACAACCAGATATTCCTCTGCGGCTTCGCGCGAAAGAGTTTTTCGGGATATTTATTCAACTGTAGCAGTGCGAATAAGTGTGAAAATGTTTAGTACATACAGAAAAATCAAGTCGAAGGCATATTAGAAAATGTTCCTTTAGCATTACCCACTAAAACCAAAAAAACTGGAGATGTGTGTATTACTAGTGTACTGGCACCTGGATTCACTTCTATTTGGATACTAGGTAGCTAACTATTTATTTTTATAGGAATCTAAAGGTTTACACTGTTTGGCAACATTGCGCCAGAACATTTGTTTATCACACAGCTGCTCAGTGTAATATGACTGTGTCGAGGAGTGGCCTGTGGGTTTAGGGGTGAATTATCCCACTTTTTAAACGTTCGATTTGAAAAAAAATATGTTGCGCTTCTCTAGGACACCCCAGGAGTCACCCATTTAAATATAATACGTCATTTCAATAACACCCTGTATACGATGCCGAAATTTACTGTACGAGCGTAGCGAGTGCCTTACTTCGAAACCACTCGAGTTGTGCACTATACTTTTTCTACAGCTTCATATTTATTTTTACGTTAAATTATCGAAAGCCAATAAAACATTTTCTGAGTAGGTTCACATGGTTATCAGTACACCAGTCAAATAATTTCTAATACACTTATTTTTCATACCTCTCCCTGGATTTTCCAGCAATAAATTATTTGCTGTAATTTTCGGTGGTGTTCCCTCAATCTCTCATACTTTACTAATATACCCAAAAATAATATTTAAAATTTCCCGACATTTATGTCGTCAAGACGATGATTGCATAAATCATTGAAAACATTGATTGTTTTGGCATAACACGGGTAATGTGATATGTGGAACGTAATATACTATATACGAGTATTACGTAACAATAGACACTGCGTAAGTAGGTTCTTACTAATATAAGAGTAGAATAAAATAGTAATAGATTTGGTGACTAAGGTAATAGAATCTGTTAAAATAGTAATAGATCTTCTACAACTGTAATAGACTGGCAACGCTGGCCGTAGCTTTCCAAATATCAGAATTTTATATGCATTGCCGAAGATTTCTTGGAGCACTGAGCAAACACAAATGTTTGTTTACGTTTACGGAATGGAGACGCATGATACTTTTCCATATGGCCCCAGGCATCTGCGAGCACGATAATAGTCTACCAGAGAAAAAAGTTATGTCCATGATTCCATGTCGATAAAGAATATATTGTTTCACATGTATGAGGAAATGTTATATTATTAACCAGTGGTAACGAACGTTATTTTTGAATAGTAAATACCTAGCAACAGCATTTACTTTTCTTTCATCGGAAAGTATACAGGGTGTTTTTTAATAACAAAATATTCAAAGGGGTTATTCTTGGGTCCATTTTCAGGAGAAAAAACTTCATATGAGCAGTGTAGTTAAGTCATCCCTCGTTTAGAGTAAGACGTAATCCTGGCAGCTGCCGTGATTATTATTATTAGGATGGTTGTTCTCAAGTTATTATAAAGAAATTAATTAGTCGAAACTACCTGGTCGGAACTCGACCAAACTTGGGAATGATATGTATATGTACGTAGGATTACCGTAGTTATTATATTCTCACTGACGGGGTTATTATAGTATTTGCGAAACAATGTGTAAGGTGGGTTAATTAATGGTTTAACCCAAAACCGAACGGAATTAGTTGCTTCCTCATTTCTGTATTGTTCATTTCACCCGCGAGATTAAAATATTTCGCTGGTCTTCGTTAGGTGTTGTTTTAGCAAACCGAGACGGATATGAAAGTTAGTAGTAGATGAATTATTTAATCTTCGATAGTTCCAGGGTAACATATTGTTCAACACATGACACTGGGAATAGTTGAAACTATAAAATTTGGAGACTAATCAATCCATCTCTCGCCATTACGAATACATTGTGTCTGAAGCTGAATTTAGAAAATTGTCTTCTCAACCGACCAAACAGTTTTTCAGAATCCGTAGAGGAAATGATCCGAATATGGGCTAGGCACTTAATATGGCCCCTCTGTATATCTAAAAAGCAAGTAAGGCTATCTGCCAGGTGAAGCGTAACCTTACACTTAGACATTGTCGATACCTATTTTTACCGACACCCGGCGTGATTTCATATGTTGTTATTAAACGGTTGTGATTGATATGTTTCGCTGTTCCCTATAACTTTTTGATGTAAATTTAATTAGCGTAATTTTCATATTTCTTCATATTATTTTGTGTTTGCTTATGCTGTATGCGATAGAGGGAACGTTTAACATTGCATTTCAGTATTCAATCTTATTCTAAAAATTACAGGTTTTTCCTAACCAGTAATTTTATAGTGAGTTGTACTGCGTGCAATATGGGCCCCTTGAGTGTATTGAATATGGGCCCATATTCGTACCAAACTATTATTTCAATTTTTTTGCTGATTTGGATGCTGATTTTATTGATCAGAAAGTCGCGATCTCAATCCACCCTTACTGTTGTTGCTTCAGGACCCACACCAAAGTGTTAAAAAATCTGGCTTCCCAACCATGTTGCTCAAAACGTCTAGGATGCCAACCAGACTATTTCAAAGATCTGAATCCCCAACCATGTTGTTCCAAAGATCTGGATACCCAACAAAGTTACTTAGATTCTAACCCAAGATTGGGATAAGAGTCGAAGGCTCCAGAAACGCTGGAATCAAGGTATGTGGAATCAGATGACTGTTCGAGAACCTTTTTCACCCCATTTAACATTTCACCTGTACTACTCGTTAGAAAGCGAGTGACTACACGCAAGCGAAAGTCTTTCAAATTCCAAGTTATAACTTCATCCCCTTACAAAGAAGATCTCGCAATATTAATCGACAAATCAACCAAAATAAAGAACGGAAAGGGAAAGAGGAGACTAGTTTCAGTAGAATCGAGTGAAATTCAGAAGAAGGCCAAAAAAACAACTAGAGTTGAAAGACTAATAATCAAGTTTGGAAGAGGATGAAGAACAGGAATTTGCGCCTGCAGACGTTGACCTTGACATTGACCAAATTGGACAATTTGCCCCTGAAAATAATGACACAAAATGCTAATTTTGTGGTCAACACTTTTCTCAAGACACTAGAGGAGAACTCTGGGTCCAGTGTCTTATGTGTCTTTTATGGGCAGATGATCAGTGCTCTGGGGCGGAGAAGGGTGCCTACGTGTGCGATTTTTGCCAATAGTTTTGCCTTCTGTTTATTTTTTTTATATAAAATAAAACTTTTTTATTACAGTTTTTGAGGGGGTCCATATTCCAAACCCTCTAGGATAATGTCAGAAATGCGCACTGTTTTATTATGATTTTTTTTATAAATACATTGTACGTTTTTGAGAAAAATGAATATTTGGGTTTAATTGCTAGGTTATTATAACGTACATATCATCAGAAGGAAAAAATTATTTCACAAAATAAAACGGGGGCCAATATTAGGACCAGTTCCTCTGCAAATTACAGATCAATATGTAAATGGCCACCCTTAAAAAAGTTAAACAATTTGAAGGCTAACCGGAGATTCTGCTGCCATACTTTAATCCTCACTTGTAGGTAAAGAAATTCCAAAATTATTTTCCTAATCCTCCTTAGCTTAAAACGGTTGTAATAAAACATCTCCATAAACTTCAAAAAGAAGTAAAACTTTTTCCATTAACACACAAATGCCCCTTCCAATGACCCTTTTATCTTAAGGGTTACGTCCGTATTCCAAAAAGAAACACGATATCCGCTAGAAAACTCAAAGTTGTTTACCGTTCGGCAACACAATTAACCCGCACTCTGGTAAATTTATACTAAAGTTTTAATCGTATTTATAATTTCGCCACCCTACTACGTAAATGAAGTTTTTTCACCCCTTACTCTGGTAATATAATACCTGGGAAGGTAAAAGCGCAAAACTTTCAGAAACGTAGATTTCCATTTGCCTCCTTGTACTCTGACAGTTTGAGCGTAAATTTCATCCAGAAAACCGGTCTTATAAAATTCGTTTTTTTAAGTAATTTTCACAGGAAAATGTGGAGAACTAGGTGAGTTCGCGGAATATATAGTTCAAATTACGTGCCATTTACTATTTGTAAAGCTCCTTATTATAATTATTATTATGTCTACTGTGTCTTGTATTAAAGCACACGGAAAAAACAATAGTAGTAGCAGTAGTAAATTTTACAAGAATTTTTGTAAAAATTCGTTCTACACATGCTTGCTTGTG